>OX421971.1:2752041-3952041 GCA_949128135.1 Parasteatoda lunata
AGAATATTCTTCTTCTTTATAGAATAGTATATATTTCTGCATCTATATAATTCGGAAAACAACAATAAAGAATAATCCGAATTACTTGAAAAAGTATCTTTTGTGCTGATTATAAATAAATTTTCATCGTTTTCTTGGTTGGCGTTTTTTTGAAAGAATTTCAACTAGAATTCAGCTATTCTGTTTTTAAGCTACATTCTAAAATTCATATCGAGAATTTACAAATATAAAATTTTGTTGTGTTGTATGTTATCTAAAAGTAATGAAGGAATAAACTATGTAGGGTGACCCGGGGTAATTCACGATCACTCTGTTTCTGGGGCAAATAATGATCACTTAAGTTTTATTTAAAAAAAATTTCTTTTTTTAAAATTTGAGACATGGACAAGAGACATTTTAAAGTATAACTACATTTCCTTGATAATAGTTATTTGTTTAATCTAACAAAATAAGTATCTTTTAAACTGTTTTCTGTATTTTCTATTTCAAAGATGGGCTTAAAAATGTGCACATTTCTGTAAAGATCCCCCTCCTTCTCTTAATAATAAATATTTTTAGTTACTTTCTTTTTCTTTGATATAAAAATAATGTAAGCTTTTGTTTAATTGTTTCACATCTACTGTAAACATTATAATTAATTATAGGAAACTATATCAAGTGTTGTATGGGGTAATTATTGATCACTGGGGTAATTCCTGATCATTGCCATTTTTTCTTATAAATAGTATAAAAAATAGCTAATAAATGGCTAATTGTCTTTTCTTAAATAACAGTTCATATTTCTTAAGTGGAACAACTATAAAATATATTTTAACTGTAATCACAAAATTTGTTTTTTAGTGTATACAAGACAAATGTGTTCTGATTTGCACCATATCTGGTTTGTCTTACCTTGCTTCTATCTTAATTTTATGTGTGTACATTGTTAGAATTTGTAAGTTTATAAATTAGTCTAATATAAATATGGTGAGATATTATAAGCCTAAAAAGGATACTAAGCTTCTAGAAAGCAAAATTAGTGCATTTCTTTAATGATTGAAAATGAAAATTTCAGTGTGAGAGCTGCTGTCAGAGCTGTTGACATACCTTACTTAACTTTACACTCTCACTTAATGAAGTTAAAAAATCCAGCAAAAGTAACCTATGTGGGAACTCTTTGTTATATTCAAGCAGAACATGAGAATGAGTTGGCTGCTTGCCTAAAAAGCATGGCACAATGCAAAGATTTTTGGCAAATTTAAAGTGTAAAATCTTTATTCTTGCTTTTAAATAAATCGTTTTATTAGCTGCTTAAATATATCTCTTTGGTCTATTTGTTTGATCTTGATGTCTCATTCGTTAATTACCATTGTATAATTATTTTTAAACAGCAATTTACTATAAAAACTGGTGATCAGTAATTACCCCAGAAATGATCAAGAGAAGGGGTAATTCCTGATCACTAAAAATTTTAAATTCTAATTATATTTTCAAACAAAAGAAGGTAGCATAGGACTCATCTCGTATAGCCTCAAACTTCCAGTAAATATTAAAATTCTATCTTGAATAGTTTTTTCACAAAATAGATGTTAGCATTTTTTGATCAGGAATTACCCCAGGTCACCCTATATATTATATTTGAGAATAAAGTTTTCAAACAAAGAACATATCATTTTGGAATTCTCCGGATTTATAAATCAGGTAAGTGTTATGATTTTTATAATAAAAAATATCTTGTAAATAATTTTTTTTCTTATTTGATGATAGTTCTCTACAGAATAGTTTTTTATGTCTGATTAAAAACTATAAGAGTAAAAAAAGAAACAATATGGAAATTTTTATTTCAATATGTTTTTTAAATTTTTTTTATTTTTTTTTATCCTAAGATTTCTTTATTTTACGTTTTTTAGTTTATAATTTTTTGATAAAAATTTTTGTCAAAATGCATTTTTTGAAAATTAAATGGTGCAACATTACGTGCTTATGTATACTTCTTGCATATTCTAATGTTTGAAGTAATATGATTCTGAAAAGTATGGAATAAAAATTCAGTACTTACGTATTAACGCCACCGCAACTACAGATTTGGCGGTTTTTAAGTGCCGCCAATCTACACCAAAAATTTTTGCGACAAATCATAAAATAAAATACTTTATTTAAAATCAAAACACTTTCAAAATTCAAAACACTTTATTTAAAATCAAAGTAGTTAATCGAAATTTCGGTGGAAAATTGACCGATATAGAGTTTAACATTGATTCAAAACAATCTCCATTTTCTTTCGTCGCCATATGAACTCTAATAAATAAGATTCCAAATGAAATTACATTTTCAAAACGTACGTTTACCATGTTTCATGTCATGAGAATTGGTACATTTTCGTTTTTTCGGTAAAATATTTCGCTCCTGAAAAAATAAAATTGCATCTTGTTTTGCTTTCGGTAAATCCAAAGACGAATTTTCGTAGCACTAAAAAATGGCGTCAAAAAAGAATTTTTTATTTTTTCCGTAAGCATTCTTTATTTTACGTTTTTCAGTTTCTAAATAATGATTTTTATTGAAACTCAAAATTTTTTTATACAAATTTTTTTTTTAATTCTTTTTTTTTTTTTTTTACAAAATTGAATTTTATATGAGGCTTATGTACACTTTTTGTTCATTTTAATTTTTGAAATATAATTCTTAAAACTATAGAAAGTTTAAATAGGCTTTTCATGTTATATCATTAAATTTAGTAAAAATATTTCTCGGGCAGTAGGTTTTAACTCTTATAAGAATATACATATATTTTTTTCTGTTTATGTACAAATATTTTTCCGATGTGTTTTGGATGTTCCTTCTCTAAAAAAAAGAGATACCATTTTGTTCTCGCTTGCATAAGAAAGAATATCAAACATTTTTCTTTTTTAAATTTAATAAGCCACAATAAAGAAGGAACGTTGCAATGCTACATTAAAGACGTCTCTAGAGTAACTGAATGACTGTTCATTTAGAAATCGCAGGTATTCGTCTCATACAACAACGCCCCCTATAGTTCGTTGCGATCGCGAATTGTGAAAACTGTTTAATAAAAATAAAGGCGAAAGCAAATTTCATTCAAATTGCAGGTTTTCAAATTTTATTTTATTTACATACATTATTACATCAATTTTAGGTTAGCACAATTAAATATAGTTTTTGAAGGTTTCATTGCTGACAGTTGTTGTCATTTGAAAACTATTAGATTGTTTATTATTACAAAGTTTTCGAATTCCCATTCATTTTATTTCTTTTATTTAAAAAATAGATTTTTGTTTTAAATTTTATCATTTTTATATTTTTTATTTAATTTATTTCATTTTTATTGCTTTTTTATTATTTAAAATAAATATGTGAATTTTCGATTTAGCAAATTTGGCGACCACTGTCAACTTTTAAATATCTTTTTGTTTGAGAGAGAATATTTACAAAAATATACCGCCTAAACGTATCGCTTTTAGTCAACACCTCCTAGAAAAGAGCAGGCCTCAGCGAGGGTTACCATAAATATCCTTTAGTAGTCCAAACGTAATGACATATTTCGTATTTTCTACCACTGCGCAGCTTAGTACCCCGAACGTAATGACATCTTTCTTATTTTTCATCAACTGCGCAGTTAATTTCGTCACATCGGAATACTAAATTGATCCGTGCTGAGGCCTTCCTTCTTCTAGGAGGTGTTGTTTTAGTCAATCAACATCTCAAGCACGCAAAAAGAGAACAACCCGTGTTTCAGAAACATCGGAACAACGGGAAAAAAAAGACTTGAAACTAATCGAGAACACAATGCTTTAGCCCGTTCCTTAGAAACATCAGAGCAACGGGAAAGAAGAGTTTTGACGAATCAACAACGCACTACTCAAGCCCGTTCGTCGGAAACATCAAAGCAACGGAAAGCAAGAATGAAAACCGATAGAGAACTCACTACTCAAGCCCGTTTGTCGGAAACATTAGAGCAACGGGAAGCAAGAATGAAAATCAATAAAGAACACAATTTGCTATTCAGATGCTGCCAATACTCTGATTTGAATCTCAGTGCATTTTACTATGATCCGACAACCAACTATAGTCTTCCCTCAAGCGTCATCATCGGAAAAAAGGATCAATTATGTATGTTTTGTAGTGCTCTCAAATTTAAGAATGAAACAGCTGGAATTTGCTGTTCTGGAGGCAAAGTAAAACTGCCAGATTTAACGTCGCCAGCCGAGCCATTTTCAACGTTGTTATCGGGTCAAGCATATCAATAGAAACTTTTCTTGGCGAATATAGTCGGTACATTCGTGTTTCCAAATGACTTGGTTCGGTGCTACAAGTATTGGTGCACATATGGGCAGCCAGAGTTATTTATTACATTCACATGCAATCCTGCTTGTGCTAAAATTAAAGAGCTTTTGTAACCTAGGCAGACATCATCAGATCTTCATAATGCATTACCGCACGTGAGTTGAAACAAATATTAAGCTCTATACTTGGTTTTATTGCGAAGCGTTATGTTTTTGGAGAGACAAGGTGTTTGATGTATTCTATTGAATGGCAAAAAAAGAGAATTGCCACATGATAAATCATGTGGCTTATTGAAAAAATCACACCATGACAAATTGGTCAGCTCATATCAGCAGAAATACCTGATGTCGCCATTGATCCAGACTTTTTTCAGATCATCATCCAAAATATGTTTCATGTCCAGTGTGCATCACCATACATGTCTGTTTAAAATGCACTAACATTATTCTAGAGAATTAACTGTTGAGACTATCACTGGTTTTTTCACCATTAAATGAAATTTTCATTTCAAATCATAATTGCAAATCTCATTTACACACTTAAAATTCAAACTGAAAGCGTTGCAACGTACGCAGGGTACAGCTAGTACTGTACAAAAAAATTCTTTCATTGTAATACATACAACAATGCAAACGTATGAATCAATTAGAGAATTTACTTAAACTACAAAAAAATATTAACGGAAAGACAGGCTAAAAAAATAACTAAATCACAAAATTAATTTTATCCATTTTACTTAAAAATTTAAAATAACTACATTAAATTTTAACCTTGTTCTTACTTGTATTTTAAAAACTTTTTAAGCTTATTTTAACACAACAATTTACTTACAATAAATTTTAAAACTATGAAAATCGATAATTAAAAACTCGCAATTTGTGAATATAAAATAAACGTAAAGTCACATTCTTTCAACCAGGGTCCGCTTTTGTGAATTTGTACAAATAGGGTCCGTTATTGCAAAAAAACTTTTTCAATCAGTTTTTAAATTGTTAAGGCATACAAGATTATGCTCAACACTGTAAAATTATAATTAAAAAAATTTAATTTAAAAAAATAAACAGCAACTACTGCTACTAAATTAGAGATGCAACATACAAATATTTGGTATTTAGCCTATACTACTGAACGCAGAATATTCATTTGGAACGAATAAAAGAAGAAGCTTCTGTCGAAAACAAAACTTAGTTCGTTTGCATTTGTCTTTCTTCCCCCCCCCCTTCCTAGGAAGGGTTTATTCGATTCAAAACAATAATGAAGATAAACAAATTTGTGAAGGGTCCAATTAAAAGATAAATTATTTTGTGAAGGGTCCGTTAACGGACCCAAATTTATTCTAAAAAAAACCCTGATTATAGTATTTTTTATTATAAGAAATAATTTTTACACAAATTTGTTAAATTTTAAAATCCATGTTTCTGAACACAGCTTGCAAATTTATCTTCTAGAAGAAAACTGGAGAAAAAAAATTATTAAGAATTGAAACTAGATTACTTTATAGTGAATTAAAGTTTTTGCACTTTCTTCAAAAAAAAAAAATTATATTCAGATAAGTTTTTTTTATTTTTTCCATATTTTTTTGTTCTAAGAATTTAGATCGATGTTTTTTTTTTTTTTTTCATTTTTGCTGTTTTTATTATAACATAGCATTTTTACGGAGCAACTATTAATTTATTGTCACTTTTTCCCTGTACTGTAATAGAGATAACCGGTCGCATAGACAACTGTAATTTTCATTGTTAAAGTTTTGTTTTAGGAACTAAGAACAATTTTTTTTTTTTTTGTCTGTTTTCTTTTCAATTTACTTTTCTTTTTATAGGAATTTTTTTTATGACACAGCATTTTTTGAAATAAACGTTACTAATAAACTTTATAATAAAGCAATTTTTCTTCTTCGAAAATTATGGCAAAGAGAAAAAATTAGATTTTAATTTAAAAAATTTTATAATTTTTGACGTTTGAACTTTTTTATATTTTCTTTCTATCTTGCTTTTTATGGACGTTTTTATTAAAACGTGGCAATTTTTAACAGCATTTCTGTTAGACTTATTCTTTTTTCTGAACTTTTTCTGGAAATTGGAAAACTGAGATGCTCATCCTTAAAATTTTCTTTTGAAAATTAAGATTGACTTTTATTTTCTTTGCTTCCCTTTTGTATACAAACTTTAGTTTTTATGATAAGTGAGGCATTTTCAAAAGCGTTTCTGATAGGCCTTATTAAGAGCAAGAATCTGAGAAACTGTCACATCTAACATTATGGGGTGATTCATGCCATCTCAGATTTTCTTCAAAAAATTACCAGTTGTTATATATCTTGTCAAAAGACAAAATCTGAAATTTTTTGTCTCAAAGTTGAGTTGTTCATTTTTTATGGCCCCCTGAAGTTCAGAGCGTTGCAGGAAAATTTCAGCGTTTTTGCACGACATGGGAATTACAATGACCCACTGCTCTTAGCGCACACAAAGTGCCTCCAAGTAATTTAAATATCTGAAAAGTAGGAATGTTGATCTTAGTAAAATGGGTGAGAAGTTTGTGGCAAGTTGTTGCCGCAAGGTCACTGAGGGTCGTAAAAAGAAGCATTTTTGCTGTTTTTTGCAATTTTCAACGATTAACTACAGCTTGCGCCTTCTAGTTGCCACGGTAAATAACATGTCATTTGAAAGATATACAAAAGTACTTTCAAAAATTATATATAAATTTGAGGCATATTTAATGCGCTCTTAATTATATGAAGTTGAAACTTGAAAATTTTCAAATTTTACCAATATTTTAACTGACATAACTTTTTGCGGCATAAATATATTGAAATAATTTTCTTACCTTTATTTTACTCCATTATTAGTCTATCCAAAAAGGTAAAATTTAATGAGGCATGTAGCTCCAAAAAAATTAAAACATTTTTCTAACATACCACGTTTTAGCCTTATTTTCTCGAAGCACCTTACTCGAACAACTGTACTTTTTATATACATTTCACCATAAAAACTGATATTTCTAACATTTTATTGTATATAATTTTGTTGGTTATCCATTTAAAATAATATTTTAATATCATTAACATTTACAATTTGTATAAAACAGAAATATATAAAGATAATGCTGTAAAACATTTGTTTTGTAGCTACAAAAGGCATGTGAATTATTTATTTGATAGTTCCTTGTACAACAGTTGGATGTCTTTTAAGCTTGGGACAGTAAAAGGATCCACACCGGATAATTGTATAGGACCAAAGAAGATGGTGCTACGATGTACAGTGTCAATGTCATCACGTATCGGCCATTTAAACTCTTGAGCTCCTCTCTGGTGGAGAAATTTCATCTTGAATGAATCATTTCCACAGTCTTCTAGAATTTTTCCTATGTAAAATCTTCTGTCATACATTACTGCATAAAATGAATGAGGATGAAGTTCACTGTTCTTTTCTTCAAAAATTTTGATCTCTTGCCTAATATTCTCTCTTTCTGCTATCTGAAAATCCCAAAATTTATTGAAAAGCTATATTACGTTTTTTAAGAAATTGTTAACAGTTGAAAACATTAAATAAAGCAAATTACATAAAATTAAAAACATAACAAACCTCATTTTCTTCAGTTGCAGTTACTAAAAGATGGTCATCATATTCATTTTCATCTTCTTTCACAGTATCAATCCTTTTCCTTTTATTCTGCTGAAATAAGAAATCACTTGTTCATTTGTAAGATATTCTTCCGGACAAAACTTTTTCTTTCCATCTACTGTAAGATGTCTCATCATCTTGACAACACTCTGTGCAGTAAATTTATTACCTGTTTCATAAAAACATTGCTGTAGAAACTGTTTTTGATTCAGACGTGTGATTTTTCTTTTTGGTTTCAGAGCCCATCCCAGTTGTGATACGATCATAGTTGAGAAGTTTTCATTTCTATTAGATGTGCCAGCAATTTCCAAAAAATTAGTAGTTTGGAAGTCTATTTTTTTTGTTACTGTCTCCATTTTTTTAGCTTTGTCCACTCCTGATAGTAATTTTGGAATAGCATGTTCTCCTCTTGCTATATGCAAGGACAATTCATCTGCAGTTTCAAATGTAGAAGTACAATTGTCTTCAGGACAAAATATGAAGTTAACAAACTTACGACTAAGAGAAATCGATTTGTGATTTTGATTTTTGTCTAACTTTTGTTTTGTGCTGAATGGGATTACTGTTTGAATGGTACAATTAAATTTTATGTTGTTATAAGGAACTTTTTTTCCTGGACCAATTTCAAAATATTTCCAAAATATCATTTCATTAGATTCGAATTTCACAGAATGGTATGACTGTATTTCATGTATTTTAACACTTTCAACTGAGCATTTTTCTTTATTGATTTCTATAACTGATACTTTAGTATTTTTCATTCTTCCTTTAAAAATGAGGGCATCATACACATCTTTAGCTGATGTTACATCATGACCTTCACATATATATGTTCTAATAAACATTTTAGCAATTGCACTCTCTCGATCAGCTTGATCTTTACCTCTCTGAGGCTCATTATAGTCATGCCTAAGTATTTTTAACCCTAGGTTCTTCGCCATCAGATACCGGCTTTCGCTGCATATATTGCCAGCATAACAGCCTGCATTGTCAGTCTTCACATGTAGTTTTTTCACGCTTGGAAAATCTACTGTAAACTGCTGTAATGTATGCTTTGACACACACAAAGTTGACAATGCGTCTTGATCACAATATTCGAGAATAGTAAAATAAGTTGATTTCTCAACTATTCCATTAATTTGTGTAATAAACACATCAACATGCATTGACATGCCCCTTTTACCAAAATAGTCTTGTTGTTTTTCGCGATAGTTTTGTGGCAAAATTTTTTGCGACCAGTCTTGAAGCCAAAAGGCTGTTTCCTCGTCTGTTTCTTGCAGTGCTGCTGCCTTTGCCTTTTCTTGCTGAACTCCCCTCATTATATGCCGCATGTATTCTATAATATTTTTGCTTGCAATTTTGAAATCATAGTTGATTTCATCTTTGGCAGCACTATTTTTCATGTTGTTTACTTTGCCTGCAATTTCATCTAATGCAGATAAAAGTGAATGGCACTGGGAACATTCAAACTGGTGTTCATGATCACATTTTATTCTAAAGTTTTCATCCATAGGTGAACTTAGAGAAAATTGAGTGCAGTGGCTGGAACAAATACTGCTTGTTTTACAGTTTAGTTTGTAAATTGTTTTCAAGTATCTTTTTCCTAGATCCAAGCTTTTTATGATACTACTTTGGTCAGATTTTATGAAATCAAGCTTCATTACAATGTCAATAAGAGTAGCAAATCCAATAAGCCCATCAGCTGTGGTGTTATCTAAGCCACTCAAAAATTTTCTTTGACTTGGATTGAAAGAATTGAGGAGGCGAAGCAATGATGAAGCACTTAAACTTTCGAAGTCAATATTTTTACAGAATTCCATATAGTCAAATATTACATGAGTTTTTAATGCTGTGAGCACAACATGTGGAGTAACATGTTTTAATCCACAATCATATTTTAAAGTTGTAGTTCCATAGGCAACATCTTGTAAAGCATCTGTAGTAAATAAAAAATCTAAAAAATGATCTACTTTTGCCATGTCAAGACGGTTTCTAGTAATTTTGAGATCTGGAGGCATATGGCCAGTACCAAATTGTGCTCGTAACTCTCTTGCTCTCCTGACCATCCTCTGTGAGCATTCAAACTTACTTATAATTTCTGATTTACTATATTTGACAGGATCCAATAATGATAATAAAGTAAGCTTCAGCTTTTGAGATGGAGCATTCTTAAAAGCTGATATTAGTTCTTCTAAATATTCATCATCACTCTCTAACTCAGAACTGCTACTTTCAGACACAACTTTTCGAAAAGCATATTCCTGCTCAGGCGCCATTTTTTTGGATAATTTGTCTTTAAACTTAGTTGTAACTTCGCTATATTTTCTTTTCATGTAACGTACAGTACTAGTAGAAACTTCCTCTATAGGAGACTTAAGTTGAAATTTAACCGGTCTGATATCATCAAGACATGCTTGAATAAATGAATTGGTCTGAGCTTTGTCTGTTTCTACTAATCGACAATTGGGAACTTCAAAAGAAGGATCACTTGAAGTGGTGGGTTCCCCTTCAATGTCATCGTTTTTCAGCTCATGTACTCCTTTCGACAGAAAATAGTCACGATGCTTTGAGCATACTGTTCCTCCAATTGGAAAGTTAAAAGAGGGGTTATGTTTGCATATTAATTTATATGTTGTCCAACTTGCAGTTCTCAGACCTTCTGCCTTTTTTCTACTCTCAGTGTGATGAGGGTGTAAACAAACGGTAGGCACTCTCCAATAAATTCCAAAATCAAAACGATGCTTTGCGCATAGTTTAACTCCTTCAGGTAAGACTTTTCCACTTCTACTAGAAATTAATTTTTTCTCAGACACAATAGTTTCAGGAGCTTTCATTTTGATTCTTTCTAAATAGTTGCGCACATCAGCTTCCAAATCTGATTCACAAAACAAACCATCCCTTCTACTTTTACTGTGCCTTCCACAGTTAAATAGTTCATCATAGAAAAAGCATTCTTTATAAAGATCTGAATTTTGTTCTTCCATATTCTCAAAAACTTTTATATTTAATAAAAAGATATAAACTCACAAAAATCACCTTAAAATATATATTTACTTACATGAATTTTTTTTAATAAATTTATTCTGACTAAAAAGAAGTATTGTTCTGATGTTCTGATAATCCAGAAGACAAACCAAAAGTATAAACAATAAAAATAATAGAGTTGAGATGCTATTCTTCTTCAAAATTTTATAAGGCAGACAAGAAGAGTTTAGATACAGTGTTTTTCATGCATAAAATTAAAAAATTGTTGTTCATAGTTTAATTAGTTTTTGGTACCAAAATTAATGAAGTTATTGGGTTAGTCCTAAAAGAATTTTAGATAATAAAACTAAATACAACTAATTTTACAATTCATACTAAACAAAATTTATTAAAAATATCAATTTTTTTCTTAACAAATATCAAAATTTATTAAAAATGTTTATTTTTATTAACAAATATATGAAAAATATGAAGTAATTCAGCTCTGTTTATGAAGAAGAGAAATTGGCGAAACTACATAAATAAGGTGTGAAAAATAAATGTTTTAATATTTTTGAAGCTACATTATCCGGTGTGGATCCTTTTACTGTCCCAAGCTTAAAAAACATCGAACTGCTGTACAAGGAACTATTAAATAAATAATTCACACACATTTTGTAGCTACAAAACAAATGTTTTACAGCATTATCTTTATATATTTCTGTTTTATACAAATTGTAAATGTCAATGATATTAAAATATTATTTTAAATGGATAACCAACAAGATTATATACAATAAAATGTTAAAAATATTGGTTTTTATGGTGAAATGTATATAAAAAGTACAGTTGTTCGAGTAAGGTGCTTCGAGAAAAAAAAGCTAAAACGAGGTATGTTAAAAAAAATGTTTTAATTTTTTTGAAGCTACATGCCTCAATAAATGTTACCTTTTTGAATAGACTTATGATGGAGTAAAATAAAGGTAAAAAAATTATTTCAATATATTTATGCCGCAGAAAGTTATGTCAGTTAAAATATTGGTAAAATTTGAAAATTTTCAAGTTTCAACTTCATATAATTAAGAGCGCATTAAATATGCCTCAAATATATATATACTTTTTGAAAGTGCTTTTGTATATCTTTCAAATGACATGTTATTTACCGTGGCAACTAGAAGGCGCAAGCTGTAGTTAATCGTTGAAAAATGCAAAAAACAGCAAAAACGCTTCTTTTTACGACCTTCGGTGACCTTGCGGCAAGAACTTGCCACAAACTTTTCACCCATTTTATAAAGATTAACATCCCTACTTTTCAGATATTTAAATTGCTTGGAGGCACTTTGTGCGCGCTAAGAGCAGTGGGTCATTGTAATTTCCATGTCGTGCAAAAACGTTGAAATTTTCCTGCAACGCTCTGAACTTCAGGGGGCCATAAAAAATGAACAACTCAACTTTGGGGCAAAAAATTTCAGATTTTGTCTTTTGACAAGGTATAGAACAACTGGTAATTTTTTGAAGAAAATCTGAGAGGGCATGTATTTCAGGTGTGTCACTCTCTCAGATTCTTGCTCTTAAAAAATAATGTCTTATGAATACATTTAATAATGCATTATTTTATGAATACGTTTTTCCATAAAATAAAATTTGAGATTGAATTTTTGAGAAAAAAATAGAGAATAAAAATTTAAATTTGGTTTCAATTTTGATATTCTGCTAAAAATGTCGCTATTTGGCCTGAAATATATGGTATTCGGCCGGATTTTTTATTTTTTTATTTTTTTTTAGCCGAATATTTGTTATTCGACCAAATCACAATTGATAATCACACTCGAACAAATGAAATTTTTTGCCAAAGAAACAAAGGAAAAATAACTAGGACTTACGATAAAACTGTACCAAAATACTGTAACACGCAATTAGAAATTCGTGTGTTGTAATAACATAGTAATTAAATAACGGGGTAATCAAAATCACGTTGAAAAGTACAAAATAATTGAAAAAAAAATCACTTAAATTTATGCTGAACTCAGCACGAATAAAGCATGTCAAATGCGTGATTGAAAATATGCATGTCGTAATAAAATCAGTGGAATTTTTCATATTACATGGAACTGCATAGCCCCGTGGCAGAAACACGGCGACACAGCGACATTGACGCAGAAAGCGACTGAGTTTTGCAGAAAGATTTTTTTATTTGGGAAATAAAAATTTTGGTTTGACAGAAACATAGTATGTTCTCAAAAAAGATTCTGCAGAAACAGAAGCTGTTTTACAAAAAAAATAATTTCTACAGAAGCAATAATAGTTCTGCAAATTTTTTTTCTTACAGAATAGTTTTTAAATAATTGTTTTCCTAGCGTACCGTGGAAGGGGAAAGCGCTCGTAATCTTCCATTAATCTCCAACACAAACAATTAATGGGTAAAATGGGGAGAAATTTTTTCCCCTTTATTAAGATATTTTTGGAAATTTGCCAACTTCGGCCTCTATCGCTGACGCAATAATTTGCTTTGTGTTTTCTTATGAGAACAAAGCGTTTTATATTTTTTGCACTTATGTGGAAAATTTCATGCGTAAAAAGATTCTTTTTTAAAAAAAAAATCATGTCTAGCGAAAATGTTATTTGTTGCTCTTGTTGTCAACAATAATTAAAGAAAAATTTGAAAACTCATTTTTCAAGGCGACATTCCGAAGAAGAAATAAGATGGAAGTCGACAACATCTAGCGATGTCAGAGATTTTTTTTCTGGAAAGCGAGCGGAAAAGAGGAAATAAGCTTCTCACGCTACTAATATTATATAATAAAAAAAAAAAGACTTTATAGATTCGAACCAAAAATTCTTACTAGTAGCGATGTCGATAGTAAGGATAAAACAACATCTCCAACAAATCAAGAAATTTTAGAAGCAGTCAAAGGTAAAAAATAACTATATGTATATATATGTTTTTTAAAGATAAAATGCCTATATCCTTTGAATTAAGTGGTCGATATAAAAAAAACACTCGCAATAAATGAAATAAAGCCTGAAAGATATCTCACTATCTACGATTTTTTGGCATGCGAATGAAAACCAGATTGGTGGAAAATATTTACTGGTGAAACGCTTTCAAACAGGTTTTCATACGCATGCGAAAAAAATCGCATCCAAAGAGTATGGCTCTAATACCGATTTTTCAGTACTGATGAAGACGATTTCGTTTCGAGATGTTGAATAGACTTGAGCGTATTGAGTCGGAATCCGCGTCTGCGTACTTCGTGGGGAATCAATGCTATATATGTACACAATACAGTGCGACTTCTGTTACAAATCACAAGCGCTGTGTATTTTTTTCGCTCTGAACTTAATCTGATCAAGAAAATTTTTTATTTACTTTCTTTTTTTAAAAAAAAATCTTTCAATAAGTCAGTACAATATTAAAAAATTGAAACAAAGATTGCGTTAATTTTTTTGCTTTTAGAATTCGGATATAGTCAATCCTATTTTATTATTTTGATTACTCAACTTCAATATTGATTTTTTCACCTGATTTATTTCTGTACCTGATATAACTACTATAATGAAACATTAAATCATACTGTTCATAATTAAACTGATACTTCAAATTCAGTTATCTTGTTTTATAAATTTAATCTTTATGTCCATTCTTAGCTATTTTTATAAGTTCCATCTTATTACAGGTTCTGGGTAATCTTTAGTTATGCTCTTGTAAGCATTTTTGTCTGCAGATCTATACATTTATAATTTTTCTTTATTATCGAAGATAATGCAAATTTAAACTTATTAATAAATATAAACTTATAATATGAAATGAAGAAAAAAAATTCTTCACAGTTTTATTCTATGCATGTAGGCTTTTTTTTTTATAAACACGAAGTGCATCTATTATTATAAATTCATTACACATATATTTATAACGATAAAAATATCTTGCAGAAAGATATTGGTTCTAGTTAGGTTTGTCGCAGAAAGCCAGAAAAAATTCTGCCACAGGGCTGCATAGCAATAACTGCAGAAGAACAGAAAGCTGAAAAGTCACTTAGATTTACGCCGAAATTGACACAAATAAAGAGCGCCAAAAGTGTTTATTTAAATGGACGATCTGAAACTTGGGTGTCGTAATAATATCGTAATCAAAATTCAGGATTTTTGAAATGACGCTGAAAAGCCGAAATACTGCTTTAATCAACTAGATTTACGATAAAATCGGCTTAAAGCAAGCACGTTAAACATTTACTATAGAATCTGTAAAAATTTAGTATGTCAAAACGTGATGACTCAAAAGTGCAATTAAAAATTTTCGATATTTGTTTTTTTTTTTTTTAAATTTGTGCTTACTTTTTATTGTGTTTTTTATTTTAAGCTCTTGCGGATCGCACTTCCTTAGTCGGTGGGCTGCAGGTTGTGCACCCCTAATATATATATACATATATATATATATATAAATATATATATAAATAAATAAATATATATATATGACAAATTAATTATTGTGAAAAATGGAAAAAGTATTTTTTTAATAAAGTATCAGGTTTTTTTTTTCTTTTTTAGTACTAAATAAATTCAAATAATTAAAAGTGTTTAAATTTCTGCAAATATGTTATTCAGCTTACTGTTAAAAATATTTAGTGCTTAAAACACTAATATGAATATTTGCTGCTAACATGACTAATAATATGTGTGGCTCTTCACTCAAAAGGGCGGTGCAACCCTAATTTAAGATTTGGTTTAAGTATTCAGACTTAAATTATTTGGCTTCAAAATTTAGCATGTAATTGAGAACGTGTGTATTTAGTATTATTATATTAATTATACAGCTATATAATTGGTTATTCCAGCTGTATTAATAAGATTTGATTTTGTTACTTAAATAGTTCTGTAATTATAAAATTAAATATTACTATAATCTTTCACAGAAAATATTGAAAAACTAGCTATTTTTCATATTTAATGAAAGCTGTTAAAGAAATACCAAACTCACAAAAAATATTTTTGAAGCATTTTCTTCTTAATTTATTAGTCATTCAGTTTAAGAATAATTTTGTAAATTCTCACTTTTTAAAGTTAATTTAAGTGTTTATAAATCATTTTGTTTTTTCTTCTTCTTATATCCATTTATGATTTGTTTAAAATGCTTTAAATTTGGTTGAAATAGTTAATTATATTTCTTTTAATTAGTATAAAATAATGTGAACTTGTTAGAGTATTATTGATTTTTTTTCCTTTCATTTATTAAATCTTAGTTTTTTCTACTTTTTTTAATGTGTTTTCCTTTATTTTATGACATAAATATTTACAATTTAAATCAAAATCATTAATTAATTACTCTTTAATTTTGCTATTTTGTCAGCAAGATTTGTTAAAACAGACTTTTAAAAAATAATATATATTGCCATTTAATTTAATGTTTATTTTCAGATTTCAAAATTTTATGTGTTCCTATATTTTTAATACTTAGTTTCCCCTTTCTGTAAATTTTACAGTATTAAACTTAAAATTATGTCAAATTTGAAAAAAATAGAAACTTATAACATTTTTACCACTCCTTTCTATTAATAGTTTTCAAATATACATTATAATTTTTTTTTACAAAAAAAGTTCTAAATACTGCCTTTTTTTAGTTCTCTCTTTTCTAAATTTAATGACTATTTGTTCTATATATTTTGAACTATTCAAGTAGAACTATACAATATTTTTATAAAAACTATGCAGATTTTGAATTGTTTTCAACATTATGACTGTAATCCAAAAAAACTAAATCCAAAGTAAAATCAAAAATTACGACTAAAATCCATAAATTGTAACTAATTCTCAAAAATACTCTGTAACTTATTAACCATAAGTGCAAGCGCTTTTTAGTTTAGTGTTATGGTGGAGCATTTACAACTAACGTAAAATTACTTACGGTAATTTGATGAAACTAAAACAACAAACAAATCTTCTGTGATGGAAGGATAACCTTCTTTTAAATTCAGATAAAAAATAGGTTCCCTTTATTTAATTTCGATGGAAATTATAAACAAATTTGATTGCAGTGAATCGATGAGTAAAGTATGACGAGCTCTGTTTGTTAGCTTATAGCTTAGTTTTTCAATTAACGAGATGTTTTTTTTTAAGATCCATACTGTACAGTAGCGTCATCTAGGGCCGACTTTTGACAAGTGTCTAAAATACAAGGTTAAAAATGACCTCAAAAAAAACTCAAAGGACTTCGAATCAAATAATTAAAAAAAAAAAAAAAACCTCTACTATTACGTTTAATAATTGTAAGATTTATTAACTCAACAACAAAATTATCGCATCGCCGTTCCAAAGTACAAATCTTACACTCACTCAAAAAACTATTCGCGATCGCAACGAACTATATAGGGAAGGTGTTGTGGGAGACGAATACCTGCGATTTCTGTATGAACAGTCAGTCATTCAGTTACTTTAGAGACGTCTTTAATGTAGCGTGTAGCATTGCAACATTCCTTCTTTATTGTGGCTTATTAAATTTAAAAAAGAAAAATGTTTGATATTCTTTCTTATGCAAGCGAAAACAAAATGATTATCTCTTTTTGTTTTAGAGAAGAAACATCCAAAACACATTGGAAAATATTTGTACATAAACAGAATGAATTGAGGAATTTTTCTTCAAATGTTTGGCGTGTACTGTTTCTGAAAAATTTACCAATATTCTGGTGAGTATTTTCAAGTTCTTCGGCCATTTCCTTAGGGAAATTTTGCTTCGTATTTGCTGCTAAGAAAATGACGTCTGATTCTGCCAATGTTTCTGATGGAACTAAATGAAATAATAATAATTTAATGCCCGATATTTTCAGGCTCCCGCTAGAGGGCGTACTCGAGCGTTGCGATTGCGAATTAACATTCCAAAACTATCAACATGGCAACCACAAAACTCTAATATTTGCCATCAACCAACTGACAAGTAAACTGTGGTAAACCATAAGTAAACTATAAGTAAACTGATAAGTAAACTATTTTTAAACTAAATACCACATAATATTTTACACAAGAAAAGTAGACTCAAGCGTAAAACGTAAGTCATAGCACAACATTTCCTAACAGAAAAAAGTTGTAGTTAACTAACTTCAACTTTCAACCACGATCTGTTGTATTTTCCTATTAAAAGCTTATAGAGCTGTCAAATGTATTGTCAGAGTTCTTATAAGAAGTTTTAAGCCGCCTTTTATTTCTAATATTTTTGACATAGATCGTAAATGATATTCGTTTTTTGTAGATTTTATTGCGAAAACTTAATGGAGTCTGGAGAATCTGCATCAAAAGTATTTTGTTACTGTAAATCGGCTGCTGAAGAATATATGATAACATGTACATCTTGTCACGAACAATTTCACCCCATATGCCTAAAATCTGGTCGGCCGTCACCATTAGCGGGTGATATCTATTTTTTATTTACGTGCGAGGGATGCTCACCTGATGGGCAGGAATCTATTAAGCGAATGAAAATGCAGTGGACATTGGTCATTATGCTGGCATTGTATAACCTTCAATTAGAAAGCAGTGGGAAAGAAGGTTATTTTCGATGGCGAGAGCACATTTGTAGATATATAGATAAACATTGGTCAGTAATATTTGGCAATGAAAGGAAAAAGAGCGCCACTTGGCATGGAACCGTAGCTGGAGCTTTATCTACCGGGGGTAACAGATTTTTCACGTCTGGATTTGAAAAACTTCATGAAACTGGATGGTGGTCTCTTAATAAACTACAAATGCCTCAGATTCATGAACTTGATTCTATGGCTTTAAGTATTAAAACGAGTAGAAAGCGGAGGTCTCCGGAATTCGAGCAATTACTCGTCGAGGGTACTCGTAGAAAAAAGCAAAATGTCGTAGAAGCGGCCGTCGCTCTAAAAGAAAAGAAATCGATCGTGCCAGAATCGAAACCTTCGAAATCCAAAACTTCTGATGTTAAATGTAAGAAAAAAGATCTCAGCATTTTTCCTCCCAACCATAAATTGAAACTAGTTGTTGCTCCACCTCCTTCCCTTCAACAAAGTGAGGAGAAAATCAGCCAAAATGTACCTAAGATCGTCATCAAAAGCGAAAAATCGAGTCCATCGTCTTCAGATTTCTGGGCGAAAGAATTGGATGCTGACCTAGACATGCCACCTGTGTCTGACACTTACGTTGTGCCGAACGCATTCGATGTACCTGACTCTGTTCTCAACAGTATGATATCAGAGAAGGACGTAGCAAATCTTTCTGCTGTGAAACAAGAATGCGAAAGCGACGAAGACAGCATCCCCGATAAAACCGTCGGTACTCCGAAAAAGGTTTTTCCGGACACAAGTCGAAAGCGAACCGTCGTGACCAAAGAAGAGAGTCCTGTCAAGGAGTCCGTAGTTACAGAGTCCAAGTACAAGCTGATGAGTCCCTACGAAGAAGAGTCTCTTCTTCAAAAATTAGACAATTACCCCGTCACATTGAGCAAAAATACCGAATTGAGACAATTGTATCGAAAACTAGCAGTGAGGAAACTTAAAAGGGAACGAAACATTCCCGTCTTCGATATCGATGTTGAAATGCGTCTGCTGAGAGGGATGGACCCCCCAGATTACGTGAAATCTGAACCCCAAAATAAATCTGCAACCATTTCAGTTTCCCAAGCAACAACTGTTTTTGACCGTTATCAAATAAATCCAAACTATTTGTCGACTCAGGCGCACGTTTCGTTTGCGACGCGCCTAATGGGCAAAAGTATGGAAGACCAGGAAAATATCGTCAGCCCTTATTCCGGCAGGATTTTAAAACCTTTTATTCGGCGTGACTATGCAACTAAACCGTTGAAGCTGAGGCTTCTGGAAGAAATAAGATTTCGAGCCAACAAAGACGATCCAGCTCCCGCGAAATACCCAATTGATTACTGTTATGTCAGACCCGAGTTCATTCCGGCCATCAATGCACTGTGCCACGAGTTTTTCTGGCCGGGGATCGACATGTCCGAATGCCTCCAGTACCCGGACTTCAGCTGCGTCGCCGTTTATCGTAAAGTGATTATTGGTTTTGCTTTTATGGTGCCTGATGCCAAATACAATGAAGCTTACATTACTTTTATATTCTGCCACCCAGAGTGGAGGAGGAGTGGGATCGCAAAATTCATGCTCTATCATCTCATACAAACTTGTATGGGTAAAGATATAACTCTGCACGTCTCGGCAACCAGCTCTGCTGTATTTCTATACCAGTTGTTCAGTTTTAAAATTGAAGAACTAGTCCATGATTTTTATGATAAATATCTACCTGCAGATTCTAAGGAATGTAGGCATGCACTCTTCTTGAGACTTCCCTATTAGGCATTTAGCTAATTGTCTTACATTTATTAATCTTTAAAAGGTCTAACAGATAAACATAGGATCGTTTAATTTTATCATTAATAATATGATTTTCAAACAAATTTGGTAATAAATTTATTAATTTTTTCTAAAATAATGAATATATTCAGGTTCAGGGGTCTGTCCAGGGCAAATTTACTACCGTTTAGCGGTACTTTCACAAATTCAACTTTAGGTAAATCGTAGTTTTACAAAATACATTTGAAAAAGCAAAATCTAAGATTCTCATCTCTGCCTCTTAAAATTTTTAATAATAAATCACAGGTGAATGACATTATCAAATCTTTCCTTCTATAAACTTTACAGGAAGTCGAAATTCAAGCGTTATTGTAAATTTATTCTAACAGACCCTAAATTTTTATAAAACATTTTTATGTCGACTGAAATTTCTTTCTCTGCGAGTTAGTTGAAAACGTTATCGTAACAAAAATAGCTTTGAGTGCTACTGTTAAATGCATGTTTTTGTTAAATTAAAGTTGAAATTTAACTATGGACAATGATTGTTAAATTTGGATACAATTTTTAAGCTCAAAATTTAACAATAGCAAAATTGTTTTTGAAAATATGAGAAAAAAATATATAGAAATTTACCAGACATAATTAATTTTTATTTATAGTAAAAATTTTTGAAAATATTTTCTTAATTTACCATATTTTTGTGCTGATTTTTTCATATAATATTTAATTTTCACAAAATACGTACCTACCTCTAAAAAAAAAACCTAGACAGACCCCTGGAATTATTGTTTTATCAAGCATTGAAATACTAAAAAGAAAAGTATGGTCTAACATTTAAAAAAAAAAAAAAAAATATTTGTTCAAAATATATCATTTTTTTTTTTAAATATTATGAATTTAAATTCTTATATATACAAATTTTTTTTTAATTAAATAGATCTCTTTCTCTGCTCTCCTCTTCAGTTTTTAAGGGTTTGACTCTATGTCAGTTTGTATACTCTATATCAGTATTAGATTCTGACATATTAAATACATTTATTTTTCTGTTGTTCATATCTGTATATTTCATTGTCTTTACTTTTCTTATATTATTTGTGTGCAAATCTAGCATTGCAATGCTAATGACTGTTTCATAATTTTTCATTATTCAATTGGGTAAAGAATTATTGTTTTAAAAGGATTGAAATTTATTGCCTGATGTTTTTTCATGAATTATTTATTTTGTTTACCACATGTTGATTAATCCTTCATTAGACTGACTGCCAACTCTACTGGATTTTTACATCTACTGTTTTAATTAAAATTCTCCTGGTTTTTGTACATTTTAGAAAATTCCCTAAAATTGAGTTAGTTTCTTAGCAAAATCCCTATTGAAATAGAATTTTTGTACAGATTATTGCTTGAATATTTAAATAAGCATTACTAATACATAATAAAGCGATCCTCATAGATGGAAGTCAGCTTAAAACTTTTTTGTTTTATTCAGCTTATTTTTATACAGAACTCTTTTTTTTTTAATATTAATTAAAAAAATCTTTCAACTGTCTTTGATGAATTAAATGACTTTTAATATTTAAAATTATGAGTATACATAACATTTCCAGTATGTTTAATGTCAATTATAACTGAAAAATAGTGAAATTTTTTTATTTTGATGACTATAAAAATTCTTTATGCATAAAATATTTAGTACATTATGCAACGATTATCGTGAAATTTATATCATTTCGTAAAATCTACAAAATTTTTTGCTATCCCTGTTGGCAGCTATGCTGACAGATACAACACTTGCATTTATTTCCGGGAATTGTAAATAGTTTTGTTATTTTGAATTTTTTTTCCCCTTATAATTTCAAAATGAAACAGTTCATTTGTTTTGCAAATATTAAGATTAAATTAAGAAAAAAAAAGTGTTTTAAGACCTTTTATTATTTTTCAATTCAGATTAATCCTAATTCAAACCATTTTAAAAGTATTGTGAAGTAAGTTAAAAAATACAAATCTTCATTAAATTATAAATTTATTTAACAGGTAGAGAGGTATCTAATGTTCATTCAAATTTTTAATACTGCTTTAATTGAAAAAACAAAGTTGAATTTTATAGTTAATTCAGGAAGGTGAAAAATTGAAATGACCAAAAATTTTGAAAAGAGTTGGCAAGTTTTAAGTTAGAATGGATTAATCCATGGTTTAATACAGGATTTAATCCGCCTTTTCCAAAAGTGTCTTAAACTGTCCCAAACCCTTTTATTCAAATTGTCACAATTTTAAAAAAAATATTTTGAAAAATTAAAGTTAATTTTTGATCAAGAAACAAAATGAAGACTGATTTTTGTTTTATTTAAAAAGTTTATTATTATTTTTGATATTGCATTATTTATCCTTATGCAAAAAACATAATTTATCAGTATTAAAATCCCATTTATTCATATTTAAAAGATAAGGTATTCACTTTTGTTGCAGGGGTGAAAGTTTTCGGTATTTTGACGGATTTCCGTCTTTTTAAAAAAGCACAAGACGGAGCAAAGCGGAATATTACCATAAGTAAATACTAAGTTTGTCTTTTTTTAAAACTGTTCTAGACTAGAGCAGTTTCGGAAAGGGAAGATCCTCTATTGATAACATTATTGCTCTAAAGTCGCGAATTCGTAATGCCTTTGTCAAACGTAACTATTTTGTCTCTATCTTCTTTAATATTGAGAAGGCGATATGGAATTTTGAAGACATGGGACTTCGTGAAAATCACCCAATTTTCTGAATTGAATTGAATATAGGATTTAGTGGCACAAAGTCCAAAACAATACGGTAAAACAGTTCAAAAGACAAAGTACATGCACCACTTTATTTGTCGTACAATTATAACTGATAAAATGGTTTAAGTTTGTAAATATAATCAGATAAAAGGGTAGGAATGAAATCAGATAAAAAGTTGTGAATATGATATAAAATACGCGAAGTGAGCACTATGCAAGGGCAGTACTGGCAAATGGCTCAAATCGGTTTTGATGCTATGCAATTTATTAAAATCTTTGAGATCCCATTGTTGTTCTCACAATGATGTTACAAATTTCCGAATATGCAGTTTTACATCAGAGAAAGGTATGGACAATGTTAAAGCAGATCGTGCAGCTGAGTCCGCTAGGTCATTTCCTGGAATACAAACATGACTCGGTGCCCAGCAAAATAAAATCTCAAAGCCATTCTTCTGAAGAGTGGTTAACAAATGAATAATAAGGCATGAAATTGGATGAGTATCACAGTGAAACTTTTCTAATTGGCTCATACTATCGGAGTATATAATTTTTATTGACAAGTTTGTTCACAATTTTTATGAAAAGAATTCATATATAATTTCTTGTTTACTTAAAATTATTGGACTGCGCACGACCACTTCTGATTTTGAAATTTTCAGTCTTGACAATTTTTGAAACTTTCAACCCTGTTTTGTTGTTCAATGAATTGTGGAGCTTCAAAAGTTATAAATCTTTTCCTATTATATTATATTATTTTCCTTTAATAAGTCAAACCAAATTGTATAAAAAGTATCAAATATTTATTAATATACGTAATTATTATGTGTACAATGGTTACACAAATAGAATTTTTACCTTTTGTCATTGTTCAAAGTTTTGGAGATTTTAAAGACATTAAAAACCCATATGTCCTGTCCGAAACTCTAACCTTGATCTTGAAGCATTGGTTGGGTTGATCAGATAGATTTCCTTCAGATAATTGAAACTCATCTGAATTTTCTAAAACCTTATAAATGTTAATGTGTAATATTAGCACTATTTTATTGACCGGTGTACCAATAAACCAAAACATAGTTATTTACAATATCTCTATTTAATAAATATTTCATAGTATTAATAATGGATCTACCATTCACGTTTGATTTTCACGAGACTTTGGCTGTCTTCGAACTTATAAAATCAAATTTGTAGCTTCCCTTACCTAGAGAATTTCTGCAATGGTATTTCTTAAAGTTTTCATTGAGTGTTTTTAAAAATTGCTTAGTTTTCCCTTTTCAAAATGGAGATTCTATTTCTATAACATGTATTATGCGTTAAGTGTAACCAAAACATAGTTATTTACAATATCTCTATTTAATAAATATTTCATAGTATTAATAATGGATCTACCATTCACGATTGATTTTCACGAGACTTTTGCTGTCTTCGAACTTATAAAATCAAATTTGTAGCTTCCCTTACCTAGAGAATTTGTGCAATGGTATTTCTTAAAGTTTTCATTGAGTGTTTTTAAAAATTGCTTAGTTTTCCCTTTTCAAAATGGAAATTCTATTTCTTTAACATGTATTATGCGTTAAGTGTAACCAAAACATAGTTATTTACAATATCTCTATTTAATAAATATTTCATAGTATTAATAATGGATCTACCATTCACGTTTGATTTTCACGAGACTTTGGCTGTCTTCGAACTTATAAAATCAAATTTGTAGCTTCCCTTACCTAGAGAATTTGTGCAATGGATTTCTTAAAGTTTTCATTGAGTGTTTTTAAAAATTGCTTAGTTTTCCCTTTTCAAAATGGAGATTCTATTTCTTTAACATGTATTATGCATTAAGTGTAACCAAAACATAGTTATTTACAATATCTCTAATTAATAAATATTTCATAGTATTAATAATGGATCTACCATTCACGTTTGATTTTCACCAGACTTTGGCTGTCTTCGAACTTATAAAATCAAATTTGTAGCTTCCCTTACCTAGAGAATTTGTGCAGTGGTATTTCTTAAAGTTTTCATTGAGTGTTTTTAAAAATTGCTTAGTTTTCCGTTTTCAAAATGGAGATTCTATTTCTTTAACATGTATTATGCTTTAAGTGTGACCAAAACATAGTTATTTACAATATCTCTATTTAATAAATATTTCATAGTATTAATAATGGATCTACCATTCACGTTTGATTTTCGCGAGACTTTGGCTGTCTTCGAACTTATAAAATCAAATTTGTAGCTTCCCTTACCTAGAGAATTTGTGCAATGGTATTTCTTAAAGTTTTCATTGAGTGTTTTTAAAAATTGCTTAGTTTTCCCTTTTCAAAATGGAGATTCTATTTCTTTAACATGTATTATGCGTTAAGTGTAACCAAAACATAGTTATTTACAATATCTCTATTTAGTAAATATTTCATAGTATTAATAATGGATCTACCATTCACGATTGATTTTCACGAGACTTTTGCTGTCTTCGAACTTATAAAATCAAATTTGTAGCTTCCCTTACCTAGAGAATTTGTGCAATGGTATTTCTTAAAGTTTTCATTGAGTGTTTTTAAAAATTGCTTAGTTTTCCCTTTTCAAAATGGAAATTCTATTTCTTTAACATGTATTATGCGTTAAGTGTAACCAAAACATAGTTATTTACAATATCTCTATTTAATAAATATTTCATAGTATTAATAATGGATGTACCATTCACGTTTGATTTTCACGAGACTTTGGCTGTCTTCGAACTTATAAAATAAAATTTGTAGCTTCCCTTACCTAGAGAATTTGGGCAATGGTATTTGATAAAGTTTTCATTGAGTGTTTTTAAAAATTGCTTAGTTTTCCCTTTTCAAAATGGAGATTCTATTTCTTTAACATGTATTATGCGTTAAGTGTAACCAAAACATAGTTATTTACAATATCTCTATTTAATAAATATTTCATAGTATTAATAATGGATCTACCATTCACGATTGATTTTCACGAGACTTTTGCTGTCTTCGAACTTATAAAATCAAATTTGTAGCTTCCCTTACCTAGAGAATTTGTGCAATGGTATTTCTTAAAGTTTTCATTGAGTGTTTTTAAAAATTGCTTAGTTTTCCCTTTTCAAAATGGAAATTCTATTTCTTTAACATGTATTATGCGTTAAGTGTAACCAAAACATAGTTATTTACAATATCTCTATTTAATAAATATTTCATAGTATTAATAATGGATCTACCATTCACGTTTGATTTTCACGAGACTTTGGCTGTCTTCGAACTTATAAAATCAAATTTGTAGCTTCCCTTACCTAGAGAATTTGGGCAATGGTATTTGATAAAGTTTTCATTGAGTGTTTTTAAAAATTGCTTAGTTTTCCTTTTTCAAAATGGAGATTCTATTTCTTTAACATGTATTATGCGTTAAGTGTAACCAAAACATAGTTATTTACAATATCTCTATTTAATAAATATTTCATAGTATTAATAATGGATCTACCATTCACGTTTGATTTTCACGAGACTTTGGCCGTCTTCGAACTTATAAAATCAAATTTGTAGCTTCCCTTACCTAGAGAATTTGGGCAATGGTATTTGATAAAGTTTTCATTGAGTGTTTTTAAAAATTGCTTAGTTTTCCCTTTTCAAAATGGAAATTCTATTTCTTTAACATGTATTATGCTTTAAGTGTAACCAAAACATAGTTATTTACAATATCTCTATTTAATAAATATTTCATAGTATTAATAATGGATCTACCATTCACGTTTGATTTTCACGAGACTTTGGCTGTCTTCGAACTTATAAAATCAAATTTGTAGCTTCCCTTACCTAGAGAATTTGTGCAATGGTATTTCTTAAAGTTTTCATTGAGTGTTTTTAAAAATTGCTTAGTTTTCCCTTTTCAAAATGGAGATTCTATTTCTTTAACATGTATTATGCGTTAAGTGTAACCAAAACATAGTTATTTACAATATCTCTATTTAATAAATATTTCATAGTATTAATAATGGATCTACCATTCACATTTGATTTTCACGAGACTTTGGCTGTCTTCGAACTTATAAAATCAAATTTGTAGCTTCCCTTACCTAGAGAATTTGTGCAATGGTATTTGATAAAGTTTTCATTGAGTGTTTTTAAAAATTGCTTAGTTTTCCTTTTTCAAAATGGAGATTCTATTTCTTTAACATGTATTATGCGTTAAGTGTAACCAAAACATAGTTATTTACAATATCTCTATTTAATAAATATTTCATAGTATTGATAATGGATCTACCATTCACGTTTGATTTTCACGAGACTTTGGCTGTCTTCGAACTTATAAAATCAAATTTGTAGCTTCCCTTACCTAGAGAATTTGGGCAATGGTATTTGATAAAGTTTTCATTGAGTGTTTTTAAAAATTGCTTAGTTTTCCCTTTTCAAAATGGAGATTCTATTTCTTTAACATGTATTATGCGTTAAGTGTAACCAAAACATAGTTATTTACAATATCTCTATTTAATAAATATTTCATAGTATTAATAATGGATCTACCATTCACGATTGATTTTCACGAGACTCTTGCTGTCTTCGAACTTATAAAATCAAACTTGTAGCTTCCCTTACCTAGAGAATTTGTGCAATGGTATTTCTTAAAGTTTTCATTGAGTGTTTTTAAAAATTGCTTAGTTTTCCCTTTTCAAAATGGAAATTCTATTTCTTTAACATGTATTATGCTTTAAGTGTAACCAAAACATAGTTATTTACAATATCTCTATTTAATAAATATTTCATAGTATTAATAATAGATCTACCATTCACGTTTGATTTTCACGAGACTTTGGCTGTCTTCGAACTTATAAAATCAAATTTGTAGTTTCCCTTACCTAGAGAATTTGTGCAATGGTATTTCTTAAAGTTTTCATTGAGTGTTTTTAAAAATTGCTTAGTTTTCCCTTTTCAAAATGGAGATTCTATTTCTTTAACATGTATTATGCGTTAAGTGTAACCAAAACATAGTTATTTACAATATCTCTATTTAATAAATATTTCATAGTATTAATAATGGATCTACCATTCACGTTTGATTTTCACGAGACTTTGGCTGTCTTCGAACTTATAAAATCAAATTTGTAGCTTCCCTTACCTAGAGAATTTGGGCAATGGTATTTGATAAAGTTTTCATTGAGTGTTTTTAAAAATTGCTTAGTTTTCCCTTTTCAAAATGGAGATTCTATTTCTTTAACATGTATTATGCGTTAAGTGTAACCAAAACATAGTTATTTACAATATCTCTATTTAATAAATATTTCATAGTATTAATAATGGATCTACCATTCACGATTTATTTTCACGAGACTTTGGCTGTCTTCGAACTTATAAAATCAAATTTGTAGCTTCCCTTACCTAGAGAATTAGTGCAATGGTATTTGTTAAAGTTTTCATTGAGTGTTTTTAAAAATTGCTTAGTTTTCCCTTTTCAAAATGGAGATTCTATTTCTTTAACATGTTTTAAGCGTTGTATTATTATTCAGTGCTATTATTCAGTTCAATGTTTTCACAATTCATTCAACCACAATCATTTTACACGTTTGATGAAACACTTGCGAGTTTCCAATCTTTTTAGATGAGATTATTGCACTCTCGATGTGCAACTCTGTTCGGGCTGAATGGAATCTCTCGATCATTTTATCATGATCGTGTGGAGTCTTAGAATATTATTTTGTTAATGTATATAGTGCTTAAAAATATTTTTTGAGTGGTTAAAAAAAGCTCATTTTTTGTTGAAGGATTTGTCTACACACCCTGCTGCAGACAAGGTATTTTTCTTTGGATCCACAGAATTTTACTTTTTTTGCCTCATCCATCAAGTTTTAATAAACAATTTTAAAATTTAATATGTTGAACTGTGGGACCATTCACATAATTGTACTAGGTGATTGAAGTGTCTTAACCATTCTCCTCGATTCGTTGTATCAGAATTTTTGGACATTTTAATATTTTATAGGAAAAAAATTATTAAATTTTTCTATCGCGAAATTCTATTACGCAGAACAAGGTACATTATAGGTAGCTTTTTTCATGCAGATTTATAAATTGGGATGCAACTTTGTCAAAACTGG
Organism: Parasteatoda lunata; assembly: GCA_949128135.1. NCBI lineage: Eukaryota > Metazoa > Arthropoda > Arachnida > Araneae > Theridiidae > Parasteatoda > Parasteatoda lunata. Next base: position 2,781,047 of record OX421971.1, read on the forward strand.
TTCCAAGTCAATGGGTCCAGTTTTAAAATATATGCCATGATTTAAAAAATACTTTTTATGTTCTGCATCTAAAACAATCAGAACGCACATTTTTAGACGAATGCTTATCTGGAATTCATGAATATTGTTTGGTGAAGAGTTGGTTTCCTTCATTATTTATAAAAGTTTCTATGCATTTCTTTAAATTTTTTTCAAACAAATTTATCATCATCCGTCGAATATAAAAATAAATTTAAAAAAAGGTATATAATTAATTATAATGCAGATGCCATGTTGTTTTGGTATCCGCAAATAATGAAATAAAGGTGTTCTTATAAGAATTTACTACATAAATAAAAATGTTTATTATGCTTTGATAATAGTGACCAATTATAAATCTAAGCTCTTTGAGACTTATTTTTGATACACGTAATTTAGTTTAATTCCATGAATCCCCATGTATTTTGATATTTCATTTCATAAAGGAAAAGAAATATTACAAAAATTTGACGAATCGTTTATGTGATCAATCATATCAAAAGTGGAACTTTTACAATTGGGTTATTTGTCACACGAAACTAAAAAATTTTTTATTTAGCGTTTTAGTTTTATAGAGTTTTCTAGACTTTTGATTTCATCAAAAAACTTATTTAAAAAACTAGTTGTTGTGTTGCCTTTTTTTTATATAAAATAATTTAAAGAGAATATTTCAGTCAAACTTTTTTTCTATAAGCGTGCTGCTTATTCTATAAGCGTGAGTTTGTTAATGGATTTAAATAAGTTATGTTGCTGAAATTTTAAGGTATTCTTATTTAAATTTTAATAGGTTGCAAGTTTCATAATTTTAAAAGAGAGCCGTGATGGCTCAAAAAGTCCTCCACGAAGGCAAACTTCCCCCAATACTTGATACAAGAATTCCCTTGTCTTCTGGATTGGGTTCAAAATGACAAGGCTACGGCGATGAACATTGTTAGTCATAAACCCAAAAATTGAGTCGGCTGTTCAACGACGGTTATAAAATAAAATAATTTTAATAGAGAATTTCTTACTTTTTTTTCGTCAATTTAAAAATATTTATTTTTGCTATTCTTTTTCATCTATATTTAGTCAGCATTAATTATTATTCGAAATCATAAGTTTAATAGTGCAATAAATTAAGTAAGTATAATTTATTACATTCTTAAACTTATAATGTAATTAAAAGTTTAAGAATGTACAATGTCATTAAAAAAAAGATTCCTCAAAATGCATCCGTAGTAAGCGCAAAATGTTGCAGCCTTATTTATATCTGTTTTTGTTGGTGAATTATATATTTTTTCTTTTCATATGAGAAACAGATACCGGCAGATGTAGAGCAAATATTATGTAGAATGTGTGACAGAATAAGAAGTAATTTTTGCTCATAATGATAATCTTATATTGTTCTAATTGCAAATGGTCTCTCTTGAGCTATTTTTATTTTTAAAAACAAATCGATATAAATGTTATGATCTCGCAACATCTGGTCTCTTTCGTTTTTTTTCACTTATTCATATTTTTTTGTTACTTTTGATATCAAGTCCAACGTGAACTAATAAAATGATGATCTCGAGAGAGATACATTTTTCGACAACATTGAATCATTAGAAAAAGGCACAAAAACTGACTTTCAAACAGATTAGAATTTCGAGTGAAACGTGTTCCTGACAATGAAAAGGAAATTCTGACAAATGGTTGCCTTAAAGTTACTTTCTTGACAAAGATTCAAAAATATATGTTTATTGAAATGAGAATACATAGAAAGGGAGAAATGTTTTTTATACAAAGAAGGACTGAGTCATGTACTCAGAAGGTGCCATTGAGCGCAGGTGCTTTTAGGACTCATTAGCATGTCCTGCCAATGTTGTAACCCTTGGTCGTTTAAACAGTTTGCTCCTACTTGTGTTCTTCCAATTATTCTCCTGCTACCGAGTCCCGATGTCTTTTGACAAAGAATGACCAGAAAATCAACTTCCCCGAGAGATGATGATGGAACGTGAATATCGAAACTACTATTGAATTCTACTTGAGGAGTTTTCGGTCTCACTGGCGTTTTCTTGGTGCGAACTAGTTTCCTTCGAACGTAGAGTGTCACCTTGGCAAACACACCTGAAAACAGAATCGTTTTAACACTATACACACCAACAACATTCAGTATTTTTTTGTTTTCTTGAAAATAAACATTGAGATAATTAAATATCTCACTTGCTGAATGGTTTTTCAGTGATTGTTAATGTATTATATTCGAGAGTTTCACCTCTTCGCGGAATAATCAAATGCAAGGGATACGAAATTACATATTTAAGGAAGTAACATATTTTTTTTTATAAAATCATGAATAGACCCATTACTAATCTTAATGAAGTGCTAATTTTAATAAAAATATATATTGGATTCTTTACACGTAGACCATAAATGTTGCTATTTACTTCATTTGATAGTTTCGAACCATGACCACATTCTTATTTTCGAGTGAAATGCGACCACCATGGTGCATATTGCTCTGTACCATTATCCGTCTCCCTGTATATACAGGATGTTTCGCTTTAATATGTATTTTTTTATATGCTTTTCAAAAATAAAAAGTGGTTATTCGCAAATTAACATTTTGACATGAATTAACATCTTTGATTGCACTGTAAACAACAACTCGCAACGGAATGTTGACAGAGATGCCAAATGCTCCGGACACGCCAAAATAGTTTAAAAAAAAAAAAAAAACGATAAATAACTACAGACTAAATTTATAAACCAATTTATTAAACCAAGAATCACCATTTATAAACTACCACTTTAAAATATTTATTTGCTGTCCGGAGCAAGTTGGCATCTCTGTCAACATTCCGTTGCGAGTTGTTGTTTACAGTGCAATCAAAGATCATTTCTATATCGATAAATGATATGTCAAAGCGGCCGGGATAGCCTGGTTGGTAAGGCACTGGGCCCATGTTCAAGAGATCGTGGGTTTGATCCTCGCCGGCCGAAGATTCCCTGTGCAGTAAATGGTGACTGATTCACGTTAAATCTGTCGAGTCACAAACTCCTCCATGTTCCCATAACAAATCAAACCTCGGGATACTGATCCAGGAGTTCCCTTGTCTTCTGAACTGGGTTCAAAATGACATGGCTACGGACATTAGTAGTCGTAAACCCAAAAAATTAGGTCGGCTGTTCAACAACGGATATAAAATAAAATGATATGTCAAGGGGTTAATATGGGAGAAAGAGTTTAACTGAAGACTCTGCTGCAATTCCTGTAGGGTGATAAGGCAGCAACCTCAAATGTGTATATTTTCTAGTTATAAATTTTGATAAGAAGGAATGAGGCTGAAAAGTATCTCACAGGTATCTTTTCCTCTATCTTGTTGCATGTTGAGTCCTCTTGCTTTCAGTATGCTTAGGGTTAGATTAGGAGCATCATAACATAACGAAAACAGCAATTCTCCAACACCAGGATACTATTGGGGAAAAGAAATCACTTAAACAGAGTTCAAATAAAACTTAATGAGTAGCACCAGCAAAAGTTACAACTTTTGCACATTTTTTTCTTCAATTTTCTTGGAAATATGATGAAATATAAAACAAGTAATATAAAAAAAAATTAATGAATGAATTAATATTTGAGGAAACTGTATTAACATCAAGTGGAATCGACTACAAGTTTAAAAAAATGTATTTGAAGTTGAGTAGATGAACAAAAAATTATTTTATTAACGATTGAAAATTTAACCAAGATATATAAATACAAATTCCTACAACTAGTGTGAACTAACAGTAGGAATTGAAAAAAAAGGCGCCTGGTATCAAACAACTATAAAAGCATAAATATGGTGACGTGGACCACACGTGCTACCACGTCATGTTCTTTATTGAATTTATCTGACACCACGACTATAAAATAATTGAATATTTAAAAGTGTTCAATCAACTATTTTTTTGTTCAAATCGAAGTAAGAATAGAATAAGTAAGAAATGATCACTGATGTTATTTTTAAAATAGGAGATAAACTGAATCGCTTATAGTAAAATTGAAAACAATGACTAACGCTTTACTCATTAGAAAATTCCGTTTCGTTTTTCACCTATTTAATAAATGAATTAATATTTGAAAATAAAAAGAACTGAATTAACATCAAGTGTCATAAACTACAAGTTAAAAAAAAAATGTATTTGAACTTAAGTAGATGAATAAAAAGTATTTTATTTGCGATTGAAAATTTAAACAAGATATAGGGAGAGTATGAACTAATAGTAGGATTTTGAAAAAGAACTCAGCAATTTTTCAAACATGAAGAGAGTCAATTACTTAATAAATAAGTTTCTTCAAATAAAAAAAAGTTGGCAATCGTTTATTCAAAGTAATAGAAAATTATAAAATAATTCCGATTATATTTTTCCTTATTTTTAGAGAAAAATTTTAAAAGTAAATATTATTGAAATATAAGCTGCGTTTTGAGCATTGTGCGAAATTTGAGGGTAGGGGTTCCAAAAAATTTTTATTTTGATAATTAGCATGATCCAACCTTAAGTAAAATAAAATCTCCAATTGCATATTAACATTTCTTCCGAAGATGGAGCCGCGATGGCTCAGGGGATAAAGCGTTCCAATGAGGTAATCTATACGGCTTATCCTCAGTGGAAGACGGATCATGGGTTAGAGTCCCCTTGCAGACAGGTTAACCGTGGAAGGTTCTCATGGTCTTTCTCTCCATGTAACGCAAATGCGGGTATGAATCTGCTCCTGAAAAAGTCTGCCTCAATGCGCATCAATGTTGATATTAAGTGTCGTGCCCATTCAATGTTATTGCAGTGTGCATAACTTAAAATATCACACAAGCACCTACATAACATGTCAACGGAGATTTTTGTTTCCCTGAAAGACCCTTGTCTTCATCCGATGACTATGCTGTCCGTCGTATGGTATCCGAAATGTTCTGAAATACCAGTTTCCACTTCTTCAAGAGGCTCTACAAGTTACCCTGCATTCTGAAAAGCTTGAGCAGGTGCATAAGAACAATAGTGGTCATATTATGTAGTGATAATAAAGTGGCTGGCAGACAGTAGTGGTTACGTTTTCTCTTAGGCAGTGAATTTATCTACTTCATAATTCAATATCCTTCGGAAAGACTATTAAGTACGCATGATACTAATGTCACTCAACAATCAAAACTCTTCTATCAACAAAATGTTGACTTTACAGATCAGGAGAAATTAAATAAACATACACAACCTTTTCAGTATGACACAACAAGGCATCTTCTACATTCAGAAATCATCTTTCCTCAGCTGTGCATCCGCCTTAAGAAAACTCGGTCTCATTGTTAAATCTATCAAATGAGGGTCAAAAAGAGGGGGTATTAGGAAGGCCAATTAAAAAAAAAATGTGGGCTTCAGATTCAACCCCTTAAGAAACTATTGGCCGGCAGAAGAATCAAGTAAGAGAAGGTACAAGTAACACGTGGTCGCGACACCCCCGTGAGAAAAAGGGAAGCGAGGTCAAAAAAAGGTTAAAAAATGATTTCCGTCCTGTACTCAATTAAAAATTCACCTACTGTGAGAGGAAAAGAAAATGTCACAAGGTTAAGAGACATAAAATTTTTATCTCCCACGCCTTGACCAGCGGATGCAGCTGCAGAATATACTGGTTCAAAATGACAAAGCTACGGAGTTGAACATGAGTGGTCGCAAACGCAAAAATTGGGTCGGCTGTTCAACGACGGTTACAAATTTAAGAAAGAAATTAATTAATTAAAACTTCCGAAGATCTATTTGACAACGAAAAAGCAACATAAATTTCAGACAGGACTTAACAATCCGATCCTCCTAAACAAAATTTGTCTATTCTTGTTCATATTACGCAAAACCGTCGTAAATAATTTTTTTTTTTTTTTTTGAAAAAAAAAAGTTCTCGGTTTTAAAAAGACGTTATTTTTTGAATTATTTATCATTAATTCTTTAAAAGTTATAAGTTGAAGAAATGAAAAGAATTTTCTTTAACCCCATAGTTTTGTACAAAGTTCATACATATTATTTTTTAAGCATAGTTTCTTTGTATACTATACCCATTAAATAAAAATAAAAAAAACAGTCAGTAGAGTAAAAAAGTGTAACCAAGATGTAGCAATTTTAAGAAAAACGTTGTACAACCATTGAATAAAAATCTATTTATACTGATTTAAACTTGTTCTTGTTTCCTATCTGTTTCTTTTTAAGTCGCTATCTAAAGAGTGTCTTCTTTCCCACCGAGCATTTGACCTCCATATCTGTTGACTCTGGCCTTAGCATCATTTTAGAGTACAACCTGCATATCTTTCACCTGCAATCTTTAGTTTCGAAACACTTTCATTTCCTCGCAGAAGATAATGAGTGTCAGGAACAAAAATGGATAAAATAACGAATTCTAAAACATCGCTATTTGATTAAATTATAATACAGTCTATAGTGAAACCTTCAAGGGACCAAAATTTCGGTTCACTCTATCCGTTCCGCAAACAATTTTATCAAATGGTTCTAAACTCTTTTATTAGACATTATTTAAATAAATGGCGAATAAAATGAAATACAGAAATGACTGAAACATAAAACGCAGTAACAAGAAATTCATTAACTTTTATTTTATATTTCTCTTCGCCAAATAAAAAAAATATTTTAGTAATCTTTAGCTGATGAGCGACACTCAACATCAGATATGGAAACACTTCCCTACTCTCCGATAATTTTTCCTGGATTTATATTATTCCGCTTTTTAAACCCAGTCATTCGAGTACATCTTTTATTCGCTCGAATGACCACTATAGTCTCCATTATAGTCTCATCCAATTGTTTAGCAAATTCATCGGCTTTGACTTGAATCATTTGCGGTCAGACACTGGAAGATGTCTTCGAATGCTTAACCCATTCAATGATGAAGCAAACAAGAAAAAATGCTTATTGCTACATTCCATGCTGCAGATGGTTTTAAAAATTGGTATATGTATTTATTTTGAAGTAGACATTTCAAAATTATTACAAAAAAAAAAAAAAATAAATAAATAAAAATGAAGAGAATAAATCAGTGGAAGACAGAAAAAAATTCATACTATCCAACTTCTTCTCTATTTTTTGGATTCACTCTATCCACAACAAATAACATTATACGTGGCGCGGGAGCGAACTTTTCGTTCACTCTATCCGGGAGTTCACTATAAACCTTGTTCGCCCTATCTGGGTTTGACTGTATTAATACAGTAGTCCACAGCTTATTAATTTGGATGAAATGTATACAGGTTATTAAGGAGTCAGTGGTATACAAAGAAGGCTCCCATTTTAAGCAATTAAAATTTAAAACTGTTTCTAAATGACTGTCATTATTTTTATTACGAAAAAAAAAAATTTCAAAATTTGCATTGTTACACACCATTTTTTTTAAAGGGGATATACAGTTGAGAAGTTTGCACCCTGTATCCACTACTTAATACAAATCTAATTTTAAAGTGTGTATATACATAAATTATATATTCACTATTTCCTTGAAAGAAATATATGAAAGTTAAAATAGGATCGGATTATTGGGTGCCTTCACCCCTATAATTTTTATTATAAAATAAAATTTTTTATTTTATAACTTTTTACTTGGGTATGTGTTTACTTTCAAATCTTTTAGATAACTCCTCTTTAAGATATTTTCTAAGCCTTATTTCTCTCAGTGACAGAGAAGGTTGAACGGGGAATCCTATCACTAGTGTAAATTTGTGAATTATTTTATTAGCTAAACTTTTATCATACATTTTATTTTTACTGCATTTTTTCATTTTCACTAAAACTTTCTCTATAAGCTGATCTTAAGGAACCGGGGAACGGAGGAGGTTTTAGCCCCCTTACATTTTATGAATGAATTAACACACCCCTTCTAAGATTATAATTTTTCACTTCAAAGTTAAAGTCCCCTGACCCTATTATTAGATGCATCATAAGATTCTATGTAAAATCTTAATTATCAGTTGATACTCTATACAGCTTTATTGTTTATTACGCGACTGTTACTTGTTTACGTTCGTGTATCAATGGGTTCAATTAGACGATAGATAATATAAATTCGACGATTTGGATAAATCAGACGATATATTATATAAATATAGAATATTTATTATATCACGCATTACATGAATATATTACAATAATTATACTCACTGTATTTTTTTTGATAATGACATGTTTTGCACGAGTTTATAGGCAATACTTTTATATTTAGACATACATGTTTATGGAGATGTGTTTCCTATTTGTATTTATTTTTAACGTATTGCATAATAATATTAACCATTTCATGTAAACAAATGGTTTCATCCGAGTAAAACCAAAAAGTATCACCTGATAATTATAATTTTACATAGAAGAGTGCGTCTAAAAATTTATATGTAAATAAGTAATCTCTTTTTATCAAGAAAATGAATCATTTTTAGGTTAAATTAATTGAAAATGATTAAAAAATTAAAACATACTTTTATAAATAAAGTTTTTAGTTACGGTATTTCAAGCAGTATTTGGCAGTAGTAATGCAGTATTTTGTCTATACTGAATTGAACCTGGTATTCTGTAGTTATTTAATTAACATTAAACAACGAAACAAAGTGGAATAAAAGAAAAAATTGATAAAGAATTCTATATTTTTATTCACGCGTGATTTTTATCATTGCTTCTATTTGTTATTATTATTCGTGTACCTTATATATATATATATATATATATATATATATATATATATATATTTATATTATATATATATATATATATAGATATATATATATATATAGATATATATATATCCAGACAAAACCAAATATATATATATTTGGTTTTGTCTGGAAGCTTATGAGGAATCTTAAATCCTGTTTGAGAATGACGAACCAGGCAGAAAGTAATAAAAATGTATTGCGATAGCGTATTGTGTAGATCTCTACAAACAATAAACTTATAAAAATCAGAAAATGTCACATCAACGCCGACAACAATCATTTTTTTTTTCTTCATGTAAATGAGAGCTAGCTAAGGTTAGTATAGAACTAATGTATTTAAATTCAGAACAGAGTTTAAGTAAAAGCATTCTATATATGATTATAAGTATGAGATTTTATATACTATAAAAATGCAGATAAACCGTTGTTGTATGATAAAGCTGAATTTTACTTCGTCAGTGCATTAAATCACGAAAAAAAGAAATATATTTATGAATATAATACTAACTAAAATATGACAAAGAAGCGAAACATTAAAAGAATTTATCCCTACTCTTACACAGTCTCTGGCCATGTTATTAGACGCACTAAAAAATTTTATATAAAATCTTAATTATCAGGTGATACAGCTTTATTGTTTTTATGTGACTGTTTACACTTGTTTACGTTAGTGTATCAATGGGTGAAACTAGACGATATATAATATAAATTTCACTATTGGATAAATGAGACGATATAATATATAAATATAGAATAATTATTATATCAAGCATTATATTATAATAATTAGAACAAGTAATTAGATGATCTTCAGAGTTTTAATAATTGCATGTTTTGTCCCAGTTTATAAGCAATACTTTAACACACATGTTATTCATTTTTTATATACTTCCTATTTGTATTTATTTTTGCATTACAATGTTCGCCCATTGGTACAGGAGCATAAACAAACCGTTTTCATCCGGTTTAAAAAAATACAGCTGTATAGTACCCCTGATAATTAAGATTTCACATTTTACATAGAAGCCAGGACAAATTATTCGACGCACTATAGTGCGTCTAATAATTTGGCCAGGGACTGTATTTTTACCATACACTTAAATTCAATTCTACGCAACGTCGTCGCCTGAAACATCGCCATTTCGAACACAAACTCTTTGATTGGCTTTTCATTTTCTATTATTTATATATATATATATATATATATATATATATATATATATATATATATATATATATATATATATATATATATATATATATGAGAGTTATTATATGAGAATTTGAAATTACGTGTAATAAAGTCTTTTATAGTGTTTTCTTTATTATTTTTTTACGCAAATTTAAAAATTGGGATGCATTTTCGTCAAAACTTCCAAGTTCGCGGGATGCGAAGAATTTTGAAGGAAAATTCTGGAATTACGAATCTTTGTGTAAAAATGATGCAATTGCTGCGAATAAAAAGATACGCATATTATTATTTTTCTAAAATAATATTGAATCTAACGCGTTTTCCATTTTTTTTAGAACAAATTAACACGCGCCACGGAAATTCCAAATCGAACATTTAAGTTATCTTTTGATGGGATAGATTCTATGTCGATTTCATCGTAAATCCATGTAGTCTTTCAGCAATTATTGTGACCGATTTTTACATGATTGTGTAAGGCAGGAATAGCCTGGTCGCTGGGCCCATATCCGAGAGTTCGTGGGTTCGATCCCCGCCGGTCAAAGACTCCCCGTGTAGTAAATAGTGACTGATGCACATTAAATCTGTCAAGTCGCTAAGTCCTCCATGTTCCCATAACAAATCAATACCTCTGGGAGTACTGGATTGGAGATCGATCGTTTTTTGATTCAGGCCAAAATTACGATCTGTGGATGAATAAATGGATGTGTGGATGGGTCCGCCCTATAAAACAAGCTGTGATGTGTGTGTGGCTGAAGACGAATTCTTGGCCATAAGATGGCGTTACTGAAAAACAAGAAACGCACCCTCTGCCTTGAATTTGCTCGGTTTCACTAAGCAGACTTGCCCGTGTGGCAATTACAAACAACAACAACATGATTTTGTGAAAAATTTATATTTTTAATTGAGATATTATGAGAAGTAAATTTCGAATCCAATATTTAGATTTGCAACGTTATTCATTCACATTGTTTTTTGAAAAATCATCATTTATACAACGTAATTTTAACTATTGTGACGCACGCATATGTGAATGTTCATCGTTAAACTATTTGGATTTTTAGCAAATGCTGTTACAGATTTCTAAATATTTTAATATATATATATCCGTCGTTCAAAACAGCCAGCCCAATTTTGGGTAATTTTGTCACTTTAAACCAATCCTGGAGACCAGCAAACTTCTGGATCAGTACCCCCAGAGGTATTGATTTGTTTTCGGAACATGGAGAACTTTGCGACTCAAGAGATTTAACGTGCATCAGTCACTATTTACTAGACAGGGAGTCTTTGGCCGGCGGGGATCGATCCCACGAATTTCTTGGACATGGGTCCAGTGCCCTATCAACCAGGCTATCCCAGCCCCTCTAAATAGTTTTAAGAAATCTCGCTACACATAAAAAGCTCGATCTTGTTCATATATCATCGTAAATGAAACTTGAATTTTGTCGTGAATGCATGTTTTTTTTTAAATAAATGTTTTAGCAATTATATTAAATCGGAACTATCAGGAAACACGGATGTTAAATCTCGCTAATGATTAATTACAACTGGATTTTTGACCACTTCTGTTGGATTTTGCACCAATTTCTTGGTAAATTTATGTGGCTTTCGAAGAGGCTGATAAAGGCAGGGGAATATGGGGCAGTTGCCGCTGGCCCCCACATGAAAGGGGCCCCCCAAATCTAATAGAAAGTTTATTTTACCCGTTTTTCTTTAATGTAATGTTTAACTTTTTTTTTAAACAAAATATCAGTACAGTGCATAACCCGTCAGTTTTATTTTAGCTTCGTTATTAATCTAATCTATATTACGTAAATTCATAGCTTTCTAAGGCGGAATTCAGCTAAATTTTTGCTATTACGATGGACAAATTTGACCAATCAAAATCCTGAATTTTTACATATCTCAAAATGCGATATGTCTGCCAGAGTACAGGCTTCTGGCTTGTTTAATTGAGCCATCGTCACTGCGAAAATTTAGCTGAATTCTGCCCAAATGCCAGCAAGGATATGAATCTTTCACAGCTAGATGACAAAGTTAACAATCAGAAAACTGCATTCGGCATGATGGACATAGAATTGTCAGAAAATTAATAAAATGGACAAAACAATATTTCGCCTCACCATTGGAGATGGGGGGGGGGGACTTTATACCTATTTTAGATTTTAGTTAATTTTCTAGTTATCTATAATGGAGGGAAAATTGAAATGCCTCCATAAAGTTCGGTTCTTCATTACTGATGTAATGAAGCAGAGGGGGGGGGGTGAGCTCAAAGAAGTTTTTGCCCCAGACCCCCAATTAGGATAAGTTGAGACCTGGGCTTTCAAAAAATTCTCAGTTATTATACACGATTTATTTTCTACATGATCAACATTTCTCATCCTTTCAACACTTTATTACAAAACTAGAAATCAGGAATTTGAAGAATCCGCGACAGCGCGAAAATAGAGAAAGAATAGGATTTTTCTATAATTGTTGAAAATACGGAAACAGATGTAAAAAAACTATCTTATCGAGTTCAATTCTCAAACTGGTTTTCTTTTACATAAATATTGAATTATAAAAAAATGTCACATCATAATTTTAAAGCAAAAATTATTGTCTCTACACAAAGTTTATGGGTCGCTGATTTCGACAGTATTTCAGAGCCCTGCTCCCTCCTACAGCAGCTTAAAGCTGCCAGCTTTACAATATTTTCTTAATATCGAATCATTTTGAAGTCCTAATATAGATTTATTGCTTTTTTTTTTTTTTTTTAATGTCGAATCATCTGTAATATATAATTCTCTAATGTGGCGCCATAAGCTTGGGTATTTCTGAATTGATTGACAACACTATAGTTACTATTCATTTTAATAGGTTGTCTTAAGTAATACTTTAATAAATCCACAAAATTTTAAAAATATTTTCGATAAATCCACATACTTGTCTTAAACATTAACAGGCATTTTATGTTGCTAAGGCATTAACAAAAAATTCAATGATATCGTTGAATAGGCTTAAAGAATATTCGTTACGGATTTTGAATGATTGACGTCATTCTGAAGAAAGTTAACAGACAAAACAAAACAAAACATTAGAAGTCGTAGGAAAAAAACTCTATCGCATTTTTGATAGCAACTTGTAGTGGACGTCATTTCAGCCCTCTTTTTATCTCTCTGACTCTCTCTTCTGTATATATATATATATATATATATATATATATATATATATATATATATATATATATATATATATATATATATATATATATATATATATATAATAATTAGAAATAAATTAGAAAAATTGAAAAATCATTCATTAAAGAATATATTTAATGGTAGCTAACTAAAAAACATTTATTAGTCAATGTTTTGTCAGAAATTAGATTAATTATTGCAAATATGTGTTTTAAATAAGGGTTGTAACCATTATTACTAGAATTTTTTTAAAATAAATATATATTTTGCTTAAATAAAAAAATATAAAATCTTAAAATTTCAAAGCATTTTATAGAAAAAGGCTATCATTTCAAGCTATAAATGTTAAAATTATTTTTATTTACACTATACTTAATGACAGACGATTAAAAATTTAAATGATTTAAAATAAAAATGAGAAGCGAACTTTATGAATTTAAAATCTCACTATAAAACTTGGTACAAAAAAGTAGCATCTAACAAATACGACAAACATAATTAAAATATATTACCGTGGAAGATGATTCGGGCTTTAAATCCACCCATAATTCTCCAGTCCATGTATCCGTGATCATTGATTTAATCGTCGAATCTTGAATAGAATAAACCACTTGCCCAATCAGACACTTACGAGAAAATTTATCATAATCATAAACGGATATTTTCACTTTCTTCTCAGCAAGATCGTCTCGCCTGACATTGAACGCAAATGCTTCGTTAAAGATGGGATTTATAGTGTTCCGCTGTATTTTGGACATGTATTTTGTAGTCCTCTCGGGCAGTAAGACCATTTTTGCGCACGGATTTGCTGTTGTCTTTAAAAAATGACACGGTAAGTCTTTGGCGCCGATGAGTTTCACCATGAGTTGGTTACGCAGAGAGTTATAACAAAATGAGAAACCCACTTTTCCCAAATCTCCGAGGAAACTACCTTTTTCTGTCGCCGCTTTCACTCCTTCGTACAATCCATGTTGCAAATCATTGGGATTTATATGGTACTTTGACTTTCTTCTTTCGCCTAGAACGATGGGTAATGCACCGCTAGACGAATAATCTGTTTCAGAAACAGAGTCTTCAGTGTTCTCGACGAGTATAGTCGTCGGCACCACAAACTGGATAGGTTGATTCGCTTTAATCCCGATCATTCTCGGATCTGATGATTTCGGCGTTATTTCGGCTAGCTGGTTTTCTCGCTTCTTTCTGCGTGCCATGCAGCGACATAAATAATAAATAAAAACAGACGCCATGATGATCAGAAACACGCCAAATATGATGGCTATAGCGTAAGGTGTGAACGTTGGAGGAGGTTTTGTGATTTCAGAAGTAAATATAGTTTCGTTAGAACTCGCATCATTGAAATGACTAATTTTCGTTAATAAAGTACTGTTATTTTCTGGGAGTGATTCGACTTCCGGAGCACCAAGTTTTAACAATTCATCGGAAGTTCTTGCTTGCGATGATTCAAAATCTGATAATTCTATAGAATTGAATTCTAGAGAGGGAAAATACTTGGAAAGCATCAGAATTTTTCCAAAAACTCCTCTGTAAGTTAAATCGCACTATTAATTCCTTCTATAAGTTTTCTTAAAGAAGTCGGATGAATCCGTATATTTTAAAAATAGGAGAAAAACGATACATTTCCAGTAACAAACGATTTCCAGTATCACTCATGAAAAGAGCCGTTTTCTTCTGGCAAATGGGAGAATTATTATTTTTTACAATTCCATTTAGAAAAATAAATTTTCTCCTGGATTTAATCAAATCAACCCAGTAAAATTTAAAGTAACTAAAAAAAAAAAAAAAAAAAAAAAAGAAGAGTTTTTCATTCGCACATTCTTTGGCTGTTACTTTCAGGTAATTCCGAATTAATATAATCCGCAGCATTAATAAATCGTTTTCTTTTCGCGTTTGGAATAAAGCATGCTCTTCCCGACAGGTGTATTACTTGTCATGTGACCTCCACCATCCCTATCTTATCACATATATTCTCCGTCGTGGTCACAGTGACGTCGTTGTTGACAAAGCTGAGTAAATATTCACTTTTTCCACAAAGAGACCTTTTGTTCACAAGACTTATTCTCGCAATGCGTTAACAATTTCTCCTTTAAAACAAATCCTATCTTTTAAAAGCAATTCTTCTGAGGGAAATATCAATAAAAAAAGAGAGTTTATACAGGTAAAAATAAATTATAAAAATAAGGAAGAAAAATGGTTGATAATTTCTTTCTTTTGTGTCATATGAGTTGGAAATTAATGTTTTAAGCATAAACAAGTTATTGCTGTATATATATATATATATATATATATATATATATATATATATATATATATATATATATATATATATATATATATATATATATATATATATATATATATATATATATATATATATATATATATATATATATATATATATATAATCCCAAAAATAAAATATGTTTACATACTGTATCTTTAGAACTAACTAAGGAAGACGTTGATTCCATAAATGGTTTGGTAAGCATGCAAAATCACTATTCAAAACATTGGATATATAACTGATAAATAATAAAATAATTGTTTTTTATTTACAGTTTCTTTAAAGGATATGAAATAAACTGTGTCTTATGAATTATAAATAAATTTTTGATAAATCCACATTTTAAAAAAAAAAAAGATTAACAGGCATTTTATGTTACTGAGGATTAACAAGAAATTTAATGATATCGTTGAATAGGGTTAAAGAATATTCGTTACGGATTTTGAATGATTGACGTCATTCTGAAGAAAGTTAACAGACATTAACATAACAAAACATTAGAAACCGTAGAAAAAAAATTTCAAGATATATATACAGTAGAACCTGTTTTTGTGCGGTGGATAGGGACCGCATAAAAGAAATCGCACAAAAAAAAATTCGAAATTTTTATAAATTCTTACATATAATAAACAAGTTTGTACGATATATTACCTAGGGGCCGGGATAGCCTGGTCGGTAGGGCGCTGGGCCCATGTCCAACAGGTCGTGGGTTCGATCCTCGCCGGCCGAAGACTCCCCGTGTAGTAAATGGTGACTGATGCACGTTAAATCTGTCGAGTCTCAAAGTCCTCCATGTTCCCATAACAAATCAATACCTCTGGGGGTACTGATCCAGGAGTTTCCTTGTCTTCTGGATTGGTTCAAAATTACAAGGCTACGGAGTTGAACATTAGTAGTCGTAAACCCATGAAATTGGGTCGGCTGTTCAACGACGGTTATAAAATAAAATATATTACCTAGGCCGGGATAGCCTGGTCGGTAGGGCGCTGGGCCCATGTCTAAGAGGTCGTGGGTTCGATCCTCGCCGGCCGAAGACTCCCCGTGTAGTAAATGGTGACTGATGCACGTTAAATCTGTCGAGTCTCAAAGTCCTCCATGTTCCCATAACAAATCAACACCTCTGGGGGTACTGATTCAGGAGTTTCCTTGTCTTCTGGATTGGTTCAAAATTACAAGGCTACGGAGTTGAACATCAGTAGTCGTAAACCCATGAAATTGGGTCGGCTGTTCAACGACGGTTATAAAATAAAATAAGATATATTACCTAAAACTTTTTTTATGCGGTGAAGAGGGACCGCATAAAAAAAGTCGGACTTAGAAAATACATCAATGATTTATGAAATAGATGAGAGAATGCTTTCAATTAAATGAAATAATTAAATTAGACATAAAAAAATTGTAAAAATATTTAATTTCTCATTGTACACATACCTGGAGAAGTTTTCAAATTCTACATTAAATAGTGGAATTGTCTGTCTTTTACTTTCTTTTGGCTATAATTATTCATTTTAAGGGAGTACTTATGTCTAAAAATAAAATAAAAATCATAAAAACTGCATATAAATAGAAACAAAAGTAACTAATTTATTTATCTTTAATCTCACTATAATCACGTGAATCGTGTATAAAACTCTGAATACGAAGCGCATACTGTTCGCGCGTCGAGCGACAAAATGTACGTAACTGACTCTGCCTTGTCAGGAGATTGTTTAAAATAAATGAACAGAGCATCGCGAAGTCCAGATACATTGCTGTCAAGGAGGCCACGTAATCAGAGTTCGTCCACAACATGTATATGTATTGTGATAGGAAACATTAAACTGGTGCTAACGCCGCTAAGATTCATATACCGCATAAAAAAAATCGCACAAAAATAAAATCGCACAAAACCAATCGCACAAAAACAAAATCGCATAAAAAAAGGACAGCACAAAATCAGGTTTTACTGTATATATATATATGGAATAACTGTCCATCAAAACAATAGAACGATTACTAATCTCATAAAAAAAATATCAGTACTAACACTTTATATTATTTAGCAAAATATTTCATTTCTGCTGGATTTCATGTAAACAAATGTAAAAGAGACATACAACACAAACATCCTTTCATAAAATTCGACCTCAAATATTAAGCTTTTTATTATCGCGTCTATTTATAGAAAGACGTAAACTTGACGTCAAAATTAATGTATGACGTTCTGTTTTGTAGTACTTTTCTGCTATTTATCTGCTGAATAAGCAAAGCCAGACATTGAGTCTTCTATAAATGGTTTCACATCCAGGTTATAAGCATTCTATACAAAAATTATGTCATGAGTCTTTTCAGTATATCAAATGAAAAAAATTGTGATCGCGGCAAGTTACCCATTGGCAAAATAGTTGTTGTCTAATTTTTTTTTTTTTTTTTTTTTTTTTTTTTTTGGAAATGCAACTTTATTGTGTTTTAATCTTGGACTGTTAATCCTGAACTGCTCGGTACACATTTTCGCAGACATATTTTAAATGCAGCTCAGACACATTCTGTGCAAATTCTTTTGATGACTGAATAGACACTGAACAGCCAATCGAGATCAATATTAACTTTTTCGGATGGGTACAGTGGTGTTTGTAAACTGGATCATACACCTGTTTCAGATCCACAAGTTCATACATGAAATATGATTTCAAAGCTTGGCTTTTTTTCAATTTTACATGAATAGTGAATGGATCATTTCTAGTGCGTGGAACACAGTCTACGGATTTGTGCACACGTTGACAATGGATCCTTTTATCCCTAAGTGATTAACACCCAGTTCTCGTATTTGCATGAAAGGGGTTCGAAGAGTCACCATTCGCTCTCTTCGATACGGTTCATTTCTCTCAACTACTTTGGTACTTATGTGAAGGACGGGCTTCATGCTTGCGAAACGGAATCCGTTCGTTTTTCCGTTTGTGTGCAACGGTTCCCGTATACGTTCTTTATCTTTTTCAGCCTCGGTAAGTTTAGGCATCGTTTAATTTCTTGCTTCCACTGTAACTTATAGGACCGTATCAATCAGTTTGGATCCTCTTTATGTGTGATATTCACCCGAACTAGTTATTAAATCTACCCCGTCGAATTTGGTTTCTTCGGTTTACACAAACAAAGAGTATTGATTTAAGTATGTACAGTCTCTGGCCAAATTATTAGACGCACTTTAAGATTCTGTGTAAAACTTTAATTATCAGGTGATACTCTATACAGCTTTATTGTTTAAACACGACTGAAACCGGTTTGCACTTGTTTACGTTAGTGTATCAACTAGTTAACTTAGAGCATATATAATATAAATTTGACGATAGGATAAATTAGACGATATATTACATAAATATTTATTATATCAAGCATTATATTAGTATTTTATAATAATTAAATCCAATGATTAGACGCACTGTAGTATTTTAATAACGCCATGTTTTGCACGAGTTAAGATGCCATACTTTCATATTTAAACATAACTTTTATATTTAAACAAATGTAATGGGTTTTTATTCAGGAGATTTTTTTATAGACTTTTTATTTATTCCTGAAATTTTTTATATTTATTTTTAACGTATTGCATTGCAATGGTATCTAATTGATACAGGAGCGTAAACCAATGCAAACCGGTTTCATCCAAGTAAAAACAATAAAGCTGTATGGTATCACCTGATAATTATAAATGTACATAGAATTTTATAGTGCGTCTAAGAATATGACCAGGGATTGTAAAAGCTTAGATAGCTATAATTGGTAATTTTACAACCCAAATAAAAACTTTTTTATAAAATGTTAATTTTATTGCTAAGGTTACTTCAAGTTAATAGTTTTACAAAATGACGAAAACTGATTATAATTTTGCATTTAAAGAGATGATCGCGACTTGGCTGATAAAAAAATTAACAAAGAGAAAAAAGAATTGGCTTGATCCATAGATCTGTACAACGGCTTGATCTGTACAACGGATTCGGAGTAAAAGGTTTTTGGGACACTAAACTTACCATTCAAGTGAGCGTTCGAAAATGCGCTTATCGTTTTTGTCTAATTGACTTCACGACTTTTTCAAACAATTCTATACAGGCTATTATTATTATTTTTTTTTTGTATTTAGTTTGTATACCTATTTCTACCACAACAGGTCATTTGACCGCAATTTATTGCTTTATGAGGTTATCGGATCAGAAATGACAATGTAATGCGTGTTCGACGTATTGCATTCGATGAGTTGCACATTTCTGCAAAGACTGTTGCGTTGTGAGTTCAATCAGAATAACTGCGAATTCAAATGTCAAGAAAGTACCTAACATTTTAGATTGGCATTTTTGTGTCAGAAAAAGCGACAAAAACAAACTGTTTTGGTAAGTAGCTTATATTTTATGTTGATAGCTTTACTTCATTTCTAACTAACTGTTAGTGTTTACCCAGAAAAATGTCGAAACAATCAAGACAGCACTAGTTCTTAGTAGAAGAATATTAATGATAAATGTAATTATAAGAATTATAATTTTTATATAAATTCTCATAATTATAAGAATTATAAAAAAATAATAATTAGAAGAAATATGTTTGCGAAAAATGTACAATGGAAACACCTTGTTTATTTAAAAAATGCGTTGAGCAATGGATTAAAAATTCTTATTCTTTGTGTTTGCAATACATAAAATTAGGGAATATACAATTTTGTTTAATTATAATAAAGCTTTTATAGTTTATTTCCTTCCTAACACCCGCATTAAATCAAGAAACATGGTCCGGTTATGTGACCGGCGGCTATGGTAGAAATAGGTATATATTAAGTGTTGGTATGTTAATTAAGGCTGATTGCATTTTCATGTAATCTAAACAACTCTTGACAAAACTACGTTTAGATATAAAAACTCTGATGTAAAAAAGGTTTAGCACAACAAAGTGAAATAATTATTCAAAAAACAAATTATTCAAAACTTTATAACAGGTTTATATTGGTACTCTAACAGAGCCATAAAAAGGGTTTTACATGTGTTATTAAATTATCTAATTAACATGGTTTTATTGAATAATTTTATCATAGATACATCTGAATATAAATTACACATATACATTTTAGTTAATAGAAAACATAGTTAAAAAAATTTAGCTAAATTCTTTTTGTCTTTATGGTAAAATAGAACCATTAAAATTTACGATATACAAATTTTAATGCATACGTAAATCAGGATTATAAAGCATAACATATTATAGGATGCAAAATTGGTCAGGGAAGTAATAAAAACTGTAAAATAACTATAATTAGTATTGATTAAGAACAATAAATTTGAATTACGCAATTTATACAACGCAAAACAATAAACACAAATTAAATATGAAATATACTTATCGAATATTCTATATGAGGATATTAAACTGCAAAAGAATTATAAATCTAAAGCGAAGATATTCTAATTTCAATACATAAAATATCAGTAATATATTTTTAAGAAATTCAAGTCTATCAGAGTTAAGTAAAATTGGTTCTTAATACTTATAAAACCTATTTTTTCTGTTGCGTTTGCAGAATATTCTAAAATTTCAAATATTTAGATAATAAGTTTCGAAAAATAATTGTTCTAAATTTTAATTTTGGATAAAAATACCCTTCTGCTAAGACGTAATAATTATAAAAAGAAATCGACATTAATCTAAATAAATGTATATTTAAATGTTTTTTTTTTAAATGCTAATAAAAATTCTCATTAATTGATTAATTGTTATAAATTATGATGTAAACACTAAATGAAAGAGTAATGAATTATCACGATTATACCGTAAATAGTGTTCACAGTAAATATTATTCGCGTTATTTTATTCGCTATTTATTATAATAAGGTTGATTGTGCTAATTTATTATTGTCTTTAAGAGAATTTTATAACAAATAAAACAATGCAAAATCATTATAGCAACAGATAAAAATACAATACAAATACTATTTAAAATCAGAGCAGAAATCTAAAGCAAAAATTTATTCAACAAACATTAACATTTATGTCGGGAGGTGTCTAAAATGAGTCTATTGAAAGCCTCCTAATTTTTTTTTTACTGTTTTGAGTTTATTCGGTTTCATTGAAATGGTAGATTTTTCGAACGCCAAACTGACGCATTGTTTTAAATCTCTGAATGTGATTTCCATCAGGAATATTTTACAAAAACACCTGTTATAATATTAAAGCAATTCAACATGTTTTAATTGAACCATATTTAATTAAACTACATGTTTTAATTGAACCCTATTTAATTGAATTACATGTTTTAAGTGAACTATTCATTCCATAGTATAAATGTAGCAATCATCATTATTGCACAAAAATCAATAATCATTTAAATTCCAAGACATTAAGTTTGAAATGTATCAATGAAATATTAAGAGGTTTAAACTCTTAAAAGTTAATTACCTCAGTTTAATATTTATAAAAAAAAATTATTCAAAATAGCAACAGGTCATTACCAAATTATCATAATCAATTAGATCTATGAAAGACATCGCTTAAAAAATAGATCTATTGGTTGCATTCATCTCCTGAGTTCAAAATAACAGCGGATCATTACCAAATAATCAGAATCTATGCAAAAACAAAATAATGAGATAAATTATAAAATAGATCCACTAACATCAATAGATTATGTAGAGCGGTTTATTAAAATTAATAAAACGCTCAATCACTAACATCAATTCTTCGTCTTTTCTACATTTTTCAGAAATTTCAGAAACTTGCACAGAATTTCGGTTTGAATTTAAAAATTGTTTTATTTTATGAAACCACAATCATAATTACATATTATAATCAATATTAATAATCTAACTAAGATGATTATAATCTTACTTGAGTATTCATAATTTTGAACAACTGTGTTCAAATTTAAAAAAGTGTTCAAAATAGTTTTGCAGCATTATTAACACGTTGTGACATTGTTCGCTGACACTGAACGTTTCGTCAATTCCCGGTGGCTGACAGTGAAAAATATTGAATAAAATGACATTGTTTTAAGTCATTCATGAAATAAAATGACATTGTTTTAAATCATTCATGAAATAAAATGACATTGTTTTAAGTCATTCATGAAATAAAATGACATTGTTTTAAGTCATTCATGAAATAAAATGACATTGTTTTAAGTCATTCATGAAATAAAATGACACTGTTTTAAGTCATCAATAAAATAAAATGATATTGTTTCAAGTCATTAATAAAATAAAATGACATTGTTTTAAGTCATCATTGAAATAAAATTTTATTGTTTTAAGTCATTAATGAAATTTTATGGATACATAATTTTGATTAATAGGAAATCAAATTTATAATTATTCAACTATTTATTGCTATATCACAATCTTAGAAGCAACGCGTTTGGTCTGACGAGGATTTCCTTAAGAATGCGCTTCACGTGTTAATATGCCTGACAAAAAGAGTCAATTAATTGATTTGAATGTATTAATTGATTTAATTAGTTAATTAAATTAATTAATTCATTCATTCATTTAAGTGATTGATGTATTGAATACTGTATAATATTTTTGTTTAGAATCATTTGTTCAATCTACTGATATCATATCAGTTTTTTTTTATCCCTATTTTAGGAAATGCAGAAAGATGCTTATGCTTAGGGTTGTTCGAATTTTGTAAAAACATACAACAAAAGCAAAATAATATATTTCTTCTACTTCACAAAATATGTAGTTTCATTAAGATCCCTGCAAAAAAAGACCAAATCATTAAACTACATAAATGAATCTACGGATTTTAATAGAACTTAAATGAATAACCATTTTTAATCAAAGAAATAACTGCTCAAGTTGTGATACCGATGTTAATAAATTGAACAAAGCTTGTTATGTATTCAGCATTACACGTTTAGATTTGCAAAAATAGTATAAATGATAGCATTTTACTAAAAGTTAACTTCACCGTTGGTAAGGTGTTTACAAGAATATGGGATTGATAGTACCATGATGAAATTGTAATGAAAATTTATAAAGAGTAATACAACTTGAAAATTTTCATTAAATCAGAAACATTTTAAAAGTTTTTAACTAGAAAAAAAAAATTGTTTTCAAGCCTTATATAAACAGCTTAATTTATTTTGAACGTATAAATAACGGATACTTTTGCATTTTAAATGCGCCTTTCTTAAAAGTTTTTCCTAATTGCCAAACACTTAATGCTTTTACCAATGACTTTTTTTTAAATTCTAAATTTTTATGTTATTGTTGTTAAAATGTTTTTTCAAATGTGTGTCATTCTTACACTTGTCTACGTACTTTAAACAGTAATATCATTTGCATATCCAAAAGTGTATTCAGTTTTTTGTTAAAGTTTTATTAAAAAAAATTTACAGTTTTGTGTGTCATTGTTTTAGGAAATAAAGAAAAAGTGTTAAAATACCCTATTAATATTTGTTAATATATTTTATTGATCTTGAATGTTTTTAAATACATACTAACTTATATTCCTATTTTCAACTTATACTAAAAATTAACTCTCCTTCTAAGGTGTATTCACCGACCTTGACCTTTTTAGACCTTGAACTTGAATCACTCAAGTTATTAAATTCGGTATAACAACAAAATATCATTCATAAAATTAATCGAATTTTATCGATCTATTTTGAACTGAATTTTTAAGGTCTTTTTGTGCAGGGGTGGAGATTAAGTGCATTATAGGACGGATTAGCATAAAATACTGAATATGGACGGACCAAAACACTGATTTTCTACAGTTTGGACGTTTGTTTAAAGAATGTTAAAAAGAATCTCTAAGAGTTCCTCTAAAATACACAGTGCATGGATATGCTCATTTATAATCAAGAATGATAAAAGTGAAACCAGACGTCGCGATAATTTTTTAAGACGTTATGACGTCATTTCTACTCACTATTATTTCTAAAATTACTCAAAATTTAGGCGGAATTGGTCAACATTGTAACGCCCAGTTCGGATTTATTATTATTGATTCTAGTTTTCCTGATTATTTGAATCCCAGAAAAAAAAGAATCTCGTTTTAAAATAATTTTTTCTTTTAATTCTTTACAATTGAAGATATTTGTGGTAACAGGAGACATTTTCAAAAAACTGGACAGTTTTGGGTGTACAGTACTTGGCTGTATAATTAGACGCACAATAAGATTCTACGTAAAATCTGAATTATCAGGTGAGACTACACAGTTTTATTGTTTTTACTCGGATGATTTGCATATTTGTTTAAGTTAGTGCACCAATGGGTTAACATTGTCATGCAATACGTAAAAAATAAATACAAATAGGAAGTATATAAAAAATCTCTTGAATATTAACCCATTACATGTATGTTTAAATAAAAAAGTATTGCATATAAACTCGTGCAAATCATGTTATTATTAAAAAACTACAGTGCGTCTAATAATTGGGTCTAATTATTATAATATACTCATATAATGCTTGATATAATAAATATTCTATATATATAATATATCGTCTAATTTATCCTATCGTCAAATTTATATTAAATATCGTCTAATTCCACCTATTGATACACAAACGTGAACAAGTGCAGATCTGGTAAAGCCGTGTTAAAACAATGCAGAGCTGTATCACCTGATAATTAAGATTTTACATAGAATCTTATTGTGCGTCCAATCATTTGGACTGTAATGCATCTGCAAGGGTATGACTGAATCAATCTCTTGTAAGCATCGTGGAATTTCTTCTAGAGAATCAATAAACTTCTTCAGAAGCTGGACGAGCCGTAAAAATGTGGCGAAAACGAACAGTTTGGTCTCCAATGTTCATCTCCGAAATTCAACAAATTCGTTCAATTCATTTTTTTTGCCATCAAGCTTAAAATACGAGCTATCAATAACACAACAAGTACAATTGCAAATGATTTAAGCAATTCAGAAACTGAATTATTGTCATCTGTTGCAAAAAAAAAAAAAAAAATATACGCAATGACTTTTTATTTAACTAAATAGTAGCTCAGTTAACAGCCTGAATATCCAAATTTAACTAAACATTTGATTAAAAAATATATTTTTTGTTATTTATAAAAAATACTTTTGCTACAATTTAAGTTAAATTTACTTACTAGATAGAACTGTAAATTTACCCTAAAAAGTTTTCAGTGAATTTAAGAGCTTTTAAATGAAGTGAATTTTCAGCAAATGTTAGAGTTTTCCGAGCTTTAAAGTTAAGATCAAGTTACGTTGGGCGTTTTTTGTCTTTCAAGTTAAGTTTTTTTTTGTCATGTCCTCTCCCGATTTATTGTAAAGAAAACTGTACCTATATTTTTTTTCTGCCATGCAAACAAATAATACGGATTTAGTTAAGAAAATGTCTTTTGTTAATGTAACTGTATTTTCTAAGGTTAATTTATATTATTTTATATTATAAGTCCATTTATATTTATATTTATAAGTTATATTATAATCCATTTAAAAAGCATCCTGAATTCTTTTTTTCAAAGATTAGTCCCTTTCCGCAAAAAGGAGTCCTTTTTGCGGATATAATCGTGTGAGCTGATGAAAAGATTACATCCCTTTTTCCAGATTTTTATTAATTTTTCATCGGTTATTATTTTTTTTCCGGATTTTTATTATTATTTTCTTTTTTCATTGTTCTATAGTTTTTTTCCATGTTTCCACTTCATTTTGAATTTATTTTATGAATTCTATTTACTTGCAGCTTATGTGCAGTAAATAAAACTTATTGTTTTTCTTAATTTTCTTTGTTTTTTTCTTTTTGTCCTTTTTGTATTTATTTATTGTTCTATATATATATATATATATATATATATATATATATATATATATATATATATATATATATATATATTATTATTATTATTATTTTACTAAATTAATAAAATTTTAATTTGATTGCAGCCCTTTCAACAGAATTAAAATCTAAGCATTTCTCTATGAATTAAAATATATGCTTATTTGTTCGATTATAACTTTACTGCCATCGAAAAAAAAAAGAAAAACAGATATAATGATAAATAAAATGAATTTTGTCAAATTTTGAGCCAATACGAATCAAAGTAAAATGGAATTTATAAATGGATTTAATAAACATAATCCCTCCACTGTGTATAGTTCTAAGTTGAATAGCATAAATAGAGATGTAGAAGCAGATAGTATTCTTAAGATAAGATCGAAGATGATTTTTAATTAAATATCTAAGGTAACTACGCTTTCTATATAAAATTCATACTATTATACAATATTCTATAACTATTTATTTACTTATTGTAGTTTTCTACGCACCAGCAGAATCGTAAAAATATCTACTCTACAAAATATGAAGAAGAAAAAAAAAAAAAAAAGATTAAGAGTTAAAAGCTTTGTAAACTGTTCATACATTTTGTTACAAAAAAGGATATCATATAATTCCTTCAGCTAATTTAACAGGAAAGTGAATCTTTTGGAATCAGGATTTTTGTTGTTGTTATACATATGGTTTAAAAATGAAACGAGCTTTAAAACTTAAAAGAAGTCTTTCCAAACCTTTCTCGTTTATTCATTCACATTTTTTACCAAAGGTATTATATAATAGTAGAGCCTGAATTTTTGTTGAACAAAAATCAGGCCACACCATAAGTAACATTGCAATTATTTTCTTAGAAATTTATCTTGCTAAGTTTTACTTCGAAACTTTTGAGGGAAAAAAAAAACTTAAAATAAATGCAAAAAGACAGATAAAAAATATGAATGAAAATCGAAATTGAAATTTTTAAATAATGCATGAAATAAATTTAGTTGTAAAAATTAAAGAATTTATGATATGAATTTAAAACTAATATCCACATTTTTGTAATTATCCCTTTTTACAGTTATGATGGGAGGTAATGATAATGATAATTAAGAACTTTTGTAAAACTTGTTAATTTTTTAAACAAAATTATCTGAAATGCGTTTGAAATATTTGGGATATCATGGAAACTAAAATAATTCTACTTCAATGTAAAAATACATTATATACAATGCATAAAAAACAAAAATAAATGAATTATAATTATTTATTATGAAACTTATTTATTAAAAAAGTGTACAATAAACTTGGTAGGAACCAATCTTTGATTCGACACAACTATGAAGGATTGCGGAACAATTTAATCGAATATCGTTTCTGGTTTACGATTAAGAATGATTGTAGAACATAATAGAACACTATTTCTGGTTTTTGATACGATAAAAAAGAATAGAAAAATAATATCATATTAAAACATTATTTCTGATTTAAAAAGATCAATAAGGATTGTTGAATATCAATATATTATTCGCAGTTTATTAAGATGAATAAGGATTGTAGAATATTTAATAAAAACATTATATCCGCTTTGAAAATAAGGATTACGGAACAATTTATTAAAACATTATTTCTGGTTTCATAAGATTAACAAGGACTGTAGAATGACTTCATAAAACACATCTCTCATTTAATAGGACTAAAAAATAGTGTTCAATGCAGTGAAACGAGGAATTTTTAAAGCTTTTAGCAGCATTTTAATGATATAAATCGACAACAATTTGATTGTTTTATTTATTTATTGATAAAGGATCCAAAAATCTGCATACAATAAATAAAAAAAAAAAATTCTGTTTGTTAAAAATGAGCATCCATATTCTGAAATATCATTCTAAAGTCGCAGATGACGGCATTGTAGATTAGATTTGTTCAAAAATACGTCAAATATTTCTTCTCTTAATGATTAAGTGATGATTCACTTTAATTCTAAAAATTTAATCTGACTTATTCTCTATATAGAATTCAAGAACACTATCCTGCTTTTAGTCCCAATCTTTGGTGGTCCCATACAAACTATCTTAAGAGTTGTTCTTCCTACTTTAGGCACACTGTTCATTATTTAAAAAAAAAAAAAGCTGTATTTTCTACCTATGTACAATTGTGTCATCATTTATTTTCGGCATCAAAGATATAGGCGGTTTATCTCTTTCAAATAACATGTTTCTTAAATTTTACATTTTCACCTTAAAAAGTTCACCGATTACCGGAATTTTCCTACAGCACAACATTACCAAATCATCTTATATTATTGATGAATGAAACTCGTTAGTGTTTTTAAACCAAAAAACCTTCACTAAACAATTCGAAAATAGGATTCGTAGTGATTTATATTATTTCCAAGATAATTATAGGAAAAGTTGAAGTGAACATACGGCACAGAAAAAGATAAAAGCAATAACCCCCCAAAACATGAAGTACAGATATTTTGAGCATTTTGAACTACTTAATTTCCCCCCCCCCCCCGGAAGAAATGTCTATTTTTTAAAGGGATTATGCTCGCAATTCTACCATAAATGAATCCATAGACTTCTATGATATTTCTTTATTAGAATATATTTATTATACAGTCAAACCTCTCTATAGTGAACACTGTTTATAGTGAACAATGGATATAGTGAACAGAACACTCACTCCCGTGCCTTGCTATACACATATAATGTTATTTTTTGTGGATAGAGTGAACCAAAACACAGAAAGTTGGATAGTATTAAATTTTTTCGGTCTTTGACTCATTTTTTGATCATTTTGAAATGTCTACGTAAAATACATGTACCGATTTTTAAAACCATCTATTGAGTGGAATGTAGCCATAAGCATTTTTTTATTGTTTGCTTCTTCTATCTCAATTTCCCATCCCTCAATAAAGGCCATCTCTAAATGTTTCGTTCGCAAGACGAAGAGTCATAAAAAATAAAAGTGAACACATTTTTTGTTATTGTTTTTTAATCATTTTTGTATTTCATTTTATGGGTCATTTATTTGAATAATGTGTCATAAAAGGGAGGAGTTCAGAACCAGGCTTTAAAATTGTTTGCGGTCAGGATGAAGTGAACTTCCGGTTATAGTGACCCGAAATTTCAGTTCCTTCAAGGTTCACTTTAGCGGGGTTTGACTGTAGATAGAAATCAACTGATGCGAAAACATAAATGTTGATGTATGAGTTCACCATAGAACGCCCGCCTATATCTTTTATTTAGAAGACACATGATTAAAGAATGGCAGCTGATATGTTGTCTATGTTGTAGACTCTTTAACTAGAAACCTGAGTAGCCAAATAGTCAGAGCTGATTATCTTGCTTACAGACATGGCTACTTGGCTATGAATATATATGTGTGGATTAAATCGGTCGATTGGTCCATGCATAGCCTTCTACTTTTGTTCGTATCAATAAAAGTGTTCGAACACTTCCACACGCATTTCGAGCCTATAATAAGAATAATACGAATCTAACACTATGCCTCACGATAATTAAAACACGCAATAAGTTTTCTTTTTGCAGTTGTGTCGCAGTAAAAAGAATGAATTACACAAGAATCACTAGGAGCCATAAAAACACATAAAAAATTATGTAGCAATGCAAGTTAAACATACTTTAAATCGTAAATCATAAACAAAAACTCATAACAAATATTAAAAAAAATTGAAGGTTTTACGCAAAGTAATAAAACGATCATAAAGACATAAATTATTGAAATAAACATGTATCATACATTAATTCACATATGAAAATAATTTGCGCAGCAATTATAAAAAATGCGAGTCATAATATTATACCAGAAAAATAATAAAAATTCAATAGAGCAAAAGTTAAATGACAATCTATAGGATTAAGTTTTTGCTAAGATACGAGGACAGATTTGTTAGACAGTTAAAATAGTTTTATAGGCAAAAATTTATTTAAAATAACCCCCAGTTCACTTTTAAGTGATCCATTACAACACTTATATAACTGAAATGAAAAAAAAGTGTTTTATATATCAAAATGAAACTTTTTAAATGCCATTTATAGAAAGTCCGGTAGCGTTCTTTGGTCTCTTTAAATGCTTGCAGCGGAAAATATCACAGTTTCTGATCGGCTTCTTCCAGGCAGCTTGGACCGTAGCCTTTGTTTGTTGGTTGGAAATGTCTTCTACTCCTCCTGGGTTCATAATGTGGCCCTCACAATGTCATTCTCTTTCTTAGAAACTGAAAGTATACAACATACTATAATAAAGCTTAAATTAAAAAAAAAAAAAAAAATTGAACTTGAACGATTTTTATTGTATAAAAGCTCAAATTCAGTGCAAAAAAGGAATTAAAAACAAAACAAAATCAACAAAAAAAATTTTGATCGCCTTATGACGATCACTGGTTACCCATGGGTCAAATGCTTTTTCTTTCTGGGTGGACTTTGTTAAACACCATACCATTTCAAATCATGGGTTGCAAAAACTGTCTCCATTGATGTTTGTTAGTTTTCATATCCTTGCCTATGTACGTGTTTTCACAAAATACTTTTCCTTCTTCAGCATTCATATTTATATTGAAATCACCGTCAAGCCAGTCATACGTTTATCATAAAAAGAATATTAAAATACTTTAAATTATTATTATGTAAATACATTAAAAATGACTGCTAGCGAAAATAAGAAGAAAAATAGTCGTCATAGCAACGTATGCAATGACGACGCTTACTATTACTCTTGAACACAGTTGAAAAGTGTGTGGACGCCATCAAATCCAAAGCAAGACCCATTTTACTAATGGGTAATACAGTAACAAATATTTTTTTTTCTGTTTAGAATATTTGATACCATTGATTTTATATATTTATATATATATATATATATATATATATATATATATATATATATATATATATATATATATATATATATATGTAACATAAAAAGCTTCTATTAATCTTTTTATGTTACTTTCTTCGTTATAAAACAACTCCTAATTTATTACTAAATTTATTACTAATTAATTTCAAATCGAAACACTTTATCATACTTTTAAAAAGCCACATCCTGTTTCTAAATATATTTTTGGCCCAACTATGAATAAATTTAAATAAAGACATTACTCCCTTTAAGCTTCGTGGGAATCGCGTGATCTATTTAATTAACCAATAGTAATTTCTAAGATTTCCCTCTTTCCCTAAATTGAAACATTTTACGGATTTACTTTGCAAGATTTTCCCTAAGATATAACCGAGGAGCGCAACTTTTCGTACTCACTCTCATGACTGCTCCTGTCTAATAAACAGTAAGATAAAAGATATAAATGAAAGCAAACAAAAGGTAATTTGCAAATTAACCAAACTTGCATTTCATATTACAAATAAGGAAAATAGCTAAGTCAGTCAAATTTTAAAAACTGATTTACTTTAATACCATATTAAATTTGAAAGCTTGTTTTGGATTTCAACTTGTAACGGGTTGTAATGTAAAATCTGAGAAGACTGATCACTTTTTCTGGATATAAAAGCAATTTGTCTTTACACATTTTCCTGAAATCCTGGTTAATAATTGCAATAAAAATACCAACAAAGAAAAAGTATAAATAAATATAGAGAAAGAAGAAGAGAAAAAAAAAATTTTTGGACATAAAATAAATAAAGGAGAACAAGAATGTAAACAAAGTGAATTTAAAGAAAAATAAAACAAAAAATAGAGTTAAAAATAAAGATTGAAATAGCAAAACTGAAAATAATCTTGAATTTTCAAATATTCGTAATACTAAATGTGATAATGGTGCGTAATATTGTCAAAATTATGTTGACAGAATTGTGCGAATCCAAGATAATAAATAAATTCCTAACTTTAGGAAATTTTGCAAAAAATTTTCAAATATTTTGCTATTAAAGTGACAAATATGAAAGGTAAATAATAAATAAAGTGAAATGAAGTCAATACTGAAGTCTTGGACTTCAGAGTAACAACCACTGTGTCATTTTTATTTTATTTTGTTTATAAAAAAGGTAAACAACACTGAAGACAATTTCAGATGGAAATTTTTCCTGTAAAACTGTTTTTGTATTTTATGTTTTACACATTTACTTACACATTTTAAAAATTTTTTATAATTTTTTATCATGATTTAAGAGTTAACTTAAATTGTGTTATTATGAGGATTACTTCTTATGGTGAAACAACTTTTTTATTATCTTCAAGCAAAAGACTGTGAACTGAAAAAACTGAAGTCAAAGAAAATTATTAAAAATGAAAATCAAACTTTTAAGTTTGCAAGTAGCGCTACTACAACTTTTTTTATTCCTCAAACTGTTTATGTTATTATTTTTTTTACTGTGTCTACAAATGTGTATTTTTTTATAGTACATATAGCATTTATATTTTGTTAATATTACAAATTTGATTATTTTCATTTTAATTGTGCTTCTATCAGAGGGAAGATTTTGCAAATAGAGAATTTTTAGATTTTTTGGATTGTAATTAAAAATTCATCGGCGAGGCGGGATGTAACATAAAAAGCTTCTATTAATCTTTTTATGTTACTTTCTTCGTTATAAAACAACTCCTAATTTATTACTAAATTTATTACTAATTAATTTCAAATCGAAACACTTTATCATACTTTTAAAAAGCCGCATCCTGTTTCTAAATATATTTTTGGCCCAACTATGCATAAATTTAAATAAAGACATTACTCCCTTTAAGCTTCGTGGGAATCGCGTGATCTATTTAATTAACCAATAGTAATTTCTAAGATTTCCCTCTTTCCCTAAATTGAAACATTTTACGGATTTACTTTGCAAGATTTTCCCTAAGATATAACCGAGGAGCGCAACTTTTCGTACTCACTCTCATGACTGCTCCTGTCTAATAAACAATAAATAAAATTTTGCACCCTCCTTCCCTGCCTTTGACCTGTTTTAATCCTTCCACTCGGCAACGACGTTATAAGTCGACAGGATTAAACGGTCGGGAATTTTTTTTATTAACAATTTATTACTCTTCGAAGAGTAATAAATTGTTAATAAAAAAAATTTTTTTAATAAAAATAATTGTTAATAAAAACCTACAAAGCACGATCGTGCTTTGTAGGTTTACCTCAGTGGTGCCACCTATTGGTGAACATAGTTATTTTTCTCCCATACTCCTATAAGTTGTTTTTATTACACTCCTATCTGATAGTTATAATTATGATGAATAATATTTGTGTCTATTATTTATTTACCTCGTTCTATATTTATCACAACACAGTCTGTTTTACCCTCTGTTATTATTTTATCAAATTTTTTCACTACTTATTTTTACCTCATCAGAATGTAAACAATATCTGTCCAGAAGGCTACAAACAAACATCCACTTAAACAAACTTTGTTATTTCTAGGTTTATTTATCAAGAACGTATTGTATTGCTTTTTACTTAGTATTACCCATTTTACTATAGTACTTTCCTTTGTTTATTATTATTAATATTTCTTTTATTTTAAACTCTTTTCATTTTATTATACTTATTATTATTTGTATTATTATATTCATTTTATTATTATTTTGTATTACTACTCTTGTGCTGTCGTAACAACATTATTGTTTATACCAACTAGACTTTTTCCCCTAAAATTCTCCCAGTTTATTTCGATCGGAGGACCTCTTATGGAGAGGGAAAAAGGGATCAAATAACTATTTACACATAAAAAACTATTATAACTTTCTAAACAGTTAAAATTTGATCTCGTTCAATTCAGCGTGCAAAATATATTGCACAGAATTATTATTCACTCAGCAAAGACTTTTTAATGTAAACCTAAAAAGGTTTGTTCTACACATATTACCCTCATCTTGAAAAACAACCTTCTCTATAAAAACCTTAAATAAAGGTGGACTTTCAAGCTCCTTCATTAAAACTAGGTGACAATAATCTTAAATCTAGGTTTTCTCTTTGCAAAGTCTTGTATATGCTCAGCTAAAATCCACATTGTCATGAAATTTGAATTGGATCCTATCGCTAGTGTGACGTCAGCTAAAACGTCATGATGCATCTAAGTGACAGTACTTTAAAAAAAAAAGCTTTAATAAATAATTTTTAAACCTTTCAGAATGAAAGGTTTGAAACAGCACTATTTTTGCTTTATTGAAAAAAGGTTTTTAGTAAAAAAACATTTTAGTGACAATGAATAGAAAATTCTGAGGTTGCCGTAAGGTTACATACTTTTTGGGTGAGTATTTCTCCTTAATTAAAAGTTCAATATGGAGAAATACTTGTTTTTCAGTGTTCACCTGAAACTCAAATATATTGTTATTGCCATGCTGACTCAGGGGCGATTCCTGATCACGTGACAAATGATCGAAACAAATTCAGCGTCAGGTTCGCGACGACCCCGATGCTCACTTAAATATATCGTCAGTGTTAGACGAAAAATAGATCCCCTTGCCGCCAGTCTACCCGTGGAAAATTTTCGTGGTTTTCCTCTCCACGTAGAACAGATGCTGGTTATTTTCATCAAAATGTGTAATGCAAATTTCAATCAATGCTTGATCCAAGAGTCCCCTTTTCTTCTGGATTGGCTTCAAAATGACAAGGCTACGGAGATGAACATTAGTAGTCGTCAACTCAAACTATAAAATAAGATCAATTGTTATTTATTTTATAGTTCAGTAGCCACCCACTCGCTGTATTGGGTAAAATATTGATATACTAACGTTTCGGTATAGTTTGTTTGTAGAAAGAAGTCCCCTCACCACCAAGTCAAAAGCCGTCTCCTGCTATGGAAACAAGAAATAGAGCATTTCAAAGAGGGGAGCTTCTTCACCCCCCCCCCCGCATGATTCTCTTTCTCTCGCTGCTCCCAATCCGAGCCCTGTCTTAAATGAGACCCAACATCATAGTTACACCTCGTAACCATAGCTAGACGAATGGCTAGGGGAGTTATTTACATAGACAAAATATAGGTCCTCCGTGCTAATAGCTGGGTTGATTTGCACTTTCTCCAATTGTGCTTTAGTGGCTCAGATTGGAGTGTATCCGGCTGTTTTCAGAGATTGGGAATAATTATTTTCTTCTGTAAAACTCCTACATCAAAAATTTTTCCACATTTTTACGCTAATATTTCTCATGTAAAACTTTTTACCAAGGTTGGTTATAGTTTCAGTAAAGTTTGTGATTCTGTCAGCTGAAATTCAACCCGTTTTTCACTGATTAATTTCTAAAATAATTGTTCCAAGTGTTTTTTTCTTCTTTCCAAGCATTCTTTTTGACATTAGAAATACTCATCAACACTTAAACGCCAGCCTTTAAATCCGTTAATAATTAAGATACTGTGGTTTAGAAGAATTATTTTCATTTTATGTACACAGAGTAAGATTATTTTTCTACCACAGGTTTACATACCCTAGGGATGCCGGTTTATAGAAATCGTTACTATCATTCTTTAATGTAGTGGGAGATCTACAACAGAGACACGCCCTAAATTTGTTATTCTATCAAGAATTTCGAATTGTTCTCTGAAAAGGTAAAAAAGAGTTTTTCACTTAACGCAATGGTCTAGAAACATTTTAAACCTGTTTTTTTTTAATGCAATACAGTACATTGTTAAAATTTTCATTCTAAAATTATAGTAAAATAACCGGCATTAAAATTTACGGTAAATTCTTTCCTATATGGTTTTGAAACCATTTACAAAAAGTGTGGGTATGAATAAAAAACTACAACGGCTTTTTGGTAAGGCATTGAAGACACTGGAAATAGTGTGGTATCAACACTGCCGGTCATGAGATGGACAGATATGTTGCAAAGAAGCTTCATGAGGTGGTTCTAGTGGGGTGCAATAAAATTCTGGTTGTTTAGCCGTATTAGGGGAAAGCAGTTTATAAACAGTTTGATTACCATTTTATTTATGGTTATTTGAGTGTAAATATGGTAAAATTTAATAAATTGTTATTTAATCATTCAAGAGAGTAGTATTCAAAGAATGAATGCTTACTGCTAATACCGACAAATGTTATACCCCACATGATACTCCATACCCATCCAACTACTATGAGAGCTGTAAGCAGTTGCAGAAATGATGCTAAAATATTATAGAGGAAGGCCTTGCACCTGTCATCGTATTCAGTCGGACATCCACACAGAACTGTTAAGGCAGCTAAAAAGGTTCCTGAAACAAATAAATAAACTTCATTTAATAATAAAATTTTTTTCACATATTCCACCCGAAGAATGAGATTTTTTTCATCTTTCTTATAAACAAGTAATATAAAAAAGTCAATTTCTATTTAGGTCTTTAAAGAAAAATATTATTTTAGTTACTTTTTATTAAACAATTAAAATTTTTTCTCCCATATAAAACTAAAATTAATAAATTACATTTAATGAATGAAGTTATATTTAAAAAACTGTGTTAACATCAACTGTCATCCACTCCAAGATTAAAAAATAATATAAAATAAGAAACATAAAAATTATATTTAAAAAAAAATTGTGATCGCCACAAGGCAATTACAGGCTAAGGGTTGTTGGAGGTTGGGGTTGCAAAAAGGTTGTTCACAGGTTAAGGGTTGCAAAAGGGTTGTTGCTTAATTTTTTTAAACAGTTTTTCTCAAGCTTAACAGTTTGATTTACATTTTATTTATGGTTTTGTAGTGGTAGACACATTACACTACATATGGTAAAATAATCATTCAATTAATTGTTATTTAACCATTTTTTTTTTGAGAAATGTGTAAGAGTGTTTTTTGTCTATACAGTGGATTTTTTAGAGATGACCTTTATTTAGGGATGGGAAACTGAGATAGAAGAAGCAAACAAGAAAAAAAGCTTATGGCTACATTCCACTCAATAGAAAGTTTAAAAAAATCGGCATATGTACTTTATGTAGAAATTTCTAAATGACCAAAAAATGAAGAAAAAAAATCAGTCGAAACAGAAAAAAGTTCATACTATCCAACTTCCTCTCTTTGTTTTGGTTCACTCTATCCAAAAATTATTTACATTATATGTGTATAGCGAGGCACGGAAACGAACATTTCGTTCACTATATCCGAGAGATCACCATAAACCATGTTCATTATTACGGGTTTGGCTGTACTAATTTAATTCCATTGTGACGAAATAATTTGCAATTAATTATAATTAATTATGATGTCAGAAATAATTAATGAAACAAATTGATATGAAAATAATACCTGAGTATAAAAATATTGAAAAATCTTTCTGATGAATAATTGCACGAAAACAATTTTGATGAAATTATCTTTTAAAACCGACAGTTAAATTCCTCTTTTATCTCCCTTCAATAACGGAAAAACCTATGAATTCGAAAACCTCTTAATCCTAATCTACTTCTGAAGAGCAAAAATTCGATAAATCGATTTCTTTTTCTGAAAATCGCGATACTGACATCTGTTCATGGCGTGCTTTAAGGGAATTACCTTCCTTCATTCTTCACTTTTTTTTTTCAGTTTTAGTTCAAATTTCATTAAACTAAATCAACAAACAACGATCCATGTTAGAAAAATGTTTTCCAAATAGAATATGTCGGTTCGTTTTCTTTCTTTGTTTGTTTTTTAATTTATTTGTATGGTAATGGTTTATAAAAGTTTCATTTAATGTGTCATTTTCAAAGCACACTTATATATATATTAATCGAAAATAATCTTTAATGCCAATACTTAGAAACAAATAGAAGAATTACCAACAAATTATATATGATTTTAATCAAACTACTCCTAAATGCGTACATTTATATATACATAATTTTTTTAATGATATTTTATTTTATTTTAATTTTTTTTCTCGAATAATTTATTTTTTAATAATAATAATAATAATATATATATATATATATATATATATATGTATGTATATATATATATATATATATATATATATATATATATATATATATATATATATATATATATATATATATATATATATATATATATATATATGTATATATATATATATATAAAACAAAGAACAATAAATAGGAATTATTTTTAGAACAACAAAATACTAATAAAAGTCAAAACATGGAAAAAGTTTTTTTTGCATCAAAGTAAATTTTCATAACATTAAAGCACTTTATTAGAGGATGTTACAGTTTATACATTTTCTTTTGCTTTATTTTTTTTCTTTCAAAAAAATTGAATGAATTTTTTTATTCATTTAAATCCAATTTTTGGAGTGTTCAGTATTGCGTAAGATTCATTGTCTTTGGTATGAATTCAGAATCTGATAAAGAATGTAATTCTTGCCCGTCAAACTCTAATTATGATTTAAGAATTCATCACAGACACTTCTTACGATGAATTTCTAAATAGAATTGAGCACAGGTACTTTCTGTTCCGTATTTATATTTAGAATCCAGCATAGGTACTTTCTGTTCTGTATTTTTGTTTAGAATCCAGCATAGGTACTTTCTGTTCTGTATTTAGATTTAGAATACAGCATAGGTACTTTCTGTTCTGTATTTTTATATAGAATAAGACATCGGGCTTTCTGTTTTTATTTAGCATAGGTACCTCAGATCTACAGTGTAATTTTAATAGTCGCACTCGAAGTGTTTTTCTTCAAAAAAAAAAAGGTACTTTTTTGTGAGCAAAACGTTATAACATGCAAGTGAAAAGTATCGAAGTTTATGACCAAAAGCAGAGTGTTCATTAAAAAAGATAATAAACAGACTTTTATAAATATCATTTATTTGCTTTCAAATTTTGGATGTTGTGTTCAGTGTTTAAAGTGAAATGAATAAATGAAACATTTGATAATATTACATACTTTTTATTTATTACATACTTATATTTTCTTTTTCTTTTTCTTTAAATCTATCGAGAATGCATGCTGGATTGCCACAGTTAAAAAATTTAATGTTACCATTTGGACAGAGTATAAAATCTTCAATTTGAAGTTTTTCTTATAGGTTTTTATTTTGATGTACTATAACGATTTTTCAAATCCAATAAATCAGAATCAATACTTAAAATATAAGATATTAGCAAGTTTTGAACGCTTCTATGTATTTTTTTACATTTTTTATTTTACTAATATTACAATTTTTAATTTGATTTTTATTATTCATTCGGGTCAAAATTAGTATAAAAAGATTCTAAACTGATAAAACTTATAAAAATTAAAATAACAGATAAAAAAAAAACTATTTAGAACAGAATTTAGTTAAAAACTAACTAAATCTAAAATGAAGTGAAACTCCAAGAAAAAATTATTTTCTGTCTACAATAGCTATTAAAATATTTGCCAAATATTTTTAAATAAACAAAAAAAAAAAATAGTTGAAAAAATAACTTTTATTCCTCTCGTTGTGAAATTGTTTTCGAAACTAACAAGAAAAGTAGCTAAAATGA
Source organism: Parasteatoda lunata (assembly GCA_949128135.1). Lineage (NCBI taxonomy): Eukaryota > Metazoa > Arthropoda > Arachnida > Araneae > Theridiidae > Parasteatoda > Parasteatoda lunata. Next base: position 2,820,544 of record OX421971.1, read on the forward strand.
GTGTGCTACCATAAATAAAGGTAGAAAATTGGGACAAATTGAGGCCGAAAAATAATTTCTGTGAGCTTACGGTGCATTTCCCCTAAAAAGAATTCTTATCGGTTGAAAAAGTATTCGTGAAACAAATGACATTTAAAACAGTAACAATATATATACGTACAAAAATTCACATACTCATGTAATAAATAAAAATTTTCCTTCTATGCCGCTGCGAACAAAACTTGGATTCTTTATAACCAAGCATTTTATTTAAGTTCTCTTCTTATATACATTCCAAAAATGTTTCAAATGCTGCATTCAATTCCTTTAATATATTTTATATATTATAACCCTCGCTGAACAGCTGACCCAATTTTTGGGTTTAAGACTTCTGTTCATTTCCGTAGCTTTGTCATTTTGAACCCAATCCAGAGGACAAGGAAACGTTCCAGGACCAAGTATTGGGAAAAATTTGTCTCCGTGGAGGACATTTAGATGGAACTAACCCGCATTTGCGTTACATGGAGAGGAAAACCACGAAAACCTTCCACGGTTAGCCTGGCGACAAGGGTACTCTATCCCATGATCCGTCTACTATGTGGATATTTCACGTCAGCACTGTGGTTCTGTGCAAGCCGGAATAGACAGGGTTAGTCCTACGTCATCAACGACGTCACTAGCTCTCCTCGATCCAAACTTTGTTTTGAACGGATGCGTTTCTCATGTAGTTAAAAGTGGGTCAACTATATCTTTGAATATATTAATACAGAGTCGAATTTAACCCCTGAAATGGCAAGAAAAAGTGTAATTAAGCTCTTCCATATCGTAAAGTTTTTCTCTGATGAACCTAAATTGATTGAAAGAGGAGAGAATGCTGTAGAAGCTAACTTTTTGTATATATGATTGGGAGAATTTGTATTTAATATTTACCATATAAATTCTATTTATAATCTGGAAATCGGAAATTTGTGAATTTTATTATTTGGAAAAAGTTATTTTTCTAATTTATGTTTAATTTTTCTTGAAATATGTATGTTATATTAAATAAATTTTTTTTATAATATTGAGACAACTTATTAATTGTAAATAATTATGAAAATTTTAAAACAAATTAAAAATTTATGTAAGGAGCATGATTAAAGTCAGATAAATTAGTGAAAATTACAAAACATTTAAGATACACGTTTTTATAATAGCTCAAATTTATTGGTAAATTTACTAAAATGATAGGAAGTAAAAAAAAAATTATATAAAACTTAAACAAAAGTTTGAGAGTTGACAGGTCTTAAAACATATTTACAACCAATTAAACTGTAGGTATTATGAAATTAAAAATAAATTTGGATAATGGTAACTTGAATGTTACGTTCAACATAAGCACTGTAACAAATGAAATATATTTCTATGAAGGTAATTTAAAAAATTTTGATTTAGACTGTCAAATGCAAATTTTATTCAATAAAAAGTGATAACAGTAACATTTGCCAAATATAAAAGCTGTATAACTAAATATGTATACATACATTAATTAAAAAAGAGTTAAGTTTCTAAATAAAAAAATTTCTTAAACATTTGAATTATATTTATTTGAAATGCATGTGAAATTAATATTATTAAGTATGTAAAATTTAAACACCTATCTGAATACATAGATTAATAAATATAAATGTTAAATAAAAGTTTATGTATGGGATAAGTATGTTTTAAAGAATTCTAAAATAATTCATGTTGCACTTTCTTATCGAATAAAATAGGAATCTGAGATTTTAAGATAAATTGATGATAAATGAGCTTATCGATGGCTCCCTATCTTGTCGTCTAAACAAAATATAGAACTTGAAATTAAAACAAAAATATAGAAAATTTAAAGCTTTTTAATGCTTTTCTTTAATTAAAAATCTTAATTAAATAATATAAATTCTCATAAATTCTTAAATTTGCTTTAATTTAGCTATTCTATATATTAAAATTCGTGAAACTAAACATAGTATTGACCCTTTTAACATAACACTACACTGCACTATCATAACACTGCAATAGTTACGTTAAGAAATAATCTAATATTAATGATCTAATAATAAGGTATCTTAATTTTCTCAAAAAATTAATGCATAAAACTACTGTTAAAAACTAATGATGTTGACAAATATAAACAAGAAAAAATCTCAAGTCAAAATAAATCTGAGTTTAAACTAAAATTCTGTGCAGATTTAACCATATGTATGCGTATTAAATAAGTTAGTTACATAATTTATTCCTATTTAGTAGTTAAAAACTAAAGCTTATGAGAATTAGCAACAATAATCAGAAAATCTTAAGCAAACAAAGTTTACAATAACTACAAATTTAATCATCAGACATAATTAAATAAACAGACATTAGTATTGATAAATACAATCTAATTATAGATTAAAAATTAATTTTAGAACGTTGTAAAACAATGCATGCCTTTCCAAAACTAAAGAAAAAAATTAGATGTAGGTCAAGAATATGTAACAAATTCTAAATAAAATAAGACATTATTATAAACATGAAACAAGAGTGAAAAATATTGACGCTAATAGCATTTAATGCACTTAACTCGTAAAATCTACTGATACCCCGTATAAAGAAAACTACTTAAATTAAGAATAAGTCCCTTAGAAGCGCTATATAAATTTATTTATTTCAATAATAAACTAAAAATCTTGCCTTCTTAAATTCACATAGGAAATGCCATTTAAATGGTTCGTTCGAAAAAATGTTTGGAACGAGTTTGAAAGGAGGCGGGGTTTGACGTCATGAAATACGTCATCACTGTCCCTGTCTATTCCTATCGACCAGCCATCACCGGGATTCGAACACGGTTCACCTCATTGCAAGGCAGCGCTCTATCCCCCTGAGCCATATCGGCTCATTTCCTTAATAAAGAAAACATTGCTTTAAAATCTATTAATAAATAAAAAAATTAATTTATTCCAAAGCAAACAGTCATTAAAATTTATAACCAAAATCCGCCAAACCAATACGAACACATTTTTTTCATCTTTGATACCACTATTTAGCACTTTATCTATGTTTTCTAAACTTTTTTTTAACTTTAAATAATGAAAAAAAATCACAAAACTTTTTATTTCTACCAAAATATTGTATTTTCAAAGTGAAAACAATTTTTGACAGCTAAAAGATTGTAGGATGTTTTTGAGAGATTGAGATGCAATCAAAAAAAAAATTTTTATAATTATTTCATTTAAATTTAATAAAAAAGCGCAGAATATTTTATTTTTCTACCAAACCATTGTATTTTCAAGATAGAAATAATTTTTAAGATCTCAAAGAAATCTGGAATGTTTTTAGAAGTATTAAAATTTTTTCTGATTTTTTTTCCTTCTTATTCTCGTATAATATTTTAGAAGAAACATATTACACTAACTTTCTAATGGGAAGATAATTCCAAACGCTTCCTGATAATCAATGAGATATCACAAAGGCGTAGTTTTGGGGAGGGTTTGGTGGACGAAATCCCCTCCGAAATTATATATGGGTGATTCTCACGAAATATGATAATTCGGACCAAAAAATTTCTTCAAATTTAAAGTCTTCAAAATAATCTAAATTTTTTTTTTGTATACTTCTTTAGTTACACTTATTAATACCTTAGAGACAGCAGTGTAGTTTATTGACATTTGTTCGAGAAAAAAAATAAAATGGAAATTCACCAAATCTTGAATGCCAGGAAAATGACATATTAGCTTATAAATTTGAAAAAAAAGTCATTTTAAGCTATTAGTAAGTAACAAAACCTAGGCCTTTATGCTAGGTGGACCATGAATTGCCTAAACTAGTTATTTTATCCACTGTAGAAAGAATCAAAAATGTTTTTGTTGCTTATATGTACAGAATTGTGCGTAGTAATCTATCATTAAATACACTCATGTCCATAAATTAAGGATAATTCAGAATCACACGGAAATCAAACTCTAAAATTAAAATTTCACCTGTAGAATTATCACACACATCCTGAAGAAGAATATGCAAATTACAGGAAACCACTAGATGACGCTGGTAGTACGTCACAATGACGAGAGTGTAAGAGAGGGGTATATAAGGAATGGTGGAAAAGAAGTAAAATTGTTCACAAGCGCTTTAAAAGCCTTTCAGTGCAATAACCGCATAGTTATGGCACAAAGGAAGCATTTGGAGGATTTTTTGCGTGGCAGAATCATTGGACGACTGGAATGTGGACGTACCCAGCTGGAAGTATCCGAGTAACTTGGAATCGCCCAGAGTGTTATCTCCAGGCTTTGGCAACGATTCCAAGATGATGGTAATGTTAGTAGACGTTACAGCACAGGTCGCCCCCGAGTTACAACACCGAATGAAGACCGGTATTTGGCAGTTACTGCCAAAAGAAACAGACGGAACACAGCATCAGACCTGTCTCGTCAACTCTCTTCAGCTACCGGTACGGCAGTTTCAAGGCAGACCGTGTACAGACGCTTAGGGCACATTGGTCTATATGCTCGTAGGCCTGTCAGATGTGTTCCACTTACCGCAACTCACTGTCGCCTGCGATTAGCCTGGAGTAGAGAGCATGCATTGTGGACACCGCAACAGTGGTCTTGTGTGATGTTTTCCGACGAGTCCAGGTTTAGTTTGAAGTCTGATTCTCGCCGGACTTTCATATGGAGAGCGCCAGGTACCCGTTACCACCAAGACAACACCATTGAACGACACCGTGAAGGTGGTGCAGGATGGCTCGTTTGGGGAGAAATTATTCTTGGTTCCAGAACTGACCTGCATGTTCAGAGTGTAACGGTGGCAGGCCACATCTATAGGGATGTCATTGTGGAGCAACATGTACGTTTTTTCGGGGCGCCAACGGTGCTGAATTTCTGTTTATAGACGACAACGCTCGTCCTCACCGTGCAAACATTGTAGACGAATGCCTTCAATCGGAGGATATCACCCGTATGGATTGGCCAGCATACTCACCGGACTTGAATCCAATAGAGCGTGAGTGGGATATGTTTGGCCGACGAATTGCAGCCCGTCAACCCCTTCCCACCTGTCTACCGGACTTTCGGAGGGCATTGCTTGATGAGTGGTGTAATATTGCCCAAGATCAGATTGATAATTTGATACTCAGCATGCCTAGGCGTTGTACGGCCTGTATTGCATCGTCCGGGAGACATACTCCGTATTAACCATCATACTAACCATGTTATACTGTTTTTTATAAATAGGTTCTTTTTGTAAATAGGTTCTTTTTGTAAATAGGTTCTTTTTGAAATTTGCTCCAGGCAGTAAAAATCGCAATTTTTATTAATTATGTCGAACATATAGCATCTTTTTTGCTCTTTACCTTTTGTTTAATACATAGACTTTACAAATAAGTCAAATTTATTTGGCTTCTGTCTCTTTCTGTGCCTGAACTTCATTATCCTTAATTTATGGACATGAGTGTAAAATAAAAACTTTGATTACATTCAGTCATATAACAATCTTTCATAAACTTGATATTAGGTTAATATTTGCTTTGCATTCAACAGTTTAAAAAAATTTCTGGTAACTGTTTCAATTTCATGTCATTCATAAACCAGGAAAATGACAGCCAGGATAATGACAAATTCGCCATTTTATAGCATATAACTTTACTTCAATTTAATATTTTGGCCTAAGACGGTTATATTCTGTAAAAAACAACAGGATTTCTTAAAATAACTCAGATAAATCTATGTAGTTTACGTTATTTAAGATTTCAAGAAGCCAAGAAAATGACAACATAAAAACCTACTCAACTTGAAAAAATTTTTGAAATAGATTTCGAACCAGAAAATTGGTTCTTTATTCATGTAACAAGACATGTTCATATAGGAGGGTATCTAATCAATCTATTAACATAAGATATTGATTGCTGGCTCTAACTATTTTGGTTATAAACCACTAAATAAAAGTAGCCAGGAAAATGACAGATTTTCTTGGGACAAACAAATTATTGCCAGCAAAAATTATTTTAAACGAGGTTTTTGTAAATAATACCTTCTGCGTATATTCTAGAAATGCTTACAACGGTTGAGATAAAAAAAAATTAGATATTGAAACATTTATGGGAAGTTTTGAAGCTAGTTATTATTGGAAACATTGTTTGGGACATGCCAGGAAAATGACATTTTGAAGTTCAATTAAATTTTTTAAATATTCAAAACAGTCATTGCTAGTGCATAGTCATTTTAAAATGTTAACAACGATGCTATTTATTAATTTTTTTTTTTAAAAAGTTCTTTTAGTATAATAGTATTAGATCTTGGAGCAAGGGACAGTGAATTGTCATATTTCGTGAGAATCACCCATATATCATTTGATTTCTTGTAAGTGAGATGTAGATATAAAAAAAGTTTTCACTACAAATTTTTCATAATTTAAACGTTTAATATATATATATATATATATATATATATATATATATATATATATATATATATATATATAATAACAGAGCTTCATCTCTGTTATCAGTGGTGTATTTAGCTTTAATAATGCAGTCGTAAGCCATGTTACACACAAAAAATCTTTATTAATGGTAGTAGGCTGGTATCGATAACACTTCACATCCACACTCCGCAAGGGAGGGGGTGGACAAGACTTTGGACAATTCCGGAACAACTTTTCAGGATCACAACATGATGGAAAAAGCCATGCGAAAAGCATTGCTCTCGCTTTTATACTAACACAGATTTGAGTAAACAGGCACAGTCGTTGACATTCTTGTATCCTTACGCATTAAGGAAAATCATTTCATGCTTCCTTATATGGAAGTGAAAGGGGGAGAGATTCTATAAATAACTCAATCGTATGTTTATCAGCATTGACTTCCCAAAATAGAATCTCTCTACGCTTATTCTTTAACAAAGACATTTTATTAAAACGAAAGAGATTTAATTCTTTTATTAATACAAAAGTATTATTTTTGTATTACATCCCCCCCAAAAAAGATTTTTGGCAAGCCAAAAAGAAATCATAATAAAATTTAGAATTCTCTGAACTTTTAAAATTTATGTTGGTACGACTGTTCCTTTTCACTACTACAAATAACATTTTTTCAATTATCTGTAAAAAAAAACAACTATATACAATGACAATAACAAAAACATGATAATACACTTTATCTGTTTAGGCAACTAAACAGAAAGAAAAATGAAACAAATTTTTATAACTAATCTACTAAATATTTCAAAAATTTTTCACACAAAAATATACATAATTTTTATGGAAACGAACTGGACAACAAGTGTCTTTAATCAGAATTTAAGATTCTGTATGGTTAAAGGGCTTATTTACTTTATGAAAATTTGTATTCCCCGTTAAAATGGAGGAAAACAGAATTTCATGAAGCACAGTGATATTGAGAGATCCAGACGGGTCAATCCAAAAATATTTTATAATACTTTTCTCAACTTGTTGAGAAAAAAAAAGTTCAACTTCCATCGCCCTCACATCCAATTGATGTTGAGGTAAATCTCCACACGCTATTCAGATCTCCCAAAAAAAATATAGGGTGTACTTCTTCCATTGAAGAAAGTAACATATTTTGTTTTGTTTTGTACACTATTCATGATTTAATTTCAACATTTGTGGGTTGTTATATTTCCTAAGATTTGATACATGTACTATTTCAAAATTTTGTTTACTTAAACAATTCTTTTTATTTATTTTGTAATTAGCTTCTGAAATTTTTTGAAGAATTTTATACGGTCCACTAAAAGGAGGTGACAACTTCCTCGTATTAGGATAAGTAAATTCTTCAAACATAACTAATTCGTCAGTTTTAAAGTCTATATCTAAAAATCTAGCATCATAGTAAATTTTATTTCTTTCATGATATTCTTTAGTTCTTTGAATTGCTATTTTTTTAGCTTCCTCAACAGGTGGATAGATTTCTTCATTTAAAGGATTTTCATAGGGGAGTCTACCATGCATGAGGTATGCAGGTGGAAATTTTGTCACAGAATGGGGAGTTAAGTTATAAGTATTGACTATATCTTTTAACAAAGTAGGCCATGGAGTTTTAGTAGGTTTCTCATTGATTATACACTTTAAACGTGTAATTATTGTTTGACCAAGGCGTTCTACCTTGCCATTTGACTGCGGATGATGTGCAGTTGTCAATAATTGTTGAATCTTATTATGTTTCAAAAATTTTTTAAAATGAGAAGACGTAAAGGCGGCGTTTCGGTCACTCAACAAGGATTTAGGTATTTGATTTTGAAAAATTTGATGTAAAACATTAGTATACGTCTCTGAACTAATGGATTTTGACGCAAAAGCCCAAATGTATCTTGTTAGGTGGTCAATAATTAAAGTTAAATATTTTTTTGTTGAATTATAATAATTCAATCCACCAACACTATCTATTGCTATTAAGTCAAAAGACTGATTCATTCTTTTGGTTTCTAAATTTTTCAGAAAGGAAATAAATAATAAAATTTAAAAAAAAACATTTTTCAATTCCAATTTTTAAAGTACTAGAATCTTATTTCTTTTTAAATATAAATTTCTTTTATACAATTAAACTCTGTAAAATTTTTCTCGCTACTTCTCTTTGTAGTTTTAATTCTTATAGAAATAGCTCAAAAAGTTCTGAAAATCAGCCCTTACAATTTCTTTTCACTCAAAGTACCGACGTTTCTTTCCTTTTCCAATTTGCAGGGCATTGTAAGGATTGTAATAATCCAAATCTTTTTTGTCGCGGTTTTTTATTTAATTGGCACGTATGACAATGTTTACAAAATTTTGTTATATCTGATGTTATGTTATTCCAATAATAAACAGGGGTTATTAAGTTAATCATTTTCTGCACTCCTGGATGGTTAAATTTATCATGAGTAATTTGCAGAAGTTTTAATCTCAACGAAAATGGAACAACTATTTTAGTAAAATTTTTCTTACGTATACATAAAACATCATTGATATCAACAAAATTACCTTGTAAGTTATCTTTCCTTTGAGCTTCAATTATTTCATTCAATTTTAACAAATGTGAAACATGAACATTATTTTTACTATTACATTTGACAAGTGAATGTGTTGCATCTCTTGAAAGCCAATCTGCTTCAAAATTAGTAGAACCTTTTGTGTATTTAATATCATATTCATACATACTTAACAATAATGACCATCTAAACAATCTACCTTTTAAATTTTTAACATTTTTTAGCCAAACCAAAGCAGCATGGTCAGTATGTATGGTGAATTTCTGGCCAAACAGGTAATGATGGAATTTATTTAGAGAATCGACTATAGCAAGACATTCAAGTTCTGTAATTGCATAATTTTTTTCATAGTCTCTTAAGGAGCGAGAATGAAAAGCTACAGGATGCAATACACCACATTCATCTGTCTGTTTTAACACAGCTCCAATTCCAATTAACGATGCATCAACAAAAAGATGACATTCATGAATAGGATTAAAAATTTTCAAAATTGGTTTACAAATAATAGCATTTTTTAACAGTTCAAAAGATTGTTGACATTTTTCTGACCACACCCATTTTACATCTTTCTTTAACAAGTTGTTTAAAGGATGTCGAATATTTGCATAACCATCAATAAATTTATTGTAAACATTTATTGATCCAAGAAATCTTTGCAATGATTTTACATTTTTAGGGGGCATTAATTTTTTAATCACCTCAGTATTATGATTATCGGGTGATACAATCCCATTGCTTATTTCATATCCTAAAAATTCTATTTGTTTTTGCAAAAATGAACATTTTGAAAGTTTTAATTTCAAGTTTTCTTGTTTACAAATATCGAAAATCTTTTTAAGATGGGTTAAATGTTCATCATAAGAATTAGAAAATATAATAATATCATCAAAATAGTTCGTAGCAAATTTAATTTTATGTTTATTTAAAATTCTACGAATTGTACGTTGAAAAATGCTTGGTGCATTCTTCCAGCCAAAAGGTAATCTTAAGTATTCAAATAGACCGTTGTGAGTAGCGAATGCTAATTTCTCAGTGTCATCAGGATGAATACGAACATGATGATATCCCTGTGATAAATCTATTTTAGAAAAATAACTACTATTAGACAATTTTTCAATTAAAGACTGTATTAAAGGTAGAGGTTCAGAATCTGTTTTTGTAATTTGGTTTAATTTCCTAAAGTCGATACATAAACGACTCTTTTTATTTTCATCTTTTTTAAAGACTAAGGTTACAGGGGCAGCATAAGGGGATGAACTTTCTTTTATAATGTTATTTTTTAACAATTCCTCTATTTGTAAATCAATTTCCTGTTGTTGTTTTGGGGATGTTTTGTACGGCCTTAGAGATATAGGTAAATCTGAGGTTAACCTGACTCTTTGTGGTTCATTCTGATTTCTCCCACGTCGTGTTTATGTTTTGCAAAAATATCATCATAACTTTTTAAAATTTCTTTTAAGTCCTCATTTTGTATTTTGTTCTCATTTTTTATTCTTTCGTCGATATTGACCTGATAATGTGTGCACACATTACCTAGTACTATCTTCGAATCATTTGAAATTTTTGGACCTTCTTTCTTTTTCCTATTTTTCCTTTTCTTTTTATTATCCTTAACATTATCTTTTTCAATGTTTACTTTTACTGAAACATCTTTAACTTTTATTTTTTCAAAATGTTTACTTTTATTGAAACATCTTAAACTTCTATTTTTTTCAAAATGTTTACTTTTATTGAAACATCTTAAACTTCTATTTTTTTCAAAATGTTTACTTTTATTGAAACATCTTAAACTTTTATTTTTTTCACCATTTTTAACCCTAACACTTTGAGAATTTTGCTGTCTAATGTGCAAAGATAAGTTGTCACTGTTAGAATTAGCAGAGGTGATCAATCTCTTACCAAATTGAGTAACAACTGGCCCGACACAGTCAATAGACAAACAAAAATCCTTGCAAGTCTGCAACCCTAGTAAAGCATATGGTAAATCAGTATCAATTATAAAAAACTTAGCTGATTTAATAATTTCGCCTATCTTAAGGGGAAACTCACAAATTTTGTTAAGTGTTAATCGTCCTTTCGTTTGGATAACATTTAATTCCTCACATTTTTTAATAGGAATATTTAGTTTTGACACAAGGTCTTTTGGTATTATACTCAATGTTGACCCGGTATCAACATTCAATAATATCTCTTTTTTTACATTTTCATTTTGTTTTGGTTTTGGACGTCCATTTAAGTATTTATTTTCCACTTTATATCCATTTAGGTATTTATTTTCCACTTTATATCCATTTAGGTATTTATTTTCCACTTGATATCCGGATATTATTAATTGCTATTGTTTATTTGTCATATTTTGAACGTTCATTTCAACAACATTAGGGTTGTTTACACACGAGGAGCCCATGTGAAACTGATTCAATAGTCCTTTCTTCGAACAGTATTTACACTGATTTATTGGGATCTCCTGTGTTGTATGATGTATTTTGGGTTTTGTCACGTTCGGGGTTACACTTTTATTTTTAGGACAAGCCGGAGCTTTATGTCCTGGTGCATTACATTTAAAGCACCTAATGTCATATTTAGGGTTTTCCATTTTCTTCATGTATGGTCCCTTGTTATTTTGAAATTTATTTTTATCTAAGTCACTTTTAATTTTTTCATAGATTTTAAGTTTTTGTTTAAATTCAAAAAGATTATTGGCTCCATAAAGAATTGATTTATTATTTGTTTGGTCTGGTATTCCTTGAATCATGTAAGTGATTAGAGCTAAGTCATCAATATCACTTTGAGTGGCAATTTCTTTCATTTTAAGGAAATACTCTTGAAGAGTTTCATTATATCTTTGCTTTCTTTTTTGCAACATTGCATGTATTTCTGCACTATTACAATCAAATCCAAACTCTTCAAGCAAAAGATTTTTTATTTTTCATATGAATTTAAACAACTTTCACTTCTTATTAATGTTAAGGCATTACCCTTTAAACATCTTTTCGCAAATAAAAATTTTTGCATATCAGATAATTTAAATAAATTGGCATGAGTTTCAAAATTTTCAAACCAAGAATTAATATTTTCGTGTTTTTCTCCTTTAAACATAGGAGTAACTGCTTCAATATCCGAAAAATTTACTATTAATTTAGTTTCTGTTTCTCTATTCTTTATATCCTTGCTAGAATTTTGACTATAGGATGCCATATCTTTATCAGTATAAACATGAGTTTGTATTTCTTTATCAACATATATTTTAGTATTTAAACTAACTTGCGCAGTGGCGTAGCGAGGGGTGGGCAAGGGGGGGCATCATGCCCCGGGCGCTACTCACAAAGGGGCGCCAAATGGTCCGCAAAATAAAAAAATTGCTGGATAATTTTTATTTGTATTATAATTGATTTCTGGAAAATATATTTTACATTTAGTGCCAGTGTAAATTGTTATTTTGTAAATAAAAAGGAAAAAAAGGAACATTAATAGTCTAAATCAAACTGTAATAATATATTCATAATAGAAATGGCACGTCTTTTCTACTGGCAGGGCTGACGCGACCTGTGTCTGTCAGCACTTCCTTATGGCATCTACGCTGTGTGGTTACATGAATTATCTCCTTTCTTGATTTGTCTGATAAAATGATATGTTATAATAAATATTTGCAGTGTACAAAGTACAAACATTCTTTCTTTCAGAACACTATATATTTTTATTTTTATAAACGCAATGTAGCTTACGCTTGTTATTTTAAAACGATAACAATAACACTCTAATGTACAGTCACGGTAAAAAATATCCGGAAAATAGCAACTAAAGGATCGTCTATTTTTTAATATGGATACTTCTCAGACACACAACAAATACAGCGTTTTGCCGTTTCTAGGAAAGGACAAAAACGCCGTATTTGTTGTGTTCCTGAGAATTATCTTTATTAAAAAATAAATGATTCTTTATTTGTTACTTTCCGGATACTTTTTTCCGTGACTGTACATATCCGTGACACTTGCAACAGGTTGTGGAAGTCCGCAACAAATTAGGGAAATACCTGAAATATTATCGTTTAAGTTATTTTGTGAGTGTATTTTTCAGTTTTGCGTCCTTGTCATCGCGCTCTGCTTAGAATAAAAATGAAATGTTATTAAATATTAAATGCTATATATTAAAAGTTTAATGTTAGCATAAACTATAGTGTATATTTCACTGTGTTACTACCTTTCAAGTTCAAGGCATTCTTGGTAAGTAATAAAACAAATAATGAAGCCATGTTAAAAAACTAGCACATCAAGATGGTACAAATGTAGGAAACCTATTATCTTTACTTGGACTTGTAGCTTAGTTTGATTCGCTACTAGCAAATAATCTTAAACATGCCACAGAAACTCCAAAAACTGTCTCATATTTGTCAACACAGATTCAAAATGAATTCATTCATCTTCTGGCATCTACAGTTCGAAATCAACTAATAAACGATATCAAAAGAAATAAATATTATGGACTTTTGCTTGATTCAATTACTGATATCTCTCATCGTGAACAAATGTCCCAAGTCTTTGGGTATGCAGATGTTGATTTTATGAATAAAAAAGTTTCCATCAAAAAATCTTCTTTGGGTTTTATTGAAATACATGCTAAAAATGCAGCCTCGATCGAAAGTATAATTTTAGAGAAATTAAATTCCGATGAAATTTCATTAGCAAACTGCAGATCACAATGTTACGATAATGCTGCCGTGATGGCAGGTCCCACATCTGGCGTTGAACAAAGAATAATGAAGAAAAAATCATTAAGCATTATTTATAAATTGTGATAACCATTTATTGAATTTAGTAGGAGTTACTGCAGCTAAACAAGATCCAATTATTGTTACATGTTTTGGAAAAATTGAAAACATATATCTCTTTTCTCACGTTCAACGTTACGACGGGAATTATTAAAAATGCTTTAACAAAAACTGTCAAACGTGAATCTGAAACACGATGGAGCGCCGGAATACAAGCGGTTATCGTCGATGGGCTAGAGAATATGGTAGAACTATTAGAAAAATTAGCAGAGCACACTACCACTACAAGTGACACCAGAAGTGAAGCTACAATTCCGTTGCAAAATATACTAACTTTTAGTTTCATAACTTTAGTTCATTTCTGGTATGAAATCTAAAGGAGGATTGATCGTGTGCAGCTCAGATTACAAGATCATAGAATGAATTTTAGAGAAGCGCTCCATGATCTTGAATCATTAGCGACTTAACTAGCCGAAATTCGACACAAGCTCTGTGAAGAGGCAATAGAAAAAAGCGAAGTCTCTTTGCGAAAATGAGATATTGATACAACAATACGTGTAAGAAGACGGCCGCAAAATGCCTGGAGAATTGGCTAGAGATGTTGGTCTTTCCACAGAAAGTGAAATTTCTCGCGTTATGAAAAGCGTTCTTGATAGTCTCCAACAAGAAAAATATGTACACGATTAAGTGACCTTAATTTCAAATTTGGATTTCTACTAGACATTGAAAATTTATTGAACGAGGATAATGTTGATAACGACCTTGAAAAAAATTGTAAAAATTTGAATGAATTTTATAATACAGATTTCAATAGAATAGAACTCTTTATCGAAATATGTGACTGCAAAATGTTACTCCGCAGTAGAAAAGAAATTGAACCTAAAACTCCGTTAGAATTTCTTACTTTTATAATCTCGTATGGAGAAAATTTTTTTCCAAACCTGAGAGTGGCACTTCAAATACTCCTATCTCAGTATCAATTGCTAGCTGCGATCGCTCATTCAGCAAATTAAAATTAATTTTGACATATCTACGATCAACGATGGGACAAGATCACCTAAGTCACCTAGCATTTTTAAGCGTGGAAAGAGAAAAATTTGAAATGACCAACTTTGATGATATTATTGATAAATTTGCTTCATCAAAAGCAAGAAAAATTTATAAATAGTAATTAGTTTTATTAATGTATTATAATCATATTATTATTAAATATATGTATCTCTTTAGAGATAATAAATATTTACTTTTTTATTGTTTTAAAATTACGCGTTTTCAAAATATTTTTTTATAAATATGTAAAATAAATAATAGGTATCTTTTGAACTAATTCTAGAGGATCGTATACATTTCAAAATCTAGTCTTGTTTTCTCAACTGCATTTTTTGTCTCAAATTTAAAGCCTAGCTTGAGCCTATGACTTTATTTATTTATTAATTTGAGAGTATATTTTACATATAATATTATGTGGTTTTCGAATAGGGAGGGGGCGCTAAAAAGGTATTGTGCCCCGGGCGCGAGTTAAGCTTGCTACGCCACTGAACTTGCGTAAATTGACTTACACAAGTTTTAATTGGTAAATGTGATTCAAAATCAGTTTGAGTTTGTTTACATTGAAACTGATTAGTTTCATCCTCATCTTCAGAGGGATTTTCCATTACTATCTAATTTTTTAACTTATCAAAATCACATAAACAAGTTAAAATGTGCTTTGCAATTTCATCTTTATTTCCTTCACTGGAAATATTTAAAATGTCTGAAATTTTAACTAATTCCGAAAATTTGAAAGTATTACAAATTTCTTGTAATTTGTTTGAAAATTCTTCATCGCTAGGTTCAAAAGAAAATTCTGAAAAATTTAAAATTTTGTTACGGTTTAATCTAGAAAAATCATTAGGAAACAAAAGTTTAAATAATAACTTAATTTTGTTTGCCGTCACTAATTTAATTGACGTTTGAATCACATTTATTTCTTTCAAAAACATTTTAAATGCACGATAAAAAACAATATTATATCATCATTTTAAAGAAAAGTAATATAAATACAAGAAATGCAATCTAACTATTCATAATAAAATATACTCAGTTATTCATAATGAAAATTTTAAAACACTACTCATCTCCGATATCGATACACTATTCAATCATGCTAGTGAGAAAGAAACATAAGAGGATAAAAAAAAAAATATATCTACAGTACTTTCTTTCCATTTTCCACACTGTTCTTTGACCTTCATGATTGTTTTTGTTTTTCGTTGAAGAGAAAGAAAAAAATATAATTGCACTTCCTGAATATTCATGCTTTAGATTCGCGCAAATTCACTTTTGTTTTCTTTTTTCACTCGCCAAATTTTTCTTCGACTTTCATGAGAAAGGAACTTTTAAAAAAGAAGCAAAAAGTTTCTCTCTAAATTTAATATAAATCGCGCACATTCACTTTTGTTTTCACAATTTGAGCACTACGGAATTGTAGGGTCATCGGTCATTTCCAGATTGGACACTATGGGTTTCAGAGAGGCATGTGACGAGCTCGAGCCAACGTCAGCATTCTCACAGCGATGAAGGTGTAGTTAAAGATGGAGTGGTAAAACAGACCTTCCTTCATTCGTTTTTCACCACGGACTAGGCACTTCTTTCTTTCGTCCTTCGTCCCCCGGGATGAGGTTCTATCAACGTTGTAGTCAGCCGGAAAATAGATAACAATGGTTTCCTCAGCAAGTAACATCCTGCCGGCTTATAATAACAGAGCTTCATCTCTGTTATCAGTGGTGTATTTAGCTTTAATAATGCAGTCGTAAGCCATGTTACACACAAAAAATCTTTATTAATGGTAGTAGGCTGGTATCGATAACACTTCACATCCACACTCCGCAAGGGAGGGGGTGGACAAGACTTTGGACAATTCCGGAACAACTTTTCAGGATCACAACATGATGGAAAAAGCCATGCGAAAAGCATTGCTCTCGCTTTTATACTAACACAGATTTGAGTAAACAGGCACAGTCGTTGACATTCTTGTATCCTTACGCATTAAGGAAAATCATTTCATGCTTCCTTATATGGAAGTGAAAGGGGGAGAGATTCTATAAATAACTCAATCGTATGTTTATCAGCCTTGACTTCCCAAAATAGAATCTCTCTACGCTTATTCTTTAACAAAGACATTTTATTAAAACGAAAGAGATTTAATTCTTTTATTAATACAAAAGTATTATTTTTGTATTACATATATATATATATGTATGTATGTATGAAGAAGATAAACCCTCTCGAATATACATTAAAACAACACCACTGATCATCAATGATGTATCATTTATAATTCTAACATGAGATCATTCGGGGAGTTGAAAAAAAAAATTTTTTTCGGGGATTTTTTTCTGAGAAACGTGAACATCACTGCATGAAAACATAAGGTACTCAATGGAGATTTTTGACGATCGTAAAACCGAGAAAGATTGGAGCAAATCCAATTTTCAGAAAGTATAAATTATTCTTCGCCGCGAGTAATTTATCTTCTTTTTTTTTGTTACCACCCATGCAAAACAGTTTTATTTCAAGATATTTTTCACAATTATTTTACAGATTTTTATCCTGCAGTTAGGAATCTCCGGATGCCCCCTGACGGGGGCGGGACGGGCTTAAGCTTTGATCCTGCAGTTAGGAAGCATAAGTAATACTTCTAAAATATTATTTTAAAAAAATCTCTGCTTGTTTATACATCTCTATAGATTCTATAAGCACTGTAAGATTCTATGTAAAATTATATATTTGAAAAAACTGTATTAACACCAAGTGTATCATTCATTACAAGTTTAAGAAAATGTATTTGAACTTGAGTGGATGAATAAAAAATATTTTATAAACGATTGAAAACTTGAACAAGATATAGGGAGAGTGTGCACTAATGGTAGGAATTGAATAAAATAAAAAGAATATGAGATTAGATTTTGTCAGATGAAATTTTTATCTAAATTTCCAAAAATTTAAAAGACTAAAAGAGCGTTTCCAATGATCTTTATTACTTCTAATTCATTTTTCTATTTTGTGTCCCATATACCGTAATCCAAAATTGAAGTACCTATTTTTTCAAATGTCGTTCATTTTATTGTGATTAACATATTAACTCAAATTATAATAATTATAAGTTTCATAAATAGAACAACACTTTTTAAAAAAGAAAAAGAAATTCCATATTTAAGAAAATAAAAGAGAGGCAACCACGGGGGTCGGCGAGGCACAGGACAGAACCTTCGATTATATTTAAAATATATTCAAAACATTTATGTTTTGTACATCTTTTAAAGAAGTTTAAAAATGTTTTATCGAAACACCTTAAGTAAAAAACGTGCCGAGAGAAAAATATATTAATAAGCAAGAATCATTATTTCCTCGGTCCACGCATCTTGAAGTAATAATTTCTTTTGAGCAATCATAGGTGAACGTTTTCGCGCACCTCACGACTCTGTATTTTATTTCCATCTGCAATCGATCGTGGCAGGAGGAAAAACCCTTACTTTAGTACACACTCTCCAAATGTTATTACAGCGCCTCCTGCATTCAGTAATCAATACTAGAAGCACGCAATTTATTTCCTAAGCTTATTGTTAAGGAGTTAACAAAACAAATGTTAATTGCTGTCATTTCTTAATAATGTATTTATACTTTCAGGATTAATGCGATTTTCAGGAGAGTTTTTCTTACAGCTGAGGAGAAAAAAAAATCATACTTGGATATATATATATATATATATATATATATATATATATATATATATTTTTTTTTTTTTTTAAAGAGAAAAGAGTTGTTGAAAAATTTTTTTACAAAAAAATATTCACACAATTTAAAAAAAAAATTAAGAACATTTTAAAAAGAAATTTGAAAAAAAAAAGGAAAAGATATAATTTTGTCATCAGCCCACACGATTATACCCGCAAAATATAGTGCTTTCTAATATTGTATTAATATAGCCAAAGGAAAATATATCCATACAATAGTGTAAGGAGCACCCAAAAAAAATAGGAAAAAAAATAATAATTAAACAAAAAATGTAAAATCAAACAAAAATAGAAAATAAAATTCAAGAAAAATACAGAATAAACCCTACACAGACCATAGATTGGCCTGAATCTTGACGTGCGCAAGGTGATAATATTACACTGGATAATTCAAAGTTTATAATTAATAAGGTTGGGGTCTGAGGGGATAGAGCGTTCAACTCTCATTGAGGTGAACCGGGTTCGAATCTCGGTGATGGCTGGTCGATACGGATACCGGCTTGCACCGACCACAGTGCTGACGAAAAATATCCTCAAAAGTAGACGGATCATGGGTTAGAGTCCCCCAGCCGTCAGGCTAACCGTGGGATGTTCTCATGGTCTTCCTCTCCATGTAACGCAGATGTATGCTAGTTTCATCAAAAAGTCCTCCTAATAATAAAGGAGGTAAATTTCTCCTAATACTTGATCCAGGAGAGTTTCCTTATCTTCTGGCAAGGGTTCAAAGTGACAAGGCTACGTTAATGTTATTAGTTAAATGTTATTAGTCATAAACCCAAAACTGAGTCGATTGTTCAACGACGGTTATAAAATAAAATAAAATTAATAAAGTTCAATTTAGATTTTTCATTTTATATTTTAGGTGAGGGCATTATGAGCAGTCCAGTATAAAACAGTCTTTGAAAGATGGGTCAAAATAATAATAATAATGGGTCAAAATAATGGGTGAAATAATGTTTTTTCGATAAATAAACATTACTACAAATTCTTTTTATTTCTATTCATTTTATTAAAAATGGTTCTTAAATAAATGTTTTTAGAAACACAAGAATTCCATGGAATTAGTTTATTTAAATTAAATTTAAAATCATTTCTTTTATGGTATAAAATCAACAATGCAGATATTTTCTTCTTTTTTAATCCCTAAATTTAAAAAATAAAAATTAATAGTATCGTCATGATTACGAAGCAAAATTTATCCTTTGGGGTGAATATTATTTAACAAAATTGGATAATTTTAAAAATTAAAGATAATTAAATCATCCATAAATCTAAAAACAAATTTAAAATGAATCATAACAATATAAAAATAAGTTAGTTAAGAGTGACGAATAATTGTGGTATTTCACCAATTTTGAACAAAAAAATGTTTAAAGATAATTATTAAAATGACAAAAATTATTTAAAATTTTCCAGTTATCAAAATCGCCATTAAGGATAATTCAAAGTCATAACTCAAAAGATAATCTCTTAGTTTTATTTTACATTACACTGTGTATATTTTGTTGATTTGAAATAAATGAAAACGTTTTAATTTTAAAGCACACTATTATCAGTTACAAAAATAAAATATTAGAAAAATAACATATTAGAATAAAAACTAAAATTGTCTTATAAAATATTTTGGAACATTTTTATAAAGTCGTAAATAAAATTAAAAAATAAATATAAAATAAAACATATATTCTTAAAAGTGTTTCAAAAATGTGAACTCTCTTGAAATAAATTTCTCAAGATATTTCAAAATATGTCTTTCGATAAATAAATAAATTAATGGCAGAACTTCTTCTTCATAAAAGTATTCTAAGGGAGAAAACGTCATGCAATGTATCAATAAGAGTTCATCATAAAATATACCACACAGAACCATTTTACTAAGTTCAGATAACATATTCTCATGCTGTTGCCAATAGTATTGATTTAATGATTTCTCTGAAATGTTCTTCGAACGTTAAGAAAAGTTGTATTTATTTTATGTCGCACTAGAGATCTCAAGACATCCTTGGCTGTGGGGATGACTTCCCCATTTTATGAATTTGAGCACATTACGTTAGAACAGTTTAACGAAGACTAATTAACCTACTATAAGTTAACTACACCGTACTTAATTGATTTTTATTTGCTACGACAGATAAATTCAACGAATAACTTTAAAGTGGTATAATTAGTATTCCTAAACTTATCTGAAACCACGTTTTGATTATAGTAATTCTTTTAAATTATGTTAAATAATGTATGGCGATTGAAATGAAAAAAAAAATATATATATAGTAAATCGCTTTTACTATTATTGACACGGCTGAATTATTTTTTTTTTAAATATAGCGTTACGAAAGAGATGTCATAACAAGAAAACATTTAGAGGAAATATCCCCATACAATAATCCTTAATCAATATTTATTATTTTATATTGAGCAGCAATATTTTGGGTTTACTAATGATCAACTCCATAGCCTTGTCATCTTGAACCCAATCCAGAAGACAAGGGAACTCATGGATCAAATTTAGGGAGAAATTTGGATTCGTGGAGGACTTTTTGATGGAACTAACCGCATTTGCGTTACGTGGAGAGGAAAACCGTGAAAACCTCTCACGGTTAGCCTGACAGATTCTAACCCATAATCCGTCTACCACTGAGGATATTTTACTTCAGCGCTGTGGTCGGTGCAAGCCGTAATTCGTATCACCCACCCCATGCTGGGATTCGAACCAGGTTCACCTTTATTGGAAGGCGATCGCTCTATCCCCTGAGCCATCACGGGTCAATATTTATTAATTTTTACTTTTTTATATCCGTCGTTGAACAGCCGATCCAATCTTGGGTTTACGACTACTAATGTTCAATTCCGTAGTCTCGTAATTTTGAACCAATCGAGAAGACAAGGAAACTCCTGATTCAGTACCCCAAAGATGTATTGATTATGTAAACAAGTGCAAACTGGTTTCAATCTCGTAAAAACAATAAATCTATATAGTATCACCTGATGATTAAGATTTTACATTGAATCTTATAGTGCGTCTAATAATTTGGCAGACTTGTTTAAAGTGTAAATTTTTGAAATAAATGCATTTTTTAATACTTTCTGCTATGAAATTTCATGACATTTTACCTTTTCAGTTTTTTACTCATTTAAACTATTTTTTTTTAAAGCATTTTGCTTTTAAAAATGATGCGTGATGAAGTATTATGCGTGATGAAGCGTTTAAAAATTAAAATTATTATAAAAAGATTATTATTTTTTTTTTTTGATGATTGCTTTTAAAGATCGTTGTTAAGCTGTAATTTTTTTAATTATGATGATTTTGTATCAACTATTAAGTAAAATTGTATGAAAATTTTCATTGTATACTTTTTGTGGATGTAAACATATAGTTTTAAAAACAATTCATTTAACATTAATGTAAAATATTGGAAATTATTTTTGAAAATTGTTCACCAAGATACTTTTCTTAAATTAATTAAAAACGTGTGCAAATTCTTGCAATTATTTTTACGCACAAAAATTCGTTTCTTGAAAGCCTTAAATCATTCGGTTGAGGGGTGCTCTCAATTTCTAGGAATCCCAAAAACTTGGATATTGATTCGCACGTCTTGATGATTAGTAAATATTTTTGGTCAAAATATTTTTTCTATAAAAAGTTTTTTTTATTTTTTAAACATACTTTTATACTGTTTTTTTAATTGAGCTTTGCAAAAGAACCTTCAAGTCATGACGTTTTTTCTTCAAATTTTAGCTCGGAGTCGTGAAGGCTAAGGAGAACCGTGTTCAAATCCCCTGGTAGCCCCGCACCGACCACAGTGCTGATCCTCAGTGGACCATGGGTTAGAGTTCCCTTGCCGTCAGGCTAACCATGGGAGGTTTTCCCCACCATGTAACGCAAATGCGGGTTAGTTACATCAAAAAGTCCTCCACGAAATCAAATTTCTCTCAATACTTTGCCCAAGAATTCCCTAGTCTTCTGGCTTGGGTTCAAAATGACAAGGCTATTGAGCTGAATCCTAAAAAATCAGGGTCGGCTGTTTATAAAATAAGATTTTAGCTCGGAAGAAAATTAAATAATAAAAGTTCTTTGCATTGTATTTAAAAATAAAGTGTTTACATTAAAAAAATTGCCTATGAAGTTGCTACATTTCTGAAGGGAAAAATTAAATTTTACAAAAAATAGGCACTTTATTTATAGAGCTGCACCAATGGGCTATTGGCGACGGTCTGCGAAGGATGTCATCGCAATCCTCTACAGAGGGACGACCGACACCGTGCCCCCTCGGTCCTTACGCAGACTGCTTATTGATAGTGATCGACTGAGAAGTCCACTGCGAGAGTAGAAAAATTAAAGAAAGTCGATGAAACTGAAATCATCTTTTAAATATAATTTATTTATTACTTTGTTGTTGTATAAAATTACATTATTTGCTTTAAAATGCATTCTAGTGTATTCACGGCAATTGATATGACAGGGTACGTAGCCAAATTTTTTACCAAAAAAAATCACCTTTTAAGCACTCAAAATATATTTTTAACCTCTATATACCATAACAAAATGCAAAATAATTTTCAAAGACTTTACATGATCATGATAAAATAACTAGTTTCTGACAAAGAATTCTTTTCTTGATTTAACTTAGCCATTAAAAAATGATGGAGAGATTTTTCGGTTCGATATGAGAGGGTTGAAATGATTGCACAATCTCAGATCATCTATGCGATGTGAAAAGCACGATAATACGTGGCAAAGAAAGAAATTTCATTTTCAAAAAGGTAAAATTAAGCACCTTTAAGGGGTTTTAAAAAAACGAATATCGAAAGCACTTTTTAAAAACACCATGTATAAGCAATGAATATGATAAATAAAAAATATTATTGAGCTTGAAATTTATTCCTGCAATCACTTTGTTTGTTGCAACATTTAAATCATGGTTATTTTCTTTACAATCGTGCGGTTCACATTGAAGAAACTATTCACAGACTCTATTAAAATAA
Source organism: Parasteatoda lunata (assembly GCA_949128135.1). Lineage (NCBI taxonomy): Eukaryota > Metazoa > Arthropoda > Arachnida > Araneae > Theridiidae > Parasteatoda > Parasteatoda lunata. The sequence goes on from OX421971.1 coordinate 2,844,021, forward strand.
ATTATTCAATGAGAGCTTTCTTTATCGTCTAAAAGTAAATAAACTTGGTATTTTACAGAGTTTATATTGAGAAAGCACTTAGAAAATAAGTTTTATTTGGACACTTTTGTTGAAATGGTATTTCTTTTCTAAATAAATATTAAGAAAAAAAACTTTTCTTTAAATGTTCATAAATAGGGTGTTACAAAAGTATCTGCCAAAAAACAAATATTTTTCACAAAGCAAAGGAAGACTGGTGTGCAAACGATAATTTTACCTGCAGTGTGTTTTCAAGCCTGGTTCAATGCATGATTCCAATAGGAAGCCGGTAGCTACCTTATTTGGCATTTTTTGTGGTTTCATTAATAACCTTTTTTTGTTGTTGTTTTTATTGAATTTTTTTTTTCACAAATTAATTGTTTTCATGGGGCTTAAACTTGGCATTTTAACTCTAAATTTTATGTTAAAAATTGTTTGACTATTTATCACTCCAAAAAATTTTAACTATTACTCTTATAATATCCTGTATGTATTTCTCATTAGTATACTTAAAATTTCCACAGTATTTTGAAACAAGTATTACAGAAAAAAAAATTAAAGTCAATTCCTACTTAAATCAATAAAGAAAATTTTTATTTGAGATACTTTTTATTAAATTATAAAATATTATTTTCTCCCATATAAAACTAAAATTAATTAAATTTAATGAATAAATTAATATTTGAAAAAAATGCATGAACATCAAGTGCCATCCACTACAAGTTTAAAAAATTTATTGTAACTTGAATGGACGAATAAAAAGTCTTTTATGAACTATTGAAAATTTGTACAAGATATATATGTATGGATATTGTGAACTAATAGTAGGAATCAAAGGCCGCAGTTGAGATGGGCTGACTAGGTGGAGTCTGATTTTCTTGCAATTAATGAAAGGATTTCGAAATCAAAGATAAATCGGAAGTTATTATGGAGAAATGTTGAGAGGAAGGACCACATTGGGCGGCCAACTATGATGATGAGGAGGAGGTGCTAATTTCTAGTTAAATACGTACCTTTTAGGTACTTAAGCTCTCATTTGTGTCTTAATATGCAATATTTTTTGATAAGTAAGAGTTCATTAAAATAAATAACCCCAAAGAAATGGAGCGGAAAGATAAAAATTTCATTTACGCGAAAAAATATGAGGACGGTAATGAAATTAAACATGTTTCAAACAACTCAAAAATATAAGCCCATTTTCAAGATTTGAAGGCGTGAAAGTGGAAATCAAAATTGATTTTAAATGTTATACAGTCACTGGCCATATTATTAGACGCACTATAAGATTCTCTGTAAAATTATAACTATCAGGTGATACTGTACAGCTGTATTGTTATTACTCGGATGAAACCGGTTAGCATTTGTTAACGTTCCTGCATCAATGGGTTAACATTGTAATGCAATACGTTAAAAATAAATACAAATAGGAATTTTATAAAATATTTTCTGAATAGAAACCCATTACATTTATGTTTAAATAGAGCAGTATTGCGTATAAATTCGTGCAAATCATGCCACTATTTAAACAATACAGTGCGTCTCGTAGTTTGGGATCTAATTATTATAATACATTATTATAAAGCTTGATATAATAAATATTCTATATTTATATTATATTTCGTCTCATTTATCTTATCGTCAGATTTATATTATACATCGTCTAATTTTACCCATTGATACACGAACGTGCGTACAAGTGCAAACTGGTTTCAGTCACATAAAAACAAGTATAGTATCACCTGATAATTAAGATTTTACATAGAATCTTAGAGTGCGTCTAATAATTTGGCCAGGGACCGTACGCAAAGTTGCCACCGAAAATTGAAAATAAAGGTGGAAAAAAAAAAAAACTAGAAAAACCACAATAGCCGAGAGTCAAGCAGAAAAATAAAGATTAAAAAATAAAACTAAAAAAAAAAAGATCTGTGACAGAGGGAGGCAAATTAGGGCAAAATGCATTCAAACGCAGAAGTAGTGCGAAATTCATGTCACTATCACGGGAATTCACATGAATAAAACAAGTTTCAAGAGCATCAAAATGAGGTGAGAGATGTAGAAAAAATGTTGACATTCTCGAAATTGAATTTATACACAAGATTCCAAGACTGTGCGGCAATTGATGATTTATCGTATTCTTAATAACGGCGGACATATCTATCGTAGTCAAAAGACTTAGGAAATTATTACTTGAGACCATTTTTTGTCGACTTTATTACATATTTTTTGTAATTAAATACGTATGAGTTCGTTTCTTTTTTACAAGTCAATTTCAAGTTATTGTCATTGAACAACAACTCAAGCATCATCTAAAGCTTTTTGCAATATGGATTTTATTGAAAATAAAGATCCTCTCCAACGATATTGAAATCAATATCAATAAATTCATGATAAATGACATTCAGTAATTTAGAACTCTATTCTTTGAACTTTCTGAAATGAATAGAAGCATGTTTAAATTCTTTATTGCAATTATCGTTCGTAATTAAAAACAATGTAATGTAAAGTTAATGCAAAACAACTATTACAATACTACAAATGAATGTAAGAGGACTTTATCCAAATAAAAACAAAATAACATGAATGAACAGATTATTGACATGACGTAAGAAAAATATAACAATGTTAAAACAAACAATAAACCATTAATAATAAACAAATTTATATGAGTAAAAAATAGATAGAATCCATCTGACTAACTTAATTCGTTTCTGATATAAATTTTTTATATAAGAAAAGAATTTATACGAGTAAGTAGAATACACAAACCTCTAACAGTAATAAAAAAAGAATTTTTTATTAATAAAAAAAAAATTTAATTTTAACAGATGTAAAAGATAAACAAAACAGTCATAGTTAGAATAAAAAGCTACACACATAGAATCGCCTTCATTTGCATGATATAGTCATCAAACATTTCGAAAAAGCCTCAATCGATGGCTTATTATGACATGAGCCTCGTGCATTCTCTGAAAAGAAGAAAAATATGTTTCCATGGTGATACAATTTCAAATTGCATGACATTGGTTGAGCGACTTTTAAAAAATAAACACGCTCAGAAGACATTCCACCGAACGATGCCTAACTTTAACCGCAAAAGGTGAAAAGTTTTTTTAAAGGTACGTCTGTTACCTTAATTTATGAAGGTAAGACTTTCCTGGAAAATCATTTATTCTAGTCGGGCACTCCGTTATTTCGGAAGTGAAGAATAATATAAATAATGTTTCAAAAGTTATAAATAAACAGTGATTGAAAAAAAATATTCTTTAAGCATATAGATATTTCTAAATATTAATAAATAAACTGTCATTGAAAAAAATATTATTAATACTTCATTTTTTATATCTTTAGCAAATAATACATTTTTATGAACAAATATATTTTGATAATGCATTTTTGAGTCAGAAAAAGTCCATTATATTAATTAACAGAATCAAATATAAGTTAACTATTCAAAAAAACTTTTCATTGCATTTGAGTAGTAATTCATTTACGTCGCACTAGAGCTGCACAATGGGCTATTGTCCAAAGACATGCCATCACAATTTTGATCCTCTGCAGAGGGGATGGCACCTCTGCTTCTGTAGCCCGACGACCTGCACGCGAAGTCGAACACATTACGGTAGAACAGCTTAACGAGGACCGCACACCCTCGGTCCCTACGCAGACTGATCCAAGCGGTCACGCAACCGCACACTGACCGCAGCCATTTGAAGCAGTAGAGTTTGTATTGTAAATGTTTCTTTAAAAAGTAGGAATTTTTAAGTAAACATTGATTTCCATTTTTCTTTTTTTTTTTTTTTTTTGTAGTTGAAGAAAGGAAATTTTTCAAAACTAAAGAAGATATCTTATTATATTCTTTAGGGAATATTCTGATATAAGAAGTCAAATAAATTGTTTAGTTTGGAAAATAATTTTGGTTTCTTTAAATGTAGATTTTCTGAAGATGAATTATTATTTCTTATTTTACAACCGTCGTTGAACAGCCGACCCAATTTTTGGGTTTACGACTACTCATGTCCGTAGCCTTGTCATTTTAAACCTAATCCAGAAGACAATGGAACTCCTAGATCGAGTATTAAGAGAAGTTTGCCTTCGTGGAGGACTTTTTGATAGAACTAACCCGCATGTGCGGTTAATGGGGAGGAAGACCACGAGAACCCCCCACGGTTAGCCTGACTGTAAAGGGACTCTAATCCATGATCCGTCTACCACTGAGGATATTTCACGTCAGCTTTGTGATCGGCGCAAGCCGGATGCGGATTCGTATAGACCAGCCTTTGGTGGGATTCGAACCCGGTTCATCTCGTTGGAAGGCGAACGCTCTATCCCCTGAGCCATCATGGCTCAAGATGAATTATTAGGATTTTTTCTAATTTGTACTCTCTTTATGCTTTACTTACTTCGTTATAACGTTCAAATGTTATAACGTTATAACTCAAAATGTTCAAATTAAAGTTAAATTAGCAAGGACTCAAAATTTAATTTATAGTAAAAAAATTTCTATTAAAGTTAATTTAGACAGTAAGTATATGGTATCAAATTTATAGAACTTAGTTTTCAAAATAATGTTCAATTAGACCAAATATAAAGTTTCAAATTTATCATAATATTTATATTAAAGTTAAATTAGACCTTTAAGTACAAAATATCATATTAATAATACAACGTATTTAAATTAAAGTATATCTGAACCAAGTATGGAATAAAAAGTTTATACTACACGATAATTTGAATTAATTTTAAATTAGATAAAATAAAAAATGGCCAAATTTATCGAAAAATAGCCCAAATATAATCGAGCTATTGAAATCTGACAAATTGAAGATATATTTTTGAAAAAAAATACACCAATTTAATAGCAAAGTGAAAGGCATTTCTATTAATTGCCAATCAAACTTCTCTCTGTTATATTTGCCAATCAAATTGGTTTGGAATCGCGTGATTTAGTAGATTTTGATATCCTTATTATATTACTATTAATTGCCGCGATTTTAAGGCATGTAGGATCGATTCTCTGAGGTGGCTGACCCAGATTGAATGGACACATTCACACAATTATGTCTCGAAATGTAGAACCTTCATGACAGCCTGGCTCACAGCAGGCTGTTACGGACATACGCTGGTGTAAGAAATGAAGAGAATTTGCAGACCTGATCGATTATCTCTAGAACTACAGGACCGATTTTTATGAAATTTGATCTGTGCATACATTCATACAATACAAAACAAATACATTGATATTTGTAAAACAAATAACCATTCAACAATTGTAAATGCACATGCATGATCGTGCGTAACACTCGTTTTCTTGGTTGTGGCGAACAAATAAAAGTGTGAAAGAATAAATTAAAATACTCCATAAACACATAAAGAGTAAATGTGTTAGAGAATTGAGAAGCGTATACCACATTGATTAAAGGCAATTACATGGAGTTCGGTGTCGAAGGCTCAAATCAAATCGTGAATTCATTTATTCAAAAAATTAATCAAATAATTCCTTTTCTCTTTACCGATTATCATCAGTTTCTTTGAAGCTGGTCACTTAGCAACAGTGAATGAAAGCTTTCGTTAATGAATGTTGTGATAGAATTGGAAGGAAACCAAGTTTTGATCGCGCTGTGGTATTATTTGGAGTGACACAAAATATTTTTAACTATACTTATTTCATTATATTTATTTATGGACAGTTTGAAGAACTGATATTGTAGACATACTAAACTAATAAGACTACTACATACTAACTCTTATCTATTCAATTGTTGTTTCATGTTTACACAATTCCAACACACTCTCTCCCTATATCTTCTTCATATTTTAAATCGCTCATAAAAATACTTTTCATTCATCCACTCAAGTTTTAAACTTGCAGTGGATGACTCTTGATGATAATACAGTTTTTTTTTCAAATATTAATTCAATTATTAAATAGGGATGAGCAAAAATTAAGTAGAATTTTCTGATGGGTTAAGCGTTAGTAATTGTTTTGAACTCTAGGTGACTCAGATTTTCACACATTTTAAAGATAACATCAGTGTTAATTTCCAACTTATAGCTCTATTTGAACAAACAAATAGTTCAACTTCGTACTCTCCTTTATATATATATATATATATATAGTGAATCGACATAATGATAAATATATAGCGACATTATATTAAAAATTATTTGCCAGTTTATGTTAAAGTTTTTGTTATACATAAAATGATATTATGACTTCAATATACCATTTCTTCTTGAAAGGAGAATTTTTAATTCAATTGCATAGTACATATTAAAAAACTATAAATAATTTTGTGAAGCATTTTATTTCAGTTTTTAAATAAATTAAAGCTATTTCATTTACTATAGTGAATTATTTTTCTATAGTAAATCGACATAATGATAAATATAGCGACATTATAATAAAAATTATTTGCCAGTTTATGTTAAAGTTTTTGAATTATATAAAATGATATTATGACTTCAATATACCATTTCTTCTTGAAAAGAGAATTTTTAATTCAATTGCATAGTTCATATTAAAAAACTATAAATAATTTTGTGAAGCATTTTATTTCAGTTTTTAAATAAATTAAAGCTATTTCATTTACTATAGTGAATTATTTTTCTATAGTAAATCGACATAATGATAAATATAGCGACATTATAATAAAAATTATTTGCCAGTTTATGTTAAAGTTTTTGAATTATATAAAATGATATTATGACTTCAATATACCATTTCTTCTTGAAAAGAGAATTTTTAATTCAATTGCATAGTACATATTATAAAACTATAAATAATTTTGTGAAGCATTTTATTTCAGTTTTTAAATAAATTAAAGCTATTTCATTTACTATAGTGAATTATTTTTCTATAGTGAATTTCTTAACTTTTTAAAAAATTATTTTAATAACAATCAAAATGCAAAAGTGAAGATGGGTACTAGTCCTGTATTACAGGTAAAATACTGTAAGGGGACCTATATGACAAAATTAAAAGCTAAATGTTAATTCAGTTTTATTTTAAACTCGTACGTAAAGTAAATTATGAAGACTTCATTAAGATTACTATAAGTGATTTTAATAACTTATTCCGTGATTAAAATCACGCTAATAAATTAGCTGTTAAAGTAACCCACTAAATTTGTATGTTTAAAACATTTATTGTTTGATCAAGATAACTACAAGAATTTAAGTGTGAAAATAATTTTGTACTTCCGGATTAACGTTCTTTGTAAACATAAGAAATCAGCTGCGAAAAAACATTGTATTTTCAGGTGATAGTTTATTTCTTGATTATGATAATTATACTAATACTAATACTATCTTGGTTATGCACTTTTGGAAATTTCTCGAAAAAATGGTTCAATAATAATTTATTGAATGATTATTTTACCATATTTAATCGAAGCACTCAACACATGAAGAATTTCCAGTGTCCGGCACTCTCCAATGCCCATTACCTTACAAAAAGCCGAGCTCTTTATCTAGTTAAATAATTAGTTTTTCTTTTATGTTTTTGAAAAATGATAGTTGTAAATAGTTAAAAAATAGTTTTGTTTTCATGGTTTTATAACCATACTTTTGGTAAATGTTTTAAAAAAACCATAAAGGAAAGAAATTTTCCATACCGCAAATTTTACGGTTAATCGGATGCCAGACTATCCTACCATAAATTTAGAAGGAAAATTTTAACAGTGTATTAATATAATCATAGTAAAATAAATAATACAATGTATCAGTGTTAGCTGATTTGAACACCATGGTCTAAAACAAATGTTGTTGTTTTTTTTAAGAAAATCTTTTAAATAACTTCAATTGTTTAAATTAATGCTTTTAAAATAACCGAATAGAAAGAATAAATATATAACAGAATGTAAAATAGTAATTTTTTCCATAAAACTCTTTTCAATCTTGAGTTAATTGTGTTCCTTTTAAAGGATGTTATTTTTAAAAGTTCATATATTCTTACTTTTCTGATGGAATATAATTAATAGAAGTAAATTCTTTAAAAAATCTTTTAATAATATTGACTTCTATATTCAGATAGTTTTTAAAAATGTTTGCAATTATAGATCTATAGTTTTACTGTTTTTCAATAATGCGCCTTTGATTGTAGAAATACATAATGTTTGCTACAGCAGTTGATTGCATAATACGAGTGAATGAAGTGCTTTTCACAATTTTTTTAGCTTTTATTATGAGAGAAACAAATTATTATTGATTCTAATATTTTTAAACTATGAGGGTCATTCAAATGAAACCTAGTCAGTGCATTAGACGTAATGGGGGGCCACGTAACTGCGTGTATGGCGGCACCATCTATGGGTAAGGAGACTGACGCATGCATGCGCAACGTTTGACGTTGCATAGCGACAGTGTGGTTGCATCCCAAAGAGAGGATGGCCACACAAGTTATTGTCCACTACGGAACATGCAGGCGAGTAAGGCAGGAACGACAGTGACAGCAGTTTCGATGGGAAATACGGGAACACCCACCGTACAGTCCAGACCTTTCACCGAGTGAGTTTCATGTCTTTGGACTGTCTTGTCTTTGAAAAATATTCAAAACACATTTAAAATGTAAAAAATGAATATTATTTCATTTAATTATTATTTATTTCAAGCACATTAATATGCTTTAAGCTTTATACAGTTAAAAATGACAAAAAAGTATTCTATACCTCATTTATCATTAAATCATTTGTAGTCAAATACACTACTTTATATACACTTAATGTGTTCAGGCATTTAAATGTCCTTTTCATCATTCCAATATTTTCAAGTTGAAAAATATGTTTCTTACTGCTCTTAAAGTTCGATTAACTCAACTGAAGGAAAAACATGATCACTTTTTATTAATCAAATTTATACTAATGTTGTAGAGTATCTGGCCATATAATTAGACGCAGAATAAGATTCTATGTAAAATTATACTTATCAGGTGATACTATACAGATTTATTGCTTTTACGAGTCTGTTTACACTTGTTTACACTCCTGTATCAATGAGTTAACATTGTTATGCATGAGGTCAAAAATAAATACAAATAGTAAGTCTTTAAAAAATTTCCTGAATAAAAATCCATTAATTATATAATCTATTGTATTTCAATATTTAACTATAATTCGCGCAAGTTTCTTTATGTCAGGTGAGCACAAGCAAGTAAAATCAACTAGAATAGATTTCGTAATTATTGGTCACATCACGGATTTAGTATTCGCGATCACAACGAACTATAGGGGGCGTTGTTGTATGTGCCGAATCCCTGCGATTTCCATATGAACAGTCATTCAGTTACACTGGAGGCGTCTTAAATGTAGCATGTAGCATTGTGACGTTCCATCTTTATTGTGACTGATTAAATTTAAAAAAGAAAAATGTTTGTTTTCTTTCTTATGCAAACGAAAACAAAATGGTATCTCTTTTTTTTTTAGAGAAGGAACATCCAGAACACATCGGAAAAATATTTGTAAGTAAAGAGAAAAAAATAGGTATATTCTTATAAGAGTTTAAACCCAATGTCTGAGAAATAGTTTTACTAAATTTAATGGTATAACATGAAAGGCCCATTTAAATTTTAACGTAAAATAAAGAATGCTTACGAAACAAAAAAAAAAAAAGAACCATTCTTTTTTTGTCGACTTGCCAAAAACAAAACAAGATGCAATTTTATTTTTTTAGGAGCGAAATATTTTATGGAGTGTAATATAACGAAAATGTACCAATATAACGAAAATGTACCAATGTCCATAACATGAAACTTTATCTTAGTAAACGTCCGTTTTGGAAATGTTATTTCATTTTGAATCTTATTTATTAGAGTTCATAATGCCTATAGAATCAGGTGAGAGAAAAGTTAGTTTTGAATCTATGCTAAACTCTATATCGGCCCATTTTCCACCGAAATCCGATTGACTACTTTGATTTTAAACAAAGTGTTTCATTTTAAGATTTTTTCCAAAAATTTTAAGTGTAGATTGGCGGCACTTAAAAATCTGCCAAATCTGTAGCTGTGGTTAATACGTAAGTACCGAATTTTTCTTCCATACTTTTCTGAATCATATTACTTCAAACACTAGAATATACATAAACACATAATGCTATACCATTTAATTTTTCTAAAAAAAAATTTTGACAACAATTTTATCAAAAAATTATAAACTAAAAAACGTAAAATAAAGAATTCTTAGGATAAAAACGATTTTAAAAATTCCTCATTTTTCAATAAAAACTTTCGTATTGTTTCTTTTTTTTAATTCTTATAGTATTTAATCAGACGTAAAAAAACCATTTTGTAGAGAACGATCATCGAGTAAGAAAAAAAATTATTTACAAGCATATTTTTTATTATAAAAATCATAATTCTTACCTGATTTATAAGTCCGGAGAATTCCAAAATAATATGTTCTTTGTTTGAAAACTTTATTCTCAAATAATATATACATAGTTTATCCCTTCATTACTTTTAGGTAACATACCACACATCAAAATTTTATAATTGTAAGATCTCGATATGAATTTTAATATGTAGCTTAAAAACAGAATAGCTGAATTCTAGTTGAAATTCTTTCAAAACTAAAAAACACTTACAAAGAAAACGATAAAAAATTTATTTATAATCAGCACAAAAGATACTTCTTCAAGTAATTCGGATTATTCTTTATTGTTGTTTTCTGAATTTTGTAGATACAGAAATATATACTATTCTATGAAGAAGAAGAATATTCTATAACTATTACAGTTCTGTATGGAATTCATTGGAACACATTTATTCATTGGAATGACGAAAGCAATGTTGACTTCATTTTAACTTGTAATGAATTGAAGACAGAAAAATTATTTTACCGAAATACACACATCTGTAACAGCAAGTGATCATGAAATCATGTTATGTTGTTGGTAATAAAAAGGTAAAAATTATTAAGAAGTTGTTCTTCAAATGCTTGGCGTGTTCTGCTTCAATGTTTGGATGTTCTGATTAGTTTTTTCAAGAAGTTTTACTTTTTCTTTAGGGAAATTTTGCTTCTTTTTTGATGCTAAGAAAATGGCGTCCGTCATTGCCAATGGTTATGTGGGAACTAATGCACGATATTTACAGTCTCCCGCTAGATGGCGTACTCGACTGTTGCGATCGCCAATTGTGAAAGTTGTTTAATAAATATCAAGGCAAAAGCAAATTTCATTCAATTTGCACGTTTTCAATAATTATTTATATTTAGTATGCAATTTTAGGTTAGCACAAATAAATATAGTTTTTGAAGATTTCATTGCTGAGACAGTTGTCATTTGAAAACTATTAGATTGTTTATTATTCGAATTAATTTCATTTTATTTCTTTCATTTGAAAAAAAAAAAAGATTTTTGTTTCAAATTTTGTAATTTTTATATTTCTTATTTGTTTCGTTTTTATTGCTCTTTTTATTATTTAAAATATATATGTGATATTTCGGTTTAGCAAATTTGCGACCACAGTCATTTCTTTTTGTTTGTGAGAGAGAATATTTGCAAAAATATGCCGCCTAAACGAATCGCTCTTAGTCGATCGACATCTCAAGCGCGCAAAAAGAGAACCACCCGTGCTTCAGAAACATCGGAGCAACGGGAGAAAAGACTTGAAACTAATCAAGAACACATTGCTTTTGCCCGTTCCTTAGAAATGTCTGAGCAACAGGATAGAAGACTTTTAACAAATCAACTACGAACTACCAAAGCCCGTTCGTCGGAAACATCCGAGCAACGGGAAGCAAGAATGAAAGCTGATCAAAAACGCACTTCGCGATTCAGACGCTGCCAATACTCTGAATTGAATCTCAGCGCATTTCGCTATGATCCGACAACCAACTATAGTCTTCACCCAAGCGTCATCATCGGAAAAATGGATCAATTATGTACGTTTTGTAATGCTCTAAAATTTAAGAATGAAACAGCTGGAATTTGCTGTTCTGGAGGCAAAGTGATACTACCAGATTTAACGTCGCCAGCCGAGCCATTTTCAACGCTCTTATCAGGTAAACAAGTCAATCGAAACATTTTTTGGCGAATATATGCCGGTACAATTCGTGTTTCCAAATGACTTCATTCGGTGCTACACGTATCGTGAACGAGAATTACATGCCAACATTCAAAGTGCAAGGCCAAATTTATCATCGTGCAGGATCACTTCTTCCATTGCTTGGCGCAGATCATAAATTTCTACAGATTTATTTTATGGGTAACACAAATGATCAAGTCAATCAACGTTGTCAGTTAAACAATGGCACTAAACGAGAAATTGTTACCTCATTACAAAATTTTTTCAATCAACATAACCAGTTAATTAGACTGTTCAGAACTGCACTAAGGGGTCTGTCCAGACATTTTGTGAAAGGTCCGTTTTTCGTGAAATTGTGAAAAAATTACTGACATTCTTTCAACCAGGGTCCGCTTTTATGAATTTGTGGAAATAGGGTCCGGTAAATAGATACAAGATTATGCTCGGCACTGTTAAATAATAATAAAAAAAAATTGAATTTTCAAAAATAAACAGCAATTGCTGCTTCTAAATTAGAGATGCAACAGACAAATATTTGGTATTTAGCCTATACTGCTGAACGCAGAATATTCATTTCGGACGAATAATGGAAGAATCGTCTGCCGAAGACAAAACTTAATTCGTTTACATCCATCTTTCTTGTTTTCTGCCCTGGAAAGGGTTTATTCGATTAACAAAACAATAATGAATATAAACAAATTTGTGAAGGGTCCGATTAAAGTAAAAATCATTTTGTGAAGGGTCCGTTTTTAAGTTAAAATATTTTGTGAAGGGTCCGTTTTTATGAAAAGATATTTTCTGAAGGGTCCGTTAACGGACCCAAATTTCTTCTAAACAGACCCCTGGCACTTGACAAAATGCCATCCGATAATTAAAAAGTTGTTATTAAAGCTGACAAAACACCTGCAGGCCACCACAAAGGAAAATACAATGCACCAACATTGGACGAGGTGGCTATTGTTATAGTTGGCGAAGAATTTACCTCCCGCGATATAGTTCTTTATCGCAGAAATGGTGACGTTCAAAGAGTCTCAGAAACACATCGATCCTATGATGCATTGCAATATCCTATTTCATTTTGGCAAGGAGAGGATGGATACCATTTTAACATAAAATTGAGAAATCCACAAACAGGCGAGAAAAAGAATAAGAAAGTTAGTGCCATGAATTTTTATGCATATAGATTGATGATTTGCCAAAATGCTGATAATCACATCTTAAAATGTCGACAATTATTTCATCAATACATTGTTGATATGTATGCGAAAATTGAAACCGAACGCCTACTGTATATTAAATTAAATCAAACCAAATTACGTTCAGAAGAATACATTCATTAACGGGATGCAATAATTAATGATGGTAACGTTAATTCTAATGATGTGGGGAAAATGATTATACTGCCGGCTACATTTACAAGGAGTCCAAGGCACATATATGAATATTCACAGGATGCCATGACATATCTCGCGCATATGGGCGTCCAGATTTATTTATTACAATTACATGCAATCCTGCTTGGGTTGAAATTAAAGATCTTTTGTTACCAGGACAAACATCATCAGATCGTCATGATATTATCGCACGTGTGTTTAAACAAAAATTAAAATCTTTACTTGATTTCATTGTGAAGCGCCATGATTTTGGAGAGATACGGTGTTGGATGTACTCTATTGAGTGGCAAAAAAGAGGATTGCCATATGCACAAATTCTGATTTGGCTTATTGAAAAAATCACACCATGCCAAATTGATCAGATCATATCAGCAGAAATACCTGACGTCGCCATTGATCCAGACTTATTTCAGGTCATTATCCAAAATATGATTCATGGTCCGTGTGGATCACTCAACAACACTTCACCTTGCATGTCCAATGGAAAATGCACCAAACGATATCCAAGAGAACTAACTGCTGAGATTATCACTGGCAATGACGGCTCTCCGCTTTATCGACGACGATCTAAAGAAGATGACGGAAGATCCATCATTTTAAAAATCCGGAACAACGATGTTGGAGACGATAATCGTTGGATTGTACCCTATTCACCGTTGCTCTCGAAAAAGTACAAAGCACACATCAATGTCGAAAATTGTAATTCGGTAAAAGCGATCAAATATCTTTGTAAATATGTAAATAAAGGAAGCGACATGACAGTTTTTGGATTGGAAAATGCTACTTCAACAATCGATGAAATCAATCAATATCAATTGAGACGCTACATTAGAAGCAATGAAGCAGTCTGGCGCAATTTATCATTTCCAATTCATGAACGACATCCAACAGTTCTTCATTTGGCAGTGCACCTTGAAAATGGACAGCGAGTTTACTTTACAGCTGAAAATGCCAGTTCAAGAGCATTGTCACCACCACAAACAACGTTAACGGCATTTTTCTCTTTGTGCAGGGATGACGCATTTGCAAAGACGCTTCTTTACTGTGAGGTGCCAACATACTACACATGGAGTGTTTCGGAGAAACATTTTCAACGTAGAAAGCAAGGTAAACCAGTTGGAAGGACATCCCAATTTATATTCAACTGACGCATTAGGTCGTCTTAACACCATCCACCTTAACAATGCAGAATGCTTCTACTTACGATTACTATTAGTCAATGTGCGAGGGCGACATCGTTTCAAGAATTAAGAACAGTAAACAATGAAGTATGTGTCACTTATCGCGAAGCTTGCCAAAAATTAAATCTTCTTGAAAATGACTCAGATTGGGACGCTTCAATGGATGATGCATCTAATACTGCTCGACCGCAGCAAATACTCACGTTATTTTCAATAATATTAACTATGTGCTTTCCATCCAATCCAAAGGATCTTTGGGAAAAATACAAAGAAAATATGAGTGAAGACATACTACATCGCTCACGTGCAACAAAACAAAATCCGCACATTTAATTCTCTCCAGACGTATATAATGAGGCTTTAATTTCAATCGAAGACATATGTTTAACAATCTTCAATAAAACACTGTTAGAACTAGGAATTTCTGCGCCAAATCGATGCTCAAACAATCTTTTCAATCGTAATTTTCTACGACAAACGCATTTTGATATCGACAAACTAAGTTCATTTGTTCAATAAAATCTTTCAAAATTGGTTATGGAACAACGCATAGCATACGACAAAATTATGACAGCTGTTACAAATTGAAGCGGTGGATTGTTTTTCTTAGACGCACCTGGAGGAACAGGTAAAACATTTCTAATTTCCCTTATCCTGGCAACAATACGATCACATAACAAAATTGCATTGGCTTTGGCATTCTCTGGAATTGCGGCAACTCTTTTGGATGGTGGCCAAACAGCGCATTCAGCACATAAATTACCTTTAAATATGCAATTCACTGAAACACCCACATGCAATATCAAAAAAAATTCTGTAATGGGTAAAATACTACAATCATGCCAACTTATAATTTGTGATGAAGGCGCTATGGCGCACAGAAAGGCATTAGAAGCGCTTCATCATACATTAAGAGATTTGAGAGAAAATGAACAACTTTTCGGCGGCGCACTTATTTTATTGTCTGGTGATTTCCGGCAAACTCTACCAGTAATTCCACGTTCAACTCCTGCTAATGAACTTCATGCATGTCTCAAATCATCAGCGTTGTGGCAACATGCACAAAAATTACACTTAAAGACTAACATGCGTGTTCAACTACAGCATGATGCATCAGCCGAACGTTTTGCAAAGCAATTGTTGGATATTGGTAATGGAATGATGGCAATAGATAAATCCACCCAAAGCATTACACTGCCAGCAGACTTCTGTAAAATTATTTCAACCGTAGATGAACTTTTTCACAACGTTTTTCCAAATATCTCTCAAAATTGCAAAAATCTTCAGTGGCTCAGTGAACGTGCTATATTAGCAGCAAAAAATAGCGATGTAAATGACATCAATAATCACATTCTAAATGAAATTCCAGGTTCTGCAAGAACATATAAATCCATCGATATTGTAATGGATCAAAACGAGGTTGTAAACTACCCAACTGAATTTCTGGATTTACTTGATTTGCCAGGTATGCCGTCGCACGTTTTAACATTGAAAACGGGAGCACCTATCATACTCCTCCGAAACATCAATCCACCCAGACTTTGTAACGGTATGCGTCTTTCAGTGAAAAGAATAATGACCAATATCCTCGAAACTAAAATTCTAAATGGCAAATTTAAAGGAGAAGATGTTCTGCTACCGAGTATTCCAATGACCCCCACAGATATGCCATTTGAATTCAAACGTTTGCAGTTTACGGTGCGACTTGCTTTTGCCATGACCATCAACAAAGCCCAAAGACAGTCACTACAAGTATGTGGTCTGAATTTGAAAAATCCATGCTTCTCCCACGGACAGCTCTAGGTGGCCTGCTCACGTGTTGGAAGACCTTCTAATTTATTCGTGTACGCTCCAAACGGTAAAACAAAAAACATTGTTTATTCAAAAGCACTTGAATAAACCTGATTATAACTAGCCGGGAAATTGCCAAAATCTTTTCACCATTTAAGTACATCTCTGACAACAATTAAATACAAAATCTGAAACATCTGAGCAACAGCAAGCAAAACTGGTTATCGATCAACTGTACACCTTTCAAGCCCATTCGCCCATTCCTCTGAAACATCTCAGCAACGGCAAGCAAGACAAGTTACCGATTGAAAATACATTGCTCAAGCCCGATTATCTGAAACATCAAAACAAGAATTAAGAATAGAAAACGATAGAAAACTCACTTCTCTATTCAAACGCCGTCAATATGCTGGTTTAAATCTTTGAGTATTTCCCTATTATCCAATTACTAATTATATTCCCTATCCAAGTTATCATTAAAAAAATGGATCATTTATCTGTGTTTTGTAGTGCTCTCAAATTTAAGAGCGAAACAGCTGGAATTTGCTGTTCTGGTGGAAAAGTGAAACTACCAGATTTAACGTCGCCAACTGACACATTATCAACGTTGTTATCGGGTCAATCAAATCAATTGAAACTTTTCTTGGTCGGTATATTCGTGTTTCCAAATGACTTCATTCTGTGCTACAAGTATCGGTGTGCATATGGGCAGCCAAAGTTATTTATTACATTCACATGCAATCCTGCTTGAGCTGAAATTAAAGAGCTTTTGTAACCTAGGCAAACATCATCTGATCTTCATGATATTACCGCACGTGAGTTAAAACAAATATTAAGCTCTATACTTGGTTTCATTGCAAAGCGTCATGTTTTTGGAGAGACACGGTGTTTGAGGTATCCTATTGAATGGCAAAAATGAGGATTGTCAGCTTATTGAAAAAA
This sequence comes from Parasteatoda lunata, assembly GCA_949128135.1. Lineage (NCBI taxonomy): Eukaryota > Metazoa > Arthropoda > Arachnida > Araneae > Theridiidae > Parasteatoda > Parasteatoda lunata. The sequence continues at coordinate 2,861,363 of OX421971.1, forward strand.
TCACGCCATGCCAAATTGGTCAGCTCATATCAGCAGAAATACCTAATGTCGCCATTGATCCAGTCTTATTTATGACCATCATTCAAAATATGTTTCATGGTCCGTGTGCATCACCATACATGTCTGTTTGAAAATGCACTAACGATATCCTAGAGAATTAACTGCTTTGACTATCACGGGTTTTTTCCTCATTAAATAAAATTCTCATTTCAAATCATAATCGCAAATCTCATTTAAACAGCTAAATACATAAATTAAAATTCAAACTGAAAGCGTTGCAACGCGCGCAGGGTACAGCTAGTTAAGTATACAACTATTGCCTATAAACTCGTGCAAATCATATCATTATTAAAAAACTACAGCGCGTCCAATAATTATTATAATATAATGCTTTATATAATAAATATTCTATATTTATATAATATATCGTCTAATTTATCCTATCGTTAAATTTACATTATATATCGTATTATTGTTCAGTTGAGAAACAAATGTTAGAAGGATTAAAAAATAGCAAATAAAATGTTTTTTAAGTAAAAATATGTTTATTCTTTCTATTTATTTTGCTAAAATCAAAACAAAATTATATTATAAATGTATTATCCATTTATATGAGCTAATCAATTTTTTGTTTTCTATATTATAATTACTAATATTTTTTCTTCTAAAGACAATTAAAAAAAGTGCTATAAAAGAAAGAAAGAAAAGAAAATGTCACGTTTATTTCTTTGTTGTGAGAAAACTTTTCAGACAAATTGATTTTTAGGAGTTTCTTAAATACCCAAATTAATTTTATTGCTCATCCATTTCCAAGAGTATTTTTTTTATGGATGCATTATTTCATTTGAGATTTCACTTATTTCTTTTCTTTTTTTGGTTGAAAAAAAATTGTTTTTTTTTTATCTTTAACTGAAGTAATTACTGAATGTTAAGTAGTATTTTAAAACATTGAATTATGTTATGTTTAGGAATAACATATTAGGTCACATTTATGTTACATGGAGGGTACATGTTGGATGATTTGAAAATAACATCCTGATGTTTCGATACATTCTGATATTTATTTTCGGAATTTCCGCATGAAAAATCACGCAACATTTTCTTTAGTGACGATAAGCTACGTTTATCACCAAATACCGCTGCTATGATTTCGTTGTTTTCTTATACATACTCTCTTTTTAAACAGTGTTCTTAAGGTCCTTAAAATACTGAAATGGCGGCACAAAAACTTAAGGGATAAAATATTCGATTTCAAAATAACTCAAAATTTTAATTTTAAAATTAAAGATAACTTCATAGTTACAATATTGATGGTTGTTTTACTTTTTTAAAGGCCACATGAATCTTGTTAAAATATTAAAATGCACATGCTTACTTTTACAAGCATAAAATCCTTATCAAAATAATGATCAAGACCTAAATATAAAACAGTATAATGGATGATAAAAACTTCACTGGCATCAAAAAATAGGAAGAGGAAAAATAAAAGTTGACATGTTTCGAGTGCTCAAATATAAGCGCCCGTTCTCAAGACTCGTCAGGCGGGAATGACTTGGAACGTTAATTATTGGAAGCGCAAAACAAATCTACTTTTATTAGCATCTATTATTTTTTAAATCAATGAAGTTTTTATCTTTGCGATTGAGTTTCTTAGAATTATTCATTTAGTAACACAATATATTAAATTACTTTACGTGATATTAAAATAAGTTTTACGTAAGATACTAGTAAGATACTAAACTCATAATAACTAGTCACTACTTTTTAAAAAAATCAACGCAGTACAATATTTGTTTACAACCAACCGTAATAAAAGTTCTTGAGAACATAAAAATATTCCATTAACTATTGAAAGTCGAAAATGAAATGGCCCCTCGCACCAGGAACCAAAATTAAATAGTTTCAAGGACCCCTATTTCAAACAAGTTTCAGTCCTATTCAAAATTGTTTGAAAATAAATTTTTTTATTTATCGATTCCAAAGTTCACTTTACATATATTCCAGGGTATAGTATAGGCGTATTTCGATAAGTTTATTCCTTATTTGCTTAAAAGTATTAAATAATTTGCTTAAAATAAATTATTTAAGCTATATGATTTAAACAATCATAGTATAATAGTAAACGGGGCTTCCATCTTTAACCTTGATACGGCTATCATTAAATGAAAGCTTCGATAAATAATATTTAATTTTTTTCTTCGTGTTAGCTTTCAAGCAATAATATAATATTTTAAATCTGGAAATAACGAAATGATTGAGTAGGTTCCTCGGATCGTTTTTTTTTCTTCCTATTATGACAAAATGTAGGAAAAATTGTTTTTCACAGATTCTGTAAAAAGTATGTTAACCTTCAAGCTGCGTATTTTTTTTAAAATCAAAATAAGTTCGAAAATTGCGTATTTTTTATTTCATTTTTCAAATCAGATGATGATTCTAAAGCTTCGGAATTTTTTCACAAATTTCAATTTTTAATTTTTGCCGTTTAACAAAATAAGACATTTTCTAATAACAAAATAATAATTTCTTGAGAATTGTGTTAGTCTTAACAGAATAAAATTTTTTTCAACATCTTTTTTTAATAGAGCAGTTTTTTAACGGAGTAATATATAAGTGTAAACATCAACATAAAATTGCCGTTTGAATTTGTTCATTTAGAAAACATTTTGAGTTGCAGTATTTACTTTTAACAAACCAGACAAATAAGAAAGTAAATAATTTGTGAGAAAAGGGTGCGCTTATTTAGCTGAATAACATAGGAAATATTCTTACATTTTTATCAGCTAACTGGCTCGGAAAAAAACTTAGCAATCACTTAAAACGAGTATTAATTTAAAAAACTTTAAGTACCATTAAAAATTAAACAAAATAGTATATTATAGCATAGTATATTAGTACATTAATAGTATATTAGCAAAATAGTATATTACAGAGTTGGAGTTTTTGCCGGCAAAAAGGAGTTTTTGCCAGGACAGGGGCAAAAACCTGGTAAAAACCGGCAAAAACTGGCAAAAACGAAATTATTTAAATTGCTGATTAAATATTATTACAAAATACTTGAAGCAAATTTAAATCAATCATAAGGAATAATAATTTTGATACATTACATGAAAAAAATATTTTTAAAATATTAATAAGTATTATAAGGGTAAAAAATTTTTAAGGATTGAAAGTTTTTGACCTTTTTTCATTTTAGAATCCTTAAATAAATGTTTTTTTAGCAAATTGTATTTTTTTTTACTTCTTCATAATAACTTTTGGTATGTATTATTTTACATATCACTCTTACACTATATTTAAAGAGAGATATAAAAAAGCTAAGATGGATGTTTTATTAGATAGATTTTGATAATCACCTCGTTTCTCAATATTACTTCAAAATGCAAGCAAAACCACACAATTTAAATTCTTGTGAAATTTCCAGTGAATTTTGGGAATTAATGTCTTATTTACACTCATGTCCTTCTAGTAGTACTGCCATTGAAAGAGTGTTTTTGAATTTCTCATTTGTACATTCTAAAATTCGGAATAAGTTGACTATAAATAATGCTTCAAAATTAGTGTTCTGTTATGCTATGTTGAGACAGCACAAATTGTATTGTTATGATTAATAAAGTATTGAATTTGGGCAAATTTAAAAAGTTGCATTGATACTTGTATATTTTAATTAACTGCACATGTTGATAGATATTTTATGTTTTAAATTATAGTTATATTAATTTAAAATAAGTTCATTTCACTGGGAAAAAGAGAATAATCACTAATTTTCCGATTAATAATGTTTTAAAATGATAATAAATAATAAATCATAATGTATTAAAATGATATATTAATACATTATGATTTAATTATGGAATAATAATTTTGTTAATTTTTTTATTATATATATTTATAGTATATATTTCAATTTTAGGAATAATTTTGTATCAAAAATGTGTTTTTGTCCTCTCATTTTGGAAAATATAGATTTTTGCCACTTTGCTTGGCAAAGACCTGTTTTTGCCAGGACGGTTTTTACCGGTTTTTACCATGGTTTTTCCACCTGCGGCAAAATCTTGCCAACCCTGGTATATTAGTATATTATAGTAAAAAAATCTGCGTGGTAGCATAAAGAAAGAGTAAAAAATATAATGAAATAATTAGTTGACTAGTTTTATGGTCATGGAATTAAAAATTTAATTTCACAAATAAGATGACATTTAAGAGATAGTTTAAGACGCTTTTGGCTACATATTCGACGGCTCTTTATGTTCGGTATCTTTGTAGTAAATTATAAAACACTATTTTAGATAATCTATGTTGACGTCACAAGAAACAATCAATAAATATCTTCGAAAAAATGATATGCTTAGTAAATAGCCAGCTATTTTGCATCGACTCATTTTAAACCGCAGAATGTATTTAATTTCTTAACAAGATCTCAGAAAGCGGACAATAATTCTAGGTTTTCTTTTAATAAAAATGAACAATAATTTAAAAAGGAATTTTTCTTTAAAGAAAAACCTAAATTAAAGTACTGAAAAATATTTATTAGTATATTAATGAGAAAATAATATACGTGGTATCGTGAAGAATAAGATAAATGTTAAAATTTAATTAAATAGTCTTGCGAAACATGCATGAGCGGGTAATTTAAGAATTTATTTAAAGACTGTATATAACACTACGTATTTGTATTAATAATTATAAAATAAGAAATTGATAAATACATTATTCCAAATCTATACATACTCAGTTATATTACTGAAAATTAACTATTGAAAAACCAAACTAAAAAATAAAATATAATCACATTAAATGTAATCAAAATCTGATATATAATCACATTTTATCAGCAACATGCTTTTATAAATCTCGACTTTCGTTGAATAAAATTTTTTTGTTCAATGAAATGTTTTATTCAAATTTCTTTACTATAATACGAATAAATTTTTAGAGGACTAAAAAAGAAAGATCGTAATTTATAATTAAAAAAAAAAAAAAGAAGAAGAAGATTAGCAGTCGTTTATAAGCGAATAAAATATCAATGAAACTTTACGCTCCGCGCGTGTAAGCCAAGCTCCTCGTAAGTTAACCACATTTAAATATTAATCGTCCTATTTAAATATTTCTTTATTGTCGCTAAATTATTTTTTTTAATAATTAATTTAATTTTTTTTCGGTTTCTACTAAAATTTACTATATTTAAAACTTTAGATTCTTCAATAAAAAAATATGTAGATTAACATGTTATAAAAAAAATTTATACCTCATCATTTAAACTTATTTCATCCTCAATTAAATTAAGTAATAAATAATTATTAAAAATTATTTCTTGCACGAAATTATCTTTGACTAAATGGGCTTTATGAGTGGGTGCAATTTATTTTCTTAATTGCTTTTAAAAATATGACTAAAAACGCAAAAAGTGATATTGGCCTTACTTTGATTCGAACTTGTTCGAACTTTGAATCAAATCTGACCAAACTATGGGAACTTCATTTCCGGATTGCGGCTACCCCCTATATTTTGAAGAGTCCATACATGTAAAAAAATTTATGTTTATTCAGAGAAAGTATGTTTTTGCGTCCGATTTTATAACTTTAATGTATAGTTAGCATGAAATAATTAGCATATTTGAGGTCAACCCCAGTAACCAGTTGACACTTAGTACCTGAAAATCGGACTATTAGAAAGGAAGTTATTCGGGGTGATATCTTTTTTTTTCTCACTGTACAGTGTATGCCAAATATATTATCTTATCTTTATTATTATTATTTTTTTTTTGCCATAACTATACTCAAAGAAAACCAAATGAGAACTAAACATACATATTATCTATATCAAAACACCTGGTTACTGTACAGGAAAAAAACATCAAATAAGTAAGAAAGAAAACTGTCCTATAAAATATTGCCAAAACATCAGTTCTATTTATCTGTCTTAATATTTGAGAAAATGCATGTCATTAACCAATCCTTTAGCATCAATATTATGTCAAATTTTAAAAATGGCATTCTTCAATTCTGTCATATACAACCTTTATATATGCAAAATGTGTTGTATCTGAAAAAGGTCACACTGTTAAAATTTTCATTCTAAAATTATGGTAAAATAACTGTCTGCCCATCCGATTAACCGTAAAGTTTACGGTGATAAACATTTCTTTCCGTAATGGTTCTGAAACCATTTACAAAAAGTATGGTTATAAAATCATGAATACAAAACTATACGGTTTTTTAACCATTTGCAATAAGCATCTTTCAAAAACAGAAAGAAAAAAATTATTCTTTAAATAAACATAAGAGCTCGGCTTTTTATAAGGTAATGGACATTGAAGAGTGCCGGACACTGGAAATTCTTCATATGTTGAAGGGAATAGGAGGAAATAGTGTGGTGTAAATACTAGGACTATGATATTGAACGTAGTTGTAAAGAATTAAGTAGCTTCTTGAGGTGGTTCTAGAGCAGAGATCGCCAAAGTGGTCTATATAGACACCCAAGGGTCTATTTAACAAACGCGGGGGTCGATCTGAGCCAGGGGGTCGAATGGGGGTCGATCCGAATCGGAAGGGTCGATTGGGGGTCGAAGAAAAAACACTTCTTAATACGAGAATCACACATACCTAATTGAGCATGTAAATTTTGTGAATTTCTTTTATAATTGACTTAATATCAGTTTCTTTATAGAACATAAATTCATAAACGTATATTTATTCGGGTGAAACAAGTATTTACGTACCAGCGCGCACGAACTCTGCACTTCCGGTTTGCACTATTAAAACTATGAAGCAAAGACGCTTTTTAAAAATTTAACAATAAGCAAATTTTAGACAAATATAATGCAAAAATATGTAACGAAATAGCTCAGTCGGTTTCAGTCACGTAATTCAATCTTAACTAAGTACAGAAATAAATTAAATGTGGAGTTTCAAGGGGATTCAAGTTTAAAATTGACCAATTTTGAACCAAATATAGCGAACCTTGCAAAAAAACACCAGACACACCCATCTCATTGATTAAGAAGCAATGAATCTCTAGTTACTTTACTTATTATTTCTACTTATATATAATTACTTATTATTTAATATATATTAAGGTATTTCAACATTAATATATTTTTCATAAAACTATTGTTACACAATGTACTATTACTTTAATATATGTTTAAAATCATAAAATAAATGTACAAACACAATATCTAATAGAGTTATATTTTAATTAACAGAAAATTACTTTTATGGGAAGATGAAGATTTCGAAAAATTATATAGGGGTCGATGATCAAAAAAGTTTGGCGACCCATGTTTTAGAGTCTAGAACATGGGTCGCCAAACTTTTTTGATCATCGACCCCTATATAATGTTAGAGGGAGCGATAAAATTCTGGTTGTTTAACCGTATAAGGTGAAAGCAGTTAATAAACAGTTTTCCTCAAGCTTAAAAGTTTGATTACCATTTTATTTATGGTCATTTGACTGTTTCGATTAAATATGGTTAAATAATCATTCTATGAATTGCTATTTAACCATTATTTTTTCGAGAAATTTCCAAGAGTGTATTCAAATGACACCCAGTCGGGATGTCTCAGGGAATAGAGCGTCCGCCTTCCATTGAGATAAAACGGGTTCGAATGCCTCCAATGGCTGGTCGACATGAATCCGCATCCGGCTTGCACAAACCACAGAGCTGACGTGAAATATCCTCAGTGGTAGACGGATCACAGGTTAGAGTCCCTTTGCTGCAAGGCTAACCTTGAGAGGTTCTCCAGGTCGTCCGCTCCCTGTCACGCTAATACGGGTTAGTTCCATCAAAAAGTCCTCCACGAAGGCAAATTTCTCCCGATACTTGATCCAGGAGTTCCCTTGTCTTCTGGAATGGATTCAAAATGACAAGACTACGTAGTTGAACATAAGTAGTCGTAAACCCAAAAATTGGGTCGGCTGTTCAACAACGATTATAAAACAAAATAAAAATGACACCACTTTGAAGATTCTGGTTTTTGCGGCTAATAAATGAGCATATTTTCGTGCGGCCTGGGAGAGAGGAGTTCCTAATCTCTCTGTACAAATTATTACACGCACTTCTATGTAAAATATCAGGTCAGATATGTGACTGTCTACACTTGTTTAAATTCATGTATCAATTTGATTAACATTATAACGTTAAAAATAAATACAAATAGGAAGTATCTCCTGAATGACATTTGTGTTTAAATATAAAAGCCTCTTGTAAAACATGTCATTATTAAAACACTACAGTGCGTCTCATAATTTGTGCTAATTATTATAATATACTAATATAATACCCGATATAAAAAATATTCTATATTTATTTAATATATCGCCTAATTTATCTGATCATCGAATTTATATTATATATCTTGTTTAATTTACCCAATTGATACACGAAGGTAAACAAGCTTTAAAACATTGAAGCTTCACCTGATAATTAAGACTTTACATAGAGTCTGTCTAATAATTTATCTGTAGTTAAAGAGTCCTTAATTGGGTTCTCTCATTTTCTATGTTTTTCAGTCGGCTTTTTATTAGCATTTTAATTTTTTTTATTACTATGCGTTGTTTGAGTAATGTTAAAAAAGAATTAATTGTTGATAAATGTACAAAAAGTTATGTTGGTAAAAGTTTTTTTTTAAATATTTTTATTAACATATTTTTGTCATTTAAAATTTTTTATCTTAATATAAATAACATTTTTATTTTGTTAAATTTTTATTAACTGAATGGAATACCTATAGAGGAATGTTAGTGTCGATGGAATTTAAAAATCAAAATTTAGATTATTTTCCGACTAGCTAGAGAACTCAAAACTGTACTAAAGCTCCATGCCCAATGTCAGTCCAAGATTCTATAATTTCCCGGCCGCTGCCAGCAGAACTTGTCATGATATTACCATCGAAGATAATTTTTCGTCCATCTAAATTTTCACTCTGCTTTACGACTAGCTAGAGCACTCAAGATTTAACTGAAGCGCTTTTCCGGATTACAATGCTATTTGCGGCCCTTTTCAAATAGTAGATTCAAATATAACTTATCACACATTTATTGCCAAAGGAAACTCATTTTCTGTCAAAGTTTCGACAATTTTCTTGAAAACTAGAGTGCTAAAATTTGAAAACTAGAGTGCAAGAGAGCCAATCGGCCTTTGACGACTATTCAACCCTTACCAAAACAATTAGAATTTATCATATTATCACTAAGTTAATCGATCGCTGGTAAAAATTTTGCCAACATTCCGAAGAACTAGAGTGTTTAAATCTCGTCAAGCGATTCGAGCCTGATGTAAAATTAAATAATTATTATTTCCTTTCAAATGCAAAATTGACTGCGATTTAAAATTTACTACTAGAAATGGATAGTTTGATTCTACACTAAATTGACTGCTGGAAGGTTTCAAAGCTTTTTACTCTATGATATCTCTTCATTAAAATTACATGCCGAACCGCCCAAAAGAATTTTTCTTCGACTACTTTCCAACACTGTTAGATTCAACCACTTCTAATCACTTTCCGTGCTCACATTTCAACAGGGATGATAATTATTTTCTAAATAGCTAAATTCAATTATCTAGCAGGCACAAATCTAAATTTAAAAAAATGAGTTTATCAAAAATGACGAAATAAATTGAACTACGAAAAGAGCATTATTTCTCCCTAAAAATCTCCTCTTTTGAAAGCGCCTTATTCGTCCTCAAAGCCATTAAGATTGAGTACGTTACATCCTTTTATAGTTTGTTTCACATGTCTCTCAAAAACGATCATTGGATAGTTGCATTTTGATCATTCATATCAACAATCACTGTTAGATTCAACCACTTCTAATCACTTTCCGTGCTCACATTTCAACAGGGATGATAATTATTTTCTAAATAGCTAAATTCAATTATCTAGCAGGCACAAACCTAAATTTAAAAAAATGAGTTTATCAAAAATGACGAAATAAATTGACCTACGAAAAGAGCATTATTTCTCCCTAAAAATCTCCTTTTTTGAAAGCGCCTTATTCGTCCTCAAAACCATTAAGATTGATTACATCCTTTTATAGTTTGTTTCACATGTCTCTCAAAAACGATCATTGGATAGTTGCATTTTGATCATTCATATCAACAATCACTGTTAGATTCAACCACTTCTAATCACTTTCCGTGCTCACTATTCAACAGGGATGATAATTATTTTCTAAATAGCTAAATTCAATTATCTAGCAGGCACAAACCTAAATTTAAAAAAATGAGTTTATCAAAAATGACGAAATAAATTGACCTACGAAAAGAGCATTATTTCTCCCTAAAAATCTCCTCTTTTGAAAGCGCCTTATTCGTCCTCAAAACCATTAAGATTGATTACATCCTTTTATAGTTTGTTTCACATGTCTCTCAAAAACGATCATTGGATAGTTGCATTTTGATCATTCATATCAACAATCACTGTTAGATTCAACCACTTCTAATCACTTTCCGTGCTCACATTTCAACAGGGATGATAATTATTTTCTAAATAGCTAAATTCAATTATCTAGCAGGCACAAACCTAAATTTAAAAAAATGAGTTTATCAAAAATGACGAAATAAATTTGACCTACGAAAAGAGCATTATTTCTCCCTAAAAATCTCCTTTTTTGAAAGCGCCTTATTCGTCCTCAAAACCATTAAGATTGATTACATCCTTTTATAGTTTGTTTCACATGTCTCTCAAAAACGATCATTGGATAGTTGCATTTTGATCATTCATATCAACAATCACTGTTAGATTCAACCACTTCTAATCACTTTCCGTGCTCACATTTCAACAGGGATGATAATTATTTTCTAAATAGCTAAATTCAATTATCTAGCAGGCACAAACCTAAATTTAAAAAAATGAGTTTATCAAAAGTGACGAAATAAATTGACCTACGAAAAGAGCATTATTTCTCCCTAAAAATCTCCTCTTTTGAAAGCGCCTTATTCGTCCTCAAAACCATTAAGATTGATTACATCCTTTTATAGTTTGTTTCACATGTCTCTCAAAAAAGATCATTGGATAGTTGCATTTTGATCATTCATATCAACAATCACTGTTAGATTCAACCACTTCTAATCACTTTCCGTGCTCACATTTCAACAGGGATGATAATTATTTTCTAAATAGCTAAATTCAATTATCTAGCAGGCACAAACCTAAATTTAAAAAAATGAGTTTATCAAAAATGACGAAATAAATTGACCTACGAAAAGAGCATTATTTCTCCCTAAAAATCTCCTTTTTTGAAAGCGCCTTATTCGTCCTCAAAACCATTAAGATTGATTACATCCTTTTATAGTTTGTTTCACATGTCTCTCAAAAACGATCATTGGATAGTTGCATTTTGATCATTCATATCAACAATCACTGTTAGATTCAACCACTTCTAATCACTTTCCGTGCTCATTTTTCAACAGGGATGATAATTATTTTCTAAATAGCTAAATTCAATTATCTAGCAGGCACAAACCTAAATTTAAAAAAATGAGTTTATCAAAAATGACGAAATAAATTGACCTACGAAAAGAGCATTATTTCTCCCTAAAAATCTCTTCTTTTGAAAGCGCCTTATTCGTCCTCAAAACCATTAAGATTGATTACATCCTTTTATAGTTTGTTTCACATGTCTCTCAAAAACGATCATTGGATAGTTGCATTTTGATCATTCATATCAACAATCACTGTTAGATTCAACCACTTCTAATCACTTTCCGTGCTCACATATCAACAGGGATGATAATTATTTTCTAAATAGCTAAATTCAATTATCTAGCAGGCACAAACCTAAATTTAAAAAAATGAGTTTATCAAAAATGACGAAATAAATTGACCTACGAAAAGAGCATTATTTCTCCCTAAAAATCTCCTCTTTTGAAAGCGCCTTATTCGTCCTCAAAACCATTAAGATTGATTACATCCTTTTATAGTTTGTTTCACATGTCTCTCAAAAACGATCATTGGATAGTTGCATTTTGATCATTCATATCAACAATCACTGTTAGATTCAACCACTTCTAATCACTTTCCGTGCTCACATTTCAACAGGGATGATAATTATTTTCTAAATAGCTAAATTCAATTATCTAGCAGGCACAAACCTAAATTTAAAAAAATGAGTTTATCAAAAATGACGAAATAAATTGACCTACGAAAAGAGCATTATTTCTCCCTAAAAATCTCCTCTTTTGAAAGCGCCTTATTCGTCCTCAAAACCATTAAGATTGATTACATCCTTTTATAGTTTGTTTCACATGTCTCTCAAAAACGATCATTGGATAGTTGCATTTTGATCATTCATATCAACAATCACTGTTAGATTCAACCACTTCTAATCACTTTCCGTGCTCACATTTCAACAGGGATGATAATTATTTTCTAAATAGCTAAATTCAATTATCTAGCAGGCACAAACCTAAATTTAAAAAAATGAGTTTATCAAAAATGACGAAATAAATTTGACCTACGAAAAGAGCATTATTTCTCCCTAAAAATCTCCCTTTTTGAAAGCGCCTTATTCGTCCTCAAAACCATTAAGATTGATTACATCCTTTTATAGTTTGTTTCACATGTCTCTCAAAAACGATCATTGGATAGTTGCATTTTGATCATTCATATCAACAATCACTGTTAGATTCAACCACTTCTAATCACTTTCCGTGCTCACATTTCAACAGGGATGATAATTATTTTCTAAATAGCTAAATTCAATTATCTAGCAGGCACAAACCTAAATTTAAAAAAATGAGTTAATCAAAAATGACGAAATAAATTGACCTACGAAAAGAGCATTATTTCTCCCTAAAAATCTCCTCTTTTGAAAGCGCCTTATTCGTCCTCAAAACCATTAAGATTGATTACATCCTTTTATAGTTTGTTTCACATGTCTCTCAAAAACGATCATTGGATAGTTGCATTTTGATCATTCATATCAACAATCACTGTTAGATTCAACCACTTCTAATCACTTTCCGTGCTCACATTTCAACAGGGATGATAATTATTTTCTAAATAGCTAAATTCAATTATCTAGCAGGCACAAACCTAAATTTAAAAAAATGAGTTTATCAAAAATGACGAAATAAATTGACCTACGAAAAGAGCATTATTTCTCCCTAAAAATCTCCTCTTTTGAAAGCGCCTTATTCGTCCTCAAAACCATTAAGATTGATTACATCCTTTTATAGTTTGTTTCACATGTCTCTCAAAAACGATCATTGGATAGTTGCATTTTGATCATTCATATCAACAATCACTGTTAGATTCAACCACTTCTAATCACTTTCCGTGCTCACATTTCAACAGGGATGATAATTATTTTCTAAATAGCTAAATTCAATTATCTAGCAGGCACAAACCTAAATTTAAAAAAATGAGTTTATCAAAAATGACGAAATAAATTTGACCTACGAAAAGAGCATTATTTCTCCCTAAAAATCTCCTTTTTTGAAAGCGCCTTATTCGTCCTCAAAACCATTAAGATTGATTACATCCTTTTATAGTTTGTTTCACATGTCTCTCAAAAACGATCATTGGATAGTTGCATTTTGATCATTCATATCAACAATCACTGTTAGATTCAACCACTTCTAATCACTTTCCGTGCTCACATTTCAACAGGGATGATAATTATTTTCTAAATAGCTAAATTCAATTATCTAGCAGGCACAAACCTAAATTTAAAAAAATGAGTTTATCAAAAATGACGAAATAAATTGACCTACGAAAAGAGCATTATTTCTCCCTAAAAATCTCCTCTTTTGAAAGCGCCTTATTCGTCCTCAAAACCATTAAGATTGATTACATCCTTTTATAGTTTGTTTCACATGTCTCTCAAAAAAGATCATTGGATAGTTGCATTTTGATCATTCATATCAACAATCACTGTTAGATTCAACCACTTCTAATCACTTTCCGTGCTCACATTTCAACAGGGATGATAATTATTTTCTAAATAGCTAAATTCAATTATCTAGCAGGCACAAACCTAAATTTAAAAAAATGAGTTTATCAAAAATGACGAAATAAATTGACCTACGAAAAGAGCATTATTTCTCCCTAAAAATCTCCTTTTTTGAAAGCGCCTTATTCGTCCTCAAAACCATTAAGATTGATTACATCCTTTTATAGTTTGTTTCACATGTCTCTCAAAAACGATCATTGGATAGTTGCATTTTGATCATTCATATCAACAATCACTGTTAGATTCAACCACTTCTAATAACTTTCCGTGCTCACATTTCAACAGGGATGATAATTATTTTCTAAATAGCTAAATTCAATTATCTAGCAGGCACAAACCTAAATTTAAAAAAATGAGTTTATCAAAAATGACGAAATAAATTGACCTACGAAAAGAGCATTATTTCTCCCTAAAAATCTCCTCTTTTGAAAGCGCCTTATTCGTCCTCAAAACCATTAAGATTGATTACATCCTTTTATAGTTTGTTTCACATGTCTCTCAAAAACGATCATTGGATAGTTGCATTTTGATCATTCATATCAACAGGGGCTGTTTGAATTTAGGGGGGGGGGGCTAAAGAAAGAAAACGACAAATAGCTTAATGAATTAAAAAATTAATGAAAGGAAATTTTATCTATTTAAATATTTTTAACGTAATTAGCTGAATAACTAATTAATTTAAATTAATTTCATTTTTAATTATACATGATTAATCAAATACGCATATGTTTCATTACGCATATGTTTCATTACGCATATATTTTCTAAGTGGGGGGGGGCCCTTCAGCCCTCCCCTATGGGCGCCCATGCATATCAATAACGTGCAAAATCAGTTCTCCCCGAGAATTATTAAACTGTGAAGTACTGTGGACAATTTCTTTCTTTCTTCGCGCAAAATAATTCCCCCCCCCCAAATTTTAGCTTTAATGAGGATGAACTGTTATTCTTTCGTCGTCTTCATAAACCACAGTCCCCAGCCATAGTATGAGATATAAGATTCCTTGTAAAATTTCAATTATCAGGTGCCTACAGCTTTATTGTTTTGACTCGGTTTGCATTTGTGTACGTTAGTGTTTCAATGGGTTGTCATGCAATACTTTTAAAAATTAATACAAATAGGAAGTATATAATAAGAAATCTTCTGAATAAAAGACATGTATGTTTAAATATAAAAGTATTACCTATAAACTCGTGAAAAATATGTCATTATTAACAGTGGCGTAGCGAGGGGTGGGCAAGGGGGGGCATCATGCCCCGGGCGCTACTCACAAAGGGGCGCCAAATGGTCCGCAAAATAAAAAAATTGCTGGATAATTTTTATTTGTATTATAATTGATTTCTGGAAAATATATTTTACATTTAGTGCCAGTGTAAATTGTTATTTTGTAAATAAAAAGGAAAAAAAGGAACATTAATAGTCTAAATCAAACTGTAATAATATATTCATAATAGAAATGGCACGTCTTTTCTACTGGCAGGGCTGACGCGACCTGTGTCTGTCAGCACTTCCTTATGGCATCTACGCTGTGTGGTTACATGAATTATCTCCTTTCTTGATTTGTCTGATAAAATGATATGTTATAATAAATATTTGCAGTGTACAAAGTACAAACATTCTTTCTTTCAGAACACTATATATTTTTATTTTTATAAACGCAATGTAGCTTACGCTTGTTATTTTAAAACGATAACAATAACACTCTAATGTACAGTCACGGTAAAAAATATCCGGAAAATAGCAACTAAAGGATCGTCTATTTTTTAATATGGATACTTCTCAGACACACAACAAATACAGCGTTTTGCCGTTTCTAGGAAAGGACAAAAACGCCGTATTTGTTGTGTTCCTGAGAATTATCTTTATTAAAAAATAAATGATTCTTTATTTGTTACTTTCCGGATACTTTTTTCCGTGACTGTACATATCCGTGACACTTGCAACAGGTTGTGGAAGTCCGCAACAAATTAGGGAAATACCTGAAATATTAACGTTTAAGTTATTTTGTGAGTGTATTTTTCAGTTTTGCGTCCTTGTCATCGCGCTCTGCTTAGAATAAAAATGAAATGTTATTAAATATTAAATGCTATATATTAAAAGTTTAATGTTAGCATAAATTATAGTGTATATTTCACTGTGTTACTACCTTTCAAGTTCAAGGCATTCTTGGTAAGTAATAAAACAAATAATGAAGCCATGTTAAAAAACTAGCACTTCAAGATGGTACAAATGTAGGAAACCTATTATCTTTACTTGGACTTGTAGCTTAGTTTGATTCGCTACTAGCAAATAATCTTAAACATGCCACAGAAACTCCAAAAACTGTCTCATATTTGTCAACACAGATTCAAAATGAATTCATTCATCTTCTGGCATCTACAGTTCGAAATCAACTAATAAACGATATCAAAAGAAATAAATATTATGGACTTTTGCTTGATTCAATTACTGATATCTCTCATCGTGAACAAATGTCCCAAGTCTTTGGGTATGTAGATGTTGATTTTATGAATAAAAAAGTTTCCATCAAAAAATCTTCTTTGGGTTTTATTGAAATACATGCTAAAAATGCAGCCTCGATCGAAAGTATAATTTTAGAGAAATTAAATTCCGATGAAATTTCATTAGCAAACTGCAGATCACAATGTTACGATAATGCTGCCGTGATGGCAGGTCCCACATCTGGCGTTGAACAAAGAATAATGAAGAAAAAATCATTAAGCATTATTTATAAATTGTGATAACCATTTATTGAATTTAGTAGGAGTTACTGCAGCTAAACAAGATCCAATTATTGTTACATGTTTTGGAAAAATTGAAAACATATATCTCTTTTCTCACGTTCAACGTTACGACGGGAATTATTAAAAATGCTTTAACAAAAACTGTCAAACGTGAATCTGAAACACGATGGAGCGCCGGAATACAAGCGGTTATCGTCGATGGGCTAGAGAATATGGTAGAACTATTAGAAAAATTAGCAGAGCACACTACCACTACAAGTGACACCAGAAGTGAAGCTACAATTCCGTTGCAAAATATACTAACTTTTAGTTTCATAACTTTAGTTCATTTCTGGTATGAAATCTAAAGGAGGATTGATCGTGTGCAGCTCAGATTACAAGATCATAGAATGAATTTTAGAGAAGCGCTCCATGATCTTGAATCATTAGCGACTTAACTAGCCGAAATTCGACACAAGCTCTGTGAAGAGGCAATAGAAAAAAGCGAAGTCTCTTTGCGAAAATGAGATATTGATACAACAATACGTGTAAGAAGACGGCCGCAAAATGCCTGGAGAATTGGCTAGAGATGTTGGTCTTTCCACAGAAAGTGAAATTTCTCGCGTTATGAAAAGCGTTCTTGATAGTCTCCAACAAGAAAAATATGTACACGATTAAGTGACCTTAATTTCAAATTTGGATTTCTACTAGACATTGAAAATTTATTGAACGAGGATAATGTTGATAACGACCTTGAAAAAAATTGTAAAAATTTGAATGAATTTTATAATACAGATTTCAATAGAATAGAACTCTTTATCGAAATATGTGACTGCAAAATGTTACTCCGCAGTAGAAAAGAAATTGAACCTAAAACTCCGTTAGAATTTCTTACTTTTATAATCTCGTATGGAGAAAATTTTTTTCCAAACCTGAGAGTGGCACTTCAAATACTCCTATCTCAGTATCAATTGCTAGCTGCGATCGCTCATTCAGCAAATTAAAATTAATTTTGACATATCTACGATCAACGATGGGACAAGATCACCTAAGTCACCTAGCATTTTTAAGCGTGGAAAGAGAAAAATTTGAAATGACCAACTTTGATGATATTATTGATAAATTTGCTTCATCAAAAGCAAGAAAAATTTATAAATAGTAATTAGTTTTATTAATGTATTATAATCATATTATTATTAAATATATGTATCTCTTTAGAGATAATAAATATTTACTTTTTTATTGTTTTAAAATTACGCGTTTTCAAAATATTTTTTTATAAATATGTAAAATAAATAATAGGTATCTTTTGAACTAATTCTAGAGGATCGTATACATTTCAAAATCTAGTCTTGTTTTCTCAACTGCATTTTTTGTCTCAAATTTAAAGCCTAGCTTGAGCCTATGACTTTATTTATTTATTAATTTGAGAGTATATTTTACATATAATATTATGTGGTTTTCGAATAGGGAGGGGGCGCTAAAAAGGTATTGTGCCCCGGGCGCGAGTTAAGCTTGCTACGCCACTGATTATTAAAACACTACAGTGCGTCTCATAATTTGATATAATTATTATAATATAATACCTGATATAATAAATATTCTATATTTATATAATATATCGTCTTATTTAACCAATAGATACACTAACGTAAACAAGTGTAAACCGGTTTCAGTCACGTAACAACAATAAAATAGTATAACGTGATAATTAAGATTTCACATAGAATCTTATAGTGTGTCTAATAATTTGGCCAGGGGCTGTACTTTTTTAAAATTATTTTTATGTTTATAATAATTTTTATGAATATAATAATTTAAAAATAATTTTTATGTCCGTAAAATCTTGCTGACCACCAACAACAAAAAAAGTTTTTTTATTAAAGAATATTTGGCACCTTACCTACTCCAGGGGCCAACATGTTGATGATGCAGAGTATAATAGAGAGGGCCAAAGGCATGCAGGGCACGGCCTTTCTAAACCGTCCATGCCTCTCATTCACACTCACTATTTCAAAGTTGGCTTTTTTGTCCGGTTCCGCACACGCCGCACTCACCACCTTGAGGACGAGGAGGCCATCGTCTGGCCTCTTGTGTACAGCGCGCTGTGAATAGCGACGCTGTAGGCTCTCTATGTGTCCATCGCTGCACGTTTGTGGAAGGTAGGGGCGGGCGGATATGGTTGCGGCTCTTTGTAGAGTAGGGGGATTGCTGTAAAGGCACCTGTGCTGTTGATGTCTCATGCAGTGGGGGTAGAGGGGCGGCAACACTCTGCAGCCGAAATCATCCCGACCCGAATTATAACGGGCCGCAGTCATTCCCTCCGTTCTACTGCTGCAAGTGCAGTAAACTGCCGCTACATAGAGAAGTGCTTGGCGGAAAAGTTTACTCGGCGCCTGATTTCGAGATCTTCAATCATTCCTCGCCAAGATTTGGCTGCGCTAAATTTAGTAAAACTCTTTCCCGTTTCTAAACAGGATTTTTAAATATAGAAGAAAAGAATCATTCGCTTATTTGCAAACAAATCTGTTTTTTTTTCCCTTGAGAATGTACCGTCTAAATTATTATAATTATTAATACAGACTAAATTATTAGACGCAATATAAGATTCTATGTAAAATCTTAATTATGAGGTGATACTATACAGCATTATTGTTTTTATGTGACTGAAACCGGTTTGCACTTGTTTACGCCCGTGTATCAATTGGTTAAATTAGACAATATATTATATAAATATAGAATATTTATTGTATAACCGCATTATATTAGCATAACAAGCACTATATTAGTATATTATAATAATTAGATCAAATTATTAAACCCACTGCAGTTTTTTAATAATGACATGATTTGCACGAGTTTATAGGCAGTACTTTTATATTTAAAGCTATATGTAATGGGTTTTTATATACTTTCCATTTGTAATTAATTTTTAAGTATTGCATTACAATGTTTACCCATTGATACAGGAGCGTAAACAAATTTAACCGATTAAAAACAATACAGCTGTATAGTCTTACCTGATCTGATCATTATAATTGTACATAGAATCTTATAGTGCGGCTAATAATATGACCAGGACCTATAATTAATTTCAGGTAACCTTTCCTAAAATAAAACTTTACACTTATGCACTACTAACTTATAGTAAGTTATAAATTATTAACAGAAAACTATTTGCATAGTATTTATTTTACGCATTATGTTTTAATATTTTATGATTTTTTATTTTAACACAAAAATATGAAAAAATAAGAATAAAATATAACATCATATAATATAATATAATATAATATAATATAATATAATATAATATAATATAATATAATATAATATAATATAATATAATATAATATAATATAATATAATATAATATAATATAATAATATAATATAATATAATATAATATAATATAATAATATAATATAATATAATAATATAATATAATAATATAATATAATATAATATAATAATATAATATAATAATATAATATAATAATATAATATAATATAAGAGAAAATAATTAACAATTATTTGTTTTCATAAAATAATTTGTATATTTAAATATTTTCTTAAGAAGTTTATAATTTTTAAGCCAACACAAGCGTTTAAATAAAAATAATAAAACTAATTGCTATTTTCTCAAAAATTAGTGTCTCGTACTATCTCTCAAAAATTTATACTTTTTTTCTTTAAACACAAAAATTCAAAAAGAACTTAGCTATTGTTTGATTAAACTCTTTGCATAATAAACTGTGGTGAATAAATATTGTATTGAAATAAATTATATTACCTTGTTTATACAGCTCTTCATCGAGCTTCTTCTTAGAGGAACCATTCTGTGAAACAAGCCATTTAATAATAAGTCAATTCCTACTGAAGTTAACGAAGAAATGTTTTATTTTAGTTACTTTTTATTAATTGATTATAATTTTTTCTCGCAAACAAAACTAAAGTTAAATTTAATGAATGAATTATAATTTGGAAAAAAAAACTGTATTAACGTCAAGTGTCGTTTCATTAAAAGTTTAAAAAAATGTCATTGAACTTAAATGGATAAATAAAAAGTCTTTTTTGAACGATTGAAAATTTGAAGAAGATATAGAGAGAGTGTGAACTAATTAGTAGAAATTGAAAGGAAAAGTATAAATTTGGGGACATGGACCACACGTGCTACCAGTTCTTTATTGAATGTTTATGACACAGCGACTATAAAGTAATTAAATATTTAAATGAGAGCCATAAACTATATTTTTTTTCAAATTGAGCAATAAGTTAAAAATTATCAATGATGTTATTTTTAAAATAGGTGAAAAACTGAATTGCTTCTAGTAAAATTTAAAACAATGACTAACGCTTAACCCATCAGAAAATTCCATTCCGTTTATCCCTATTTTCTTAATGAAGTAATATTTGGAAAAAAAAACGGTATTAGCATCCACTGTCATCCACTACAAGTTTAAAAAATTGTCTTTGAACTTGAATAAAAAGTATTTTATTAGAAGATATAGGGATAGTGTGATACAAGATATAGGGATAGTTTTTTTTATAAGATATAGGGATAGTGTGATACAAGATATAGGGATAGTTTTTTTACAAGATATGTATTAATAGTAGGATTTGAAAAAAAAAGGGGGAAAATTCATGAGTAGCTGTGAATTTACTAACAAAACAAAACTACTCATTTCGTAAATATTTAATGAAAAGAGTGAAAATTTTAAATTATAAATAGTCTCTTTATGTATTCTTATGTCGAAAATAAATAAAATAAGCTGGTCGTTAATGGACAATTTAAAAAAATATATAGTTTTCGAGACTAGTTCTTCTCTTATTTTGAAACCCGAAATGAAATACTAATGAAATTTTTATAATTTTTATTTGAAAATAAAAATATGCAAAAAATCAACCTATTTTTTTATTTCATTAATAAATACAAGGAACAAAAACAAAACATAATACACAAGTTATAAGTTGAAATTTTAATTTTGTGCGGGTAAAAATTATTTAATTGACCATCAATTTACTATCCAAAATCATTTCGGGTAAATGAAAAAAGTTAAATATTAGTTCGCATCTTCATCATCTGATAAATCATCTGCATCTCTCGAATGCCTTTTTTTTCTATGTTAATTCATCGAACCATCTATATATATACAGTTGCACAAAAACACGTCTTCAGTTCCACACATAGCAATCAACTCCAATCACAGCAATTTTGTTTTGCTTCCGGCCGAATAAAAACGTGGTAAAACAAAACGTATTGATGAATTCTGCTACGCCCGAGTTTTCTAGGGATAATAAATATTTGCAATATATACATATCCGAGTTAACTCGGGATAATCAGTGAAACGATTAATAGACTCTTCCCGATTTTTTTTTTTTTTTTTTTTAATTTTGCTACTTTTTTTAAATAACATTTTACGTATAATAACATTTTCAAACAATAGCGAAAATATTTGATAAGTTATAAACTATTTATTAAAAAATATATATATTGTAAAAAAATAAGTCCGAAGTCTATAAAGCCCCATGATCCTTCAACAGAACTCTAGGGTACCATGGAACACTTTTCAGGAACCACTCTTCTAAATAATATAACTAAAACTCAGAATAATAGGATAGGATGAAAAAAAAACAAAACAATTTTATGATAGTTAATGCGCAAAACATGATAAAACATGTTAGTTTACGTGTCAAAATAATCACCCAATTTCAATTTTCTCATAATGCGATATTGAGGTAAAAAAAGTGTTGTTTTTTTAAACTCAGGTTTAAAAAAAATTACGCACATTTAGGAAAAAAAAAGACAGGACATGGAATAATCAACCGATCAACTCAAACTCTAATCAAACATATAATTAGTCATTGAACTTATAAAAGTCTGTATCAATCATATTTCATAACACATTCAAAAGATGTGCACGTTATTTTTTGGCAGCATATTTCAAAAGTAAAGAAAAAATAGATTTTTTTTTTCAACGCATGCTTCTTTTAAAAAAATGTTCACATATTAAGAATTATGAAAAAAGAAAAATACTAAAAAAGGGGAAAAATACTCCGATATTTTAGAAGAATAGAGTTTATAGAAGAGTTTAAGGCAACGCATCATGATAAATCACATTTTCAAATCTTTAGGGCAGAATTTTTAAGAACGTATTTTCAGAGAAAAACCAAGATTTTTATGTAGCCAATGAAATTGTTCCTTGTATTGCGTCACGCATAAATTTCTTATAAATTTCCTTTCGCAAAAATTTTCATACTTTTTGTAAATGGTTTCAAAACCATAAAGAAAATAAATCTTCTTTACTGTAAACTTTACGGTTAAACGGATGAAAAGACAGTTATTTCACCATAATTTTAGAATGAAAATTTTAACAGTGTATAAGTCCATCTGGAAATAACACTGAGGAAAATTGTAGTGTAAAAAGCTTTAAGCCCTTAAATATTGCTTTTCATTTTATTTATATTGCTTTAATCCCTTAAATTTTAAGGATACGTTCTTTTTCTCACACACAGACACATATTTTATGTTTAAAAAAAATTTTGACTTTTAGTTTGGTGTTGCAGAAAGTTACGAACTCTTTTCATTTTTTTTTTTTTTTATGTAAAACAAATAATAATGACTATTCTTCAGAATGAGTGCTTAAGCTTTCGGAAACATGTCTCGACCACTTTATATATTTAAAGCAAATGAAGTTTTTATCTTATCATATCTGCTTCAGTTTCCTGAAATCATTCATGTAAGAAAAGAAATTGTTACCCACTTCATTACAATTTATCAGTCTTCAAACTACCTATATCCATTCTATGTTAAAGTTTTATTCTTACCTATCAGGAAAAAAACAATGTTAATCTCTTTAAAGGAGGACAGTGGCCAAGAACGAAAGATATTAGTAAAAAAAAAAAAAAAACAAATGTCATATGATTTGATTTCACTATTTATCATCTCATAAAAAAATTTTTTTTGTTCCTGTCTTGTTCTTCAAGAAGAAAAGTTTTTATTCTTCGATTAACTGCTAATGTCTACTTAATGACAATTTCGGAAGAAATTGACGTAAGATGTTTCCTCGAAATTCTTTACTATATATATATGTTTTTAGAAATTTGGACACCAAACCAGTGATTTGTTATTAAAATCAAATCAATCTTGTGTGCTAAAAATATTAAAAAAATCATTAAAGTGTCCAACAAATAACTTCCTCAAATGCAGTATCTAATAAAATATGTAATTCAAAATATGTAAATGACAAATGACAACAGTAACTATATCGTTTGATTTAGTTGTGTGAACCCCTCTTTATAAATCAAAATTAGCCTAGCCATAGGTGCATTATTTGAAAAACAAAAGACAAGATAAACACCTCTTTAAATCACATGACCTGGAAGGTCAATTATCTGGGGGAGGGATTGAACCCTTTTAGACAGAGAATAGCCCTTTGGTTGGTGACAGAGTCTAGTTTACCCCAATTATCAATTGGGTAAACTAGGTTATGAAAAAAGTTTTTTCTAACGTCTGTTTTAGACTTCATATTTTAGTGGAAATATAACTCCGATAAACTAACAGATTTTCTTTAGTAATTGTTAGATTGTTTTACTAATTAAAAAATACCGAAATATGTTTTCACTTTTAATCCCTTGTAATAGAGCAGTTCACTTGTAATGTAATAGAGCAGAGCTTGTAATGTAATAGAGTAGAGAGCATACCTTGTTTTCACTTGTAATAGAGCAGTTCACTTGTAATGTAATAGAGCAGAGCTTGTAATGTAATAGAGTAGAGAGCATACCTTGTTTTCACTTGTAATAGAGCAGTTCACTTGTAATGTAATAGAGCAGAGCTTGTAATGTAATAGAGTAGAGAGCATACCTTGTTTTCACTTGTAATAGAGCAGTGTTTCCCAAACTTATGACTTTTGTGTACCCTTTCTAAATTTTTCGTAACGCTGTGTACCACTAATAAAAAAATGAATGTATTTTTTACTATACAAAATTGCACAGAGTTTGAAAATTACAACTGGCTGTTGACACCACTCATTGTTAACTGTTAACTCTGCAAAAAATAATCAATAGAAAAATACGTAATCGTAAACTTTCATGGCTAGCTTTGTTTTTAGATAAAATTTTTTGAAATTTTTGTTTTTTGTAAGATTTTTTCGCATAAGAACGCGTACCCCCGCTAGACTGTTCCCGTACCCCTGGGGGCACGCGTACCACACTTTGGCAAACACTGCCCTAGAGCATTAGAAAATACTGGCGTCAAACATTGATCAAATGGAGGTAAGAGACTGGGGAAGAAAATTACAAATTTAAAAGAAAGAAAAAGTAAGTTGAAGCAAACAAAGAAGAAAATACTTTAAAATGAAAACAAATTACTCATAATTCATTTACATCTTTTCAGTAACTTCATGACTCGGTTTGTCTGTAATTCATTCCTAGCCATCGATATAAAATAAATAATGAAAATAATCAACAAAAAAGTTGTGATCACCTTAATACAATCGCTGGTTGCCCATGGGTCAAATGCTTTTTTCTATGGATGGACTCCGCTAAACACCATTTCAAATCACGGGTTGCTATTGATGTTTGTCGTCGGATTGATTTTCACATCCTTGCCTATATACGTGTTTCACAAAATACTTTTCCTTCTTCAGCATTCATATTTATATTAAAATCACCGTCGAGACAGTAATTACACGTTAATAATAAAAATACTTTAAATTATTATTATGTATATACATTAAGAATGACTGCTAGTGAAAAGAAAAACAGCAGCCGTCGCCATAGCAACGCATGCGCACTCTTTACTCTTGAACACAGTTGAAAAGTGTGTGGACGCCAGCAAACCCAAACCAAGACCCATTTTGCCAATGGGGAAAAAAAGAAGAAAAAAAAAACAAACATTGATCTATAAATTGTATGAATTCAACTTCAATTTCCTAGTAAAATTGAAAGGCATAAGGATCGATGAAAGGCTTTTTAAAAAAAGTGTTGCCATTCTATAAATAAGAGGGGTGAGGCAGAGTGTGTGGATGCATGCGCCCCACAGGACTAAATATGAAACAACGGTAGAATTTTTGTAACATACTATGGATAGCTGACTGAATATTAACAAGCTTCCTAAAACCGGAAAAAATTTAGAGAACTTCCGGTCTATCCCTCCGCTTATGTTATGCTTACGAGACGTTGCGTAAAGGACTTAAAGTTTAGTGATTGTGATTTAAATCTTAACATTCATATAGTTTTATGTCATTAATAAATTCTTGCAAGTCGTGATTGATCCTAAGACAAATTTTAGCAAAATTTATATTATAGCCTACATAAAGTGTAAGGTTAACCATGTTTTGAGTGTTATACCTTTTCTGGCTATATTTGTCTAGCACCGTTAGTTATTTTTATTTTTTGTAATTCCGAATTCATTTGTTGTTTGATTCGATGAAAGTTAAATTGAAAGAACGCGTTCTATTGTAAGCACCATTACTATAACAATAGTAGTTGGAGATCTTTTTCAAGTTTAGGCGTAAAAATCAATTGGAAGTCGCAACCTGGAAGTCTTAGAACGAATTTTAACCTCTTTTCTTCAACTGTGGTTTTCTTTACACGGTTCTCAACCATCCACAGAAATAAATACTGCTTTAATTATGCTGAAGAAGAGGAAAAAGAGAGAACGGATTCATTCATAACAAAATTTTAGTATAAGGATTATTATTTATTTTCCTTCCATCCTAACTTTTAAGTAATCAGATACCGACCAGCAGTTCGTTGTAAATGAAGAACTTGAAATAGTATAAGATGAGTTCTTAAAACGGATATGGAAAGGGAGTTTCCTGATGATTTTTAGAATCCTTTTTTTTTTTGTTTTTAAATTTCCTATAGAGTATATAGATTTGGGGTCACGAATTAATGTTTAAGCGTTGAGAAAACAAAACGACATTGGAATCACTACAGAGAATATCAAAACCTGTTAGGTTGTTGATGACCGGATGAAGAATCATAGAAGAATTGATATAGTATCTCTGTGTTACTTCAGGAAATCAAGCATTTTCATCCTGCCTTCCACACTAGTGTTTCGTCAAATTTTTAATAAGGTTTTCGTTTTGTAAATCGCATAAAGTTATTACAGAATTTATATATATATATATATATATATATATATATATATATATATATATATATATATATATATTACTAAAATGTTGACCCAAAAGAAGTCCAAAATTGGCAGAATGCCTTAACTGTTGTCATTTTAATGCTTCACTTCTATGTGCAATTTACTGTAAGTGCAAAAAGCTCTAATCTAATACCAAATGAATTCAAAAATACTATCTTCGCTAATTTTTGGCAAATTATAAAAATAGCTTTTAAAAGGGCATGAATGTCATTCGAAACAGTTAGTACGTTAAAAGTTTTGGTTTAATCTGTCTGTGTAATAATTAGTACTATACTAAATCTACTAACTAAATTTTCATGAAATCAATTTTTCAGAACTTAACTGCATTTTGACACAAATTTACTGACATAATTGGAAGAAAAAAATTAAGTATATCTGTATATTGTTATTCTCTCAAGTTTCATTTATATAGTACTTTAGTCCATGATTTTACTGTTTATTGTGTGCATGGACTTATTTTACATTTTTTAAATTAGTAAGACCTATAAATTTTTAAAATTGGAACTATGAATGTTTTATGCTTTTTAGCAACTAAGAAGAAGAAAAACTGTTAAACAGGAAAATAACACGATTGGGTTGAGTAATTAATCTTCTTTTCTATTTTATTCTTATCTTATAGTATAACGATATTATGTAGAACAGAGCACTAAATCCTTTACACATTTATTCTCTTTTTTTGTTTGAAATAAACCATATTAAATATCATTTATACACCGACACTAATTTATATAAACAAAGGTAATTTCTATCCCAATACAAAAAACTAACCTCAACTTATACTTTAAACAGTTAAAATGTCGAAAAAATATTTTTAATACGAAAGCTTTATTAAAAAATTCTATAAAGTGTTATTATCTGTAATAAAAACTGCTTTAATTAGAAAAAAAGACAACATATTTTTAAGAATGGGATAATTTGTTTCCGCAACTTTTGAAGAAGGAAGTAGTGTTGAACTCAATTTAATTTAGTGTTTTTAATCAAAATCATATAGAATAATCCTTACAAAATAAAGTAATTATTTGCCCTAATTAACTTTTCGAGAACTCTTTTTACGTATTAATTTTTTGCGTTGATAGAGGAAAATAATTATAAATTATCATTTCTTTAAAATGTGAACATTTCTGTTTATCAACTAAATAACTTTGTTTTCCGTTTTTTTAAATGGCAATTTCGATTTAAAACCAAATAAATTAAACGAAATGAGAAACACATTTCACATAATATTTGACTCGATTTAATTTAACTTTACGTTTTTTTTTTTTTTTTTTTTTTTTTTTTTACAATTTTGAAATTTATATATTTTTTAATCGTGAAGATGAACTTTCTGTAATCAGTGCTAAAGATATTCATTAAAGTTTTTTGTTCAAAGTTATTGCATTTTTCAGCTTAGAAATCCGTAGTAATTAAAATTCATTGTCATGACAAACCATTAAAAAAAAAAAAATTTTCTTAGCAAAAAAATTTAACTTATTCTCTTTTTTCGTTTTGGAATATTAAAAAAAAATTACTCTTTGTCATAATTTTGTTATATATGATTAAATGGCGCCGTGAATACATATATTTATTTGTCATTCTGTCTGATCAGAAGTTTCAATAGGCCAAATATTCAAGAATTAATTCTTTTCAAAATATTGCTATATTTTTTAGGGCCCTGTCCATATTGGAGTAAGGCAAATTAATTTTTTAATCGATGTATATGGAGAAAAAATTTCTGGATATTTTTTCAATTGTGACTAAAAAATGTGGGTATATGTCCCGATAAAAAAGTCTAATTTCTTTCAATTTCCATAACGCAAAATGTTAGATTTGAAACTAATAAATAATTTTCATTTTTATAATGGTTTGCCATGAAAAGACCTCCCTAACAATATAGTAACCGGATTCAAGAATTGATATTTTATGATTATCATTATAATTTAGAGGAAGATAAGAGTAGACAACAAAAATAGCTTCTTTTTTTTTCCTAGTCAAATTTCCTCTGTCGTAAATTGGTAAAATTAACTTACAGTGAGCAAAAAAAGGACCACCCTGACTAATAACTTTTGATTTTGAACGTGAAGATCGGATTTTCACGTTCTGGACTCCATCTTAATAGTTCGAGGGTGTGACCTCAAATATGCTAATTAATTGGTACAGACGATATTTTATTTTAAGTTACGACATCAGACACAAAAACATACTTTCTCTGAATAAACACAACTTATGTTCATCTAACCCCCGTAATATCGCGCGTAATCAGGGAGTCAAAATAGTTCGGTCTGTCCAAAGCTTAGACCCCTAAATGTTAATTTTATTTTTTCGTATTTCACCATAGCTCGAGAGATTTTCAAGAAAATTAAAAAAAAAAAAATTGCACACATTTATAAAATTCTCTTATCCAAAGATTCCATGCAAAAAATAACTGTTAGTTAATACTTATTATTTTTTATTTTAATAGTTTTATTTTATAATAGTCTTATAGTAGTTTTAAATTGTAAGGAATAAAGTGTTTTGTATCATTTTAAAGTATCTAATTCCACGCAGAAAAATACAAAATTTGAGAGAAATTGGTTAAAAAGTTCCTGAGAAATCACGTTTTATATGTACGAGTTTTTTAAAATTTAATTTCTCAGGATTAACCGATTTCCCTCAAATTTTGTATTTTCCCATTTTTATAACTTACAATATTTTGTAAAATATTGTAAAATACTGAATCAGAAAATAACATTCTGTGAATTCATTCCAGACTGAAAATATTTTAGCACTCACGAGGGCTTCAGCATTTTTTACATGGTAAAAGATCACCTTTATTACCCATGATGAAAATGTTCCAATTTTTTATTTAAGCACTGCACACGAAAAAAAACTGTTTAGTATAAAACTGCGAAACATAAACACAGTGCGTAAAGTCTCAGAAACAACTGAAGTGAATTTTTCTTAATTGGAATCGTCTGTAAACTCAATTGTTTTGTTTAAAGTTATTCAAAGTTTTGTCTTTAAATCAGCTTTTCTCAATTCAAATTTTCTCACCTGGCGTTTGAAATGACTCGACTTCCAATTAATCTATTGAGTTAAAACTTTATTAATTTAAAAATTACTTTTCATTTTTTAATTCATTAGTATATTCATGAGTATACTTGACTGCCTATTAAAAATAGTTTAAGTCATTAACATCATTTTTATGACTTTTTTAATGCTCATAAGACAACATGGTATTTTTTTTTTTTTTTTTTTAGCCGTCCTTAGGGAGAGAGATATCACTTCACAAAAATGTTTGCTGTAAAATAATGTGTAATATTTTAGCATAGAAATATAATAATAACATATAAAGTAAATGGTTATATTTTTTTTAGTATGGCCTTATACTTGGTGTCAAACTACTCAAAACAATACAAGTCGTAACATATATATTTTTTTCAATAAATAAGTAAATAAAAAAAATAAGAAAATAAATAAATAAAAAGTTGTACAGTCAGTAAACAAAAAATAAAATAAAATGGGTGATCGAAATGGGCTACAGGTGGCATAAAGCAGAATTCTCTACCCTTTTTTAATTTAGGAAACTATATGGAACTGAAAACTACATAGTACATAGTTCTAAAACAAAACTTCGTAGAAATTTTAAAAAATATTTTTGACAGTTGAATACGAAAAATAATAAGAAAGTAGTAAATATCGTAGTACATTCCTATACAACTGAGAACAAGGAAAGGGTCAAGACATGTAACCGGTCTTTTCAGATGGCGTAAACGAGCGTTGCAATCGCAAATGGAAAACTTTTATAACTTTTTTTTGTATTATGGCAATATCTTGAAAAAAATCTCTTAAATTATGCATTACAGTTAACTGTCACCTTAGCGGAATAAACTTATTTCGTTGAAAAAACACGCTTTTTCTGATGAAGCTTGTCTATTTTTTATATTTCATTCGATTTAGTGTGCAAAAAAATTATTAAATGACGACATTTAAGGGGGCTTGCATAGACAAATGAACATTTGGCATTCACGATCGCATGCATGTCTTGACATTCCCCTCTGTTCTTCTTATCAGTTATATAGGAATGCACTAGGATTTTCCTCCCTTTTCTTATTATTTGTCAATAATACAACTATCAAAAATATTTTTTAAAATTTCTACGATGATTTCAATTAGAACTATGTTCAATGCAGTTTTCAGTTCCATATAGTTTCATAATTTAAAAGTGTTTAGTCTATTTGAAAATCAAGACGGAAACTAATGTACTTTCTTCTCTTATGACTCTCCACACGCTATGCTGAAAGCATGTGAAGTATCGAGAGTTCTGCTCTACGCCAATTGTAGCTTACTTCAATCGCCAATCGATTTTGCATATACAGAGTGTTACCATAGTACATTTTCCACAATCATATTTCATCGAATTATTATTATTTCTATAATTCTTATAATTTTTCTTGTAATTATAAGACTATATGAACTATAATTCTTATAATTAATATTATTTCTTCTAAGAACTTACCCTGTCTTGATTGTTTCTACATTTTTCTGGGTAAAAACTAACAGTTAGAAATGAAGTAAAGCTATCAACATAAAATATAAGCTACTTACCAAAACAGTTTTTGTCAATTTTTCTGACACAAAAATTCAATCTAAAATGCTAGGTACTTTCTTGAAATTTGATTTCACAGTTATTCTGATTGAACTCACTACGCAACAGTCTTTGCAGAAATGTGCAACTCATCGAATGCAATATGTTGAACACGCATGACATCGTTATTTCTGATCCGATAACTTTATAAAGCAATACATTGTTCTCTCGGTCAAATGACCAGTTGTGGTAGAAATAGGTATACGACTAGTATTATTCAAAGCAAACAAAATAAAAATAAATAGGATATTAACTGTATATAATTGTTAGAAAAAGTCATGAAATCAAATGTGCAAAATCGATAAGATTGCAAGCATTTTCGACGCCAAAGTTCTTAAACTGTCATTTGACCAGATATGGTATGCTTAGTGCCAATAAAAGAAAACACTGCTTCAGATTTATTTTTAGTTTTTCCATCCTGAATAATTCAAGAGGTTGAAGGCTAATTTATGTCAGGAAAAAAAATTGGTTGCCTTTTTACATTTGACAGCAAAGAATTTAAACAAAAGTGTCAGAAATTGCGTAAGCAATTCTTCTCAACAAAATGCTCATTTTTATTCCAATTTTCAGCCGAATCTTTCAACTCATCAATAAAATAAACAAGTTATTCAGCAATCTGTCCAGTCACCTTTAAAAGAATTTTTAGAGTTTAAATTGATTGAGAAATTTGATTACACGAAGCTCAAAAGCCGTAAACATGGACAAAACTTGGCCAAATATATTGAAAACAAGGTTAATTAGACAACCAGCAACCATGGTTTCCATTAGACCACCAGCAAGCAAGCCTTTAAGCAAGCATGGTTTTAAAAAGTACAGATTTTATCTCACGTTTTGGAGACAGGATTTACAAATTTTATCATGCCTGCCAAATGTCATACTTTTCATTCTAATTTTAGCTTCATAGAAAAATGAGTTATAAAAATTATTGAACAACAAAAGTGTTTTAAATACGAAAAAAATGAAAATGTCTTACCGAACCGAATAGCTCATTAATCAAGTAATTTGAAGGGGATCCCCAAGCCTTTCTCTGAGACCCTTTCAAAATTAATAACGAGAATAACAAATTGTAATTCCCCCCACCAAACACCGCGGTTCCATAAATAATTCACCATTAGCCATTGTACCACCTAAACATGAAAAACATTTTGCTAAAAAAATCTAATTGCGCACTTAAGTGTTCATTAAATCTAAATGAAAGTATTCTTTTGATAGCTTTTATCGGTGGTTATCACTACGAATTTCCAAAGTTTTCCCAAACATTTCGACAATCCAAAATGTCTTTTCATAGTGTTCTTAACACAATATTTTTAAAATTTGAGACAAGCCTGAGGTAGGGCGCATTTATAATTCTTGCACCTAAGTCTATGTACGCCACTGGGAAACTAAAAGTCTAGACAGTGCAACATGTAATATACTTATTTAGATGGTAATAAATAGGAATTCCGAAATTTACTCAAAATAAATGCACAAATGAAGCTGGGATATCAAAGCGTGGCTTAAAAAGGAACTACTTTACTTATCAGCAAATATCAACGAAAGTAAATTTAAATTAGACCCAGCAAGTGTGATATCAAAGCGTGGCTTAAAAAGGAACTACTTTACTTATCAGCAAATATCAACGAAAGTAAATTTAAATTAGACCCAGCAAGTGTGATATCAAAGCGTGGCTTAAAAAGGAACTACTTTACTTATCAGCAAATATCAACGAAAGTAAATTTAAATTAGACCCAGCAAGTGTGATATCAAAGCGTGGCTTAAAAAGGAACTACTTTACTTATCAGCAAATATCAACGAAAGTAAATTTAAATTAGACCCAGCAAGTGTGATATCAAAGCGTGGCTTAAAAAGGAACTACTTTACTTATCAGCAAATATCAACGAAAGTAAATTTAAATTAGACCCAGCAAGTGTGATATCAAAGCGTGGCTTAAAAAGGAACTACTTTACTTATCAGCAAATATCAACGAAAGTAAATTATCTAAATTAAGCGTACTTTAATAACATTTGGAAATTAACTAAAGCAACAGTGCTATTAAACGAGGGTAATAAAACTAGTGGGGTAAAAATAACCATTGTTTCAGCGGAAAATAATGCTTATAATTTCACAAGTACTCAAAATAAAGCCATTTTTCGGACTTTTACGAACGGAGAATTAAAGACTATTCAGCAACAGAATCTGACACTGTCAGCTATTGAAGTCATTCTTTCGAACAATTAAGATTTGCTCTCAGTTTGTGAAAATTTGATTTAGAACAAAAAGTTACTCAATTTGATGTCGTTTATTTAGCGCACCGTACAGCATTGAAACAGATATTACAGAAATATACTTCTCGCCGAAATTTACTTTTTTAATCTGAAAACAACAATGTTAAGGGAACATAATTAAACTTTGATAAATTAACGGGAAATTTTATTAAAAACTCTAATCATTCCTAGGAAAAAGACAGTCAAACAAAAAATAATCGAAAACTAAATTGAAAGTAAAACACTTTTATTTATACCTAAAATATTACAATACAAAGTTGAAATGGAAATTTAATCTGCACATTATGTAAAAAGTCTAACACAAATTGCAAAATGAAAAATCTTCCATTAATCCAATAGCGAAAAATTCAATACAATCAAATATATAATATCAGTATCAAAATTATACAATACTACACCATATTAAAATTTACTAACAATTTAAATTGGACAAATTTGAAGAGTTGAAAGTTTTTTGAAATTTGAAAGTTTGTTTTAAATGAGTCTAACATAAAAATATAATAAATATAATTTTTCTCAACCAGCAGTGTATGCAAACAAAGTCTTTAATTTAAAATTTGGAATTTCATATTTTCTGAAATTCGAACAAACAGTTTAGTTTTGCTTAAATCTGTATTAAAATAAAAAGTTAAGAAATTAGAAACGGTTTTTTTTAATTTTATTAATCTGAATGGATTTTTAAATTTTACCCTCAAAAAACAGCTCCAGAAACATTTAAAGTTAAGGAAATAAAATTCAACAATTCAACTAATTTCAACAAGCAGAAATTACATTTTATTTCATGAATTTAAGCCTACACATGAAAAAGTAAAACGTAGTTATGAAATACTAAATTTTAAATCTGCTTGATAACTTAAATAAAAAGGGGATTTTGATCAAAGTTACTTTACATATTTATAAAATTAAATAACGCATTTAAAAATTTCCCAGACAAACTTAAAAATTGAATTAAATCATTTTGAAAAGGGGTTTTCTCCAATGGATCCAAAGTTAAGCTCACTCCTTCTCGAAATAACAAATTCAATTTTTAGAAATTTCCCTATACAAAGCTTAATTTGTTTTTCAAGACTTTAAGGTATCTAAGAAATTTCTAACCAATATTAATAGAAAATTAATCACTGCTCGTATCAATTAGTCACACAACTAGTTTTCCATAACTGATTTTCTAGAAGAAAAGAAAGTCACATTTTGTTCCTAAATGCCATGCTTTTACCAATTGCCACACTTTATATAACCTCACTCTGCGATCGCTTGTCTGCTCTTAGCGATAAAAGCTTTCTAACACTAAAAAACAGGTACTGTGAACACTTTTCATTCTGGAAATACATAAACTAGGTAATAATTTACACATTGCGTTTAATAGTTTCTTTTAAAAAAATAATTATTTTCTAACATAATCTTTTATTACACTTTCCTTCAACAACCGTAGAATTTTAACAATTTATAAATAAATAAGCTACAAAAATTCTACATAGTCATTGCAGGGTTTGGAGCAAGAACCACGTAAATCTATTCTCCAAAACTTTCACTGATTGAAAAAAAGGCTTGTTTTGTACACAAATATAAGTCTTTAAATTTTATCGTACAACCAGGGTTGGACGGCAGACCCCTCTATGGATTTACTACTATTCAGTTCTATAAGCTTGCACGAAATCAGAAGAGAACGGAACTCTT
Source organism: Parasteatoda lunata (assembly GCA_949128135.1). Taxonomy (NCBI): domain Eukaryota; kingdom Metazoa; phylum Arthropoda; class Arachnida; order Araneae; family Theridiidae; genus Parasteatoda; species Parasteatoda lunata. The sequence goes on from OX421971.1 coordinate 2,896,748, forward strand.
AGATCAAACTAGCTTTCATGGAGGACTTAGTTTCAACTAACGCATTTGCGTTACATGGAGAGGAAAACCATGAAATTCCTCCCACGGTTAGCCCGACGGTATGGGGATTTTTAACCCATGATCCGTCTACCACTAATGACATTTGACGTCACCACTGTGGTCAATGCGAGTAAAAAGTCTAAAACAGCAGATTCTGTGGATTCAAACATTTCATTGGGAGGGCGAACGAGTTCTTTCCCCATTTGGTAAAGACTGCAGAACAACTTCGAAAAGCTCTTTCATCTGGATATCCCATGAATCTGCAAATTATCAATATTCAATTTCTGCAAAATTAAATTTTGAGTTTAAATCGTGCGTGCTCATTGTGCATGTGCCTTCAAGTACAAGTGGTATACATTGATGCGAGAATCCACAAAACTATACTTCAAAAGCAAATATTTTTAAGATAATTTTGACATCTCTAAGGATTTTAAACCCTATGTGAGCACAAGTTTGAGAATTTAGTGACTTTCATCATAAATACAATAATCTAGATTTTCAAATTTATAATTTCGGTATCAAAAAATTCTTATTCGTAAGGATAGATCTCAAGGCTTTAGAATCAAATCTTAAGGACCCGATTAAAGCTTAGTTCAAATTTGGAATAATACAATTGTTAACACTTTCAAAATGAAACATTCTACCACTTAACGAGCTTTACCCAGAAGCAATGTTTTTTCCCTTTTTACCAGAAATTAAAGACGTCAAATTTTCAAGCACCTATAAACGTTCTTGTTCTAAAATTAAACGTTAGTAAAAGTAAAGCGCCGGGTGGTTTTTCAGGGCACGGATTGGCAACCTTTAGTTACAATCCAGGACCTTACTCTATCCTACCTTAGCCCTTTAAATTTTAACTAGAGCGGAAAAATAATTTATCAAATATATTTAGCTGTAAGAGCCAGAGTTCTTCAGTGACTTAGGGTCACGGACATGCGGCTAGCATCACAGTCCAGGACCACCCAGTTCTATTGATACCCTGGATCTTACTGCACTGTAGTCGAAGGAACGGAAAAGTTCCGAAACGGCTAAACAAGTGTGCAGCTCGAAGGGGGAGCAGAACGGCCGTCTACCACTCCCAATTCGGATTTCACACTTGTTTAGTCCACACAGTTGATTTGAGGTATTTTTGAGGTATTAAGGTTGATTTGAGGTATATTTAAGGTTGCACAGAAAACAGCAATAAAAATTATACCTCGTAAAGGTTGTAATTAAGGTGTACGAGGTTGTTTTATATACACTTCAGCTTGTTTTGAGGTTGTTTAAAATTCACTTCAAATCAACCAGACTGATAAGGTGATTTTTAAGGTATACCAAGTTGATTTTCTTACACTTGTAACAACAGAGGTATTTTTGAGGTATAAAAATTTTTACCTTGTTTCAACTAAAGAAAGTGAGGTATTTATTGAGGTATATGGAGTCATTTTATTTTCACCTAAGCTTATTTTGAGGTTGTTTTAAATCCACTTCAAATCAACCAGACTGATGAGGTGATTTTTAAGGTATACGAGGTTGTTTTTCTTACACTTGTAACAAAAGAGGTATTTATTAGGTATAAAAAAATCAACCTTATTTCAACTAACGAGAATGAGGTATTTACGAGGTATAAAAAAATATACCTTATTATTTCAACTAAAGAGAGTGAGGTATTTATTGGGGTATATGAAGTCATTTTATTTATACCTAAGCTCATTTTGAGGTTATTTTAAAATCACTTCATATCAACCAGACTGATGAGGTAGTTTCCAAGGTATACGAGGTTGTTTTTCTTACACTTGTAACAAAAGAGGTATTTATGAGGTATAAAAAAATCAACCTTATTTCAACTAACGAGAATGAGGTATTTTCGAGGTATAAAAAAATATACCTTATTTCAACTAAAGAGAGTGAGGTATTTATTGAGGTGTATGAAGTCATTTTATTTATACCTAAGCTTGTTTTAAGGTTGTTTAAAGTACACTTCATATTAACTAGCTCAATTCCCAGAGTTCCGTGCGAGCCGGCAAATGGCGTGTGTATTGACAATCGAAAGTGTATTCGAAATCCGGTAAGTGTGCTTGAAATTTATTAATTTAGTTTTATCACTTTTAATCAAATATGCTTCAATTTTCAAACTTAAATTTTATTATTTTTGTTTTATAGATGCCTCCTGAACTTAAATAATTTAAGTTGGAGGATATTCTTAGAAGCTATTAGTGTAGGCTTAGCAATAAGAGAGAACAATCGAAATATTTCTCGTCGCTGTTTAGGGTAACGTTACTGGTGAATCGTTACAGCAGGTTATGCACAGTATATTTTATTGTTTGTAATTTATTCAAATATAACTATTCTTTTATTTTGCTAAATGTATATGTTTCAACGTTGCAATATGCAAGCTGATTAGTTGAGTAAAATGTTCATAATTTCTCTTATAAATAAATCATTGAAAATTGAAAGATCTTTAAAATAGCAATTTTACTTTGAAATTCGACTATAGCTGTATGCTTATCGTTTGCTTGGATATCTGTTGCAAAGTTTATATTGTTGTTTATGAGTCAAAATATGTATAATAACACTGCATTTTAAATCTGATTATTATTATTTTTTTTTTTAAATCTGATTAACGTGCAGTTTCTTTTTCTTACATATACGTATATATATATATATATATATATATATATATATATATATATATATATATATATATATATATATATATATATATATATATATATATATATATATATATATATATATATATATATATATATACAGAGCTTATCCACTGTTCCCTGATTATTGCTGAGATGACCTAGGCTGTAAATAGCACATGTGCAGCAGCGATGAAGAAGTGACTAGTAAGTTACTGCTCAGCCTTCACCTAGGAAATAGTTCTGAATTTATACCATAAAGAAAAAGTAATCTCTCCTAATAAACTACAGCATTTATTCAATTGTTGATAACAATAGTTTGTTAGATATTTGATAATTTAAAACTAGTAACTGTACTAGCTAACTTTTTTATGTTTGATCACACTGCTATTTTCACTACGTGTTATTTTTTCTCAATTTGCCCACGTTAATTATTTACTAAGCAGATTGTTATTACTTATTGAAATATTGAATAGAATTTAAGCCGATTTCAAGTTTATATGACAATTTGTTTCAAGGTTATGAACATCTTTATGCAGCTGTTTACAGTTCACTACTTCAAAAATTAGCGACTTTCGGAAATCTTAAATGTTTTAGAAATAAGCCAGTATAGTTTCTTATGCAATTTTAATGCTGAATTGAATAAAATCAATTGCAAATAAAGACATTTATTGTTAAAAGTAATATGCAATTTTTCGAATTTCATCTTATGGGATGTGTTTTTATATTTAAACAAATGTTTGTAACAACTAGCTATTAGTTTTATTCTGCTTGGTATTATAAATTATATAGGAGATATTGTACTCAACTTATTTTAAAAGTATTATTTCAAATCATTCTCTGTTAGACATTTTCCTCACATAAAATTACTCACAACTTTAAAATAAATGCTCCTTATCAACTTGTAATTTGTTCTATTCGATTGAGTGTAAAAAAAAGAATAAAAATTGGTACATAACTTTAAAATTTAATTTATTAAACGATTGTTGATTCTTGATTACATTTATTAAAAAATATTAAAATAACTATTTTTTAAGAAACTCTTATGTGATTGACAATAACGGAAGTCCTTTTCAGAATCAGCGTCTAAAATTTATGAAAAAGCTATTAGTTTCATAAAGTCTGACAAAAAGTTTAAAAATATATAGAGTAGGTTTATTGAGTTTAAAGATTTGTAAGGAAAAAAAAGAAAGAAAATATAATTATTACACTTACAAGTACCATAATGATACCAAATGTATAGAAAAATACAAAGTGTTAAAATTGCATATTAAGAATGGAATTATATCTTTGAATTTCTGTAAATGTTGTTAATGGTAGTACTGACTTCAGTGTACTTTATTTTGAGGCTGTGGTACCTGTCATGCTTTTTAGCTATGAGGATTGAATAGAAATGGCAGAAGATACTATGTAATACTATTTATTTGAAAAAGAAAATTAACTTCATCCAGTTAATTTAAATCATAAAAAAAATAATTTCTAATATTTTAATAGTTTAAAACCTGCCACTATTATTGTAAATATGACTTACTTACTAATTCATTTTTTTTTTCTTTTAGGTTCCAATAATTACAAGTTTAAACAGGTAGACGGAAACAGTATTTAAAATAATTTTGTTGATTTGTAAAAAAATTTAATTTTAGTTTTAAATAAAAGTATTTGAATTTCAGCTGATTAATTATTTAAATTTGTAGTTTTATAGTTTAAGAAATTCAAGCACATTAGACAACTGTTTTCTAAAAATATGAGTTCCCATAAATAGTTTTTACTAATTGTAGAATTTGGATAAGTGTTATTTTAAGATGATTTAATTCAATCTATTAAAATTACAGAAGAATTATGCATTTGAAACCTTCTTTTATAACTTAACAAAAGAAGCAATTACTGTCGAATGTTTAATATTAAAAACTTCAAATTGATAAATGAAGATCTCTACTTGTGAAAAAATGTAATGACATACATTATTCTTCATATAATATAGATAATATATTTATATATATATTATATTTTTTATATAGTGAGGTTAAAAATTAATCAACTAGCTGAACACCTCACATTCGTAAGTACTGAAAACACAGCTTTAAGTTGAGCTACATAAGCCTGAAGTGTAAAATGTCGCATCTTTGGTTGATAAATTAATACTTCTAAAAATACAAAAATATATACTTCAGGTTATGAAATAATAACTTAAGGTAGAACATGGGACACATGACGTTAATAAAAAAATAACCTTTGCAAGTGTTGAAAATACACTTCAGGTTGATTTATAACAACCAGAAGTGTAAAACGACGCACCACAGGTTGATAAATATATACCTCTACAAACATAAAATTATATACCTGAGGTTGAAAAATAATTACCTGAGGTAGAACAAAATACACCCAAGGTTGATTTATAACAACCAGAAGTGTAAAACGACACACCATTGGTTGATAAATATATGCCTCTACAAGCATAAAATTATATACCTGAGGTTGAAAAATAATTACCTGAGGTAGAACAAAATACACCTGAGGTTGATTTATAACAACCAGAAGTGTAAAACGACGCACCACTGGTTGATAAATATATACCTCTACAAGCATAAAATTATATACCTGAGGTTGAAAAATAATTACCTGAGGTAGAACAAAATACACCTGAGGTTGATTTATAACAACCAGAAGTGTAAAACGACGCACCACTGGTTGATAAATATATACCTCTACAAGCATAAAATGATATACCTGAGGTTGAAAAATAATTACCTGAGGTAGAACAAAATACACCTGAGGTTGATTTATAATAACCTGAAGTGTAAAATGACACACCTTAGGTTGTTGAAAAAATACTTCCACAAGTGTAAAAAAATATACTTCAGGCTGATAAGTAATAACTAACCTAAGGTTGAAAATAAAACACTTTAAAGTAGTAAATATCTACCTCGCCACAGATGTAAAATTAAACACCTCAGGTTGAAACATATATACCTCTGGAGGTATATTTAAGGTATATTTGAGATTGATTTTGAGGTATTCATTTGCACCCTTTTCATCCTTAACGACGTATTTAAATAACAACCTTCTTTATACCTTTCAAATATACCTCGTTTATACCTCATTTATACCTCGATTTTTTCATAAGGGCGCTCCAATTTTGCTGAACACATTTTGTTTTTAAATTATTCCAAAATATGCTATAACGAATTGCAACACTTGACAAAAATCATGTTGCAATTGCCTTAGCCAACAGAGCTTTTAAATGTTCCGATTTTATGTCTGCCCTCACAGAAAAACGCACTCAGTCGTCTGCCACTCGGGATATTTTATGTCAGCACCGAGGTGAGTGCAAGCCGGATGTGGAATACGTATCGATTAGCCATCGCTGGAATTCGAACCCAGGTCACCTCATGTGGAGGTGAATGCTCAATCCCCTGAACAAAAAGAGCTCAGCATTAATTTTAAGAAAATTTAGGAGTTATTTAGCTTGTGATAAGTATATTACATAATCACTTGTTGACACTTTAAGTTGCCTCTTTCCCGCCCTCCCTCAATTACAGGTTAAAATATGTTATTTAACTAGTCTATTTATAGTTCTAGTTATAGCGGCAAAAATTCGTTTGAGGAAAAGACATTTCTGTTATTAAAATGAACAAAGTTAAACGAAAGAGAACTAAATAGAGGACATTTTTTTTTATGTCTGATATTAATACAGAAAAGTTTCACCTTTTTTAGCTCCTTCAATCCTTTAAGTTATTATTGTGGGTATTACCTCATTCGGAGCTTCGGCCAAACTTGAACCACCTCATTCGGAGAAAAATTCTTTGTTCCTTAAGAAACCAGAATTCTTCCATTTGTCGAAAAGTTCAGAATAACTACAAGCTCTTTCGATTCCGTTCGTTAATTTCTGTGCTAAATTAGATTTGATTTTTAAGCTTAAAAAAAGTGTTTAGAAGAAGAGAATTGTCTCACCTACTAGGCCAGCAAAGAAAGTCATTGAACACTTCTTAATCTTACAAAAGAGTAAAATTTTTCACAGACTCATGTGAAGATTTATCCAAAAAACGATCCTGTGCAGTTTTAGCTCCCAAAGTGTGTTTATCAGCAGCTATCAAGAAGATAGTCAATTCTGAAAAATACTGGACACAAAAGAAGTAACTATGCACAAAATAAAAGTATAAATCTAAACCAATAAGGTTGAATAAACTAATATTTAAAGCCGATATTATGAATCATGTTTTTTACACTACAGAGCGCTCCAAGATCTTTATTGCCTATACTTCTGGATTACTGTTTTTGGCATGTTTTGAAGACAGTTGGTTCACAATGTGATGATGTTTTGAGACTCTGGAAAATGAAAAGTGCTTTAAATGAAAAGTGCATGAAAGGGCAAGGAAAAGAATTGTCTCACCTACTAGGCCAGCAAGTAAGTAAATGAACATATGTTTGAAAAATACAGTAAAACCTGTTTTTATGCGATTTTTTTTTTGTGCGATTGGTTTTGTGCGATTTTATTTTTGTGAAATTTTTTTTGTGCGATTTATTTTCATGCGGTATATGAATTTTATTGGCGTTAGCACCAGTTTAATGTTTCCTATCAATGTACAGTCCGAAAAAAAAAAAAAAAAAAAAAAAAAAAAACGAATCACTCTGAATAACTTTCGTTCTAATGATCGGATTTTCACGAACTAAGTGTCAATCTTAATGGTTCCTGGGGTGACCTAAAATATGCTAATTAATTAGTGCTGACTATTAATTAAGTTACGGAATCAGACACAAAAACGCACTTTCTCTGAATAAACATATATTTTTTTTACATATTTGGATTCTTAACCTTCAAAATATAGGGGGGTAGCCGCAATCTGGGAATACATAGTTTGGTCAGGAGAGCGATCCAAAGTTCGTACCCCTTAATGTTAATTTCACTTTTTACGTTTTTAGTCATATTTTTAAAACTAATAAAGCATTTCAAAGAAAATTGCACCCACTTATAAAACTCATTTACCCAAAGATAATTTCATGAAAAAAATATTTTTTAATAATTATTAATTATTTTTTATTATTTAATTAAATTGAGGATGAAAAAATTTTGAATTATAAGGTATGAATTTTTTTATACCATATTAATCTACATATTTTTCAATTGAAAAATCTAAAGTTTCAACTGTTTTTTTTTTATTATTTATTAGAAGCTGAGAAAAATTAAAATTAATTATTTTTAAAAAAATAATTTGGTGACAATAAATAAGTAATTAAATGGGGCGATTAGTATTAAAATGTGATAAACTTGCGAGGAAATTGAATTCGCGCGCTTAGCGTAAAATTTCATTCATATTTTTTCGCTAATAATCGTTTGCTAATCTTTTTATTTTACTTCTTTCAAACTATAAAATACGATGTCTCTTTTTTATTCCTTTAATAATTTATTTGCAATTTAGTAATAAAAAACACTTTATTCAACGAATGTCTAGTTTTATAAAAGCGTGCTTCAGAAGCGACACCAGATTGTGCTTATTTAATGTGATTAATAAGCACACATTAAAAGCACATTTAATAAGCACAAAAAACTAAAAAATAAAAAATATTTTATTTTTTAGTTTTTTTTCTCAATAACTGATACAATTACAATAATATACATACATATGAATAGATTTATAATAAAATATTTATCAACTTCTTGAATATTTTTTTTTATAAATATTAATAAAAATACATAGTAAACATATTTAAGCATATCTCAGATCATCGCAAATTTCTCAACATCTTTTATAGTATCGTCTTAATCTTAAAAGTAATTTTTTAATCACCTGTTCGGAAGTGTTTCGCAGAATTATTTTACCAACTATTTAAGTGAATTTTAACATTTTTAAAAATCTTATTCTTTACCCTACTACGTTTATTATTTCTTCAATAATATACTAATCAATTTTTTTAGTACTTTAATTTAGGTTTTTTTTAAAGTAAAGTTCCTTTTCGAATTATAATCAAGTTTTTTTTAAAAAATTATTGTCTGCTAGCTAAGAATAAAACCTTGTTAAGAAATTAAAAACATTCCGCTGTTTAAAATTATTTAATGCAAAACAGCTGATTATTTACTAAGCATACTATTTTTTCGAAAAAAAAAATACAAATCATTGATTGTCTTATTTGTTTCTTGTGACTTTAACATGGATAATCTAAAATAGTGTTGATGTCTTATAAGTCACTACAAAGAGTATAAAGATACCGAACATAAAAAGCTGTCGAATACGTAGCCAAAATTTTTAAGCGTCTTAAAATATCTCAGTATCTTAAATGTCGTCCTAACATCTTAGTTGTGAAATTAAATTTTTAATTATCTGATTCACTAATTATTTCATTATATCTTTTATCCTTTCTTTATGATTACATGTAGATATTTTCCAGATAATATACTAAACTACTTTAATTTTTTACTTCAGCACGAATCTCAAGATATAATTTGTTATCAGGAAAAATGCCTTATTTTGTTAAGCAGGAAATACTAAAAATTGAAATTTGTAAAAATATTCCGAAGCCGTTTCAATTTTAGAATCATCTGATTTTTTAAAAAAAATGCATTAAAAAATACGTCATTTCCGAACTTATTTCGATTAAAAATAAAATAAATTTTTTTTTAAAAACGTGGTAAGAAGGCTACCATACGTTTTACAGAAACTGTGAAAATCAATTTTTCCTATATTTCGTCAAAAGAGGATAAGAATGATATTGTTTCAAGGGACCTACTCAATAATTTCGCTATTTCCAGAATTAAATCTGTTTGATCGAAACATATTTCCTTGAAAATAAAAACGGGGAAAAAATTAACTTTTATTATTTATCTAAGCTTATTCCATTTATTTAATGATAACGGTATCAAGGTTAAGGATATGCGACGGAAGCCTCGTTTCAGGAAATTATAATTACACTATAAATTCATTAAATTATGTAGCTTGAATAATTTATTTTAAGCATATTATTTAATAATTTTAAGCAAATGAGGGTATAAAAATAAACTCGATCAAAATACTCCGAAAGTATACCCTAAAATATATGTAGAATAGACTTTGGAATCGATATATAAAAAATACCTTTTCAAACAACTTCGAACAGGACGGAAACGCTATTTGAAATAGTTGTCCGTGTAACTATTTAATTTCGATTCCTGGTGCTAGGGGACATTCCATTTTCACATTCGACTTTTCAAAATTTCAATTGTAAACGGAATTTTTTTATATCCTTAAATTAAAATGTTAAGGCTTGCAGCAAAAATAAATTTTGATTTTTTTACAAAGTAGTGAATTATTAATTTTTCAATCTAAGAACCTATGCCTATAACTTATGTAAACTTATTTTAATATCGAGTGAAATAATTTAATATGTTGTGTAACTAAATAGATAATCCCAAGAAACTGAATCGAAAATATATAAACTTCATTGATTTAAAAAATAATAGATAAAAATAAAAATAGACATGCTTTGAGCGTCCAATAATAAAAGTCACTAGTTATTTAAGCTTAATAAGTTTTGAGAATGGGCGATTATATTTGAACGCTCGAAACATGTCGATTTTTACTTCCCTCTTCATATTTTTTTGAAGCCAGTTGAGTTTTTATCATCAATTATAATGTTTTACATTTGGGTCTTGATCATTATTTTGATAAGGATTTTACACTCGCTAAAGTAAACACATGCATTTTCATATTTTAACAGGATTTAGGTGTTCTTTAAAAACGTAAGAGCATCAATATTGTAAAAGTTATATTTAACTGTAAAATTAAAATTTTGAAACCAATTATTTTGAGTTAATGAAATTAAATATTTTATCATTTAAGTTTTCGTGCCCCCCTTTCAATATCTTAAGGACCTTACGAGCTCTGTTTATAAAGTGAGTATCGTATCAGATATATATATAAGAAAACAAAAATAATCATAGTAGCAGTATTTAGCGGTAAATGTAGCTTATGCTGTGCGGCATTTTATGGTGAATTTGCGAACGTAAGTTTCAGAATGTATCGAAACATGAGGATGCTATTTGCTGATCATCTTTATCCAAAGAAAACCTTGTAATTTAAATATCTAGCAGAATGAAGCGAGTTTTTAAACAATGAATTATACAATATGCAACATATTATTTCAATATCTTATTCTTAAACATAACATATTTCAATGTTTTTAAAATACCAATAAACATTCAGCAATTTCTTGTGTTATAGAAAAAAGAAACATCGTAAATTATAGAAAATCTTGTGAATGTGCATTAGAATAACTATACAATATACATTTTAATTTTCAAGCACTTTTTTTTCTTCAAACTTTCTTGCCTAGAAGACTCGATTAAAGCTGTAAAAATGATTATCTCTAAAAAAATTTATATAGCCATTATAAGTTATGTTAATTTGATTTTAGTATGAAATCCTCGAATAAATATAGCAAAAACAACATAATCTAAATAATAGCAGATAAAATGTTCATGTATTTAAATTCTAAAAACTTAGAAAATCATAAATAATTTAAAAATAGATTCAAATTTTCTTTTCAAAGGAGATTAAAATTAAAAAAATTTTGCTTTTCGGACAGAAATCAGCTTAAAAATTGTCTACTGCCTAGAAACTTCGAGATATTTTCAATTCACTATCAATTAAACCTCTATGAGCAATCACAGACCATAGTTTAAATTTTTTTTTTTACCGTCAGAGCTCATTTGCGTAGCAACCTAGTAAAATTAAGCATTCTCTTTTGAATCAGTCAATGGTTATCTTAAAATATTCATTTGCACAGGCGATTTTTTTTTGGCCGTTTTCTGGACTATCGCCAAATATATAAACCTTTATTACGACCCAATTTACCACCCAAATTTTTCAAAATGTTTTTTCAAGATTCAACTTTCTGGATTCCAAATATGTAAAAAAAATATATGTTTATTCAGAGAAAGTACGTTCTTGTGTCTGATTTCGTAACTTAATTAATAGTTAGCACATTTTTATTTAAATTAAGACGATTTTAGTTTTAGCTGCTTATATCACTTTTTCATTTTGACTTAAATTATGATCACCATTTTTGTTTAAACCAATTTTCATACTTATTAGATAGAAATAAAGTTATTGAATAAGTTAATATTAAGAGTGAACTTTCTGGAAGAACATTCAGCCAACAGTATATCAGTACAATTTAAATTAAACCACTGATTAATTCGATCGTACAGTTCAAAAAATTCACAAATCTTCAGACCAAAAGATACAAATTTGGAATTTATGAAAAGTTAAAAAGAAATTAACTTTTAACGATATTCTAATGTAATACTAAAAAGAAATCTGGTCAACTTCAGCTAAATGTAAAACAAGTTTTGAAAGTAAAATATTAAAATTGCTTTAAAAATTGGAATTTTGTACAAGCTTCAAATACTTTTTATGGTTATATTTTATTGTAAAGCGAGAAAATGTAGTTTCTAAATTATAAATTTTTACTTTGAGCTTTGATTTTCATCTACATTGTCTTGGTTATATATAGATGTCATAGTTTGTTTTAACAAATATCAAGATAGTGTAAACAAAAATAAAGAATTCCAGTTAAGTTTTAATCATTTAGAAATGAAACAGAAGTATATATCTAAATTTAAAAAATAGCTCTAAGCAATTTGAATAATCTGATATTTTGAAACATATATAAAAGTACTCCCGTAAAAAGCTAAAATTAAAGTTTATATAAAATCTATTAAGAAGCAGATTTAGCTGAAATCTGGAAAAATTGAACTACTTTAATTTCGTTAAAAACAAATGTCTTCCAATATTATGTTAAAAATTTAAATCTAACAAGTTTTAAATTAACTACACATTTTTATGCTGCATTTCCCACCTTCGCATGCTTTCATGCATTATAAAACAAAAATTAGAAAGTGTTTTACTGAACATAATTTTTTCCAACAGAACCGAAACATTTTGATGGCTTAAAATAGCTCAACATTAAAAAATTATCTTTTATACATAAGAGACATACTAACAAAAATTGGATACACTCTTTTGATGAACTGAAAAGGAACTTTTTTAAAGAACGCCACGAAGTATTGAGATTATTGCAATTTATGATAACTCTTGGCAAATTAAAATGTCAGTAAAAATTAATAAAAGTCTTAGTTATATTTCAACGTGAGTTGTTAGTAAAATTCTTTGACTTCCGTGTGGGTCAAGGACATACGAAAATTTAGTTTGCCGAGGTATGTGATTCTTCTAAGTGCTTTGAAAATCCTCCTTAATGTAGTCAACCCACCTTATTCTCTGGGCCTGCCTCTTGTTTGGGTTACAATTTGTTTAAAAAGTTAGGTGCTTTAACGTCGCATTAAAGCTGCAGAATTGACTATTAGTGACGGTGTGGGGAAACATCCCCCGAGAATGTTCCGAAGACAATTTTGAAACTCCGGAGTGGGGATTAGTAGCCCGACTACCTGCATGCGATGTCGAGCACTTTATGGTAGAGCAGTTTAACTGAGACTGATACCGCGCACCCTCAGGCAGGTTGATCAAGGTGGTCCTCTATCCGCTTACTGACCGCAGCCAGTGATGATTGACTTGTGTGTTCTACTAGAAACAGGGTCTCTTCGATCAGTCCACAGCGGGACCCAATTGGTATTAAGATTCCGAATGTTAAGAATTAGTCCATTCGTCGAGCAAGTCAGAGGCAATTTATTATGGTTGCGAATTGGCAGACGTTTGTGATTTCATTTACGATCAATTTATTGCACCCAGAATCTTCTCCACTATTTTTTTTTTAAAAGAAGCTAGTATATTTTCAGACAATTTTTTGCCCAGGATTTTGAACCTTATATAAGCACTGGTTTGAAAAGTTTGTGATTTTATTTTTCAATATTTAAATTTACTAATATTAAACTAAATTTTCAAATTAAGAAATTTCGGCATTAAGGAAGTGTTGTCCGTACATATAAATCTGAAGTCTTTAAAAGCTAATCCTGATTCAAGTTAATCACAAAATTGGAATATTTTCATCCCTTTCGACCGTAATATATTTTGAACGTCGAAATTATTGAATTCCAAGCACCTATAAACGTTCTTTTTCTAAGATTAAACGTTAGTAAAGTGCCAGGTGGTTTTTCAGGGCACGGATTGGCAGACTTTAGTTACAATCCAAGACCTTACTCTATCTTACCTCAGCCCTTTAAATTTTAACTAGAGCGGGAAAAATAATTTATAAAATATATTTAGCTGTAAGAGCCAGAGTTCTGCAGTGACTTAGGGTCACGGACATGCGGGCTAGCATCACAGTCCAGGACCACCCAGTTCTTTTGATACCCTGGGTTCTCACTGCACTCGAAAGAACGGAAAAGTTCCGAAACGGCTAAAGTTCCGTTTCATAACACGTTCATGTGTTTCACAACGACATCGCCATGTATTTGCCAAAAGTGAGAAGGTTTTAGTAAATATCAGACAAAAATGTATGACCAAAAACCTAATCCTTGTGAACGTTTATAGTGTTGACAATCCATGCCGCCTCTTTTGGGTTGACAGCATTAATGGAAATTTTTAAACACTAGAAGTGGAGGACATAATGTTGGAGTCCTCAAAGGCTATAATTAAAATCTACCCCTCCAAGTTACCAAACTATAGAATTGAAGAACCTAACTAAGCATATAAGTAGTGGTTATTTCAAAATCAGCCACTGAAATTAGTAGAATCCCTTTTAAAGTATGGTAAGAGAACTACACGAAGCACAACAAAAACTTTGCAAAATATGTTAAGAACAACGTTAATTATTAGACTCTTCAGTTCATGGAGAATAACAAAATGTTTTCAGTTCTGTTCAGGAACTCATATGGCTTTATTTCTTTCCAAAGACAAGAGATAAGACAATCGATTGTTATGAATTCTAGACTTATTTTAATAGAAACCATTTGAGGCCATAAATGCAGCATTATTTCAATAAATACTTTTTATTAACATTGTGAAGTATATTTTTCAAAAATTTTATTTTTATGGTTCGGAGAAGGGTTCTTGAGACACCCAAAAATTAATAGTAATTCAATTGGAGTAAACACTTTCTGTTGAGAACTATTAAAGTTTTTAACTTAATTGTCAAATAAAACTTTTTGAAAATGCATCATTATTCCTTTTGAGATTTATCATTATGTTTTTATGATGGATTAAAGTTGAAAGTCAATAAATAAATAAAAAAGAAAACAAATTTCACAAGAAAACAAGCGCTCAACTAAATGGTTTGTTCATTGATTTGGTTAATGGTGCCTATACGCCCCATTTTATTTCTTAAGTAAAATAAAAGTTTTTATACACGAAACTTTTTGTGCCTTCATGCAAGCATATTTCAAAGAAAATATCACATTTTATAAAATTTATATACTTAGCCTAAAATGGGTTGAAGTAGGTAAGAGTCTAAAGTAATTGTTTACTTTAAATATGCAAATTAGTTAAATTACTTCTGAGAACGAACTATTTAAGAAATAGTCCTTTTACATGATTAGAAAAATAAAAAATTTG
The DNA here is from genome assembly GCA_949128135.1 of Parasteatoda lunata. Lineage (NCBI taxonomy): Eukaryota > Metazoa > Arthropoda > Arachnida > Araneae > Theridiidae > Parasteatoda > Parasteatoda lunata. The sequence continues at coordinate 2,911,893 of OX421971.1, forward strand.
TTTAAAATTTCTTTTGATAAACCAGTGTTTCCCAAGCTTATAACTTTTGTGTACCCTTTCTAAAATTTTTCGTAACGCTGTGTATCACTTATAAAAAAATTAATGTATTTTTTACTATAAAAAAACTGCACAAGATTTAAAAGTCACAACTGGCTGTTGTCACCACTAATTATTAACTGTTAACTAAAAAATAGTCAATAGAGAAATACGTAATCGTAAGTTTTCATGGCAAGCTTTGTTTTTAAATAAAATTTTTTGAAGTTTTCGTTTGTTACAAGATATTTCGCATTAGAACGCATCCTCGCTAAACTGTTCCCGTACCCCTGGTGGTACGTTTATTACACTTTGGGAAACACTGTGAGAAGCAATTTAATCATGAACAAAAATTCTTTGAAAAATTTCAATCTCCATAGGATCAATTTAAAATTTTAAAATTTTTGAACAATAAACACCATAATATATTTAAAAAAAAGACTTAATTATGAAATGATTGCACAGTTTTGTCATAAGCACAGAAAATATATTTCCTTTTTTAACCACTTTCATTGTTAAGATGCTTTTGTCATTACTTATTATACACATGTCTAGAGGCAATCAAAACAGAAGAAAAAATATATAAAATCTTAAAGTCAATTCCTACATAGATCAACAGCAAAAAAATTTTAGTCACTATATTAAATTAATATTGTTCTCGCATATAAAACTAAAATTAATTATATTTAATGAATGAATTAATATTTGAAAAAACTGTATTAACATCAAGTGTCATTCAGTACAAGTTTAAAAAAATGTATTTGAACTTGAATGGATGAATAAAAAGTCTTTTATGAACGATTGAAAATTTGAACAAGATATAGGGAGAGTGTGAACTAATAGTAGGAATTGTAAAAAATTTTCACAGAAAAACAAAAATTACTGTAATATCTATCGAAGGCAACTAAGACTTAAAGCCTCGCAGTGAGCTGCTGGCGATTGTTCAGGAGAGTTAATCTGCATAGTTATAGCAATAAACTTTAGATTAACAATTAAACTAAAGTTATTTAAACATTTTACACTATTTAAAAAGAGTATGCATCTTAACACTAAAAGTTGATAAAACACAATAAATGTTCACACTACTTTTGATGTACATCAGCTTTACTGATCATTAACGCTAAAATTTATAAAGACAATAAAATGTAGTATGCATATGAGTAGAATTTATTTTTTCGGTACAATTTTAAGGGAGAATAGTTTAGAATGCATACACACAATTCTTAGAGTACAAATTTCTGAAATAGAGCCTGTACTCTGCCACTGCGTAAATTCATCAAAATAGAAACACTGTTTATCACAAAAAACAGCAACGGCGTGAAACGCCCACTTCTTTATTTACACAAGTTTAAATCACAGTACACACCGTTAATTCATTGAAAAATTATCTATTTCATTATAAATAATATTCGTACTCACAGTTCGGATAAGAGAATCCAGGAAAAACAGCTAAACGGAGAATCCAGGAGGGATGAGTTGCATTCACCGGCATCGAAACGAAAATCTCTTTAAACTTTCAGTATGTTCGTTCGTTCGTTGTAGTGGAACTGGGCGTCTGAGGCCTTACGGACTTTCAGTCATCATCATCATCATCAAAATTTATCTGGGCACCTGGAGCCATTAGCGGCCTTTTTCCCATTCGCCTTGTATTGTGATCCTTGAGGTGGTTCCTTCTGATAATTGGAATGCAATTGGAGTGAAAAGGAAATTAAATATTTTGTATTTTAGATAAAATTACATCACTACAAAAATAAGCTGCCATCGGCCTGAGGTTTATGTCTTCTCTTAAGTTTTCAAAAGTAAAAATTTCGTTGAATCCTGCGGTGTCACAATTTGCGTTCTTTTCAAAAAATCTGAATTTGCAATATGATGATCTAAAAAATCAATGTTGAGATCGTGATGTATATTTTTATTTCGGATAAACCATCTTATTTGTGTTATTTTCCTAAGGATTTTATTCTGGCATACTTTGAGTTTTTTAAGGAGTGATGTGGAGATGTTGCACCAAGCTGGAGATGCATAAGTTAGGATGGGACGGATCATTGAGATGTAGGGTAAACGTTTAAGTCTGAGTTCCATTTTGGGGTTCTGAATGAGGATTTGTAATCTGTGGCAGGCCGCTTGTGCTTTGTTAGTAACTGTTTTGACGTGATCTTTCCAATTAAATTTGCTGTTTATGACCAGACCAAGATATTTTGTACTTTTAACTATGGGGATAGTTTCATTAAAGAGAACAACTTGATTTTTGGGGAGGAGAGTTTTTCTTTTATGCTGAATAATTAGTAGTTTTGATTTTTGTCCATTTACTTTAAACTTCCAGTCTAGACACCATGTTTCGATTTCCTTCGTTTTTTCTTGGAGTTTTTGTAGGGCGATGTTGGGGTTTTGGACTTCACTACGATTCCAGTGTCATCTGCGAACAGTGCTGTGATACTATTGAAGTCTTCTTTGTCGACAGAAAATGTCGTAAGTAAATAATATAAATAATATGGGCCCAAGAATGCTTTCTTGGGGCACTCCTGCTGTTACTTTTCTGTTTGTTGACTTCATGTGTTTAAAGTTAACTTGAAAAGTTCTATTATGTAAGTAGGCCTGTATAATTTTTATGATACCAGATGGGAAATTCAGTTGTATAAGTTTGAAAATGATACTCTGATGCCAAACTTTGTCAAATGCTTTTGCGTTATCTAACATCAGAAATGCTGAACTCTGTTTATTGTGGTCGACTATTCTGAGGAGCTGTTTGGTTGTGTCAAGATGCTTCCGAAAGCCATACTGCTCGTCAGGTAGTTTGGTAAGGTGAGGCATAATCCGTGTGTAGATAATTTTTTCCATAAGTTTTCCTAAATTGCACAAAAGACTGATGGATCTGTAGCTCTCAGGTAAGGTAGTATCCTTGCCAGGTTTGAGGAAAAGTATGACATTTGCGGTCTTCCAGGCGTCAGGGAAATAGTTCAGGGCAAAGCAAGCATTGTAGATATGAACGATTAGTTGAATATACTGTTTTGGTAGTAGTTTGATCATCTTGTTTTTGATATTATCGCAACCGGGAGCTGTTTTTAGCTTTAATTTGTTTATGTGGTTTATCACTTCTTCTGTTGTGGCCGGTTCGATTATCTCTGGTGATGGGTGTGATGAGTTGAATTGTTTTACATTTTCAATAATCAAGTTGTGATTGTTCAGATTGAAAGCCGTGTTAAGAGAGAATTGTTTTTCTAGGGAGTCAGCAAAAGTTTCGGCTTTATCTTGCGATGTGAAAACATACCCTGTTTCTTTATGTAAAGGCTTATCCACTTAAGGTGTGGTGTGAAGTGATTTAGTCATTCTCCAGACTGAGTTATCCTCCGTGATTCGATTTTGTCGATCCATTGTTTTTTTTTATAGTATCGGCATTTCTAACTTATTTGCTTGTTGAGATTAATCATCTCTTCTCTGTAGTCTGGATCAGAAGTTTTTTGATGTTTCTTTCGGCACCAGTTTCTCTGTTTGATTAAAGATTTGATTTCAGGTGGTAGTTTAAGATAGTTTGAAGTGAGTATTTTTGACGTAGTTGATTTACCATAGGCAGTAATGATATCATTCTGGAGAATAGTAATTTGTGTATCAATATCTTCCGTGGTGTTAAGAGCTGCAATGTTTGGTTTGTTTGTTGTGAGAATATTTTGAAAGAGGTTCCAATCGGTTTTGGTGATCTGCTTTCTGTCCTGTCGTAAGGCTATCCCAATCGATATGTAGACTGGAAGATGATCAGAGGATAATGCATTTAGTACGTCGGCTGCAATGGGTGTATTCAAATTGGAGATAGCGAAGTCGAGAATGTCCGGTCTTTGATTCCTCATGTTTGGTAGATATGTGGGACTTAATGGTGCGATAACAGTGAGTCCGTGTTTATTCAAAATATTCTTGAGTTGTTGCCCGTTGCGGTTGGTTCTGTTGCATCCCCATATTACATGTTTCGAGTTAAAATCTCCAGCTACTGTTGTCTCCATGTTTGCCGGGAAAAGTTGTTTGATGTCATCGTCGGAGATAGTATTGCCAGGAGCGTTGTAAATGCCAGTGATCTTAATGCTTTTATTATCATAATTAAGAAGGATTGAAATTTGTTCATATCCAGCATGGTTTGATTTATTAAATTCAGTGGTCATAAGACTATTCTTTGCCAAGAGGGCAACTCCCCCACCTCTGAAATTCCTATCACACCTATAAGTAGTATAGTTGGCAACTTTAATGTGATGCTGTTTGTTAAGATGAGTCTCTGTGATAATCATAATATCCGGGTCAAAATCAGAAATAAAATCTTTAAGTTCATGAATTTTGTTAAAAACTCCATTTGAATTCCAGTTAATATGAAGTGGTGCTTTGCGAAATGTGGCTTTATTCATTATTTGTTGAGGGTTGGCTTGATTTGACAGCTTCTGCTATTGATTTTAGTTGTCGAAGTAAGCTGAATCCTTCATCGTTTTTTAAAAATTCTACAAAGTTTTTAAGTTCACTCAGAATTTTATGCGCTTCATGAACCAGGCTTCTGTCTTCATGCTGGGCATTTTGAAGATCCCGAATCTTTGCTTCTTTAAGAATTGATGCATATGTTACAGTCGGAGCAGTTCTATTTCGGTAAACTTCGTCATTTTGCTGGTTGGAGCTGAAACTGCGTCTGAGTTCTACTTGAGGATATTTGGGGCATTGTTTGTAATTTGAAGGGTGGGGACCACTACAGTTGGCACACTTGGCCGGAGTGTCTTTGGGTTTCTGACAGGTGTATGTGTAATGCCCTTCGCCGCACTTTAAGCATTTGGGAGCATGTCTGCATGATTGTTGGACGTGGTTAAAATTCTGGCATCTATGGCACTGTGTCACACCGCTACGCCCTTTGTAGTTGTCAACTGTAATTATTAAGTTCATGAGTCTCGTGAGATCGTAAATCTCTTTGTTGTGGTCATTTTTTGGTAGTGTCACTATAAACAAGGGCAAGTTGATTTTACCTTTCTCTGTGAATTTTGTCATCTGAGTAATTTTAATTGGGACGAATCCCACTTTGATGAGTTCCTTTTCTACTTCTTCTGCGTTGTATTCAGCAGGTATACTTTTAAGCACAACTTTGAGTGGTTTGTCTTGTTGTAGAAGAAAAGTATGATACTCGACCTTGTTGTCATCTAGAATTTTTGTAATTTTTCTGTGCGCGTCATCATCTGCTACTTTTAGATTGATTTGGTCACCAAACACTTTGCCTGTGAAGTCTGAGCAGTTGTTATTTTGTAGCAGTTCTTTAATTTGTTTCCAATTGAAGTTAGAGTCTTTGATGAGGATTGGTGGAATGCGTTGCTTTTTAAGCTTGGGAGTTTGAAAGAAGTCACTTTCATCTTCTTGTTGGTTTTTATCGTCAGATTCAAATCGAGGTTTTTTATTTTTATTGTATTCCTCTTCGCCGCTTTCTGCTGATGGAAGAGTATCAATAACTTTTTGTAGTTCCATAGCATTTTCTTCGTCGGTTTCCCATGATTCGCTTAATTTATGGTCGCTCGCTATTTGCTTGTCTTCTTTATTGTTGGTGGCGTCGTTTTTGGTTGCCGCAGTCGTATTTTGCTTACTTTTTTATTTCTTTTTAGTTGATATCTTACGTTTTTTATTTGTACTTGGAAGAGTTGGGGGGATCTTGTGCTTTGTCAAGTGCCTTTTGTGTCTTTTTTCAGCTTCCAATTGGGAGTTCCTGGTGCGAAGTTTCCCTATTTGTTCGTTTAATTTTGCTACTTGCTCAACTAGAGCACATAACCGAAAATTCACGATAGATAGTTGTTGCGCCATATCTCCAGGCTGAGGAGTAGTTGTTGCAGTAGAAAGATCATTGCTATTTGGATCTTGAACCTCCATGGTTTAAGTCACTGTATACTTACAGTAAAAAATAATAATAAGATAAATAAATAAAAATTCACTTGAATATTTACCTCAAGTCGTAATCTTGCAATTGTTGAGTCACGTTTCAATAGTCAGTAGCGATCACTCAGGTCCGGAATCCCGCAATTCGTTCAATCAAACCTTTCACTCACCGAAAAGAAAACCTCTTTTGACAGCAAGCACTCTGAATCAAACTCACAAAAGTGTATAACACACTGAGTAGAACTGGGCAATTCAGTACCTCAATCGCAATTAAAGAATCACTGCCAAACTCTCTCTCAATCGCGATAATCACGGACTTTCAGTATGCAGAGAGATGCGCTTTTATTTAACGGCAACTTCAAGTGAGAACGCTTCCGGCTGCCGATTTCTTTTCGTTTACTTCCAAATTCACAGAGGTGCTAAATTGAGTGGCCTCCTTAGCCGAGTGGTATCTCCCACCAAAAGCTATGCGAAGCGTTAAAGTGGCGAGTTCGAATCCCGCCTTAGCCCTGGATGTCTTCTTCGTGATGTCTTTCTCTAAATTGTTCTATCTGTCCTTCTGTCTGACAAAGGTTTATAAACTTAAATTGTGCACACAAATCTGAAATGTATGTAATTTCAATAAAGCAATCAATAAAGATTCTAAATTAGAGTCCTTGTGGTCGAGAACCTCCCACGAATTGATCGAAACGTAGGAGGTAACGAGTACGAAACCAGCCGCAACATATCTTTGTGCACAGGTTTATATTAACTGTTATTCTACTTCAGGTGGGTCTAGCACTCAAACCCCTGCACATATCCGTGAATAAGTAGATAAAATAAATGTATGTGGTTTAAGGTAACAAGGCCTTTGAGACCTTACTATAAGTTTTGAAGCTTGAAGTGAGGGTTGATTATACTGTTATATGTTTTTCATACTTTCCTTAGTGTTGTTTACTTTCTTTCAATATGGTATGCACTTCAAAGTAGTCCGTACACATGGCTTGTGTACATTACAGATAAAAGAAAATCAGTAAAATACGGTTTTGTCTATGTGTCCAAGAAATCATTGTTTCGCAATGGTAGGTAGGTACTTTATTTACGCGCACTAGAGCTGCACAATGGGCTATTGGCGACGGTCTGGGATACTCTAATTAACTGCCTTTTTATCGGTACTCGAACCCAATATCATTTGATCAGTTTTAGAAGCCATAAAAGTTTTTGATAAATATTCATACCTACGATGATTTTTTAAGCATACCAACTATCATTTGAACAAATCTCGAACTCACTATCTTTTTATCGATATTCGATTCCACTTTATCTTTACTCAAACCATCTATCATTTGATCTGTACTCGAACCCACAGTATTTTTTTTAATCAGTACTTGAACCCTTTATCATTTGATCAATTTTCCAATCGACTCTGTTTCGTTGAAAGTTATATTTACTATTTTTACTCGAACAAACAGTTTTATCTGCACACTTGTTGAAACCTCTCAATTTCTTAAGATCTTCGTATCCACTCAATTAATTTTAATCACCCTTTTTATTATTCTTTATGAATTAACTCACCTTTTTTTTACCACCTCCCGAAAAATTTTGCTCGAATGTTGTTGTTTTTTAAATGTTACTCGAACCCATCATTACTTGAACAAACTCTATTTTGTTCAGAACTTGAACTCACTTTCTAATTATTAATACTCAAAAACCCTCTATCATTTGATCTTTACTCTATTTCTCTGCCTTTTCATCGGTTCATGTATCCAGTATCATTTGATCAATTTTAGGATCAACACAATTTTCTTATCATTAGTCGATTACAGTAGTCGAACCAATGATGTTTTTATAGGTACTCAAACCAGCTATCATTTAATTAGTTCTCGAAATCACACTGTTTTCATCGCCTCCCAAAATATGTTGATCAGTTTTGATAACCATAAATCTTTTTGATTAATTACTGAAACCTACGAACGATGATTTTGTAGGCATATTCGTAGCAACTATCATTTGGATAAATCTTGAACTCACTATCCTTTCATAGGTTCTCGAATGGGCCCCCTGGCTGAGCTGTATCACCCCCAAAACGCTGTGCAAAGAGTGGAGGCAGTGGGTGCGAATCCCACTGTTACCCCGGGATGTATCTTCGTGCTGTCCTTCTCTGTATTGTGCTATATGTTCTTCTATTTGACAATGGCTTATAAACCTAAATTGAGTACACAAGATGTTATCCCAATAAACAATAAATAAATAAAACAATAGGCACTCGAACCCACTTTATTTTTATCTTTACTCAAACCCTTTATCATTTGATCACAACTCGAACATACAATATTTTGAAAGATAATTGAGCAAACTATTCTTTAGACAGTTCTCCCTCTTTTCTTTTATCAGTGTTTGAACCCATTATCATTTGATCAAGACTATGTTACATTCAAAGCTATCTTTACTATTGTTACTCGAACAAACAGTTTTATCTATCCAAAGTTGAACATTGATATCTCACCAACATCTTTCAGATGTGTGTTGTCCCGCAGTGGACTGATCGTTAAGACACGGTTCCCAGCAGATCACCGAAGTCAAGCATCCCTGGCTGCGGTCAGTGTGCGGGTGGGTGACCACTTGGCTCAGTCTGCGTAGGGGCCGAGGGTGTGCGGTATTGGTCCTCGTTAAACTGTTCTACCGTAAAGTGCTCGACTTCGCGTGCAGGTCGTTGGGCTACCGAAGCAGGGGTGCCATCCCCTCTGCAGAGGATCAAAATTGTGATGGCATGTCTTCGGATCATCCTCAGGGATGTTTCCCAGACCGTCGCCAATAGCCCATTGTGCAGCTCTAGTGCGATGTAAATTAACTACATCTACATCTACATCAGATGTGTGTTATATTCAGTTCCTGAATATCTCAGAGATATCCCTGGATGTCTGAGAGACATATTTCATTTTTGGTTTACTAGAGTATTGACAAATGCTTCGATACTAAATTTGTATTATTTAATATTAAACAATACACATTTTTAATTGAGTTGTAGTTGTAGTTCATTTGGTAACTTTTATAATCAAATCATTTAATTTTTATAGTCAACTGCACAATTGGCAATTGGCGACGGTCTGGGAAACATCCCTGAGGATGATCCGAAGACAGACATAACATAAGACATGCCATCATAATTTTGATCCTCTGCAGAGGGTATGGCCCACCCGCTTCGGTTGCCCAACGACCTGCTCGCGAAGCAGAGCACTTTACGGTAGAACAGTTTGACGAGGTTCCTACGCCATTGTCCAACTGGTCACCCACATGCACACTGACCGCATCCAGTGATGCTTTACTTCGGTGATCTGCTGGGAACAGTGTCTTAACGATTAGTACATTCCGGGACAATTTTTAATTGAGCATTTCTTATTAAATTGAATTTATCTTGTATTATGAGTATATTTAGATTGCATATCATGTAGGTTATGAAAATATTATTGCATAACGTTAGGATATATGTAAAATATACTTATAATTACTGATTTACTTTATTTGAAAAATTGTCTCAGAATTCTAATTTGAAATGTTTGTATACAGGAAATTATTTGTTAGTTTTGATTGCTAACTCAAGAAATTTTTTAAAACAGTAAATTTTATAAAATACTGAATTTAGTAAAATTTTATTAATTTTTTATTAAAATTAATTACTTTCCACAGTTATTGCAATGTTCAGAATGAGTGTTTTAAATAAGAAACGTTATTACAATTACAGCAAAAACATTTTTGTTGGTCGAAAAGAACTGATCGTATTTGAAAAATGAATAGTTGAAGGAGTGATATGAAAATATTACAAGATTCTGAATTTTTTCAATTAAGAAAAACATTTGTTAGAAATCAATGATTCATTTTCTAAAATTTATGATCATTAAATAATGGTGGGTTTGAAGCACCGATAAAAGGAGTGTGGGTTCAAGCACCCATGTGAATGGAGTGGGCTCAAGTTTAAAATAAAGAAGAGTAGATTATAAAAATTAATCAAATGACAGTGGGTTCCAGCACCGATGAAAGGAGAGTGGGTTCAAATACTATTGTAAAGACAGTGGGTTCAAGTTTGAAACAAAGGAGAGAGGATTATAAAAATTATTAAAATTATGGTGGGTTCAAGCGTCGATGATAGGAGAATGGGTTCGAATATTGATGTAATGATAGTGGGTTCAAGTTTTAAACAAAAATGAGTTGATTATAAAAATTAATCAAATGACAGTGAATTCAAGCACCGATGGAAGGAGAGTGTGTCCGAGTACCTATGTAAAGCTAGTTGGTTCAAGGTTTAACAACAAAAAAAAAAAGAGTAGATTGTAAAAATTAATCAAATGATTGAGGTTTCAAGCACCAATGAAAGGAGAGTCGGTTCAAATACCGATGCAAAGATGGGAACTTAAATTTGAAACAAAGGAGAGTTTATTATAAAAATTAATCAGATGATAAAAGGTTCAAGCACTGATGAAAGGGGAGAGGGTTCTAGTACCGATGAAAAGATAGTGAGTTCAAGTTTAAAACAAAAGAGAGTGGTTTCAAATACCGATGTAAAGATAGTAAATTTAAATTTGAAGCAAATGAGAATTTATTACAAAAATTAATCAAATGATAGCGGATGTTTAGAACCAATGAAAAGAGGGTGGGTTCGAGTACCACTGTAAAGACAGTGGGTTCAAGATTTTGACAAAAGAGAGTTGATTATAAAAATTAATCAAATGATAGTGGATTTAAGCACCGGTGAAAGGAGAGTGGATTTGATCACCGAGGTAAAGATAGTGGGCTCAAGTTTGAAAAAGGAAGGTGGATTTTAAAAATTAATCAAATGATAGCGGGTTCAAAAACCGATGTTTGAAGAGTGGGTTCGAGTACCCATGTAAATATAGTGGGTTCAAGTTTTAATTAAAGGAGAATGGAGTTCAAAAAGTAATCAAATGACAGCGGGTTCAAGCACCGATGAAAGGATAATGGGTTCAAGTACCGATGAAAGGAGAGAGGGTTCAAATACTATTGTAAAGACAGTGGGTTCAAGTTTGAAACAAAGGAGAGTGGATTATAAAAATTATTAAAATTATGGTGGGTTCAATCGTCGATGATAGGAGAATGGGTTCGAATATTGATGTAATGATAGTGGGTTCAAGTTTTAAACAAAAATGAGTTGATTATAAAAATTAATCAAATGACAGTGAATTCAAGCACCGATGAAAGGAGAGTGTGTCCGAGTACCTATGTAAAGCTAGTTGGTTCAAGGTTTAACAACAAAAAAAAAAGAGTAGATTATAAAAATTAATCAAATGATTGAGGTTTCAAGCACCAATGAAAGAATGGTCGGTTCAAATACCGATGCAAAGATGGGAACTTAAATTTGAAACAAAGGAGAGTTTATTATAAAAATTAATCAGATGATAAAAGGTTCAAGCACTGATGAAAGGGGAGAGGGTTCTAGTACCGATGAAAAGATAGTGTGTCCGAGTACCGATGTAATGATAGTGGGTTCAAGTTTTAAACAAAAGAAAGTGGATTATAAAAATTATTAAAATGATAGAGGATTTATGCACCGATAAAAGGAGAATGTGTCCGAGTACCGATGTAATGATAGTGGGTTCAAGTTTTAAACAAAAGAGAGTTGATTATAAAAATTAATAAAATGACAGTGAATTCAAGCACCGATGAAAGGAGAGTGTGTCCGAGTACCGATGTAATGATAGTGGGTTCAAGTTTTAAACAAAAGAGAGTTGATTATAAAAATTAATAAAATGACAGTGAATTCAAGCACCGATGAAAGGAGAGTGTGTCCGAGTACCGATGTAATGATAGTGGATTCAAGTTTTAAACAAAAGAGAGTTGATTATAAAAATTAATAAAATGACAGTGAATTCCAGCACCGATGAAAGGAGAGTGTGTCCGAGTACCGATGTAATGATAGTGGGTTCAAGTTTTAAACAAAAGAGAGTTGATTATAAAAATTAATAAAATGACAGTGAATTCAAGCACCGATGAAAGGAGAGTGTGTCCGAGTACCGATGTAATGATAGTGGGTTCAAGTTTTAAACAAAAGAGAGTTGATTATAAAAATTAATAAAATGACAGTGAATTCAAGCACCGATGAAAGGAGAGTGTGTCCGAGTACCGATGTAATGATAGTGGGTTCAAGTTTTAAACAAAAGAGAGTTGATTATAAAAATTAATAAAATGACAGTGAATTCAAGCACCGATGAAAGGAGAGTGTGTCCGAGTACCGATGTAATGATAGTGGGTTCAAGTTTTAAACAAAAGAGAGTTGATTGTAAAAATTAATAAAATGACAGTGAATTCAAGCACCGATGAAAGGAGAGTGTGTCCGAGTACCGATGTAATGATAGTGGGTTCCAGTTTTAAACAAAAGAAAGTGAATTATAAAAATTATTAAAATGATAGCGGATTTATGCACCGATGAAAGGAGAGTGTGTCCGAGTACAGATGTAATGATAGTGGGTTCAAGTTTTAAACAAAAGAAAGAGGATTATAAAAATTATTAAAATGATAGCGGATTTATGCACCGATGAAAGGAGAGTGTGTCCGAGTACCTGTGTAATGATAGTGGGTTCAAGTTTGAAACAAAAGAAAGAGGATTATAAAAATTATTAAAATGATAGCGGATTTATGCACCGATGAAAGGAGAGTGTGTCCGAGTACCTATGTAATGATAGTGGGTTCAAGTTTTAAACAAAAGAGAGTTGATTATAAAGATTAATAAAATGACAGTGAATTCAAGCACCGTTGGAAGGAGAGTGTGTCCGAGTACCGATGTAATGATAGTGGGTTCAAGTTTTAAACAAAAGAGAGTTGATTATAAAAATTAATAAAATGACAGTGAATTCAAGCACCAATGAAAGGAGATTGTGTCCGAGTACCGATGTAATGATAGTGGGTTCAAGTTTTAAACAAAAGAGAGTTGATTATAAAAATTAATAAAATGACAGTGAATTCAAGCACCGATGAAAGGAGAGTGTGTCCGAGTACCGATGTAATGATAGTGGGTTCAAGTTTTAAACAAAAGAGAGTTGATTATAAAAATTAATAAAATGACGGTGAATTCAAGCACCGATGAAAGGAGAGAGTGTCCGAGTACCGATGTAATGATAGTGGGTTCAAGTTTTAAACAAAAGAAATGGGATTATAAAAATTATTAAAATGATAGCGGATTTATGCACCGATGAAAGGAGAGTGTGTCCGAGTACCGATGTAATGATAGTGGGTTCAAGTTTTAAACAAAAGAGAGTTGATTATAAAAATTAATAAAATGACAGTGAATTCAAGCACCGATGAAAGGAGAGTGTGTCCGAGTACCGATGTAATGATAGTGGGTTCAAATTTTAAACAAAAGAAAGTGGATTATAAAAATTTCTAAAATGATAGCGGATTTATGCACCGATGAAAGGAGAGTGTGTCCGAGTACCGATGTAATGATAGTGGGTTCAAGTTTTAAACAAAGGAAAGTGGATTATAAAAATTAATAAAATGACAGTGAATTCAAGCACCGATTAAAGGAGAGTGTGTCCAAGTACCGATGTAATGATAGTGGGTTCAAGTTTTAAACAAAAGAGAGTTGATTATAAAAATTAATAAAATGACAGTGAATTCAAGCACCGATGAAAGGAGAGTGTGTCCGAGTACCGATGTAATGATAGTGGGTTCAAGTTTCAAACAAAAGAAAGTGGATTATAAAAATTAATAAAATGACAGTGAATTCAAGCACCGATGAAAGGAGAGTGTGTCCGAGTACCGATGTAATGATAGTGGGTTCAAGTTTTAAACAAAAGAGAGTTGATTATAAAAATTAATAAAATGACAGTGAATTCAAGCACCGATGAAAGGAGAGTGTGTCCGAGTACCGATGTAATGATAGTGGGTTCCAGTTTTAAACAAAAGAAAGTGAATTATAAAAATTATTAAAATGATAGCGGATTTATGCACCGATGAAAGGAGAGTGTGTCCGAGTACCGATGTAATGATAGTGGGTTCAAGTTTTAAACAAAAGAAAGAGGATTATAAAAATTATTAAAATGATAGCAGATTTATGCACCGATGAAAGGAGAGTGTGTCCGAGTACCGATGTAATGATAGTGGGTTCAAGTTTTAAACAAAAGAAAGAGGATTATAAAAATTATTAAAATGATAGCGGATTTATGCACCGATGAAAGGAGAGTGTGTCCGAGTACCGATGTAATAATAGTGGGTTCAAGTTTTAAACAAAAGAGAGTTGATTATAAAAATTAATAAAATGACAGTGAATTCAAGCACCGATGAAAGGAGACTGTGTCCGAGTACCGATGTAATGATAGTGGGTTCAAGTTTTAAACAAAAGAAAGTGGATTATAAAAATTAATAAAATGACAGTGAATTCAAGCACCGATGAAAGGAGAGTGTGTCCGAGTACCGATGTAATGATAGTGGGTTCAAGTTTTAAACAAAAGAGAGTTGATTATAAAAATTAATAAAATGACAGTGAATTCAAGCACCGATGAAAGGAGAGTGTGTCCGAGTACCGATGTAATGATAGTGGGTTCAAGTTTTAAACAAAAGAGAGTTGATTATAAAAATTAATGAAATGACAGTGAATTCAAGCACCGATGAAAGAAGAGTGTGTCCGAGTACCGATGTAATGATAGTGGGTTCAAGTTTTAAACAAAAGAGAGTTGATTATAAAAATTAATAAAATGACAGTGAATTCAAGCACCGATGAAAGGAGAGTGTGTCCGAGTACCGATGTAATGATAGTGGGTTCAAGTTTTAAGCAAAAGAGAGTTGATTATAAAAATTAATAAAATGACAGTGAATTCAAGCACCGATGAAAGGAGAGTGTGTCCGAGTACCGATGTAATGATAGTGGGTTCAAGTTTTAAACAAAAGAGAGTTGATTATAAAAATTAATAAAATGACAGTGAATTCAAACACCGATGAAAGGAGAGTGTGTCCGAGTACCGATGTAATGATAGTGGGTTCAAGTTTTAAACAAAAGAGAGTTGATTATAAAAATTAATAAAATGACAGTGAATTCAAGCACCGATGAAAGGAGAGTGTGTCCGAGTACCGATGTAATGATAGTGGGTTCAAGTTTTAAACAAAGGAAAGTGGATTATAAAAATTAATAAAATGACAGTGAATTCAAGCACCGATTAAAGGAGAGTGTGTCCAAGTACCGATGTAATGA
The DNA here is from genome assembly GCA_949128135.1 of Parasteatoda lunata. NCBI lineage: Eukaryota > Metazoa > Arthropoda > Arachnida > Araneae > Theridiidae > Parasteatoda > Parasteatoda lunata. The sequence goes on from OX421971.1 coordinate 2,926,978, forward strand.
TAGTGGGTTCAAGTTTTAAACAAAAGAGAGTTGATTATAAAAATTAATAAAATGACAGTGAATTCAAGCACCGATGAAAGGAGAGTGTGTCCGAGTACCGATGTAATGATAGTGGGTTCAAATTTTAAACAAAAGAAAGTGGATTATAAAAATTATTAAAATGATAGCGGATTTATGCACCGATGAAAGGAGAGTGTGTCCGAGTACCGATGTAATGATAGTGGGTTCAAGTTTTAAACAAAGGAAAGTGGATTATAAAAATTAATAAAATGACAGTGAATTCAAGCACCGATTAAAGGAGAGTGTGTCCAAGTACCGATGTAATGATAGTGGGTTCAAGTTTTAAACAAAAGAGAGTTGATTATAAAAATTAATAAAATGACAGTGAATTCAAGCACCGATGAAAGGAGAGTGTGTCCGAGTACCGATGTAATGATAGTGGGTTCAAGTTTCAAACAAAAGAAAGTGGATTATAAAAATTAATAAAATGACAGTGAATTCAAGCACCGATGAAAGGAGAGTGTGTCCGAGTACCGATGTAATGATAGTGGGTTCAAGTTTTAAACAAAAGAGAGTTGATCATAAAAATTAATAAAATGACAGTGAATTCAAGCACCGATGAAAGGAGAGTGTGTCCGAGTACCGATGTAATGATAGTGGGTTCCAGTTTTAAACAAAAGAAAGTGAATTATAAAAATTATTAAAATGATAGCGGATTTATGCACCGATGAAAGGAGAGTGTGTCCGAGTACCGATGTAATGATAGTGGGTTCAAGTTTTAAACAAAAGAAAGAGGATTATAAAAATTATTAAAATGATAGCGGATTTATGCACCGATGAAAGGAGAGTGTGTCCGAGTACCGATGTAATGATAGTGGGTTCAAGTTTTAAACAAAAGAAAGAGGATTATAAAAATTATTAAAATGATAGCGGATTTATGCACCGATGAAAGGAGAGTGTGTCCGAGTACCGATGTAATAATAGTGGGTTCAAGTTTTAAACAAAAGAGAGTTGATTATAAAAATTAATAAAATGACAGTGAATTCAAGCACCGATGAAAGGAGACTGTGTCCGAGTACCGATGTAATGATAGTGGGTTCAAGTTTTAAACAAAAGAAAGTGGATTATAAAAATTAATAAAATGACAGTGAATTCAAGCACCGATGAAAGGAGAGTGTGTCCGAGTACCGATGTAATGATAGTGGGTTCAAGTTTTAAACAAAAGAGAGTTGATTATAAAAATTAATAAAATGACAGTGAATTCAAGCACCGATGAAAGGAGAGTGTGTCCGAGTACCGATGTAATGATAGTGGGTTCAAGTTTTAAACAAAAGAGAGTTGATTATAAAAATTAATGAAATGACAGTGAATTCAAGCACCGATGAAAGAAGAGTGTGTCCGAGTACCGATGTAATGATAGTGGGTTCAAGTTTTAAACAAAAGAGAGTTGATTATAAAAATTAATAAAATGACAGTGAATTCAAGCACCGATGAAAGGAGAGTGTGTCCGAGTACCGATGTAATGATAGTGGGTTCAAGTTTTAAGCAAAAGAGAGTTGATTATAAAAATTAATAAAATGACAGTGAATTCAAGCACCGATGAAAGGAGAGTGTGTCCGAGTACCGATGTAATGATAGTGGGTTCAAGTTTTAAACAAAAGAGAGTTGATTATAAAAATTAATAAAATGACAGTGAATTCAAACACCGATGAAAGGAGAGTGTGTCCGAGTACCGATGTAATGATAGTGGGTTCAAGTTTTAAACAAAAGAGAGTTGATTATAAAAATTAATAAAATGACAGTGAATTCAAGCACCGATGAAAGGAGAGTGTGTCCGAGTACCGATGTAATGATAGTGGGTTCAAGTTTTAAACAAAGGAAAGTGGATTATAAAAATTAATAAAATGACAGTGAATTCAAGCACCGATTAAAGGAGAGTGTGTCCAAGTACCGATGTAATGATAGTGGGTTCAAGTTTTAAACAAAAGAGAGTTGATTATAAAAATTAATAAAATGACAGTGAATTCAAGCACCGATGAAAGGAGAGTGTGTCCGAGTACCGATGTAATGATAGTGGGTTCAAATTTTAAACAAAAGAAAGTGGATTATAAAAATTATTAAAATGATAGCGGATTTATGCACCGATGAAAGGAGAGTGTGTCCGAGTACCGATGTAATGATAGTGGGTTCAAGTTTTAAACAAAGGAAAGTGGATTATAAAAATTAATAAAATGACAGTGAATTCAAGCACCGATTAAAGGAGAGTGTGTCCAAGTACCGATGTAATGATAGTGGGTTCAAGTTTTAAACAAAAGAGAGTTGATTATAAAAATTAATAAAATGACAGTGAATTCAAGCACCGATGAAAGGAGAGTGTGTCCGAGTACCGATGTAATGATAGTGGGTTCAAGTTTCAAACAAAAGAAAGTGGATTATAAAAATTAATAAAATGACAGTGAATTCAAGCACCGATGAAAGGAGAGTGTGTCCGAGTACCGATGTAATGATAGTGGGTTCAAGTTTTAAACAAAAGAGAGTTGATCATAAAAATTAATAAAATGACAGTGAATTCAAGCACCGATGAAAGGAGAGTGTGTCCGAGTACCGATGTAATGATAGTGGGTTCCAGTTTTAAACAAAAGAAAGTGAATTATAAAAATTATTAAAATGATAGCGGATTTATGCACCGATGAAAGGAGAGTGTGTCCGAGTACCCATGTAATGATAGTGGGTTCAAGTTTTAAACAAAAGAAAGAGGATTATAAAAATTATTAAAATGATAGCGGATTTATGCACCGATGAAAGGAGAGTGTGTCCGAGTACCGATGTAATGATAGTGGGTTCAAGTTTTAAACAAAAGAAAGAGGATTATAAAAATTATTAAAATGATAGCGGATTTATGCACCGATGAAAGGAGAGTGTGTCCGAGTACCGATGTAATAATAGTGGGTTCAAGTTTTAAACAAAAGAGAGTTGATTATAAAAATTAATAAAATGACAGTGAATTCAAGCACCGATGAAAGGAGAGTGTGTCCGAGTACCGATGTAATGATAGTGGGTTCAAGTTTTAAACAAAAGAAAGTGGATTATAAAAATTAATAAAATGACAGTGAATTCAAGCACCGATGAAAGGAGAGTGTGTCCGAGTACCGATGTAATGATAGTGGGTTCAAGTTTTAAACAAAAGAGAGTTGATTATAAAAATTAATAAAATGACAGTGAATTCAAGCACCGATGAAAGGAGAGTGTGTCCGAGTACCGATGTAATGATAGTGGGTTCAAGTTTTTAACAAAAGAGAGTTGATTATAAAAATTAATGAAATGACAGTGAATTCAAGCACCGATGAAAGAAGAGTGTGTCCGAGTACCGATGTAATGATAGTGGGTTCAAGTTTTAAACAAAAGAGAGTTGATTATAAAAATTAATAAAATGACAGTGAATTCAAGCACCGATGAAAGGAGAGTGTGTCCGAGTACCGATGTAATGATAGTGGGTTCAAGTTTTAAGCAAAAGAGAGTTGATTATAAAAATTAATAAAATGACAGTGAATTCAAGCACCGATGAAAGGAGAGTGTGTCCGAGTACCGATGTAATGATAGTGGGTTCAAGTTTTAAACAAAATAGAGTTGATTATAAAAATTAATAAAATGACAGTGAATTCAAACACCGATGAAAGGAGAGTGTGTCCGAGTACCGATGTAATGATAGTGGGTTCAAGTTTTAAACAAAAGAGAGTTGATTATAAAAATTATTAAAATGACAGTGAATTCAAGCACCGATGAAAGGAGAGTGTGTCCGAGTACCGATGTAATGATAGTGGGTTCAAGTTTTAAACAAAAGAGAGTTGATTGTAAAAATTAATAAAATGACAGTGAATTCAAGCACCGATGAAAGGAGAGTGTGTCCGAGTACCGATGTGATGATAGTGGGTTCAAGTTTTAAACAAAAGAAAGTGGATTATAAAAATTATTAAAATGATAGCGGATTTGTGCACCGATGAAAGGAGAGTGTGTCCGAGTACCGATGTAATGATAGTGGGTTCAAGTTTTAAACAAAAGAGAGTTGATTATAAAAATTAATAAAATGACAGTGAATTCAAGCACCGATGAAAGGAGAGTGTGTCCGAGTACCGATGTAATGATAGTGGGTTCAAATTTTAAACAAAAGAAAGTGAATTATAAAAATTATTAAAATGATAGCGGATTTATGCACCGATGAAAGGAGAGTGTGTCCGAGTACCGATGTAATGATAGTGGGTTCAAGTTTTAAACAAAGGAATGTGGATTATAAAAATTAATAAAATGACAGTGAATTCAAGCACCGATGAAAGGAGAGTGTGTCCGAGTACCGATGTAATGATAGTGGGTTCAAATTTTAAACAAAAGAGAGTTGATTATAAAAATTAATAAAATGACAGTGAATTCAAGCACCGATGAAAGGAGAGTGTGTCCGAGTACCGATGTAATGATAGTGGGTTCAAGTTTTAAACAAAAGAAAGTGGATTATAAAAATTAATAAAATGACAGTGAATTCAAGCACCGATGAAAGGAGAGTGTGTCCGAGTACCGATGTAATGATAGTGGGTTCAAGTTTTAAACAAAAGAGAGTTGATTATAAAAATTAATAAAATGACAGTGAATTCAAGCACCGATGAAAGGAGAGTGTGTCCGAGTACCGATGTAATGATAGTGGGTCCCAGTTTTAAACAAAAGAAAGTGAATTATAAAAATTATTAAAATGATAGCGGATTTATGCACCGATGAAAGGAGAGTGTGTCCGAGTACCGATGTAATGATAGTGGGTTCAAGTTTTAAACAAAAGAAAGAGGATTATAAAAATTATTAAAATGATAGCGGATTTATGCACCGATGAAAGGAGAGTGTGTCCGAGTACCGATGTAAAGATAGTGGGTTCAAGTTTTAAACAAAAGAACGAGGATTATAAAAATTATTAAAATGATAGCGGATTTATGCACCGATGAAAGGAGAGTGTGTCCGAGTACCGATGTAATGATATTGGGTTCAAGTTTTAAACAAAAGAGAGTTGATTATAAAAATTAATAAAATGACAGTGAATTCAAGCACCGATGAAAGGAGAGTTTGTCCGAGTAACGATGTAATGATAGTGGGTTCAAGTTTTAAACAAAAGAGAGTTAATTATAAAAATTAATAAAATGACAGTGAATTCAAGCACCGATGAAAGGAGATTGTGTCTGAGTACCGATGTAATGATAGTGGGATCAAGTTTTAAACAAAAGAGAGTTGATTATGAAAATTAATAAAATGACAGTGAATTCAAGCACCGATGAAAGGAGAGTGTGTCCGAGTACCGATGTAATGATAGTGGGTTCAAGTTTTAAACAAAAGAAAGTGGATTATAAAAATTATTAAAATGATAGCGGATTTATGCACCGATGAAAGGAGAGTGTGTCCGAGTACCGATGTAATGATAGTGGGTTCAAGTTTTAAACAAAAGAGAGTTGATTATAAAAATTAATAAAATGACAGTGAATTCAAGCACCGATGAAAGGAGAGTGTGTCCGAGTACCGATGTAATGATAGTGGGTTCAAATTTTAAACAAAAGAAAGTGGATTATAAAAATTATTAAAATGATAGCGGATTTATGCACCGATGAAAGGAGAGTGTGTCCGAGTACCGAAGTAATTATAGTGGGTTCAAGTTTTAAACAAAAGAAAGTGGATTATAAAAATTAATAAAATGACAGTGAATTCAAGCACCGATGAAAGGAGAGTGTGTCCGAGTACCGATGTAATGATAGTGGGTTCAAGTTTTAAACAAAAGAGAGCTGATTATAAAAATTAATAAAATGACAGTGAATTCAAGCACCGATGAAAGGAGAGTGTGTCCGAGTACCGATGTAATGATAGTGGGTTCAAGATTTAAACAAAAGAGAGTTGATTATAAAAATTAATAAAATGACAGTGAATTCAAGCACCGATGAAAGGAGAGTGATTCCGAGTACCGATGTAATGATAGTGGGTTCAAGTTTTAAACAAAAGAGAGTTGATTATAAAAATTAATAAAATGACAGTGAATTCAAGCACCGATGAAAGGAGAGTGTGTCCGAGTAACGATGTAATGATAGTGGGTTCAAGTTTTAAACAAAAGAGAGTTGATTATAAAAATTAATAAAATGACAGTGAATTCAAGCACCGATGAAAGGAGATTGTGTCTGAGTACCGATGTAATGATAGTGGGATCAAGTTTTAAACAAAAGAGAGTTGATTATGAAAATTAATAAAATGACAGTGAATTCAAGCACCGATGAAAGGAGAGTGTGTCCGAGTACCGATGTAATGATAGTGGGTTCAAGTTTTAAACAAAAGAGAGTTGATTATAAAAATTAATAAAACGACAGTGAATTCAAGCACCGATGAAAGAAGAGTGTGTCCGAGTACCGATGTAATGATAGTGGGTTCAAGTTTTAAACAAAAGAAAGTGGATTATAAAAATTATTAAAATGATAGCGGATTTATGCACCGATGAAAGGAGAGTGTGTCCGAGTACCGAAGTAATTATAGTGGGTTCAAGTTTTAAACAAAAGAGAGTTGATTATAAAAATTATTAAAATGACAGTGAATTCAAGCACCGATGAAAGGAGAGTGTGTCCGAGTACCGATGTAATGATAGTGGGTTCAAGTTTTAAACAAAAGAGAGTTGATTATAAAAATTAATAAAATGACAGTGAATTCAAGCACCGATGAAAGGAGAGTGATTCCGAGTACCGATGTAATGATAGTGGGTTCAAGTTTTAAACAAAAGAGAGTTGATTATAAAAATTAATAAAATGACAGTGAATTCAAGCACCGATGAAAGGAGAGTGTGTCCGAGTACCGATGTAATGATAGTGGGTTCAAATTTTAAACAAAAGAGAGTTGATTATAAAAATTAATAAAATGACAGTGAATTCAAGCACCGATGAAAGGAGAGTGATTCCGAGTACCGATGTAATGATAGTGGGTTCAAGTTTTAAACAAAATAGAGTTGATTATAAAAATTAATAAAATGACAGTGAATTCAAGCACCGATGAAAGGAGAGTGTGTCCGAGTAACGATGTAATGATAGTGGGTTCAAGTTTTAAACAAAAGAGAGTTGATTATAAAAATTAATAAAATGACAGTGAATTCAAGCACCGATGAAGGGAGATTGTGTCTGAGTACCGATGTAATGATAGTGGGATCAAGTTTTAAACAAAAGAGAGTTGATTATGAAAATTAATAAAATGACAGTGAATTCAAGCACCGATGAAAGGAGAGTGTGTCCGAGTACCGATGTAATGATAGTGGGTTCAAGTTTTAAACAAAAGAAAGTGGATTATAAAAATTATTAAAATGATAGCGGATTTATGCACCGATGAAAGGAGAGTGTGTCCGAGTACCGATGTAATGATAGTGGGTTCAAGTTTTAAACAAAAGAGAGTTGATTATAAAAATTAATAAAATGACAGTGAATTCAAGCACCGATGAAAGGAGAGTGTGTCCGAGTACCGATGTAATGATAGTGGGTTCAAGTTTTAAACAAAAGAGAGTTGATTATAAAAATTAATAAAATGACAGTGAATTCAAGCACCGATGAAAGGAGAGTGATTCCGAGTACCGATGTAATGATAGTGGGTTCAAGTTTTAAACAAAAGAGAGTTGATTATAAAAATTAATAAAATGGAAGTGAATTCAAGCACCGATGAAAGGAGAGTGTGTCCGAGTAACGATGTAATGATAGTGGGTTCAAGTTTTAAACAAAAGAGAGTTGATTATAAAAATTAATAAAATGACAGTGAATTCAAGCACCGATGAATGGAGATTGTGTCTGAGTACCGATGTAATGATAGTGGGATCAAGTTTTAAACAAAAGAGAGTTGATTATGAAAATTAATAAAATGACAGTGAATTCAAGCACCGATGAAAGGAGAGTGTGTCCGAGTACCGATGTAATGATAGTGGGTTCAAGTTTTAAACAAAAGAGAGTTGATTATAAAAATTAATAAAATGACAGTGAATTCAAGCACCGATGAAAGGAGAGTGTGTCCGAGTACCGATGTAATGATAGTGGGTTCAAGTTTTAAACAAAAGAAAGTGGATTATAAAAATTATTAAAATGATAGCGGATTTATGCACCGATGAAAGGAGAGTGTGTCCGAGTACCGATGTAATGATAGTGGGTTCAAGTTTTAAACAAAAGAGAGTTGATTATAAAAATTAATAAAATGACAGTGAATTCAAGCACCGATGAAAGGAGAGTGTGTCCGAGTACCGATGTAATGATAGTGGGTTCAAATTTTAAACAAAAGAAAGTGGATTATAAAAATTATTAAAATGATAGCGGATTTATGCACCGATGAAAGGAGAGTGTGTCCGAGTACCGAAGTAATAATAGTGGGTTCAAGTTTTAAACAAAAGAAAGTGGATTATAAAAATTAATAAAATGACAGTGAATTCAAGCACCGATGAAAGGAGAGTGTGTCCGAGTACCGATCTAATGATAGTGGGTTCAAGTTTTAAACAAAAGAGAGTTGATTATAAAAATTAATAAAATGACAGTGAATTCAAGCACCGATGAAAGGAGAGTGTGTCCGAGTACCGATGTAATGATAGAGGGTTCAAGTTTTAAACAAAAGAGAGTTGATTATAAAAATTAATAAAATGACAGTGAATTCAAGCACCGATGAAAGGAGAGTGATTCCAAGTACCGATGTAATGATAGTGGGTTCAAGTTTTAAACAAAAGAGAGTTGATTATAAAAATTAATAAAATGACAGTGAATTCAAGCACCGATGAAAGGAGAGTGTGTCCGAGTACCGATGTAATGATAGTGGGTTCAAGTTTTAAACAAAAGAGAGTTGATTATAAAAATTAATGAAATGACAGTGAATTCAAGCACCGATGAAAGGAGAGTGTGTCCGAGTACCGATGTAATGATAGTGGGTTCAAGTTTTAAGCAAAAGAGAGTTGATTATAAAAATTAATAAAATGACAGTGAATTCAAGCACCGATGAAAGGAGAGTGTGTCCGAGTACCGATGTAATGATAGTGGGTTCAAATTTTAAACAAAAGAAAGTGGATTATAAAAATTATTAAAATGATAGCGGATTTATGCACCGATGAAAGGAGAGTGTGTCCGAGTACCGATGTAATGATATTGGGTTCAAGTTTTAAACAAAAGAGAGTTGATTATAAAAATTAATAAAATGTCAGTGAATTCAAGCACCGATGAAAGGAGAGTGTGACCGAGTAACGATGTAATGATAGTGGGTTCAAGTTTTAAACAAAAGAGAGTTAATTATAAAAATTAATAAAATGACAGTGAATTCAAGCACCGATGAAAGGAGATTGTGTCTGAGTACCGATGTAATGATAGTGGGATCAAGTTTTAAACAAAAGAGAGTTGATTATGAAAATTAATAAAATGACAGTGAATTCAAGCACCGATGAAAGGAGAGTGTGTCCGAGTACCGATGTAATGATAGTGGGTTCAAGTTTTAAACAAAAGAAAGTGGATTATAAAAATTATTAAAATGATAGCGGATTTATGCACCGATGAAAGGAGAGTGTGTCCGAGTACCGATGTAATGATAGTGGGTTCAAGTTTTAAACAAAAGAGAGTTGATTATAAAAATTAATAAAATGACAGTGAATTCAAGCACCGATGAAAGGAGAGTGTGTCCGAGTACCGATGTAATGATAGTGGGTTCAAATTTTAAACAAAAGAAAGTGGATTATAAAAATTATTAAAATGATAGCGGATTTATGAACCGATGAAAGGAGAGTGTGTCCGAGTACCGAAGTAATTATAGTGGGTTCAAGTTTTAAACAAAAGAAAGTGGATTATAAAAATTAATAAAATGACAGTGAATTCAAGCACCGATGAAAGGAGAGTGTGTCCGAGTACCGATGTAATGATAGTGGGTTCAAGTTTTAAACAAAAGAGAGTTGATTATAAAAATTAATAAAATGACAGTGAATTCAAGCACCGATGAAAGGAGAGTGTGTCCGAGTACCGATGTAATGATAGTGGGTTCAAGTTTTAAACAAAAGAGAGTTGATTATAAAAATTAATAAAATGACAGTGAATTCAAGCACCGATGAAAGGAGATTGTGTCTGAGTACCGATGTAATGATAGTGGGATCAAGTTTTAAACAAAAGAGAGTTGATTATGAAAATTAATAAAATGACAGTGAATTCAAGCACCGATGAAAGGAGAGTGTGTCCGAGTACCGATGTAATGATAGTGGGTTCAAGTTTTAAACAAAAGAGAGTTGATTATAAAAATTATTAAAATGATAGCGGATTTATGCACCGATGAAAGGAGAGTGTGTCCGAGTACCGATGTAATGATAGTGGGTTCAAGTTTTAAACAAAAGAGAGTTGATTATAAAAATTAATAAAATGACAGTGAATTCAAGCACCGATGAAAGGAGAGTGTGTCCGAGTACCGATGTAATGATAGTGGGTTCAAATTTTAAACAAAAGAAAGTGGATTATAAAAATTATTAAAATGATAGCGGATTTATGCACCGATGAAAGGAGAGTGTGTCCGAGTACCGAAGTAATTATAGTGGGTTCAAGTTTTAAACAAAAGAAAGTGGATTATAAAAATTAATAAAATGACAGTGAATTCAAGCACCGATGAAAGGAGAGTGTGTCCGAGTACCGATATAATGATAGTGGGTTCAAGTTTTAAACAAAAGAGAGTTGATTATAAAAATTAATAAAATGACAGTGAATTCAAGCACCGATGAAAGGAGAGTGTGTCCGAGTACCGATGTAATGATAGTGGGTCCCAGTTTTAAACAAAAGAAAGTGAATTATAAAAATTATTAAAATGATAGCGGATTTATGCACCGATGAAAGGAGAGTGTGTCCGAGTACCGATGTAATGATAGTGGGTTCAAGTTTTAAACAGAAGAAAGAGGATTATAAAAATTATTAAAATGATAGCGGATTTATGCACCGATGAAAGGAGAGTGTGTCCGAGTACCGATGTAAAGATAGTGGGTTCAAGTTTTAAACAAAAGAAAGAGGATTATAAAAATTATTAAAATGATAGCGGATTTATGCACCGATGAAAGGAGAGTGTGTCCGAGTACCGATGTAATGATATTGGGTTCAAGTTTTAAACAAAAGAGAGTTGATTATAAAAATTAATAAAATGACAGTGAATTCAAGCACCGATGAAAGGAGAGTTTGTCCGAGTAACGATGTAATGATAGTGGGTTCAAGTTTTAAACAAAAGAGAGTTAATTATAAAAATTAATAAAATGACAGTGAATTCAAGCACCGATGAAAGGAGATTGTGTCTGAGTACCGATGTAATGATAGTGGGATCAAGTTTTAAACAAAAGAAAGTGGATTATAAAAATTATTAAAATGATAGCGGATTTATGCACCGATGAAAGGAGAGTGTGTCCGAGTACCGAAGTAATTATAGTGGGTTCAAGTTTTAAACAAAAGAAAGTGGATTATAAAAATTAATAAAATGACAGTGAATTCAAGCACCGATGAAAGGAGAGTGTGTCCGAGTACCGATATAATGATAGTGGGTTCAAGTTTTAAACAAAAGAGAGTTGATTATAAAAATTAATAAAATGACAGTGAATTCAAGCACCGATGAAAGGAGAGTGTGTCCGAGTACCGATGTAATGATAGTGGGTCCCAGTTTTAAACAAAAGAAAGTGAATTATAAAAATTATTAAAATGATAGCGGATTTATGCACCGATGAAAGGAGAGTGTGTCCGAGTACCGATGTAATGATAGTGGGTTCAAGTTTTAAACAGAAGAAAGAGGATTATAAAAATTATTAAAATGATAGCGGATTTATGCACCGATGAAAGGAGAGTGTGTCCGAGTACCGATGTAAAGATAGTGGGTTCAAGTTTTAAACAAAAGAAAGAGGATTATAAAAATTATTAAAATGATAGCGGATTTATGCACCGATGAAAGGAGAGTGTGTCCGAGTACCGATGTAATGATATTGGGTTCAAGTTTTAAACAAAAGAGAGTTGATTATAAAAATTAATAAAATGACAGTGAATTCAAGCACCGATGAAAGGAGAGTTTGTCCGAGTAACGATGTAATGATAGTGGGTTCAAGTTTTAAACAAAAGAGAGTTAATTATAAAAATTAATAAAATGACAGTGAATTCAAGCACCGATGAAAGGAGATTGTGTCTGAGTACCGATGTAATGATAGTGGGATCAAGTTTTAAACAAAAGAGAGTTGATTATGAAAATTAATAAAATGACAGTGAATTCAAGCACCGATGAAAGGAGAGTGTGTCCGAGTACCGATGTAATGATAGTGGGTTCAAGTTTTAAACAAAAGAAAGTGGATTATAAAAATTATTAAAATGATAGCGGATTTATGCACCGATGAAAGGAGAGTGTGTCCGAGTACCGATGTAATGATAGTGGGTTCAAGTTTTAAACAAAAGAGAGTTGATTATAAAAATTAATAAAATGACAGTGAATTCAAGCACCGATGAAAGGAGAGTGTGTCCGAGTACCGATGTAATGATAGTGGGTTCAAATTTTAAACAAAAGAAAGTGGATTATAAAAATTATTAAAATGATAGCGGATTTATGCACCGATGAAAGGAGAGTGTGTCCGAGTACCGAAGTAATTATAGTGGGTTCAAGTTTTAAACAAAAGAAAGTGGATTATAAAAATTAATAAAATGACAGTGAATTCAAGCACCGATGAAAGGAGAGTGTGTCCGAGTACCGATGTAATGATAGTGGGTTCAAGTTTTAAACAAAAGAGAGTTGATTATAAAAATTAATAAAATGACAGTGAATTCAAGCACCGATGAAAGGAGAGTGTGTCCGAGTACCGATGTAATGATAGTGGGTTCAAGATTTAAACAAAAGAGAGTTGATTATAAAAATTAATAAAATGACAGTGAATTCAAGCACCGATGAAAGGAGAGTGATTCCGAGTACCGATGTAATGATAGTGGGTTCAAGTTTTAAACAAAAGAGAGTTGATTATAAAAATTAATAAAATGACAGTGAATTCAAGCACCGATGAAAGGAGAGTGTGTCCGAGTAACGATGTAATGATAGTGGGTTCAAGTTTTAAACAAAAGAGAGTTGATTATAAAAATTAATAAAATGACAGTGAATTCAAGCACCGATGATAGGAGATTGTGTCTGAGTACCGATGTAATGATAGTGGGATCAAGTTTTAAACAAAAGAGAGTTGATTATGAAAATTAATAAAATGACAGTGAATTCAAGCACCGATGAAAGGAGAGTGTGTCCGAGTACCGATGTAATGATAGTGGGTTCAAGTTTTAAACAAAAGAGAGTTGATTATAAAAATTAATAAAATGACAGTGAATTCAAGCACCGATGAATGAAGAGTGTGTCCGAGTACCGATGTAATGATAGTGGGTTCAAGTTTTAAACAAAAGAAAGTGGATTATAAAAATTATTAAAATGATAGCGGATTTATGCACCGATGAAAGGAGAGTGTGTCCGAGTACCGATGTAATGATAGTGGGTTCAAGTTTTAAACAAAAGAGAGTTGATTATAAAAATTAATAAAATGACAGTGAATTCAAGAACCGATGAAAGGAGAGTGTGTCCGAGTACCGATGTAATGATAGTGGGTTCAAATTTTAAACAAAAGAAAGTGGATTATAAAAATTATTAAAATGATAGCGGATTTATGCACCGATGAAAGGAGAGTGTGTCCGAGTACCGAAGTAATTATAGTGGGTTCAAGTTTTAAACAAAAGAGAGTTGATTATAAAAATTATTAAAATGACAGTGAATTCAAGCACCGATGAAAGGAGAGTGTGTCCGAGTACCGATGTAATGATAGTGGGTTCAAGTTTTAAACAAAAGAGAGTTGATTATAAAAATTAATAAAATGACAGTGAATTCAAGCACCGATGAAAGGAGAGTGATTCCGAGTACCGATGTAATGATAGTGGGTTCAAGTTTTAAACAAAAGAGAGTTGATTATAAAAATTAATAAAATGACAGTGAATTCAAGCACCGATGAAAGGAGAGTGTGTCCGAGTACCGATGTAATGATAGTGGGTTCAAGTTTTAAACAAAAGAGAGTTGATTATAAAAATTAATAAAATGACAGTGAATTCAAGCACCGATGAAAGGAGAGTGATTCCGAGTACCGATGTAATGATAGTGGGTTCAAGTTTTAAACAAAAGAGAGTTGATTATAAAAATTAATAAAATGACAGTGAATTCAAGCACCGATGAAAGGAGAGTGTGTCCGAGTAACGATGTAATGATAGTAGGTTCAAGTTTTAAACAAAAGAGAGTTGATTATAAAAATTAATAAAATGACAGTGAATTCAAGCACCGATGAAAGGAGAGTGTGTCCGAGTACCGATGTAATGATAGTGGGTTCAAATTTTAAACAAAAGAGAGTTGATTATAAAAATTAATAAAATGACAGTGAATTCAAGCACCGATGAAAGGAGAGTGTGTCCGAGTACCGATGTAATGATAGTGGGTTCAAGTTTTAAACAAAAGAGAGTTGATTATAAAAATTAATAAAATGTCAGTGAATTCAAGCACCGATGAAAGGAGAGTGTGTCCGAGTAACGATGTAATGATAGTGGGTTCAAGTTTTAAACAAAAGAGAGTTAATTATAAAAATTAATAAAATGACAGTGAATTCAAGCACCGATGAAAGGAGATTGTGTCTGAGTACCGATGTAATGATAGTGGGATCAAGTTTTAAACAAAAGAGAGTTGATTATGAAAATTAATAAAATGACAGTGAATTCAAGCACCGATGAAAGGAGAGTGTGTCCGAGTACCGATGTAATGATAGTGGGTTCAAGTTTTAAACAAAAGAAAGTGGATTATAAAAATTATTAAAATGATAGCGGATTTATGCACCGATGAAAGGAGAGTGTGTCCGAGTACCGATGTAATGATAGTGGGTTCAAGTTTTAAACAAAAGAGAGTTGATTATAAAAATTAATAAAATGACAGTGAATTCAAGCACCGATGAAAGGAGAGTGTGTCCGAGTACCGATGTAATGATAGTGGGTTCAAATTTTAAACAAAAGAAAGTGGATTATAAAAATTATTAAAATGATAGCGGATTTATGCACCGATGAAAGGAGAGTGTGTCCGAGTACCGAAGTAATTATAGTGGGTTCAAGTTTTAAACAAAAGAAAGTGGATTATAAAAATTAATAAAATGACAGTGAATTCAAGCACCGATGAAAGGAGAGTGTGTCCGAGTACCGATGTAATGATAGTGGGTTCAAGTTTTAAACAAAAGAGAGTTGATTATAAAAATTAATAAAATGACAGTGAATTCAAGCACCGATGAAAGGAGAGTGTGTCCGAGTACCGATGTAATGATAGTGGGTTCAAGTTTTAAACAAAAGAGAGTTGATTATAAAAATTAATAAAATGACAGTGAATTCAAGCACCGATGAAAGGAGAGTGATTCCGAGTACCGATGTAATGATAGTGGGTTCAAGTTTTAAACAAAAGAGAGTTGATTATAAAAATTAATAAAATGACAGTGAATTCAAGCACCGATGAAAGGAGAGTGTGTCCGAGTAACGATGTAATGATAGTGGGTTCAAGTTTTAAACAAAAGAGAGTTGATTATAAAAATTAATAAAATGACAGTGAATTCAAGCACCGATGAAAGGAGATTGTGTCTGAGTACCGATGTAATGATAGTGGGATCAAGTTTTAAACAAAAGAGAGTTGATTATGAAAATTAATAAAATGACAGTGAATTCAAGCACCGATGAAAGGAGAGTGTGTCCGAGTACCGATGTAATGATAGTGGGTTCAAGTTTTAAACAAAAGAGAGTTGATTACAAAAATTAATAAAATGACAGTGAATTCAAGCACCGATGAAAGAAGAGTGTGTCCGAGTACCGATGTAATGATAGTGGGTTCAAGTTTTAAACAAAAGAAAGTGGATTATAAAAATTATTAAAATGATAGCGGATTTATGCACCGATGAAAGGAGAGTGTGTCCGAGTACCGATGTAATGATAGTGGGTTCAAGTTTTAAACAAAAGAGAGTTGATTATAAAAATTAATAAAATGACAGTGAATTCAAGCACCGATGAAAGGAGAGTGATTCCGAGTACCGATGGAATGATAGTGGGTTCAAGTTTTAAACAAAAGAGAGTTGATTATAAAAATTAATAAAATGACAGTGAATTCAAGCACCGATGAAAGGAGAGTGTGTCCGAGTACCGATGTAATGATTGTGGGTTCAAGTTTTAAACAAAAGAGAGTTGATTATAAAAATTAATAAAATGACAGTGAATTCAAGCACCGATGAAAGGAGAGTGTGTCCGAGTACCGATGTAATGATAGTGGGTTCAAATTTTAAACAAAAGAGAGTTGATTATAAAAATTAATAAAATGACAGTGAATTCAAGCACCGATGAAAGGAGAGTGTGTCCGAGTACCGATGTAATGATAGTGGGTTCAAGTTTTAAACAAAAGAGAGTTGATTATAAAAATTAATAAAATGTCAGTGAATTCAAGCACCGATGAAAGGAGAGTGTGTCCGAGTAACGATGTAATGATAGTGGGTTCAAGTTTTAAACAAAAGAGAGTTAATTATAAAAATTAATAAAATGACAGTGAATTCAAGCACCGATGAAAGGAGATTGTGTCTGAGTACCGATGTAATGATAGTGGGATCAAGTTTTAAACAAAAGAGAGTTGATTATGAAAATTAATAAAATGACAGTGAATTCAAGCACCGATGAAAGGAGAGTGTGTCCGAGTACCGATGTAATGATAGTGGGTTCAAGTTTTAAACAAAAGAAAGTGGATTATAAAAATTATTAAAATGATAGCGGATTTATGCACCGATGAAAGGAGAGTGTGTCCGAGTACCGATGTAATGATAGTGGGTTCAAGTTTTAAACAAAAGAGAGTTGATTATAAAAATTAATAAAATGACAGTGAATTCAAGCACCGATGAAAGGAGAGTGTGTCCGAGTACCGATGTAATGATAGTGGGTTCAAATTTTAAACAAAAGAAAGTGGATTATAAAAATTATTAAAATGATAGCGGATTTATGCACCGATGAAAGGAGAGTGTGTCCGAGTACCGAAGTAATTATAGTGGGTTCAAGTTTTAAACAAAAGAAAGTGGATTATAAAAATTAATAAAATGACAGTGAATTCAAGCACCGATGAAAGGAGAGTGTGTCCGAGTACCGATGTAATGATAGTGGGTTCAAGTTTTAAACAAAAGAGAGTTGATTATAAAAATTAATAAAATGACAGTGAATTCAAGCACCGATGAAAGGAGAGTGTGTCCGAGTACCGATGTAATGATAGTGGGTTCAAGTTTTAAACAAAAGAGAGTTGATTATAAAAATTAATAAAATGACAGTGAATTCAAGCACCGATGAAAGGAGAGTGATTCCGAGTACCAATGTAATGATAGTGGGTTCAAGTTTTAAACAAAAGAGAGTTGATTATAAAAATTAATAAAATGACAGTGAATTCAAGCACCGATGAAAGGAGAGTGTGTCCGAGTAACGATGTAATGATAGTGGGTTCAAGTTTTAAACAAAAGAGAGTTGATTATAAAAATTAATAAAATGACAGTGAATTCAAGCACCGATGAAAGGAGATTGTGTCTGAGTACCGATGTAATGATAGTGGGATCAAGTTTTAAACAAAAGAGAGTTGATTATGAAAATTAATAAAATGACAGTGAATTCAAGCACCGATGAAAGGAGAGTGTGTCCGAGTACCGATGTAATGATAGTGGGTTCAAGTTTTAAACAAAAGAAAGTGGATTATAAAAATTATTAAAATGATAGCGGATTTATGCACCGATGAAAGGAGAGTGTGTCCGAGTACCGATGTAATGATAGTGGGTTCAAGTTTTAAACAAAAGAGAGTTGATTATAAAAATTAATAAAATGACAGTGAATTCAAGCACCGATGAAAGGAGAGTGTGTCCGTGTACCGATGTAATGATAGTGGGTTCAAATTTTAAACAAAAGAAAGTGGATTATAAAAATTATTAAAATGATAGCGGATTTATGCACCGATGAAAGGAGAGTGTGTCCGAGTACCGAAGTAATTATAGTGGGTTCAAGTTTTAAACAAAAGAAAGTGGATTATAAAAATTAATAAAATGACAGTGAATTCAAGCACCGATGAAAGGAGAGTGTGTCCGAGTACCGATATAATGATAGTGGGTTCAAGTTTTAAACAAAAGAGAGTTGATTATAAAAATTAATAAAATGACAGTGAATTCAAGCACCGATGAAAGGAGAGTGTGTCCGAGTACCGATGTAATGATAGAGGGTTCAAGTTTTAAACAAAAGAGAGTTGATTATAAAAATTAATAAAATGACAGTGAATTCAAGCACCGATGAAAGGAGAGTGTGTCCGAGTACCGATGTAATGATAGTGGGTTCAAGTTTTAAACAAAAGAGAGTTGATTATAAAAATTAATAAAATGACAGTGAATTCAAGCACCGATGAAAGGAGAGTGATTCCGAGTACCGATGTAATGATAGTGGGTTCAAGTTTTAAACAAAAGAGAGTGGATTATAAAAATTAATAAAATGACAGTGAATTCAAGCACCGATGAAAGGAGAGTGTGTCCGAGTACCGATGTAATGATAGTGGGTTCAAGTTTTAAACAAAAGAGAGTTGATTATAAAAATTAATGAAATGACAAAGAAT
This sequence comes from Parasteatoda lunata, assembly GCA_949128135.1. NCBI lineage: Eukaryota > Metazoa > Arthropoda > Arachnida > Araneae > Theridiidae > Parasteatoda > Parasteatoda lunata. Next base: position 2,945,680 of record OX421971.1, read on the forward strand.
TCAAGCACCGATGAAAGGAGAGTGTGTCCGAGTACCGATGTAATGATAGTGGGTTCAAGTTTTAAACAAAAGAGAGTTGATTATAAAAATTAATAAAATGACAGTGAATTCAAGCACCGATGAAAGGAGAGTGTGCCCGAGAACCGATGTAATGATAGTGGGTTCAAGTTTTAAACAAAAGAAAGTGGATTATAAAAATTATTAAAATGATAGCGGATTTATGCACCGATGAAAGGAGAGTGAGTCCGAGTACCGATGTAATGATAGTGGGTTCAAGTTTTAAACAAAAGAAAGTGGATTATAAAAATTAATAAAGTGACAGTGAATTCAAGCACCGATGAAAGGAGAGTGTGTCCGAGTACCGATGTAATGATAGTGGGTTCAAGTTTTAAACAAAAGAAAGTGGATTATAAAAATTAATAAAATGACAGTGAATTCAAGCACCGATGAAAGGAGTGTGTGTCCGAGTACCGATGTAATGATAGTGGGTTCAAGTTTTAAACAAAAGAGAGTTGATTATAAAAATTAATAAAATGACAGTGAATTCAAGCACCGATGAAAGGAGAGTGTGTCCGAGTACCGATGTAATGATAGTGGGTTCAAATTTTAAACAAAAGAGAGTTGATTATAAAAATTAATAAAGTGACAGTGAATTCAAGCACCGATGAAAGGAGAGTGTGTCCGAGTACCGATGTAATGATAGTGGGTTCAAGTTTTAAACAAAAGAAAGTGGATTATAAAAATTAATAAAATGACAGTGAATTCAAGCACCGATGAAAGGAGAGTGTGTCCGAGTACCGATGTAATGATAGTGGGTTCAAGTTTTAAACAAAAGAGAGTTGATTATAAAAATTAATAAAATGACAGTGAATTCAAGCACCGATGAAAGGAGAGTGTGTCCGAGTACCGATGTAATGATAGTGGGTTAAAGTTTTAAACAAAAGAGAGTTGATTATAAAAATTAATAAAATGACAGTGAATTCAAGCACCGATGAAAGGAGAGTGTGTCCGAGTACCGATGTAATGATAGTGGGTTCAAGTTTTAAACAAAAGAAAGTGGATTATAAAAATTATTAAAATGATAGTGGATTTATGCACCGATGAAAGGAGAGTGTGTCCGAGTACCGATGTAATGATAGTGGGTTCAAATTTTAAACAAAAGAGAGTTGATTATAAAAATTAATAAAATGACAGTGAATTCAAGCACCGATGAAAGGAGAGTGTGTCCGAGTACCGATGTAATGATAGTGGGTTCAAATTTTAAACAAAAGAAAGTGGATTATAAAAATTATTAAAATGATAGTGGATTTATGCTCCGATGAAAGGAGAGTGCGTCCGAGTACCGATGTAATGATAGTGGGTTCAAGTTTTAAACAAAAGAAAGTTGATTATAAAAATTAATAAAATGACAGTGAATTCAAGCACCGATGAAAGGAGAGTGTGTCCGAGTACCGATGTAATGATAGTGGGTTCAAATTTTAAACAAAAGAAAGTGGATTATAAAAATTATTAAAATGATAGCGGATTTATGCACCGATGAAAAGAGAGTGTGTCCGAGTACCGATGTAATGATAGTGGGTTCAAGTTTTAAACAAAAGAAAGTGGATTATAAAAATTAATAAAATGACAGTGAATTCAAGCACCGATGAAAGGAGAGTGTGTCCGAGTACCGATGTAATGATAGTGGGTTTAAGTTTTAAACAAAAGAGAGTTGATTATAAAAATTAATAAAATGACAGTGAATTCAAGCACCGATGAAAGGAGAGTGTGTCCGAGTACCGATGTAATGAAAGTGGGTTCAAGTTTTAAACAAAAGAGAGTTCATTATAAAAATTAATAAAATGACAGAGAATTCAAGCACCGATGAAATGAGAGTGTGTCCGAGTACCGATGTAATGATAGTGGGTTCAAGTTTTAAACAAAAGAGAGTTGATTATAAAAATTAATAAAATGACAGTGAATTCAAGCACCGATGAAAGGAGAGTGTGTCCGATTACCGATGTAATGATAGTGGGTTCAAGTTTTAAACAAAAGAGAGTTGATTATAAAAATTAATAAAATGACAGTGAATTCAAGCACCGATGAAAGGAGAGTGTGTCCGAGTACCGATGTAATGATAATGGGTTCAAGTTTTAAACAAAAGAAAGTGGTTTATAAAAATTAATAAAATGACAGTGAATTCAAGCACCGATGAAAGGAGAGTGTGTCCGAGTACCGATGTAATGATAGTGGGTTCAAGTTTTAAACAAAAGAGAGTTGATTATAAAAATTAATGAAATGACAAAGAATTCAAGCACCGATGAAAGGAGAGTGTGTCCGAGTACCGATGTAATGATAGTGGGTTCAAGTTTTAAACAAAAGAAAGTGGATTATAAAAATTATTAAAATGATAGCGGATTTATGCACCGATGAAAGGAGAGTGTGTCCGAGTACCGATGTAATGATAGTGGGTTCAAGTTTTAAACAAAAGAGAGTTGATTATAAAAATTAATAAAATGACAGTGAATTCAAGCACCGATGAAAGGAGAGTGTGTCCGAGTACCGATGTAATGATAGTGGGTTCAAATTTTAAACAAAAGAAAGTGGATTATAAAAATTATTAAAATGATAGCGGATTTATGCACCGATGAAAGGAGAGTGTGTCCGAGTACCGATGTAATGATAGTGGGTTCAAGTTTTAAACAAAAGAAAGTGGATTATAAAAATTAATAAAATGACAGTGAATTCAAGCACCGATGAAAGGAGAGTGTGTCCGAGTACCGATGTAATGATAGTGGGTTCAAGTTTTAAACAAAAGAGAGTTGATTATAAAAATTAATAAAATGACAGTGAATTCAAGCACCGATGAAAGGAGAGTGTGTCCGAGTACCGATGTAATGATAGTGGGTTCAAGTTTTAAACAAAAGAAAGTGGATTATAAAAATTAATAAAATGACAGTGAATTCAAGCACCGATGAAAGGAGAGTGTGTCCGAGTACCGATGTAATGATAGTGGGTTCAAGTTTTAAACAAAAGAAAGTGGATTATAAAAATTATTAAAATGATAGCGGATTTATGCACCGATGAAAGGAGAGTGTGTCCGAGTACCGATGTAATGATAGTGGGTTCAAGTTTTAAACAAAAGAGAGTTGATTATAAAAATTAATAAAATGACAGTGAATTCAGGCACCGATGAAAGGAGAGTGTGTCCGAGTACCGATGTAATGATAGTGGGTTCAAATTTTAAACAAAAGAAAGTGGATTATAAAAATTATTAAAATGATAGCGGATTTATGCACCGATGAAAGGAGAGTGTGTCCGAGTACCGATGTAATGATAGTGGGTTCAAGTTTTAAACAAAAGAAAGTGGATTATAAAAATTAATAAAATTACAGTGAATTCAAGCACCGATGAAAGGAGAGTGTGTCCGAGTACCGATGTAATGATAGTGGGTTTAAGTTTTAAACAAAAGAGAGTTGATTATAAAAATTAATAAAATGACAGTGAATTCAAGCACCGATGAAAGGAGAGTGTGTCCGAGTACCGATGTAATGATAGTGGGTTCAAGTTTTAAACAAAAGAAAGTGGATTATAAAAATTAATAAAATGACAGTGAATTCAAGCACCGATGAAAGGAGAGTGTGTCCGAGTACCGATGTAATGATAGTGGGTTTAAGTTTTAAACAAAAGAGAGTTGATTATAAAAATTAATAAAATGACAGTGAATTCAAGCACCGATGAAAGGAGAGTGTGTCCGAGTACCGATGTAATGATAGTGGGTTCAAGTTTTAAACAAAAGAGAGTTCATTATAAAAATTAATAAAATGACAGAGAATTCAAGCACCGATGAAAGCAGAGTGTGTCCGAGTACCGATGTAATGATAGTGGGTTCAAGTTTTAAACAAAAGAGGGTTGATTATAAAAATTAATAAAATGACAGTGAATTCAAGCACCGATGAAAGGAGAGTGTGTCCGAGTACCGATGTAATGATAGTGGGTTCAAATTTTAAACAAAAGAGAGTTGATTATAAAAATTAATAAAATGACAGTGAATTCAAGCACCGATGAAAGGAGAGTGTGTCCGAGTACCGATGTAATGATAGTGGGTTCAAATTTTAAACAAAAGAAAGTGGATTATAAAAATTATTAAAATGATAGTGGATTTATGCACCGATGAAAGGAGAGTGTGTCCGAGTACCGATGTAATGATAGTGGGTTCAAGTTTTAAACAAAAGAAAGTTGATTATAAAAATTAATAAAATGACAGTGAATTCAAGCACCGATGAAAGGAGAGTGTGTCCGAGTACCGATGTAATGATAGTGGGTTCAAATTTTAAACAAAAGAAAGTGGATTATAAAAATTATTAAAATGATAGCGGATTTATGCACCGATGAAAAGAGAGTGTGTCCGAGTACCGATGTAATGATAGTGGATTCAAGTTTTAAACAAAAGAAAGTGGATTATAAAAATTAATAAAATGACAGTGAATTCAAGCACCGATGAAAGGAGAGTGTGTCCGAGTACCGATGTAATGATAGTGGGTTTAAGTTTTAAACAAAAGAGAGTTGATTATAAAAATTAATAAAATGACAGTGAATTCAAGCACCGATGAAAGGAGAGTGTGTCCGAGTACCGATGTAATATAAGTGGGTTCAAGTTTTAAACAAAAGAGAGTTCATTATAAAAATTAATAAAATGACAGAGAATTCAAGCACCGATGAAATGAGAGTGTGTCCGAGTACCGATGTAATGATAGTGGGTTCAAGTTTTAAACAAAAGAGAGTTGATTATAAAAATTAATGAAATGACAAAGAATTCAAGCACCGATGAAAGGAGAGTGTGTCCGAGTACCGATTTAATGATAGTGGGTTCAAGTTTTAAACAAAAGAAAGTGGATTATAAAAATTATTAAAATGATAGCGGATTTATGCACCGATGAAAGGAGAGTGTGTCCGAGTACCGATGTAATGATAGTGGGTTCAAGTTTTAAACAAAAGAGAGTTGATTATAAAAATTAATAAAATGACAGTGAATTCAAGCACCGATGAAAGGAGAGTGTGTCCGAGTACCGATGTAATGATAGTGGGTTCAAATTTTAAACAAAAGAAAGTGGATTATAAAAATTATTAAAATGATAGCGGATTTATGCACCGATGAAAGGAGAGTGTGTCCGAGTACCGATGTAATGATAGTGGGTTCAAGTTTTAAACAAAAGAAAGTGGATTATAAAAATTAATAAAATGACAGTGAATTCAAGCACCGATGAAAGGAGAGTGTGTCCGAGTACCGATGTAATGATAGTGGGTTCAAGTTTTAAACAAAAGAGAGTTGATTATAAAAATTAATAAAATGACAGTGAATTCAAGCACCGATGAAAGGAGAGTGTGTCCGAGTACCGATGTAATGATAGTGGGTTCAAGTTTTAAACAAAAGAAAGTTGATTATAAAAATTAATAAAATGACAGTGAATTCAAGCACCGATGAAAGGAGAGTGTGTCCGAGTACCGATGTAATGATAGTGGGTTCAAGTTTTAAACAAAAGAAAGTGGATTATAAAAATTATTAAAATGATAGCGGATTTATGCACCGATGAAAGGAGAGTGTGTCCGAGTACCGATGTAATGATAGTGGGTTCAAGTTTTAAACAAAAGAGAGTTGATTATAAAAATTAATAAAATGACAGTGAATTCAGACACCGATGAAAGGAGAGTGTGTCCGAGTACCGATGTAATGATAGTGGGTTCAAATTTTAAACAAAAGAAAGTGGATTATAAAAATTATTAAAATGATAGCGGATTTATGCACCGATGAAAGGAGAGTGTGTCCGAGTACCGATGTAATGATAGTGGGTTCAAGTTTTAAACAAAAGGAAGTGGATTATAAAAATTAATAAAATTACAGTGAATTCAAGCACCGATGAAAGGAGAGTGTGTCCGAGTACCGATGTAATGATAGTGGGTTTAAGTTTTAAACAAAAGAGAGTTGATTATAAAAATTAATAAAATGACAGTGAATTCAAGCACCGATGAAAGGAGAGTGTGTCCGAGTACCGATGTAATGATAGTGGGTTCAAGTTTTAAACAAAAGAAAGTGGATTATAAAAATTAATAAAATGACAGTGAATTCAAGCACCGATGAAAGGAGAGTGTGTCCGAGTACCGATGTAATGATAGTGGGTTTAAGTTTTAAACAAAAGAGAGTTGATTATAAAAATTAATAAAATGACAGTGAATTCAAGCACCGATGAAAGGAGAGTGTGTCCGAGTACCGATGTAATGATAGTGGGTTCAAGTTTTAAACAAAAGAGAGTTCATTATAAAAATTAATAAAATGACAGAGAATTCAAGCACCGATGAAAGCAGAGTGTGTCCGAGTACCGATGTAATATAGTGGGTTCAAGTTTTAAACAAAAGAGAGTTGATTATAAAAATTAATAAAATGACAGTGAATTCAAGCACCGATGAAAGGAGAGTGTGTCCGAGTACCGATGTAATGATAGTGGGTTCAAGTTTTAAACAAAAGAGAGTTGATTATAAAAATTAATAAAATGACAGTGAATTCAAGCACCGATGAAAGGAGAGTGTGTCCGAGTACCGATGTAATGATAATGGGTTCAAGTTTTAAACAAAAGAAAGTGGTTTATAAAAATTAATAAAATGACAGTGAATTCAAGCACCGATGAAAGGAGAGTGTGTCCGAGTACCGATGTAATGATAGTGGGTTCAAGTTTTAAACAAAAGAGAGTTGATTATAAAAATTAATGAAATGACAAAGAATTCAAGCACCGATGAAAGGAGAGTGTGTCCGAGTACCGATGTAATGATAGTGGGTTCAAGTTTTAAACAAAAGAAAGTGGATTATAAAAATTATTAAAATGATAGCGGATTTATGCACCGATGAAAGGAGAGTGTGTCCGAGTACCGATGTAATGATAGTGGGTTCAAGTTTTAAACAAAAGAGAGTTGATTATAAAAATTAATAAAATGACAGTGAATTCAAGCACCGATGAAAGGAGAGTGTGTCCGAGTACCGATGTAATGATAGTGGGTTCAAATTTTAAACAAAAGAAAGTGGATTATAAAAATTATTAAAATGATAGCGGATTTATGCACCGATGAAAGGAGAGTGTGTCCGAGTACCGATGTAATGATAGTGGGTTCAAGTTTTAAACAAAAGAGAGTTGATTATAAAAATTAATAAAATGACAGTGAATTCAAGCACCGATGAAAGGAGAGTGTGTCCGAGTACCGATGTAATGATAGTGGGTTCAAGTTTTAAACAAAAGAAAGTTGATTATAAAAATTAATAAAATGACAGTGAATTCAAGCACCGATGAAAGGAGAGTGTGTCCGAGTACCGATGTAATGATAGTGGGTTCAAGTTTTAAACAAAAGAAAGTGGATTATAAAAATTATTAAAATGATAGCGCATTTATGCACCGATGAAAGGAGAGTGTGTCCGAGTACCGATGTAATGATAGTGGTTTCAAGTTTTAAACAAAAGAGAGTTGATTATAAAAATTAATAAAATGACAGTGAATTCAAGCACCGATGAAAGGAGAGTGTGTCCGAGTACCGATGTAATGATAGTGGGTTCAAATTTTAAACAAAAGAAAGTGGATTATAAAAATTATTAAAATGATAGCGGATTTATGCACCGATGAAAGGAGAGTGTGTCCGAGTACCGATGTAATGATAGTGGGTTCAAGTTTTAAACAAAAGAAAGTGGATTATAAAAATTAATAAAATGACAGTGAATTCAAGCACCGATGAAAGGAGAGTGTGTCCGAGTACCGATGTAATGATAGTGGGTTTAAGTTTTAAACAAAAGAGAGTTGATAATAAAAATTAATAAAATGACAGTGAATTCAAGCACCGATGAAAGGAGAGTGTGTCCGAGTACCGATGTTATGATAGTGGGTTCAAGTTTTAAACAAAAGAAAGTGGATTATAAAAATTATTAAAATGATAGCGGATTTATGCACCGATGAAAGGAGAGTGTGTCCGAGTACCGATGTAATGATAGTGGGTTTAAGTTTTAAACAAAAGAGAGTTGATTATAAAAATTAGTAAAATGACAGTGAATTCAAGCACCGATGAAAGGAGAGTGTGTCCGAGTACCGATGTAATGATAGTGGGTTCAAGTTTTAAACAAAAGAGAGTTGATTATAAAAATTAATAAAATGACAGTGAATTCAAGCACCGATGAAAGGAGAGTGTGTCCGAGTACCGATGTAATGATAGTGGGTTCAAGTTTTAAACAAAAGAAAGTGGATTATAAAAATTAATAAAATGACAGTGAATTCAAGCACCGATGAAAGGAGAGTGTGTCCGAGTACCGATGTAATGATAGTGGGTTTAAGTTTTAAACAAAAGAGAGTTGATTATAAAAATTAATAAAATGACAGTGAATTCAAGCACCGATGAAAGGAGAGTGTGTCCGAGTACCGATGTAATGATAGTGGGTTCAAGTTTTAAACAAAAGAGAGTTCATTATAAAAATTAATAAAATGACAGAGAATTCAAGCACCGATGAAAGCAGAGTGTGTCCGAGTACCGATGTAATGATAGTGGGTTCAAGTTTTAAACAAAAGAGAGTTCATTATAAAAATTAATAAAATGACAGTGAATTCAAGCACCGATGAAAGGAGAGTGTGTCCGAGTACCGATGTAATGATAGTGGGCTCAAGTTTTAAACAAAAGAGAGTTGATTATAAAAATTAATAAAATGACAGTGAATTCAAGCACCGATGAAAGGAGAGTGTGTCCGAGTACCGATGTAATGATAATGGGTTCAAGTTTTAAACAAAAGAAAGTGGTTTATAAAAATTAATAAAATGACAGTGAATTCAAGCACCGATGAAAGGAGAGTGTGTCCGAGTACCGATGTAATGATAGTGGCTTCAAGTTTTAAACAAAAGAGAGTTGATTATAAAAATTAATGAAATGACAAAGAATTCAAGCACCGATGAAAGGAGAGTGTGTCCGAGTACCGATGTAATGATAGTGGGTTCAAGTTTTAAACAAAAGAAAGTGGATTATAAAAATTATTAAAATGATAGCGGATTTATGCACCGATGAAAGGAGAGTGTGTCCGAGTACCGATGTAATGATAGTGGGTTCAAGTTTTAAACAAAAGAGAGTTGATTATAAAAATTAATAAAATGACAGTGAATTCAAGCACCGATGAAAGGAGAGTGTGTCCGAGTACCGATGTAATGATAGTGGGTTCAAATTTTAAACAAAAGAATGTGGATTATAAAAATTATTAAAATGATAGCGGATTTATGCACCGATGAAAGGAGAGTGTGTCCGAGTACCGATGTAATGATAGTGGGTTCAAGTTTTAAACAAAAGAGAGTTGATTATAAAAATTAATAAAATGACAGTGAATTCAAGCACCGATGAAAGGAGAGTGTGTCCGAGTACCGATGTAATGATAGTGGGTTCAAGTTTTAAACAAAAGAAAGTTGATTATAAAAATTAATAAAATGACAGTGAATTCAAGCACCGATGAAAGGAGAGTGTGTCCGAGTACCGATGTAATGATAGTGGGTTCAAGTTTTAAACAAAAGAAAGTGGATTATAAAAATTATTAAAATGATAGCGCATTTATGCACCGATGAAAGGAGAGTGTGTCCGAGTACCGATGTAATGATAGTGGGTTCAAGTTTTAAACAAAAGAGAGTTGATTATAAAAATTAATAAAATGACAGTGAATTCAAGCACCGATGAAAGGAGAGTGTGTCCGAGTACCGATGTAATGATAGTGGGTTCAAATTTTAAACAAAAGAAAGTGGATTATAAAAATTATTAAAATGATAGCGGATTTATGCACCGATGAAAGGAGAGTGTGTCCGAGTACCGATGTAATGATAGTGGATTCAAGTTTTAAACAAAAGAGAGTTGATTATAAAAATTAATAAAATGACAGTGAATTCAAGCACCGATGAAAGGAGAGTGTGTCCGAGTACCGATGTAATGATAGTGGGTTCAAGTTTTAAACAAAAGAGAGTTGATTATAAAAATTAATAAAATGACAGTGAATTCAAGCACCGATGAAAGGAGAGTGTGTCCGAGTACCGATGTAATGATAGTGGGTTCAAGTTTTAAACAAAAGAGAGTTGATTATAAAAATTAATAAAATGACAGTGAATTCAAGCACCGATGAAAGGAGAGTGTGTCCGAGTACCGATGTAATGATAGTGGGTTCAAGTTTTAAACAAAAGAAAGTGGATTATAAAAATTAATAAAGTGACAGTGAATTCAAGCACCGATGAAAGGAGAGTGTGTCCGAGTACCGATGTAATGATAGTGGGTTCAAGTTTTAAACAAAAGAAAGTGGATTATAAAAATTAATAAAATGACAGTGAATTCAAGCACCGACGAAAGGAGTGTGTGTCCGAGTACCGATGTAATGATAGTGGGTTCAAGTTTTAAACAAAAGAGAGTTGATTATAAAAATTAATAAAATGACAGTGAATTCAAGCACCGATGAAAGGAGAGTGTGTCCGAGTACCGATGTAATGATAGTGGGTTCAAATTTTAAACAAAAGAGAGTTGATTATAAAAGTTAATAAAATGACAGTGAATTCAAGCACCGATGAAAGGAGAGTGTGTCCGAGTACCGATGTAATGATAGTGGGTTCAAGTTTTAAACAAAAGAAAGTGGATTATAAAAATTATTAAAATGATAGCGGATTTATGCACCGATGAAAGGAGAGTGTGTCCGAGTACCGATGTAATGATAGTGGGTTCAAGTTTTAAACAAAAGAGAGTTGATTATAAAAATTAATAAAATGACAGTGAATTCAAGCACCGATGAAAGGAGAGTGTGTCCGAGTACCGATGTAATGATAGTGGGTTCAAATTTTAAACAAAAGAAAGTGGATTATAAAAATTATTAAAATGATAGCGGATTTATGCACCGATGAAAGGAGAGTGTGTCCGAGTACCGATGTAATGATAGTGGGTTCAAGTTTTAAACAAAAGAAAGTGGATTATAAAAATTAATAAAATGACAGTGAATTCAAGCACCGATGAAAGGAGAGTGTGTCCGAGTACCGATGTAATGATAGTGGGTTCAAGTTTTAAACAAAAGAAAGTGGATTATAAAAATTAATAAAATGACAGTGAATTCAAGCACCGATGAAAGGAGAGTGTGTCCGAGTACCGATGTAATGATAGTGGGTTCAAATTTCAAACAAAAGAGAGTTGATTATAAAAATTAATAAAATGACAGTGAATTCAAGCACCGATGAAAGGAGAGTGTGTCCGAGTACCGATGTAATGATAGTGGGTTCAAGTTTTAAACAAAAGAGAGTTGATTATAAAAATTAATAAAATGACAGTGAATTCAAGCACCTAATAAAGGAGAGTGTGTCCGAGTACCGATGTAATGATAGTGGGTTCAAGTTTTAAACAAAAGAGAGTTGATTATAAAAATTAATAAAATGACAGTGAATTCAAGCACCGATGAAAGGAGAGTGTGTCCGAGTACCGATGTAATGATAGGGATCAAGTTTTAAACAAAAGAGAGTTGATTATAAAAATTAATAAAATGACAGTGAATTCAAGCACCGATGAAAGGAGAGTGTGTCCGAGTACCGATGTAATGATAGTGGGTTCAAGTTTTAAACAAAAGAGAGTTGATTATAAAAATTAATAAAATGACAGTGAATTCAAGCACCGATGATAGGAGAGTGTGTCCGAGTACCGATGTAATGATAGTGGGTTCAGATTTTAAACAAAAGAAAGTGGATTATAAAAATTATTAAAATGATAGCGGATTTATGCACCGATGAAAGGAGCGTGTGTCCGAGTACCGATGTAATGATATTGGGTTCAAGTTTTGAACAAAAGAGAGTTGATTATAAAAATTAATAAAATGACAGTGAATTCAAGCACCGATGAAAGGAGAGTGTGTCCGAGTACCGATGTAATGATAGTGGGTTCAAGTTTTAAACAAAAGAGAGTTGATTATAAAAATTAATAAAATGACAGTGAATTCAAGCACCGATGAAAGGAGAGTGTGTTCGAGTACCGATGTAATGATAGTGGGTTCAAGTTTTAAACAAAGAGAGTTGATTATAAAAATTAATAAAATGACAGTGAATTCAAGCACCGATGAAAGGAGAGTGTGTCCGAGTACCGATGTAATGATAGTGGGTTCAAGTTTTAAACAAAAGAGAGTTGATTATAAAAATTAATAAAATGACAGTGAATTCAAGCACCGAAGAAAGGAGAGTGTCCGAGTACCGACGTAAAGATAGTGGGTTCAAGTTTTAAACAAAAGAAAGTGGATTATAAAAATTATTAAAAAGATAGCGGATTTATGCACCGATGAAAGGAGAGTGTGTCCGAGTACCGATGTAATGATAGTGGGTTCAAGTTTTAAACAAAAGAGAGTTGATTTTAAAAATTAATAAAATGAGAGTGAATTCAAGCACCGATGAAAGGAGAGTGTGTCCGAGTACCGATGTAATGATAGTTGGTTTAAGTTTCAAACAAAGGAGAGTTGATTATAAAAATTAATAAAATGACAGTGAATTCAAGCACCGATGAAAGGAGAGTGTGTCCGAGTACCGATGTAATGATAGTGGGTTCAAGTTTTGAACAAAAGAGAGTTGATTATAAAAATTAATAAAATGACAGTGATTTCAAGCACCGATGAAAGGAGAGTGTGTCCGAGTACCGATGTAATGATAGTGGGTTCAAGTTTTAAACAAAAGAGAGTTGATTATAAAAATTAATAAAATGACAGTGAATTCAAGCACCGATGAAAGGAGAGTGTGTCCGAGTACCGATGTAATGATAGGGATCAAGTTTTAAACAAAAGAGAGTTGATTATAAAAATTAATAAAATGACAGTGAATTCAAGCACCGATGAAAGGAGAGTGTGTCCGAGTACCGATGTAATGATAGTGGGTTCAAGTTTTAAACAAAAGAGAGTTGATTATAAAAATTAATAAAATGACAGTGAATTCAAGCACCGATGAAAGGAGAGTGTGTCCGAGTGCCGATGTAATGATAGTGGGTTCAAGTTTTAAACAAAAGGGAGTTGATTATAAAAATTAATAAAATGACAGTGAATTCAAGCACCGATGATAGGAGAGTGTGTCCGAGTACCGATGTAATGATAGTGGGTTCAGATTTTAAACAAAAGAAAGTGGATTATAAAAATTATTATAATGATAGCGGATTTATGCACCGATGAAAGGAGAGTGTGTCCGAGTACCGATGTAATGATATTGGGTTCAAGTTTTGAACAAAAGAGAGTTGATTATAAAAATTAATAAAATGACAGTGAATTCAAGCACCGATGAAAGGATAGTGGGCTCGTGTACCCATGTAAAGATAGTGGTTTCGAGTTTTAAGCAAGGAGAGTGGATTATAAAAATTTATCAAATGATAGTGGGCTCAAGCACCAATGAAAAGAGAATGGGTTCGAGTACCCATGCAAAGATAGTGGGTTCCCGTTTTAAACAAAAGAGAGTTGATTATAAAAATTAATCAAATGACAGTGAATTCAAGCAACGATGAAAGGAGAGTGTGTCCGAGTACCGATGTAATGATAGTGGGTTCAAGTTTTAAACAAAAGAAAGTGGATTATAAAAATTTTTAAAATGATAGTGGATTTATGCACCAATGAAAGGATAGCGGGTTCGAGTACCCATGTAAAGATAGTGGTTTCAAGTTTTAAGCAAGGAGATTGGATTATAAAAATTAATCAAATGATAGTGGGCTCAAGCACCAATGAAAAGAGAATGGGTTCGAGTACCCATGCAAAGATAGTGGCTTCACGTTTTAAACAAAAGAGAGTTTATTATAAAAATTAATCAAATGACTGTGAATTCAAGCACCGATGAAAGGAGAGTGTGTCCGAGTACCGATGTAATGATAGTGGGTTCAAGTTTTAAACAAAAGAAAGTGGATTATAAAAATTATTAAAATGATAGCGAATTTATGCACCGATGAAAGGATAGTGGCTTCGAGTACCCATGTATAGATAGTGGTTTCAAGTTCGAAGCAAGGAGATTGGATTATAAAAATTAATCAAATGGTAGTGGGCTTAAGCACCAATGAAAAGAGAATGGGTTCGAGTACTCATGCAAAGATAGTGGGTTCACGTTTTAAACAAAAGAGAGTTGATTATAAAAATTAATCAAATGACAGTGAGTTCAAGCACCGATGAAAGGAGTGTGTGTCCGAGTACCGATGTAATGATAGTGGGTTCAAGTTTTAAACAAAAACAAAAGAAAGTGGATTATAAAAATAATTAAAATGATAGCGAATTTATGCACCGATGAAGGGAAAGTGGGTTCGAGTACCCATGTAAAGATAGTGGTTTCAAGTTTGAAGCAAGGAGATTGGATTATAAAAATTAATCAAATGATAGTGGGCTCAAGCACCAATGAAAAGAGAATGGGTTCGAGTACCCATGCAAAGATAGTGGGTTCACGTTTTAAACAAAAGAGAGTTTATTATAAAAATTAATCAAATGACAGTGAATTCAAGCACCGATGAAAGGAGAGTGTGTCCGAGTACCGATGTAATGATAGTGGGTTCAAGTTTTAAACAAAAGAAAGTGGATTATAAAAATTATTAAAATGATAGCGGATTTATGCACCGATGAAAGGATAGTGGGTTCGAGTACCCATGTAAAGATAGTGGTTTCAAGTTTTAAGCAAGGAGAGTGGATTATAAAAATTAATCAAATGATAGTGGGCTCAAGCACTGATAAAAGAAGAGTGGGTACGAGTACCGATGTAAAAACAGTGGGTACAAATTTTAAACAAAAGAGAGTTGATTATAAAAATTGATCAAATGACTGTGGCTTCAAACTCCGATGAAAGGAGAGTGGATTCGAGTACTCATGTGAAGAGTGTGGGTTCAAGATTTTAAAAAAATAGAGTGGTTTATGAAAATTGATTAAATGATAGTGTAATTCCTTTTTCAATTTGAAACTGCATTAGTTTTTTCTCATAATTTAAATTCAATATTCAAATAAAAATCTGTTTAGGGAAAAAAAGTTTTTCCCTTTATTTTGAATTAAATTAGTTCTGCATTCTATTTTGAATTTATCATTTAAATTAGAATCTTCTTAAAAATAAAGTTTTTCATCCTCGATTTTATTTATTTATTTTGTGAAATATTTGAAAATTGTGTGACGAATATGCACGAAAGAAATTTTTAACATTTTAATATTAGTGCAGATTTTCTAAATGTGTTTTCCAGCTATTATTGCACTATTGTTTCAGTTTTGTTTCTGTACCTTAAAATATTCCATTTAACTGAAATTTAAATAAAATATATTAGGGGGGGGGGGAGGTATCATGAAGATGCACAGAATTTCGACCTCTTTTCAAATCATTACTAAGCTTCTGGGGAATATTTTGAAAGTCAAAAACCTAAATTCGATGAAAAATGAATGACATGTTGATTAAGGGGAAGTTACGCTTTTATATTTTACTTTATTGCTCAAATTATTGTATGTACTAATTTTTAACCCTATTTCTATGGGTATAATGAAAAATAAAGTAACTTATGAATTTTTGTAACTTACAATATTTTGTTATTTAATATAAAAGATTTAAAATTTCTCTTTCGATCCATTAAAATTGTAACAGTAGATGATAATGTGATACTGATACTTAGGATTATCGAAGGTGATTCTCTTTCTAATTTACTTGATGGGTTCCAACCGCCGAAAGGAAAATTGGCATAGGAGCTATTTTCTCTGGATACGCCTCTGATCATAAGGGATTGCGTACAATTGTTTATTAATTAAATTTGCATTGATAAGTTGTATCTTCTTCAGGAAAATATTTTTGTAAATAATATATGATAAAGAAAGTAAATTAAAAGAGTTTATTTCCGTTGAAATATAAAAAAAAAAGTAATTGAAACTGTTATTTAAATGTTAATTAAATTTAAATAAAATGTAGATGCTGAGTTTGAAATTAAACAAAATTTAACAATTTACTTTTCTAAACTTAAAATTTTTTAAATCATTTCAATAAAAATATTTGCAATTTTTCAAATATGTAGTTTTGGACTTTTCGAGTTATATTTCTACAATTTATGCTTTAATTTATTTTCCAAAAGAGGGAATCTTTAAAAAAAAGAATAAAGAAAATTCCCTTAGATATACAGAATATATACAGAAGAGAAGGAAAGAGACAAAAGCAGAGAGGAAATAAATAAATAAATAAATATAAGTAAATGAAAATAAATATAAATAAATGAAAATAAATAAATAAATAAAAATAAATAAATAAAATATTAAATAAATAAATAAATATAAACAAGCAGCAAGTAGATAAACAATTACATGGAGAATAACAGAATGACGGTCAAAGAAAATTAATACTATGGTTTTCTTTCTGATTTAATTACTTTCATTAATATATTAATTAAAAAAATTTCTGCACTACAAATATTTTTAGTTTTCATTATTTTATTGGTTACAGATGTCATAATCGCCACGAAATTTTTCAACAACGAGTAGGAAATATTCGAAAACAACAAATATTTCCTACTCAACCAAGAATGGGATACCTGAAATTGACGTAGTGAGGACATCTCAATCCTGATTGGTTGTTGAAATGTGGCATTTTTTTACGATTGCAAATGTTCTTTCCATTCTATTGAGAGTAAGATAAGGCCGTCAAGCACCAATTCTCTTAAAAGACACATTCTTTCACGAAGATTTCAATTCTTTCTCTATGTATTTCTCACTTATCAAGACAAGCATGAAGCCATGTAGAACATAAACAAACTACAGTCCCTGGCCATATTAGTACACTCACTCTAAGATTCTATGTAAAATTATAATTATCAGGCGATACTTATATAGATGTATTGTCTTTACTCGGATGAAACCGATTTGTATTTGTTTGCGGTACTGTAATGCAATACGTTAAAATAAATACAATTAGGAAGTATATAAAAGAATCTCCCGAATTACATGTAGACACATTCTATATTCTTTCACGAAGATTTCAATTCTTTCTCTATGTATTTCTCACTTATCAAGACAAGCATGAAGCCATGTAGAACATAAACAAACTACAGTCCCTGGCCATATTAGTACACTCACTCTAAGATTCTATGTAAAATTATAATTATCAGGCGATACTTATATAGATGTATTGTCTTTACTCGGATGAAACCGATTTGTATTTGTTTGCGGTACTGTAATGCAATACGTTAAAATAAATACAATTAGGAAGTATATAAAAGAATCTCCCGAATTACATGTAGACACATTCTATATTCTTTCACGAAGATTTCAATTCTTTCTCTATGTATTTCTCACTTATCAAGACAAGCATGAAGCCATGTAGAACATAAACAAACTACAGTCCCTGGCCATATTAGTACACTCACTCTAAGATTCTATGTAAAATTATAATTATCAGGCGATACTTATATAGATGTATTGTCTTTACTCGGATGAAACCGATTTGTATTTGTTTGCGGTACTGTAATGCAATACGTTAAAATAAATACAATTAGGAAGTATATAAAAGAATCTCCCGAATTACATGTAGACACATTCTATATTCTTTCACGAAGATTTCAATTCTTTCTCTATGTATTTCTCACTTATCAAGACAAGCATGAAGCCATGTAGAACATAAACAAACTACAGTCCCTGGCCATATTAGTACACTCACTCTAAGATTCTATGTAAAATTATAATTATCAGGCGATACTTATATAGATGTATTGTCTTTACTCGGATGAAACCGATTTGTATTTGTTTGCGGTACTGTAATGCAATACGTTAAAATAAATACAATTAGGAAGTATATAAAAGAATCTCCCGAATTACATGTAGACACATTCTATATTCTTTCACGAAGATTTCAATTCTTTCTCTATGTATTTCTCACTTATCAAGACAAGCATGAAGCCATGTAGAACATAAACAAACTACAGTCCCTGGCCATATTAGTACACTCACTCTAAGATTCTATGTAAAATTATAATTATCAGGCGATACTTATATAGATGTATTGTCTTTACTCGGATGAAACCGATTTGTATTTGTTTGCGGTACTGTAATGCAATACGTTAAAATAAATACAATTAGGAAGTATATAAAAGAATCTCCCGAATTACATGTAGACACATTCTATATTCTTTCACGAAGATTTCAATTCTTTCTCTATGTATTTCTCACTTATCAAGACAAGCATGAAGCCATGTAGAACATAAACAAACTACAGTCCCTGGCCATATTAGTACACTCACTCTAAGATTCTATGTAAAATTATAATTATCAGGCGATACTTATATAGATGTATTGTCTTTACTCGGATGAAACCGATTTGTATTTGTTTGCGGTACTGTAATGCAATACGTTAAAATAAATACAATTAGGAAGTATATAAAAGAATCTCCCGAATTACATGTAGACACATTCTATATTCTTTCACGAAGATTTCAATTCTTTCTCTATGTATTTCTCACTTATCAAGACAAGCATGAAGCCATGTAGAACATAAACAAACTACAGTCCCTGGCCATATTAGTACACTCACTCTAAGATTCTATGTAAAATTATAATTATCAGGCGATACTTATATAGATGTATTGTCTTTACTCGGATGAAACCGATTTGTATTTGTTTGCGGTACTGTAATGCAATACGTTAAAATAAATACAATTAGGAAGTATATAAAAGAATCTCCCGAATTACATGTAGACACATTCTATATTCTTTCACGAAGATTTCAATTCTTTCTCTATGTATTTCTCACTTATCAAGACAAGCATGAAGCCATGTAGAACATAAACAAACTACAGTCCCTGGCCATATTAGTACACTCACTCTAAGATTCTATGTAAAATTATAATTATCAGGCGATACTTATATAGATGTATTGTCTTTACTCGGATGAAACCGATTTGTATTTGTTTGCGGTACTGTAATGCAATACGTTAAAATAAATACAATTAGGAAGTATATAAAAGAATCTCCCGAATTACATGTAGACACATTCTATATTCTTTCACGAAGATTTCAATTCTTTCTCTATGTATTTCTCACTTATCAAGACAAGCATGAAGCCATGTAGAACATAAACAAACTACAGTCCCTGGCCATATTAGTACACTCACTCTAAGATTCTATGTAAAATTATAATTATCAGGCGATACTTATATAGATGTATTGTCTTTACTCGGATGAAACCGATTTGTATTTGTTTGCGGTACTGTAATGCAATACGTTAAAAATAAATACAATTAGGAAGTATATAAAAGAATCTCCCGAATTACATGTAGACACATTCTATATTCTTTCACGAAGATTTCAATTCTTTCTCTATGTATTTCTCACTTATCAAGACAAGCATGAAGCCATGTAGAACATAAACAAACTACAGTCCCTGGCCATATTAGTACACTCACTCTAAGATTCTATGTAAAATTATAATTATCAGGCGATACTTATATAGATGTATTGTCTTTACTCGGATGAAACCGATTTGTATTTGTTTGCGGTACTGTAATGCAATACGTTAAAATAAATACAATTAGGAAGTATATAAAAGAATCTCCCGAATTACATGTAGACACATTCTATATTCTTTCACGAAGATTTCAATTCTTTCTCTATGTATTTCTCACTTATCAAGACAAGCATGAAGCCATGTAGAACATAAACAAACTACAGTCCCTGGCCATATTAGTACACTCACTCTAAGATTCTATGTAAAATTATAATTATCAGGCGATACTTATATAGATGTATTGTCTTTACTCGGATGAAACCGATTTGTATTTGTTTGCGGTACTGTAATGCAATACGTTAAAATAAATACAATTAGGAAGTATATAAAAGAATCTCCCGAATTACATGTAGACACATTCTATATTCTTTCACGAAGATTTCAATTCTTTCTCTATGTATTTCTCACTTATCAAGACAAGCATGAAGCCATGTAGAACATAAACAAACTACAGTCCCTGGCCATATTAGTACACTCACTCTAAGATTCTATGTAAAATTATAATTATCAGGCGATACTTATATAGATGTATTGTCTTTACTCGGATGAAACCGATTTGTATTTGTTTGCGGTACTGTAATGCAATACGTTAAAATAAATACAATTAGGAAGTATATAAAAGAATCTCCCGAATTACATGTAGACACATTCTATATTCTTTCACGAAGATTTCAATTCTTTCTCTATGTATTTCTCACTTATCAAGACAAGCATGAAGCCATGTAGAACATAAACAAACTACAGTCCCTGGCCATATTAGTACACTCACTCTAAGATTCTATGTAAAATTATAATTATCAGGCGATACTTATATAGATGTATTGTCTTTACTCGGATGAAACCGATTTGTATTTGTTTGCGGTACTGTAATGCAATACGTTAAAATAAATACAATTAGGAAGTATATAAAAGAATCTCCCGAATTACATGTAGACACATTCTATATTCTTTCACGAAGATTTCAATTCTTTCTCTATGTATTTCTCACTTATCAAGACAAGCATGAAGCCATGTAGAACATAAACAAACTACAGTCCCTGGCCATATTAGTACACTCACTCTAAGATTCTATGTAAAATTATAATTATCAGGCGATACTTATATAGATGTATTGTCTTTACTCGGATGAAACCGATTTGTATTTGTTTGCGGTACTGTAATGCAATACGTTAAAATAAATACAATTAGGAAGTATATAAAAGAATCTCCCGAATTACATGTAGACACATTCTATATTCTTTCACGAAGATTTCAATTCTTTCTCTATGTATTTCTCACTTATCAAGACAAGCATGAAGCCATGTAGAACATAAACAAACTACAGTCCCTGGCCATATTAGTACACTCACTCTAAGATTCTATGTAAAATTATAATTATCAGGCGATACTTATATAGATGTATTGTCTTTACTCGGATGAAACCGATTTGTATTTGTTTGCGGTACTGTAATGCAATACGTTAAAATAAATACAATTAGGAAGTATATAAAAGAATCTCCCGAATTACATGTAGACACATTCTATATTCTTTCACGAAGATTTCAATTCTTTCTCTATGTATTTCTCACTTATCAAGACAAGCATGAAGCCATGTAGAACATAAACAAACTACAGTCCCTGGCCATATTAGTACACTCACTCTAAGATTCTATGTAAAATTATAATTATCAGGCGATACTTATATAGATGTATTGTCTTTACTCGGATGAAACCGATTTGTATTTGTTTGCGGTACTGTAATGCAATACGTTAAAATAAATACAATTAGGAAGTATATAAAAGAATCTCCCGAATTACATGTAGACACATTCTATATTCTTTCACGAAGATTTCAATTCTTTCTCTATGTATTTCTCACTTATCAAGACAAGCATGAAGCCATGTAGAACATAAACAAACTACAGTCCCTGGCCATATTAGTACACTCACTCTAAGATTCTATGTAAAATTATAATTATCAGGCGATACTTATATAGATGTATTGTCTTTACTCGGATGAAACCGATTTGTATTTGTATTTGTTTGCGGTACTGTAATGCAATACGTTAAAATAAATACAATTAGGAAGTATATAAAAGAATCTCCCGAATTACATGTAGACACATTCTATATTCTTTCACGAAGATTTCAATTCTTTCTCTATGTATTTCTCACTTATCAAGACAAGCATGAAGCCATGTAGAACATAAACAAACTACAGTCCCTGGCCATATTAGTACACTCACTCTAAGATTCTATGTAAAATTATAATTATCAGGCGATACTTATATAGATGTATTGTCTTTACTCGGATGAAACCGATTTGTATTTGTTTGCGGTACTGTAATGCAATACGTTAAAATAAATACAATTAGGAAGTATATAAAAGAATCTCCCGAATTACATGTAGACACATTCTATATTCTTTCACGAAGATTTCAATTCTTTCTCTATGTATTTCTCACTTATCAAGACAAGCATGAAGCCATGTAGAACATAAACAAACTACAGTCCCTGGCCATATTAGTACACTCACTCTAAGATTCTATGTAAAATTATAATTATCAGGCGATACTTATATAGATGTATTGTCTTTACTCGGATGAAACCGATTTGTATTTGTTTGCGGTACTGTAATGCAATACGTTAAAATAAATACAATTAGGAAGTATATAAAAGAATCTCCCGAATTACATGTAGACACATTCTATATTCTTTCACGAAGATTTCAATTCTTTCTCTATGTATTTCTCACTTATCAAGACAAGCATGAAGCCATGTAGAACATAAACAAACTACAGTCCCTGGCCATATTAGTACACTCACTCTAAGATTCTATGTAAAATTATAATTATCAGGCGATACTTATATAGATGTATTGTCTTTACTCGGATGAAACCGATTTGTATTTGTTTGCGGTACTGTAATGCAATACGTTAAAATAAATACAATTAGGAAGTATATAAAAGAATCTCCCGAATTACATGTAGACACATTCTATATTCTTTCACGAAGATTTCAATTCTTTCTCTATGTATTTCTCACTTATCAAGACAAGCATGAAGCCATGTAGAACATAAACAAACTACAGTCCCTGGCCATATTAGTACACTCACTCTAAGATTCTATGTAAAATTATAATTATCAGGCGATACTTATATAGATGTATTGTCTTTACTCGGATGAAACCGATTTGTATTTGTTTGCGGTACTGTAATGCAATACGTTAAAATAAATACAATTAGGAAGTATATAAAAGAATCTCCCGAATTACATGTAGACACATTCTATATTCTTTCACGAAGATTTCAATTCTTTCTCTATGTATTTCTCACTTATCAAGACAAGCATGAAGCCATGTAGAACATAAACAAACTACAGTCCCTGGCCATATTAGTACACTCACTCTAAGATTCTATGTAAAATTATAATTATCAGGCGATACTTATATAGATGTATTGTCTTTACTCGGATGAAACCGATTTGTATTTGTTTGCGGTACTGTAATGCAATACGTTAAAATAAATACAATTAGGAAGTATATAAAAGAATCTCCCGAATTACATGTAGACACATTCTATATTCTTTCACGAAGATTTCAATTCTTTCTCTATGTATTTCTCACTTATCAAGACAAGCATGAAGCCATGTAGAACATAAACAAACTACAGTCCCTGGCCATATTAGTACACTCACTCTAAGATTCTATGTAAAATTATAATTATCAGGCGATACTTATATAGATGTATTGTCTTTACTCGGATGAAACCGATTTGTATTTGTTTGCGGTACTGTAATGCAATACGTTAAAATAAATACAATTAGGAAGTATATAAAAGAATCTCCCGAATTACATGTAGACACATTCTATATTCTTTCACGAAGATTTCAATTCTTTCTCTATGTATTTCTCACTTATCAAGACAAGCATGAAGCCATGTAGAACATAAACAAACTACAGTCCCTGGCCATATTAGTACACTCACTCTAAGATTCTATGTAAAATTATAATTATCAGGCGATACTTATATAGATGTATTGTCTTTACTCGGATGAAACCGATTTGTATTTGTTTGCGGTACTGTAATGCAATACGTTAAAATAAATACAATTAGGAAGTATATAAAAGAATCTCCCGAATTACATGTAGACACATTCTATATTCTTTCACGAAGATTTCAATTCTTTCTCTATGTATTTCTCACTTATCAAGACAAGCATGAAGCCATGTAGAACATAAACAAACTACAGTCCCTGGCCATATTAGTACACTCACTCTAAGATTCTATGTAAAATTATAATTATCAGGCGATACTTATATAGATGTATTGTCTTTACTCGGATGAAACCGATTTGTATTTGTTTGCGGTACTGTAATGCAATACGTTAAAATAAATACAATTAGGAAGTATATAAAAGAATCTCCCGAATTACATGTAGACACATTCTATATTCTTTCACGAAGATTTCAATTCTTTCTCTATGTATTTCTCACTTATCAAGACAAGCATGAAGCCATGTAGAACATAAACAAACTACAGTCCCTGGCCATATTAGTACACTCACTCTAAGATTCTATGTAAAATTATAATTATCAGGCGATACTTATATAGATGTATTGTCTTTACTCGGATGAAACCGATTTGTATTTGTTTGCGGTACTGTAATGCAATACGTTAAAATAAATACAATTAGGAAGTATATAAAAGAATCTCCCGAATTACATGTAGACACATTCTATATTCTTTCACGAAGATTTCAATTCTTTCTCTATGTATTTCTCACTTATCAAGACAAGCATGAAGCCATGTAGAACATAAACAAACTACAGTCCCTGGCCATATTAGTACACTCACTCTAAGATTCTATGTAAAATTATAATTATCAGGCGATACTTATATAGATGTATTGTCTTTACTCGGATGAAACCGATTTGTATTTGTTTGCGGTACTGTAATGCAATACGTTAAAATAAATACAATTAGGAAGTATATAAAAGAATCTCCCGAATTACATGTAGACACATTCTATATTCTTTCACGAAGATTTCAATTCTTTCTCTATGTATTTCTCACTTATCAAGACAAGCATGAAGCCATGTAGAACATAAACAAACTACAGTCCCTGGCCATATTAGTACACTCACTCTAAGATTCTATGTAAAATTATAATTATCAGGCGATACTTATATAGATGTATTGTCTTTACTCGGATGAAACCGATTTGTATTTGTTTGCGGTACTGTAATGCAATACGTTAAAAATAAATACAATTAGGAAGTATATAAAAGAATCTCCCGAATTACATGTAGACACATTCTATATTCTTTCACGAAGATTTCAATTCTTTCTCTATGTATTTCTCACTTATCAAGACAAGCATGAAGCCATGTAGAACATAAACAAACTACAGTCCCTGGCCATATTAGTACACTCACTCTAAGATTCTATGTAAAATTATAATTATCAGGCGATACTTATATAGATGTATTGTCTTTACTCGGATGAAACCGATTTGTATTTGTTTGCGGTACTGTAATGCAATACGTTAAAATAAATACAATTAGGAAGTATATAAAAGAATCTCCCGAATTACATGTAGACACATTCTATATTCTTTCACGAAGATTTCAATTCTTTCTCTATGTATTTCTCACTTATCAAGACAAGCATGAAGCCATGTAGAACATAAACAAACTACAGTCCCTGGCCATATTAGTACACTCACTCTAAGATTCTATGTAAAATTATAATTATCAGGCGATACTTATATAGATGTATTGTCTTTACTCGGATGAAACCGATTTGTATTTGTTTGCGGTACTGTAATGCAATACGTTAAAATAAATACAATTAGGAAGTATATAAAAGAATCTCCCGAATTACATGTAGACACATTCTATATTCTTTCACGAAGATTTCAATTCTTTCTCTATGTATTTCTCACTTATCAAGACAAGCATGAAGCCATGTAGAACATAAACAAACTACAGTCCCTGGCCATATTAGTACACTCACTCTAAGATTCTATGTAAAATTATAATTATCAGGCGATACTTATATAGATGTATTGTCTTTACTCGGATGAAACCGATTTGTATTTGTTTGCGGTACTGTAATGCAATACGTTAAAATAAATACAATTAGGAAGTATATAAAAGAATCTCCCGAATTACATGTAGACACATTCTATATTCTTTCACGAAGATTTCAATTCTTTCTCTATGTATTTCTCACTTATCAAGACAAGCATGAAGCCATGTAGAACATAAACAAACTACAGTCCCTGGCCATATTAGTACACTCACTCTAAGATTCTATGTAAAATTATAATTATCAGGCGATACTTATATAGATGTATTGTCTTTACTCGGATGAAACCGATTTGTATTTGTTTGCGGTACTGTAATGCAATACGTTAAATACAATTAGGAAGTATAATCTCCCGAATTACATGTATGTTTTGCCTATAAATCATGTCACTACAGTGCGTCTCATCATTGGATCTTATTATTGTAATATAATGCTTGATATAATAAATATTCTATATTTATATAATATATCGTCTCATTTGACCCATTGATACACTAACGTAAGCAAGTCGAAACTTTCGCGTAAAAACATAGCAGCTGCAGAGTATCACCTGATAATGAATATTTTACATAGAATCTTAGAGCGCGTCTAATAATTTGGCCACGGACTGTATACTCGACATCGTTTTTTTTTTTTTTTTTTTTTTTTTTTTTACATTATCCATTATTTCTTTCTTTAAAAATTAACAATTTAAGTTGTTAAAGTATTGTGTATAAATTAAAATAATTAAGATTGCAATTTTCAATAGTTCTGTAGTAGATACAAATATATAGCCAAGAATTCGGTTACACAATCCAAAGCGTCTGCTGGGAATTCGAAACTAGTCACCTAAGTGATAAATAACGTCATGTGACCTCTTTGACGAGGAAATTGACTTTTTTTTCTTTTTCGGTTCACTCGTGACCAACAACGTGAGGAGGGGAGGGGAGCAAAAAAAAAATAACTGAGATAAGTGCATTTCGCGTAAAAAGCGAAAACAAAAAGGTTAATGGTAAAAACAAGAGAGAGAAAAAAGAACGAAAGAATCTATTGTTCGAAACGAACTGAGTTGATGAATGACGCTCACCTGGTGGTAATTCTTATGATAGGTCGATCCACCATTTGGTTCCGCTTCAACTCTGAAATCGATATCACCGCTTCAAAAATAGCCCACCTTTAACCCCCCCCCCCCCCTTTGATTTCTCCTATCTAGCCTTGCAGGATCATAAATGATCTTTCTGCTGTCATAGGGGGTGCACAGATGGCATCACTATAAGATCATTCGGTGATTGACTATTTATGGAATTCTTCCACTTGCTCTCTTGATTACATTGTCAAATACGGACATTTTTTTTTGGACGGTCAAATGCACATATGTGAATGAAAAGGCTTTCATTGAAAGTGGACAAAAATAATTTTTGCGGGCACTTATCTGTACTGGTATGAAATGACAGTCCCTGGCTAAATAATTAGACCCACTATGAGACTCTACTAAAATCTTAATGAGCAGGTGATACTCTATACAAATATATTGTTTTTTTTTCTAACTGTTTGCACTTGTTTACGTTAGTGTATCAATGGGTTAATTGAGGCGATATATAATATAAATTCGATGATGGGATAAATGAGATGATATATTATATAAATATAGAATATGCCCTACTAATGTACCCTATCAGGGGAAACAATTATAGGATTAATAGGGGCCCCACAATGTGGTCCTATTGGTTACAGTGCATATAAAGATTGAGTTAAATAGCGCTAAAATGAGGAAATTCGAAGTCAATATTCTTTATTATAGCAAAAGCCTATATCTCCGCTTAATATTGACCCATAATCTTTATATTGGACCTAGTATTATATAACCGTGAACTAATGTACCCTACCAGGGGAAACAATTATAGGCTTAATAGGGGCCCACAATGTGGTCCTATAGGTTACTGTGTATATATATATATACCTAAGACTGTGTTAAATAGCGCTAAAATGAGGAAATTCGAAGTCAATATTCTTTATCATAACAAAGACCTATATCTCCTTTTAATATTGACCCATAATATTTTTATTAGACTAGGTATTACATTACCGTGTACTAATGTACCCTATCAGGGGAAAATTTTATAGGCTTAATAGCGGGCCCACAATGTTGTCCTATAGGTTACTGTGTGTATATATATATACCTAAGACTATGTTAAATAGCGTTAAAATGAGGAAATTCGATGTCAATATTATATATTATAACAAAAGCCTATGTATCCCCTTAATATTGACCCATAATATTTATATTGAACCTGGTATTATATTACCGTGTACTTATGTACCCTACTGGGGGAGAAAATTATAGGCTTAATATGGCCAACAATGTGGTCCTATTGGTTACTTTGTATATATGTTACCGGCAAAGTATGAAATCCGGCATTGTATAGAATGCCTAAAATTAGCCGGCAAAGTATGAAACGGTTTATATTTCACACATTGCCTAGGTAATCTATAGCAGTGTTCCCCAACCCCCGGTCCGTGGATCAAATGGTACCGGGCCGCCCATTTCATTGAAATTGATTTTAAATTCCTAGGATTATACCCCAAATTAAAAATATCAGTGTTCCACTAAAATTTTATTTATTTAAAAAAAGGGAGGCCCGAAGGTAGTGACATGTAATGTATCATTGTCTCCGATTATCCCCAGATGAAACCGTCTCATTGCAAAGAAACAAGCTTAGGGTTCTCATTAATTTAGCGTTCTAGTAAGTTAAAATGTTAAATCACTTTATACTTATTTTTTCGGTGTAACTGTATTTTATTTTGAAGGCATGTTTAAATACAATTAAATCAAAATAATCTAAAATATAAACAATCAACGTCTTCCCCCCACCCCCACTTGCGGGCCGCGGTAAAATTAGCAAGCATTGACAGGTCCGCGGTGAAAAAAAGGTTGGGGAACACTGTTCTATAGAATGCCTAATGTTATTTAGGCAAAGTATGAAAAAAACGTCCTGATGAGGTTATTATGTAAATGATGTGCATGTTACTGTGAATGACCGAAATCGGTGGTTGTTGACTTTCACCGGTGAATGTTGAGAATCACATAGTCGCTTTGGTGAATGTCTGAAATATTTATTATATCCGATTTGATATTAATTTATTCGTGGATTTAATAACATTTGTTCGATATTTTAATACTTACTGACGATAGATTAGAAGAAACATCAGTGTTTTTAATATCGGGCAAATATATACCGGGCAGTGGCGCTGAACATTAAAAGAATATCAGTGTAGGATATACCGGGCAGTGGCACTTGACCTTAAAAAATATCAGTGTAGGGTATACCGGGCAAATGTATACAGGGCAGTGGCACTTGACCATAAAAAACATCAGTGTAGGGTATACCGGGAAGTGGCACTGAACCTTAAAAAACATCAGTGTAGGGTCTACCGGGCAATGGCACTTAACTAGACCTAGTATGACTAGGCCTTTGGTAAATGTCCGGTCTAGATAAGTGCCACTGCCCGGTATACATTTGCCCGGTATACCCTTCACTGATGTTTTTTTATGATCAAGTGCCATTGCCTGGTATACCCTATACTGATGTTTTTTTAAGGTCAAGTGCCATTGCCCGGTATATATTTGCTCGATACTCCAAACACTGATGTTTCTTCTAATTCATCGTCAGTAAGTATTAAAATATCGAATAAATGTAAATATATCCACGAATAAATTAATATCAAATCGGATGAAATAAATATTTCGGACATTCACCAAAACGACTATGTGATTGTCAACACTCACCGGTGAAAGTCAACAACCACCGATTTCGGTCATTCACAGTAACATGCACATCATTTACATAATAACCTCATCAGGACGTTTATTTCATACTTTGCCTAAATAGCATTTGGCATTCTATACAATGCCTAGGCAAAGTATGTAATAATTCTCACATTTCATACTTTGCCTAAAAACGTCAGGCATTCTATACAATGCCTAGGCATTCTATACAATGCCGGCGTTTCATACTTTGCCGGTAACATATATATACCTAAGACTGTGTTAAATAGCGTTAAAATGAGAAAATTCGAAGTCATTCTATATTATAACAAAAGCCTATATGTCACCTTAATACTGACCCATAATATTTATATTGAACCTGTTATTATATTACCGTGTACTAATGTATCCTACGAGGGGAAACAATTATAGGGTAAATAGGGGGCCCACAATATGGTCCTAATGGTTAGTGTATATATACATACAAAGATTGAGTTAAATAGCGCTAAAATGAGGAAATTCGAAGTCAATGCTCCTTAATATAACAAAGGCCTATATCTCCTTTTAATATTGACCCATAACATTTATATTGAACTAGGTATTATATTACCGAGTACTAATGTACCCTACCAGGGGAGAAAATTATAGGCTTAATAGGGGAACCACAATGTGGTCCTATTGGTTGCCGTCAGATGGGGTGACTTTGTGCAGGTGTTTTCAGTTTTCCAACTTTGTCCTAATAAAAAAATAGTTAAAAGATGCTGAATTGTACAGCATCTAATCTAAAATTTGTTGTTAGCCATCTGGGAAGTAATTGCACGTAGTTAAGAACTGATTTGAAATGTTTATTATTTGTAAACAATGAATTAGTCGAATGCACAATGCAATGCAATAAAATTATGACTTAGTTCAGTTATTTTCATTCATTTAGACTTAAAATCGTTTAATAAGCAATATTTATCATTGTTAACGTTCAATACAAGTATATTACATATAAATGTGTACTATGCATTAACAAATCTACTTAAGATAAACATAAGAACTTTAATTGTTAGATTTTTTAACATTTTTTCTTATTAATTAAATCTTACATCACTTTTTATATGATTTTCAGGTACATTCAAACATTTTATATGAATTGACATGAATAAACAGTTGAATGAATTCCCTCAGTTAACGCCCCCAAATTGCTTCCAACTCTGCAACTCGCAATGATCCTCTCTTATTAACAGTCTCTTATTAAATGTCTTAAACAATTAACATATGGAAATTGAAATGAAAAATAACTATATGAAAGTGAAAAATAATATTCACTGTGAGATTTCGAATACTTCACATGCAGTTTGTTCGAAATCGTTTTTCGGTGAATTCCGAACTTTTTTAACGCTTTCGAAGCAGATAAACAATTTTTTACTTCTGCCAAACAGTTTTTTAACGCTTCTTTGGTGTAGTAATCACAATAATTTCTTGCTCCAGGTTTTCTTTTCTAAGTCCTTGGCATATTTTTCTCTGAAAAAAAAAATCACACAAAGTCATCCCAGGGTGCATTCTTTCATTAATTATTAAATAACTAACATTATAATAATTAAAATCAAAAATATTATGCATGATTTGTTTTCTCTATTGATAAGATTTTTAAAGTATAATCTACCTTCCTGGCCAGGATAACTGGAACTTCTTCAACCGAGCAGACTTTTCAGCCTCCAATTTTGCGACGTTAAAAATTTGAAACTGTTTGTAATTTGAGCTCACAATTTTCCAAGAACAATGATGTTTACATTGCCAATTCTTGGTAAACCATTAGTTCGTTTTGTTGACAACTCAAATCAGTTGATACCGAGCTTTAAAAAAATAAACCTAGATGGCTCGATGAAACATTTGAAAAATGACAGTTTGCACAAAGTCCCCCCTCGTTGCACAAAGTCACCCCATCTGACGGTACTATGTATATATATATACCTAAGACTGTTTTAAATAACGATAAAATGAGAAAATTAGAAGTCATTCTATATTATAACAAAGGTCTATATCTCCTTTTAATATTCGCCCATAAAATTTATAATGGACTAGGTATTATATTACCGTGTACTAATGAACCCTACCAGGGGAAACAATTATAGGCTTAATAGGGGGCCCACAATGTTGTCCTATTGGTTACTTTATATATATACATACAAAGATTGAGTTAAATAGCGCTAAAATGAGAAAATTCGAAGTCAATATTCTTTATTATAAAAAAGGCCAAAATCTTCTTTCAATATATACCCATAATATTTATATTCCACTAGGTATTATATTCCCGTGTAGTAATGTACCTTGCTGGGGGAGAAAATTATAGGCTTAATAGGGGACCCACAATGTGGTCCTATATGGGTCTGTGTATATATATATATACCTAAGACTGTCTTAAATAGCGTTAAAATTAGAAAATTCGAAGTCAATATTCTATAGTATAACAAAAGCCTATATATCCCCTTAATATTGACCCATAATATTCATATTGAACCTGCTATTACATTACCGAGAACTTTTGTACCCTACCGGGGAAGAAAATTATAGGCTTAATAGGGGGCCCACAATGTGGTCCTATATGGATCTGTGTATGTATATACCTAAGACTGTCTTAAATAGCTTTAAAATTAGGAAATTCGAAGTCAATATTCTATAGTATAACAAAAGCCTATATATCCCCTTAATATTGACCCATAATATTCATATTGAACCTGCTATTACATTACCGAGAACTTTTGTACCCTGCCGGGGAAGAAAATTATAGGCTTAATAGGGGGCCCACAATGTGGTCCTATATGGGTCTGTGTACATATATATATGCCTAAGACTGTCTTAAATAGCGTTAAAATTAGGAAATTCGAAGTCAATATTCTATAGTATAACAAAAGCCTATATATTCCCTTAATATTGACCCATAATATTCATATTGAACCTGGTATTACATTACCGAGAACTTTTGTACCCTACCGGGGAAGAAAATTATAGGCTTAATAGGGGGCCCACAATGTGGTCCTATATTGGTCTGTGTATATATATACCTAAGACTGTCTTAAATAGCGTTAAAATTAGGAAATTCGAAGTCAATATTCTATAGTATAACAAAAGCCTATATATCCCCTTAATATTGACCCATAATATTCATATTGAACCTGGTATTACATTACCGAGAACTTTTGTACCCTACCGGGGAAGAAAATTATAGGCTTAATAGGGGGCCCACAATGTGGTCCTATATGGGTCTGTGTATATATATATATACCTAAGACTGTCTTAAATAGCGTTAAAATTAGGAAATTCGAAGTCAATATTCTATAGTATAACAAAAGCCTATATATCCCCTTTATATTGACCCATAATATTCATATTGAACCTGGTATTACATTACCGAGAATTTTTGTACCCAACCGGGGAAGAAAATTATAGGCTTAATAGGGGGCCCACAATGTGGTCCTATATGGGTCTGTGTATATATATATATACCTAAGACTGAGATAAATAGTGTTAAAATGAGGAAATTCGAAGTCAATATTCTACAGTATAACAAAAGCCTATATCTCCCTTTAATACTGACCCATAATAATTATATTGAACTAGGTATTATATTACCGTGTACTAATGTAACCTACCAGGGGAAACAATTATTGGCTTAATAGGGGGCCCACAATGTGATCCTATTGCTTATTGTGCATATATGCATACAAAGATTGAGTTAAATAGCGTTAAAATGAGAAAATTGGAAGTCATTTTATATTATAAAAAAAGGTCTATTTTTCCTTTTATTATTGACCCATAAAATTTATATTGGACTAGGAATATTTCCGTGTACTTATGTTCCCTACCGGGGTAGAAAATTATAAACTTAATATGGAGCCTACAATGTGGTCCAATTGATTACTACGTGTATATATGCAAGGTAATCAATAGGACCACATTGTGGGCCCCCTATTAAGTTTATAATTGTTTCCCCTGGTAGGGTATAGGAGTACACGGTAATATAATACCTAGTACAATATAGCGCTAAATAGCATTAAAATGAGGAAATTCGAAGTCAATATTCTTTATTATAACAAAGGCCTGTATCTCCTTTTAATATTGACCCATAATAATATAGAATGACTTCGAATTTTCTCATTTGAACGCTATTTAACTCAGTCTTAGGTATATATATATACATAGTAACCAAGGACCACATTATGGGCCCCCTAATAAGCCTATAATTTTGTCCCCCGGTAACGTCCATAAGTACACGGTAATATAATACCTAGTTCAATATAAAAATTATGGGTCAATATTAAAAGGAGTTATAGGCCTTTGTTATAATAAAGAATATTGTCTTCGAATTTCCTCATTTTAGTGCTATTTAACTCAATCTTTATATGTATATATGCACAGTAGCATATAGGACGACATTTTGGGCACCCTATGAAGCCTATAATTGCTTCCCCTGGTAGGGTTCATTAGTACACGGAATACATATACTCAGTAACCTACAGAAAGACATTGTGGGCACCCCATGAAGCCTATAGTTGTTTCCCCTTTTAGGATACATTAGTACACGGTAATATAATAACAGGTTCAATATAAGTATTATGGGTCAATATTAAGGGGATACATAGGCTTTTGTTATAATATATAATATTGACATCTAATTTCCTCATTTTAGCGCTATTTAACACAATCTTTTACAAGGTAATATAATACCTGGTTCAATTAAAATATTATGGGTTAATATTAAGGTCTGATATGAGGCATTTTTTTAATATTGAAAAATGCACTGTTTTAGATATACATACATAGTAAATTACAGTGCCACATTGTGTATCCCCTATGAGGTCTATAATTAATTCCTTTGGTAGGGTACACTATTGCCCGGAAATATAATACCTGGTCCAATTAAAATATTATGGGTTAATATTAAGGTCAGATATGAGGCCTTTTATTAATATTGAGATAAGACTTCTCGCAACACTATTTTAGATATACATGCATAGTAAAATGCGGGGTTACATTGTGTAACCCCTATGGGGTCCATAATTATTTCCTATGGTAGGGTACACTATTAATACATACATAGGAAAATGCTGAGTCGCATTGTCTACCCCCTATGGGGTCCATAATTATTTCCTCTGGTAGGGTACACTATTACAAGGTAATATAACACCTGGTCCAAATAAAATATTATTGGTTAATATTACGGTCTGATATAAGGCCTTTTGTTAATATTGAGAAAAAACTTTGGATTTCTCCGTATTAACGCTTTTTAGACGGCGAATTTCCTCAAAATATAGCTTCTCGCAACACAATTTTAGATATACATACATAATAATCCTCGGGGTCACATAGTGAACCCCCTATGAGGTCTATAAATATTTCCCTCGGTAGGGTACACTATTACAAGGTAATATAATACCTGGTCCAATTAAAATATTATGGGTTAATATTAAGGTCTGATATGAGGCATTTTTTTAATATTGAAAAAGGCACTGTTTTAGATATACACACAGTAAATTACAGTGCCACATTGTGTACCCCCTATGATATCTATAATTATTTCCTCTGGTAGCGTACACTATTACCCGGTAATAAAATATCTGGTCCAATTAAAATATTATGGGTTAATATTAAGGTCTGATATAAGGCCTTTCGTTAATATTGAGAAAAGACTTCGGATTTCTCCGTTTTAACGCTTTTTAGAAGGTGAATTTCCTCAAAATAAAGCTTCTCACAACACTAATTTAGATATACATACATAGTAAAATGCTGGGTCACATTGTCTACCCCCTATGGGGTCCATAATTATTTCCTCTGGTAGGGTACACTATTACAAGGTAATATAACACCTGGTCCAATTAAAATATTATGGGTTAATATTAAGGTCTGATATGAGGCATTTTTTTAATATTGAAAAATGCACTGTTTTAGATATACATACATAGTAAATTACAGTGCCACATTGTGTATCCCCTATCGGATACATAATTTATTTCCTCTGGTAGAGTGCACTATTACAAGGTAGTATAATACCTGGTCCAAAAAAAATATGATGGGTTAATATTAGGTCTGATATAAGGCCTTTTGTTAATATTGAGAAAAGACTTCGGATTTCTCGAGGAAATAAGTATGGACCCCATAGGGGGTACACAATGTGACCCCGCATTTTACTATGTATGTATATCTAAAACAGTGCATTTTTCAATATTAAAAAAATGCCTCATAACAGACTTTCATATTAACCCATAATATTTTAATTGGACCAGGTATTATCTTACCTTGTAATAGTGTAACCTACCAGAGGAAACAATTATGGAACCCATAGGGGGAACAAAATGTGACCCCGCATTTTACTATATATGTATATCTAAAATAGTATTGCGAGAATCTTTATTTTGAGGAAATTCGCCTTCTAAAAAGCGTTAATAGGGAGAAATTCGAAGTCTTTTCTCAATATTAAAAAAAGGCCTCATATCAGACCTTAATATTAACCCATAATATTTTATTTGGACCAGGTGTTCTATTACCTTGTAATAGTGTACCCTACCAGAGGAAATAATTATGGACCGCATAGGGGGTACACAATGTGACCCCGCATTTTACTATGTGCTGTTTTACATATTTAAAAAATGCCTCATATCAGACCATAATATTAACCCATAATATTTTAATTGGACCAGGTATTATATTACTTTGTAATAGTGTACCGTACCAGAGGAAATAATTACAGACCTCAAAGGGGGTACACTATGTGACCCTGAAGATTATTATGTATGTATATCTAAAATAGTGTTATGAGAACTCTTATTTTGAGGAAATTCGCCTTCTAAAAAGCGTTAAAACGGCGAAATTTAAAGTCTTTTCTCAATATTAATAAAAGGCCTCATATCGGACCTTAATATTAACCCATAATATTTTAATTAAACCAGTTATTATATTACCTTGTAATAGTGTACTCTACCAGAGGAAATAATTATGGACCCCATTGGGGGTACACAATGTGGCACTGTAGTTTACTATGTATGTATATCTAAAGCAATGCATTTTTCAATATTAAAAAAATGCCTCATATCAGACCTTAATATTAACCCATAATATTTTAATTGGCCCAGGTATTATATTACCTTGTAATAGTGCACCCTACCAGAGGAAATAATTATGGACCCCATAGGGGGTACACAGTGTGACCCCGCATTTTACTATGTATCAACGTGCCATTTTTTCTAAAAAATGTTTAATGAGGTCATAGACGTGCCGTCAAATAATTTTGACTTCGTAATTATTGGGGAAATAATAATACTAAATTCTATCAATTATAGCTTTTTATTTACTACGAAAAAAAAAACATTTTGCAGTTATACCTCTAAATATACATCTCAGTTATACGCGTAATTCATCTTAATGTAACATCAGGGTGACTTTTGTTTTTGCAGATTAGAGGAAAAATAACTGACTTATATTAGGCTTGTAAGATGTTAAAACAGAATGCATGAACTGGAGTCATCTGTCAAACGGTTTCTAAACGAGTGTTTAATGTTATTCATCTCTGAAAATAATGACTCGCAGGCATAGGTAGATAAAAAATATGGTCAAAATAGCAGGAGCCAGCTTCTTCAAACAGTTAAATGTGTCTGGTAACGAATTCTATGTTTCCAAAATTTTGTTATTGTCATTTTTACTTATATTGCTTGTCAATCTTTCTGTTTCAATTAATTCCACCGATTTTCTTGCTTCAATAAATTTTTGGATCCATATTCAACTAGACTTGAAATCAATGAGCTGCATTTCAAATTCTTCAATTTCCTACCAATCGAATTTAGACAAGTCCAATTTATCAAATGAAGTCATATCAGGGTACATAATAAACTTGAGTGTTTCCGATAATTCTTTGAACTGAGAAAACCACGTTGAAAATTCATTGTTTGAAGAATCAATCACAGAAATAAATTCGTCAGTGACTGTTCCTTCGTCTGGCTTCGCATGTATATCTAAATTGTTGATAAGTTTGGAGAATACTTGTAGTTTCTTGTAATAAGATCGTTCCTGAAAAAATTCAGTTCAGTGTAAAAAGCGCGAGTGAGATCTATCATGACGATAAATGTTTTATTTGTGCCTTGAAGCTTCAGATTCATTAAAACGTTGGCATATGTCTTTTAAAAACATCAATTTTGAAAGCCACATAACAACTGTGGGTACTGTTCAATTTTTCCCTAATTTTGCAGAAACAGTCTGATTTCTTCCAAGCAATCAACAAATCTTTGAACCGCGGCTCAACAGCGAAGATTATTATACTTGAGTAAGCCATTATACACCGAGTTGACTTCATCCAACAGAGCATCTAACTTTCGCTTATTTAAAGCCTGTGACGAAATGAGGTTAACTATTTTTGTGATTACCACGATTACATTATAAAGAGAAACCACTCTCAGCACACAAGGCTTGTTAGTGCAGTGGAATTCAAGAATCCTACGTCTGTTTGAAAACCATTTTTTTGCCCACCCTATTCGGAGCTGAAACAATTTCTTTCTCAATAAGCGAATTTTTTGCATTAATTGTTAATTTTTTTGTCAATAAATGTTCATTTTTTGTTTGGTTTTGTGAATTTTAATTGAATTGTTAATATGCTTCATAGTGAACTTGGTAATCGGTGTCGTGCCATTGGTTCGCCATCCCTGTCTTATATGGTAGTGAGAGAAAGAGGACTTTTGAGAGAAGAATTTTTAGTGCACGTCTATAAGAATAACAAATCACCCTTTACAATCATGAGTTGTATAAAAAACAACCAGAACCTGGGACACCTTTATAGATCTGAAGACCATAACCCCGCAACGTTTTTTAAAAGCAGAAGGTACAAGAAAAAGCGATCGTCCACCGACTAGGTGGCTGGAGACGGATGAGAGGTGGCATACCACAAAATATACACATTTATAACCAGAGAATCGGTTGAACTAAAATATTACTTTTAAGTTAGCATTCGCTAAGGGAGGGGGGGATTTTTCGATAGGGTTATGATTTGAATTTTTATTATAACCTAAAAAGATGGAGTTTTTATGAAACAAAACGTAATTTCTTGAGACTGCAGTGTTAACAAGCCTATTTTTATGGAATTACGTAATGCTTATATTAAACTCTTCAATTTTGGGAGAACCGAATTATTTGGAGTCAGTTGACAAAGAATTAAAAGCATTTGATTTGATTTGAAAGCATTGAGCAAACATCGAACTCAAAACATTTTATTAGTTTTCTCACCAAAATGTTTTTTACATCTCTCTTGTTACCAAAATTTCATCTGAAAACTTTTGATTAATTTATTTATAATGTGAAATATTAGATTTTCTGTGTAAAAAATATTATAAAAATATAATAAGGGAACATTTTAGTTTGACTAAAATTTGTAAGTTTAACAACAAATAACTCGAATCTCAATAACTGATTACTGTTGCTAATAATTTTAAGACTGGTTATTTTCCAGGTATGATATAGGAATATTCCATGTTTTTTCTAAAAAATGAAATTTCCCTGACTATTCCCAGCTTTTTAGAGTTAAAATAAAATGGCCATATAATTCCAGGTTTTTCCTGACCCGTGGGATTCCTGTTTAGTTTATTTTATGACCGTTGTTGAACAGATGACTCAATTAAGAGTTTACAACTATCAATGTTCAACTCTGTAGCCTTGTAATTTTGAACTTAATCCAGAAGACAAGGGAACTTCTGGATCAAGTATTGGGAGAAAATTGCCTTTGTGGAGGACTTTTTGATAACCACGAAAACCTCCCATGGCTAGCCTGATGGCAAGGGGACTCTAACCCATCATGATCCATCTCCCACTGAGGATATTTTTCGTCAGAATTGTGTGACTCAGAGTATTTGAGAAAACCGCTCCTTCTGATTATACCGAGTCAACTCGGGTATGTAGGATATATTGCAAATATTTATTATCCCGAGTAAACTCGGGTATAGCAGAATTCGTCAATACCTTTTGTTTTATCACGATTTTATTTGCTCGGACGCAAATCAAAAAAAAAAAATCATAATAATAATAATCTGCTGTGAATGAAAGCTTGCCAATTTTTGTTAGGGAGTTTTGCTATTTGTGGGACTGCAAAAGTGTTTCATGAATTTACATAGAAAAAAAAAAAAAAAAAGAGTAAAAAAAATGGCGTTCGGGAGCGAAAGTAATGCAGATGATTTTTCAGATTATGAAGAAGTGAGAACATATAGAAAGACTAACATTTAAATTTGTTACTTTTCCCCTTGATAATTCGGGATAGTAAACTAAATGTTTGTTTACACATAAAAAAATAAAAAAAATTCGACTTAGAACTTTTGTATTATGTTTTGTTTTAGTTCCTTGTATTTATTAATGAAATAAATAAAAAAAATATGCCGATTTTGTTTTTTCAAAAAAATTGGTATGGGAAGCGGTTAATGCGCACCTAACAGCGTTTTTCTTCCGGGTGGCCACTCAAATCAAATTTAAAATTTCCCTGATTTTACCAGGTAAAAATCTTAAATTTTCCAGGTCCGTGTTTTTTTTTTTTTTTTCTTATAAAGTGTAGGATGTGTACAAGAAAAGTGTCTATATTATAAAAATATTTCATTCAAAATGTCCTTTTTTTAACATATCTTGAAAAAAAAATTATCTTGACAAGATTTTTATTTTTTAACGTTTTGGTACAATATTAATTTTCAAAAAATTAAGATCATTGTACAGTTAAATGTTTTCGGATTTCAGAATAAAAATTATTGTCAATTGCTTTAACTTTTTTATTTAATTACTTTTCATTTAATTTTTTATTTATTTATTTGCAATTTAGTATCAAACTCATGATAGCAAAATTATATTTTAATTTTTGCTTGCTAATTCCGTAATATTTTATTTTATCATTTAATAACGGCTTGTGGTCGTAATAAAACAATAGACCAAATTTGATTATTTTTCATCATAAGAGATAAATCAGTAATAAATATGTTAAATTAGTTTATTGTATCCTATTGCACTGTGCATTATGTAATAAAATGCTTAAAAGAAGGATTTGATATCAGAGATTAAAATTATAAAATTTGTGGAAAAATTCATTAATTCGCAATTGAGTGTTGTAAAAGTTTCTGTAAAATTTTAAAAAAAATATTCTTCACGAATTTCCCCTGACAAAAAAAAAAAAACTAGTTACATGTATTTAAAATCTTATAAAAGCTATTGTAGATGCAAAAGGAAACTCTACTAAACGTTAATTTAATGAAAAATTAGAATATTTACTAATAGATAGAGATTTTTTTTTTTGAAAATGTCCTTTTTATTTTTCTGGCATAGAGTTTTTGTCACTTTTTGATGATTGATTTCTTAAAAATAAACTTTTTCTTTGTTTTTAAAATATTTTATACAGTTTTGTTAAGATTAGAATACATTTTTTATTCTGAAATATTTATTTTAATTAATGGATAGTCTTATTTCATTCAATGTCATAAGTGTACCAACAATTTTGTGAGTCACTGTAATTACATTTCAATATAAAGCTGTACTGTATACTGTATTTTTTCTTACCAGTGCTTTTTATAAAATTTATTGATCATATTTTCTTTAAACCAATATCTCAAGTCAAATTTTTAAATAATGTTGTTTTGAATTAGCATTAATATTTTAAGAGATTTAGTATACAAAAATAAATGTCACAAATCACAATTGTCTTATTTTTTGTTCTATACTCTATAGAAAAAAAAATAATAAAATTCCTTAAATTTTATACTTTATTGATTTTTTTTCTTTTTTGAAATTAAAACATTTAAAGAATTCCAATCTAAACACACAGTTTTTTTTAACAACTAGAATCTTGAACAGCGCAGAACACTTAATTTTCCTAAACACATATATGAATTAAAAAAAAATATTATATTTTATGTTCATTTAATATGTTTTTAGGGAAATATCATCTCTGAAATGCAATTTAAAAACAATTCAAATTTTGAATTAAAATATTTACCAACAAAACAGTAAAATTAAATATTAATATATATAGTTAGTTCTAAAAAAACCTTTTTTTGAAATATGTTATAAAAGGTTAAAATTAAATAGAAAAAATTAGCATGAATGCAAAAATTTTAACAATTTGTTGACAAACATTGCTGTTCAGCGATTGTAAAGAAATGTGTGATTGGTTAGTTTGCTGAGAAAAAATAATTAACAGATTTTTTTGAATGGGAACACAAAAGCTTTCAGAAAAAGAGTGCAATATAAAATCTATTATTATTACATTATAACTAACTAATCTTTGGCGAATTTTATTAAGTTAAAAATACAAAAACATTTTGACTCATTTTGTCAAAATAGAAAAAAATTCCCACCAAAGCATCGGAACAAACTTGAGCCATAAATGGATTCGGCTCACGGACAGAATTTTAAAACAGAAGCAAATATCCTAACCCCTTCTTTCACGTCTATCACTATCTTTGCCTTTCTTAAATGACAGTCCCATAGTCACCAAAGGTTTCTACATTTGTTTAGCTACCCTTGAAAGAATTTTATGTGGCATTTTAGTTTAACAGGGTTATAATGGAGCAAATTTTGATGCAAGCAAAGTATAGCCAAGTTGATGACATTTTAACTGTTTGGAGATACATTTCCGTCTTAAAAATGTAGGTATAATGGATGAAATAATTTAAATTAAGAAAGTTAGTAAATAATTTAAATTAGTGAAATTAAAAAAATATCGTAGAAAAAATTTCCAGCTTTTCTTTAAAATTCCCTGATTTTTCCAGGCTTTTATCCAAATTTCCCTGATTTTTCCAGTGTAAAAAAAAATTCCCTGATAATTCCAGGTTTTCAAGGTGGGTGGCCACCCTGTTCTTCTTTTTCTCCATTATCACTTACTTTGCTTTATCATTTGCTGTTATACCTTTTGTAACTCTAGCTAGTTAAACCTATTTTAGGTTTAAAAACTGCATAAAAAAAGAAAATATTTATTAAATAATATATTTTTTTATTAATGAAACAAACTAAACCAGTTTTTATATTATTATAAAGAAGATGTATTTATTTCACTGAAAACTCTCAAATCATTTTCTTTAATACATAATATTATTTATTTTGATTATTAAGCACTTTTTAAAAATAATGAAAAAAACATCTTTAAAAAATGAGATGCTTTTAAAAAATGAGAAAATAAGCACCTTTAAAAAACGCTACATGAATACGTGTGAAAAGAACAACGTGAACTGTGTCTTTTAGCATAATTCGAAGCGAAAATCAACATAGTAAAGAAAAATCTCATTTGAAAAAGGGAAAATTAAGCACTTTTTAAAAAACACCCAATTAAGAAAAGCACCTTTAAGGGCTTTTAAAAAACGAAAATTTGAAAATAAGCACTTTTTAACACTACGCACCCTGTTTAAACCCGAATCTACTTTTGTATTGCATTTAAGTTCTTTTACTGTTGCCATGACAAAAATAAATCCACTTCTGTCACAATTCATTTATTTAACACAAAGAAATATAATAAAAACAACTCAATGAATATATTACAGATTTATGTCAATTCATTTTTAAAAAATAAATTTACATCATTGTAATTCCTTACTGATACC
Source organism: Parasteatoda lunata (assembly GCA_949128135.1). NCBI lineage: Eukaryota > Metazoa > Arthropoda > Arachnida > Araneae > Theridiidae > Parasteatoda > Parasteatoda lunata. Next base: position 2,988,585 of record OX421971.1, read on the forward strand.
CACCACGGCTTCTACCTCTATTCACGACACGGAACGGCGTTCGCCCACCTCTGAACGGAGCCCTCGGCCCACGACCTCGCATAAATCGATGTCCGTCTTGCCGATAAGAATGGGAAGGATAATCGAGAGGACCATCGAAGTCTCTCCTCGGTGGGTATTGTTCTTCGGGAGGTTCTTCTCCCCAGGGACGCTTACGAGGATAATTGTCCATCCTCATGTGGCTGTTTCTTGGTTCGGGTTCACGTCCAGGATATCTCCTGTCATCAGGGTAATGTGGAGGACCACCTCTTGGTGGCAAATCTTCAGGGTCCTCTTCCATTGGAGGAAACCTTTCATGCCTACCCCTGTTAGGTGGTCTCTCAAAACTGTGATGCATGTCAGGATGAATAGATGAGGATCCATTTTCATGCATATTTTCAGGAGGAACATCCGTTTCCATCGACATATCAGGATAAGGCCGCCAGTTTTCATGATGTGAGGGTGGATCATTTCTCGGGTGATCGTGAGTAAACTTCTCATGATTTTCAGAAAAGTTATGTTTGGGCATGCAATTTCCCATCAGCCCTTCCGGAATAGGTGGAGGAGGTAAAGGTGATGGCTCTAGAAGTGAGATTAAATTATAATTAATCTAATCAAAGAATGAAACTAATTTACAAATTGAGAAAAAGACAAAATAAAAAGTAAGTAACATTTAAAATAATAAATCAAAATAGAAAAGCGCTTCAAGCAGTTAAATCCAAATTTGTTTTATTATAATATATAAAGCCTGAAAAACAATTTTAGCAGAAAATAGCAAAAATTATAAAAATTTAAGATATATGTGTTAGCAGGACAGCACTTGGGGGGTAATGCCTGCCGCCTCCACGTGGTGCCCCCTGGATACCCCTCACTGGGTAACTAAATGGCAGGCAAACGAAATGATGAGTAAAAGAAAAGATTGTGATACGGCATCATCCTTCGCGCCGGTGAACAAGGGATGCGTTCAGGAATTAGGCAGAGGTTCCTGTTCGAAAAATTCACTACAGTCTCCAGTAGCATATGGTAAGCCTTCGGGTGAGCCCAGTGCTAATCCCGCTGCTTTGCAGACTACCTTGAAACCCGGTGAGGCGTCCAAAGGCACAGACCCTTCCTCTGTAGGAGTCTCTGGTTCCCAGAGGCACTCGGAGGACAGTGTGTCTGGCGCCACTGGAATGTCCAAGAGCCGGAGGAGAAGAATTAGAAGAATGAAGGCCACTGAGGCGAGCGGAGGAGCTAAGAGACCTAGGTCTTCTGATGCGACGCCCTCACCCAGTGTGCCAACACAAAGTGAAAAGAAGCTCAGGGAGGATTGTGTTCCTGGGAGGAAAGCCCAATCCAGGGAAGCGGTTCCCCCTAGCGGGGATAGCAGAACTGGAGAGGGGGATCCAACTGGGAGCCTCCAATCTGGAGTATCTTTTGCATGCGCTGCAAAGTCGATCAAGATTGCCATTGTTCGGAAGGACTTTCCTTCGGACAGGCTTTCTCTGAGAGACTCACATGAAATACTCAAGGTAATCTTAGAGCAAACTGACGCCATCCCAGGTGGTGAAAGGATGCCTGAGATCTACAGCAACAACCTTCTCAGAGGAGCGTTGGTACTACAGTGCAATGATTACACTGTAGAGTGGATCAGGGGCCACTTTGATAACAGACCCTTGGGCGACCTCATGCTTAAAGTCTTAAGTGCTGATGAGTTGCCCAAGCCTGTAAAGGTGGCCTTTAAAACAAGGGAGCAATTCTCTGAGCAAAGCACCTTCTTGTGGCGTCTTCAGAGACTAAACCCAGGGTTGAAGTCTATGGGGTGGAGGGTTCTGCAAAGTGCTGTGGGACCTAACACCTCTAGATGGATCTTTGAGGTGGAGCCTGAAGACGTGTTGGCTATAGAGAGGGCAAATTTTTGTGCACTCACTGGCATAGATCGTGGGGTTTTTAAAATCCTACACGATCCCAATAAAAAGAAGGCAGTTGAGGCTCCAACAACATCGGAGCCCTCTGCAGAACCTGATATCCAGGAAGTCATGGAACAGGAGGATGAACCTTGGCCGGCTAATTCCCCTGATTCCAAGGTAAGTTCAATTGGTGCTCTTGATTTTTCAGAGCTAGGGTTGGACTCCGGGTCAGACGTAACCTTACGGCCTGACTCGCCAGCTTCTATGCTTGATTTAGATGAAGCAATGGAGCTGATAAAGGAAGATATCTCTTCTAAAGTTAGCCAGGATAGTTAGAGCCATCCTGGTTTCACATACACTGCTAACCAAATAGATACAATCAAGGTTGGCCAAATCAATCTCCATCACAGCATTGCTGCCTCTAGCCTTATGGCCAAAAGGTTAAATGATGGAGAACTAGATCTTGCTCTTATACAAGAGCCCTGGACCCGCAAGGGTAAAATAATGGGTCTCAATGTTAAAGGTTTCAATATCTTCTATGATACCCATTGTGACCTTCCCAGGACCTGCATTGTTGCTAGGTCTAATCTAAATGCCCTTAATCTTGTTAACTTTCTTAACAGGGATTTAGTTGCTGTAAAACTAAAATTCTATGACAAAAAGAAAATCTCTGACTTTGTCATAGTTTCAGCCTATCTCTCTTATGAGGAAAAGGACCCACTAGATGACACTACTAGGGCCCTAATTGCCCACTGTAGTGTAAACTATAGAATCATCCTCGGCTCTGATGCAAATGCTCACCACACAGTGTGGGGTAGTAGTAATTGTAACCAGCGGGGGGATGTACTTATGGAACACATCTTAAATCTTAATTTGTATGTCCTTAATAAAGGCAATGAACCTACCTTTGTTACCTGTAACAGAAGGGAAGTCATTGACCTTACTTTATGTAACTCTAGTTCAGTAGATTACATTAATGATTGGAAGGTATCTGGGGCAGTCACTGCTTCAGATCACCAACTAATTACTTTTTCTATTAAAGGCCTCTCAGGACTGAAGGTCGTAAGGAGGAACCCCAGAACAGCTGATTGGGGTTCCTTCAGAGCAGCTCTGGAGAGGAGGATGAGGAGCTTCTCTGGTAAGTACAATAATGTTAATGATATAGAGTGGACTGTTGACCAAGTGCAACAAATCATACTCGATTCATATCATATTTCTTGTCAGGTTACGTCTACTAGCTCCCCAAGGCGAGTTCCTTGGTGGTCTTCTGAGCTTAGTAAATTACGTAAAAAATGTAGGAAACTATTCAACAGAGCAAAGAAATCTGGAGAATGGCAGACCTACAGAAACGCTCTAACTGCCTATAACAAGGCGATCAGAGCATCCAAACGTCGCTCATGGCAGACTTTCTGCGATGGCATTAATACCACTTCTGCCACTGCAAAGATTGCAAAAATTCTTACTAAAGACTTCAATTGCAATTTAAATGCCATCCGTCTTGCAAACGGAAGATACAGTGAATCAGGGGAAGAGGCTCTTGGAGAACTACTTGCAGCACACTTCCCTGGATCTCATCCTGTGGAGAATGATAATCCACATATTACTACTACCTGTAACAGGTATGACTGGGAGGCCGCCAAGAGGGTGGTCTCCTATGAGAAGGTTGTATGGGCTATAAAGTCGTTTAAGCCCTACAAGTCACCAGGTATGGATGACATCATACCAATGATGCTTATTCAGGGGATAAATACTTTAGCCCCTACCCTATGTAGAATTTTTCGATCCTGCATAGCATACGGATATTTACCTCTCTCTTGGAGGAATACTAGAGTGATTTTCATACCAAAACCAGGTAAGGAGAATTACTTTGAGGCTAAATCATTCAGACCAATCAGCCTCACTTCGTGTCTGTTGAAAGCGATTGAAAAGCTAATTGACAGACACTTCAGAGACACTGTGCTCATAGAAAGGCCATTGTCCTCCACACAGCATGCCTATCAACCAGGCAAGTCCACTGACACAGCTCTATACGAACTATCCTACCTGCTTGAGAAATCAATAAAAGATAAGGAGATAGCTCTTGCAGTATTCATTGATATTGAAGGTGCTTTTGATAAAGTCCCTTTTGAGACTATCATCAATGCACTTAGAAACAGAGGCATTAACTCAGTCATTACCAGATGGATAATGAATTTGCTATCCTCTAGGTATGTTTGTTCCTCTCTATTGGGTGCAAGCATGAAAGTGCAAGCAACCTCAGGATGCCCACAGGGAGGGGTTCTGTCCCCTATCCTATGGTGTATGGTAATGGACTCTCTGCTAGTTCGGTTAACTACTCTCGGTATTCCCTGTATCGGGTATGCTGATGACGGTGTTATTGTTGTCAGAGGTAAACATGGAAAAACAGTCTCTGATATCATGAATAATGCACTTCTAGAAGTAGCTAGATGGTGCTCTGAATCAGGCTTATCTGTCAATCCATCCAAGATAAGCTATGTAGCCTTCACACGAAAAAGGCAACTTGGTCTAGGTAATGTATACTACCTGAACCATAAATTGGAACTCAAAGAGAAAGTCAAATTTCTCGGGGTTTACTTTGACTCCAAATTAAATTGGGGCCATCAACTTGATTACTGTACCAACAGGGCCAGAAAGATTTTCTGGTCCTGTAGAAATGCTATTGGTAGAACCTGGGGATTGTCCCCCAAAATAGTTTACTGGATCTACTCAATGATCATTAGTCCTATAGTCACTTATGGCGCAGTCGTCTGGTGGTCAAGGACTAGATTGAGTTCCGCAAGAACCAATCTAAACAAACTTCAAAGAATGGTCTGTGTAGCCCTGTCAGGATGTCTCAGGACCACTCCTACAGCTGCTCTTGAGAGCTTACTCGGGCTTCTTCCTTTGAACTTACGCATTGAGGTTGAAGCTCAAACGGGCGTAAAGCGTCTTATGAACCTTGGCCTATGGAAAGAGTGTTCCAAGCACTTGTCTTGGGGACATCTTGTTTCACAAGTGATGGGAATACCCACTTCTATTATGCCTAGTGACCTTATGTCACTAAGATACGCGTTTCATAAACCCTTCAAGATTCATTTTCCTACTAGAGATGAATGGTTCAACTCTCCTCGGTGGCTTAAAGGCAAATGCCTAATTTGGTACACTGATGGTTCTAAGATTGGCACCAAATCAGGAGCTGGAATTTACTGCTCCAATGACGGTACCAAACTTCACTTTCCCCTGGGAAATTATGCCACTGTCTTTCAGGCTGAGGTCTATGCCATTATCTTGTGCTGCAAGTTATGCATAGACATGAGATATCAAAATAAGACTATCCGCATCTGTTCTGACAGTCAGGCTGCTCTCCTATCACTGGCAAGGTGTAAATTCACCTCTTTGTTAGTATGGGAATGCTTCTCGGTCCTCTGCGACCTGTCCGCTCATAACAAGGTATCCCTGCATTGGGTACCTGGACATATGGGTATTGGTGGAAATGAGTTAGCTGATGAAGCAGCACGGGCTGGCTCTAATGCAATTTTCTGGGGCCCTGAACCTGCACTGGGAATTTCTCCCTCCTCATTTAGGGCAACCATATTCAAGCTCTACGGCAAGATTGCCCATGAGCAATGGCGCGCTGCTGACGGTCAAAGACAAGCTAAGGAGCTGAATCGAGACTGTCCTAGCATACGTCAAAAGGAGCTCTTAAAGCTTAATAGAAACAGTTTAAGGAAGATCATTGGTCTTCTTACTGGTCATTGTATCCTCAAGAGACACCTACACATTATGGGTATTGAATCCAATCCTATTTGTCGGGGTTGTCATTTAGAAGAAGAAACATCACGACACATACTTTGTGATTGTGATTACTATTCCGCTCAAAGATTTGAGCACTTAGGGCAGCACTGCGTCAAAGCCTGGGAACTGCAAGAGGTTCCTGTAAGGTGTCTGCTGAATTTTATTACAGCTATAGGGCTTTCTTGCTAATCATGATTAGGGTTTGGGTACAATAGACCTCTGGTCGATGTGCCCTGCTCGTCAGAGCTGCCCAACCTCTAAGTCTAAGTCTAAGTCTAAGGACAGCACTTCATGAGGGGACACACTGCCCGCTAACACACAGGAGCCTTTCTGTTGTCAGTGGTGAAACTAAAAACTAACCCGTGGCCCCATAATGGAAAAGCAATTAGAAAAAGAAATTAGCAATTAGAAAAAAAACATTTCAATATGGGGCCTCGGGGCACTGTCAGTTTCTAGTTTTAACGCTGACATCAGAAATGCTTCTGGAGTTAACTCGGGATAATCAGGGAAGCGGTTAACTCAAGATCCATTACCTATGTGACTACAGACTCACCAGAAACTTTTCCCCAATCACCATCCTGCATGCTGCTTTGAAAACAATCAATAAGTTTATCCGGTATAGACTGTATGATTGAAAAAAAACTGTTAGATAGAAAAATTCTATATCTTGACAGATTTATAAACCAAATTTGTATTATGTTTTAAATTTAAGAGCTGTCAATTATGCCAATCTGGATAAAAGAAATAGCAGTTTTAATGTAATTACTATAATTAAATGATAACTAACTTTCAAAAAGCATGTGGAAACATCCCAAGGATGTGATAAGAACATGTGCTTTGAAAACTGAAGCATCAATAATCAAATGTCCTATAAATTCATTATGCAATTATTACTTGAACACTCTATTTGAACTTTAAACTTACTTTTATTATTACTAGAATATTTCAATTTGTAACATTGCTTAAGATTTATTTGATTTAAAATTAAAAGTTTATTCAAAGATATTATTTGAACTTTAACAAAATATAATGCACTTAATTAATTTTTGTTTAAAGACGTGTTTAAAATAGAGATGAATAGAAAAAGGTTTGTATAATTTAAAATTATTTGATTATTATACATGATAGTATAATTAGCTTTATTTGATATTTAATTTATTTATATTTTAATAATTTCACTTATAAAGAAGTGATATGATAAGTAGTTTGAACTAATGTTTATATAACATATTATTTTATGAATTAAACTAATATTAATATATTTAATAGATTAAATTAATATATTTGATATTTATATATTTACATTTTCTAATATTTTTTAAAGATATTAGAAAATGAGACAAAAAGAATAGACATTTGAGAAATATAACTTTGATTAATTTATCAAAATATTTAATTTGTAATTTACTGAGAGTTTAACAGTTAATAATAATTCTCACTAATGGCGCTTTGCGCAGTGATGTAAAAGTCAACTATTATTTAGAATCCTCTCTATCACTGTAGTATTAAAATCTCATTCTTCAATTTTGTTTATTAAATATATTTTTCTAGTAAAAGGCGTTTGTGTTATGAATTATGCCCTTATATGGCTAAATCTAACAACGGATTTACAAATGAAAAAGAATCGGCCCAGAGATCACCATACACGAAATTTGTTTACCATTCTTCAGAAATTTGTTCAAATAGTTCAATGAAGAGCTTTCACTGTAGACCACAGTCATTAATGATTCCACCAAATTCTTTAATTTTAAGTGTTCTACCTTCAAAAATGTAAAATTTTGAATTCCTGTAAATAAACTAACTATTATTTATATTCGTTTTATTTACCAAATTTCACATCAATGGGGTTTTGCATATAACTAAACTTCAATTTAAAGAACATGAATTGATCTTCCATCGCCCAGCATAGTTAGAATTCAAATCACATGTTTGAGTTTTCTTTTGCAAAAATTATTCAGCATTATTCTTAATTTATCGAACATGATTTCTGGGAATCATTTCATAATTTTTGTTAATCTACTCTAATTTAATCTTTTGCACCTCTTCCCCAAACATCTGCTTCTTATCTCCATTCTATGATTATCTAGTTCAAAATGAGGAATCTGCATGTGTTGGGTAATCGCAGAATGTTGATTATTTTAAATAGTCTATATCTTAAAACTCTCTAAAATCAATTCAGAATTTAAAAAACTGACCCTAATATTAAAAAAAAACTTCACTTAAAATTAGCCCAAAACGAAACTAACTTCACGTGACACAAAATGAGGCGGGGTTTGCTTATGACGTCAAAGTATATTAACTTAGCGAACGGGAGGAGTTAAACCAAAGCTTCTTATCTAGAAATGTGTTACAAAGACGTTTTAATTTGAACTGCATTTTTAAAAAATTGTTTTTCTTTCATGTTTATATCATATATATAGTTTAAATATATATGTAGTGTATATCAGTTGCATCCTCCCTCTAGAGAAAATTTTTGTGGGCACCTTTCAGCATAATGAAATAAAATTGAGGATTGAAAAAATAAATGTCCAAACTACTTTATTTTCAATAACTTTTGAAATAAATTCATTTTCTATTTATACTGATTAATTTTTATTTATATTTGTCTATATATAAAAGTCTGAACTGTTTTGAAAGTTTTTATTTAATGAGTTGATCCCAATTAGAGGGAATGGCATGAATGGTATATGACTTGGAATTTAGGTAAATTTAAAAAAAAAAAATTTTTTTATTATTAACTTCTAAAATATTATCTTGAATTTCTTTTGAAGAAATGTAAATAATGCTAAACCCCTATTGTATAGGTTTCGGTGATGGGAATGTAAGACGCCAAATGAAACAATATGGCAATGAAACATCCTCTTTAATAGTCAAAGATAACAAAACCATCAAGAAACTAACAAACTCCAATTAACTGATTATTTGTTAAAAACATTTAAAAGTTGTGATAAAAATCAATTAAAAACTTTAACTTTCGATTGTAAACATCTCAAACTACAGGTGGGCGTCACCGGGTAGAAAACGAAATATCTTGGTGAAGTCTCGGACGCTGCACAACAACCCCTCCTGATGGCAAACTGTCATCTCCTTAAGTACTGGACATCAGCCTCTTCACTCCCTGTCGTAGCCGCTGGTTGTGCTCCTCCGCCGGTGTTCATCCGCGCAGGAACTATTCCGGCTCGTCCTTCTAATTTCGGTCTTCGATCCGATCCTCGATCCTTCTACCTCGGATTCTCATGCTATCTCAGCTGTCGCAACCAACAGCCCCTACACCTATCATTTTTTATTTTAACTTTGATAATTTTTTCTTCTAGATAAAATTATTTTTTAACTTTAAAAAAAAGAACCTGTACACCATTGTGATGCCACAATTGGCATTACATATTTATTTCCCATCTTTTAAAATAAATCAAAGACTTAATCTTTAAAACGAACATAAAATATTTATTCCTTTTTTGAATCGATCAATGTAAAGGATACTTTTTATTTCAATACTAATGCAGACTTATTAATTCACTGTCGCGCCTAATCGAAAACAGAAATATATTTATAACTTTTTATTTTAAATTTGTAACCAGAAAAATTTTTCAGTTGCATGGTTGTAATTTTCCCATAAACTTGTTGGCGACTCGTGATCGCTAAGGTATTTTTTAAACCCAATATTAATATGCGGGGTTGGCTTTGTTTTGGCTATGTTATATTTTGATAATTCGCCAATTTCGGATCTCCTACCCATCATTCTCCTGTGTCCGTTGAGAACAGATTACACATACTTTTAATTTGGCTTTTGTTTTGTCTGGTCATGGGGGAATTGTCTCCCATGGCCTGTCCTTATGCAAAATTTACTTAACTGAAATTCTTATGGATAGTATTTATATTTTGTATCTCGAGCTCTGCAAATACTATATTAAATAAAAGCTTTATATTATCCGGTTTTCATTTTCAATTGTTATTTCCATCATCATCTTCTGTTTTCATCACAATCTTCATTTGGTCCAGTATACTATATGAACTTCCAACCCACACCTGAATAGTACATCTCAACATAATTGACCCCCCGATATTCCATCTTCACAATATAAATTGCCACTGACTTTCTATTCTCCATAACCACTGTTCTCTAAGAATAAAATCCTTTCATTTTAAAGAATAAAAAAAAAGAAAGAAAGAAAGTGATATGAACAACATTTCATAAACATTTTAATACAGTATAATGAATTATTCATTCAGAAAAGCTTATCAATCAGAAAAACAATCTTATAGATTAAAATTATAATTAAGTACTGCAAAATGGTCTGAGCAACAGTTTAATGCAGTAGTTGCAGACAATTTGCGAGTATTTTTTTCATCGCGTTTGATGGCTTTGCACCAAATTTGTCTTTTTTCTCTTTTGGTACATTAAAAATAATTTATTTGCCATGTTTAACGTAGAACTATTGCACATGGTACAATGCAACACTTGTAGGTTTTGTTTGGAGCCATTTTTCAGAATTTATACTCGGGCGGCATATGCTTTCACCATTTCACAACATGATGGAGTCGTGGTTGTACTATACTGTGACGTCATCAGAGCGGATGGGAAACCTAGCAGCGATTTAGGGGGCTAGGCTAATCCAGCGATTTTATTTATTGATAACAAAATAACTAGTTATCACACCAGTCTGAAATTGGTGTCTATCTTTATAAAATGGCATGATGTTTCATTTTAAAACATAAAAAAAAGCATGCAGGTTCCTCATTGTTTCTTTGTCCCTATTGGTTTAACTACTTTGTATGTGAAAATAAAAGTATCTTTACTTTTAGACTATTTGGTGTTTACATGCTGAGAAAGGTTCTTGTTTATAGAACTAAGAAACTATAGAATGTCTACTTCATATCTGCTTCTACACAGCCTATCCTTATTGTGAAAAAAAGATGTTTATTACCTGAAGGTCTTTCACCTAGAAGGACATTACGTTGTGGTGGGACCCTATGAGAAGGTTCTGCAAATTGAGGAGGAGCTCTTTGATTTTGCGGAAAATGTTCAGGAGGCATCATTTGAGGGGGTTGCATCATTGGGGGAGGTGGCAACATTTGAGACTGCTGCATCATCTGTGGTGGGGGCTGCATCATCTGAGATTGGGGATTGGCTTCAGGAGGAATTTGTATCTCACCTACAACACAATTTTAAATTATTATAGAAGAGAATGAAAAATAGTAAGTTTATTCTACAATGGAAAATAACCTGTATTGCGATTGCTTTAAATAATGCAGCTTAGCATGATAAAAAAATTTATTTAAATAATTTAAAATAGCTAAAATAAAAGGTAATAATAGATGCTGAACTCGAATAAATTTTCAAACAATTAGGAACTACCAAGTAAAATCAATGGAATAAAAATGAAAACTTCTTTAATTGAATTACCAAACAAATAACCTATTCATCTCCGACTAGTTTCAAGTGATTTTTGATACTAAGTAGCAATAATTAGGTCAAAAAGGTCAACCCCTGTATAAAATTTTCCATCACATTACTTATATTTAAAAAGAATACTTGTTGACTCTTCTCAAGTAAATAGGTTTTACAACCAACTTTTTAATCTATCGTTTGCTAAAGAAAGGTAAACATAATCATCTCAAAGTTACAAATATTCTATATCTCATAAGTTAATTCATTATCTTTCCATACATTCAATGTACAGTCCGCAAAAAAAACACCGAATCACCCTGAATAACTTTCCTTCTAATGATCGGATTTTCACGAACTAAGTGTCAATCTTAATGGTTCCTGGGGGTGACCTCAAATATGCTAATTAATTAGCGCTAACTATTAAGTTACGAAATCAGACACAAAATCGTACTTCATCTGAATAAACATTTTTTTTAATTTCATTTTTGGATTCTTAACCTTCAAAGCATAGGGGGTAGTCACAATCTGGGAAATATGGTCTCCATAGTTTGGTCAGGAGAGCGATCCAAAGTTCGTACCCTTTAATCTTAATTTCACATTTTACTTTTTTTGTCATATTTTTAAAACTAATAAAGCAATTCAAAGAAAATTGCACCCACTCATAAAACTCATTTACACAAAGATAATTTCATGAAAAAAATAATTTTTAATAATTATTTATTACTTTTTATTATTTAATTAAATTGAGGATGAAAAAAATTTTGAATTATAAGGTATTAATTTTTTTATACCATATGAATCTACATATTTTTCAATTGAAAAATCTAAAGTTTCAACTGTTTTTATTTCTTAGAAGCTGAGAAAAATTAAAATTAATTATTTTTAAAAAAAAATAATTTGGCAACAATAAAGAAATAATTAAATGGGGTGATTAATATTAAAATGTGATAAACTTGCGAGGAATTTGACTTCGTGCGCGTAGCGTAAAATTTCATTCATATTTTTTTCGCTAATAATCGTTAGCTAATCTTTTTATTTTTATTTCTTTCAAACTATAAAATACAATGTTTCTTTTTTAGTCGTTTAATAATTTATTTGCAATTTAGTAAAGAAATTTGAATAAAGCATTTTGAATAAAAAACACTTTATTCAACGAATGTCTAGTTTTATAAAAGCGTGCTTCTGATAGAATATGATTATAGACCAAATTGTGCTTACTTAATGTGCTTATTTTTTTATTTCGTTTTTCAATAACTGATACAATTTCAATAATATACATGCATATGCATAGATTTGGAATAATATATTTATCAATTTCTTGAATATATATTTTATAAATATTAATAATAATACATAGTCAGAATTTTTAATGATCTTAAAACTTCTTTACATGTTATATATCGCCTTAATCTTAAAATAAATTTGTAAATTATCTGTTTATGCTTATTTCGCAGAATTATTTTTCTAACTTTTTAATTAAATTTTGATGCAAAATCTTATTTTTTATGCTACCATATATACTATTTTTCAATAATATACTAATCAATCGTTTTAGTACTTTAATTTATGTTTTCCTTTAAAATAAAATTACTTTTTAAGTTATTGTTAAGTTTACCAGCTATCTGAGAATTAAATCTTGTTAAGAAATTAAAAATATTCTACTAATCACACACAATATCATTCGATGCAGAACAGCTGACTATTTACTAAGAATATTATTGTTTATGAAAAATGAAGATAAATTATTAATTTTCTTTTTTTATTGTTTCTAATTTATTTGAGTAGTGAAAAGTAAATGCGTATGTGTGCACAGCGAAAAAATACAACAGATTGCTTTGTTTTTTAAATGAACAAAAAACTATGGACATACAATTTTATTTCGACATTCAAAGTTATTCCTGTGCGCTAACTTAAAGAAAGTTACCCTTTTGTTTTAAAAAGCTTAAAATATTTAATATTAAGCTTAAATATTTGCTTAAAAAGTTGTTTATATGATTTCTCAATTTTTGCACAGTTAAAAAAAAAATGCTATATCAGGAAAATGTTCGATATGCCTTGTTTTGTTAAACAACTACTAAAATAAAAAATTGGAAAAAGATTAGAAAAACGTGCTATTTTTAGAACTATTATCTCAAAAATTTTTCTTTTTCTCCATTTGACTTTTTTCTACTTAATAACTTATAATGATAGTTTTAACACACGTTTTGAAGAAATTATGAATACAAATTTCTCCTAATATTTCCTAATAAAAAAACAATAATATTAATGATTCATTTATAATTGTCTCATTGAACCGGAGTAGTTAATTGTTTTCGTAATAATCGGCCTTACAATTATTTAACTTAGATTCTTTGGACTAGGGTTCACTTCATACATGTCTTTCGACATTGAAATTTCAAATATAAAATGTATGGTTTTAACTAACAACAAAAAGGACAAAATCGTTGGCAAAAGAAGTTATCTCATGAAAAGAGTGTCAGAGTTAAAAAAGTATTGTAAAAACTGCAACAATTGTTACTCTTGTTTAATTAAGGGTATTATAAATCTTATTTTCTTTTAATTTTTTAAAATTATATTTTCTTAAGAACTAACGTAAATGTGTAAATAAAATCAACTCTTTTTACTGCGAACTAAGTTTACTTAATATCATTTGCAAATCTTATGAAGTGCAAATTCTTGAGCTCAGGTGTCGGGTAGTAGGATATTTAATGCATGATCAGTAGTTTCAAGAGTGAACTCTTATATTAGAAGGCAGCTAAGTTCTTTAAAATTCTATTTCGGAAAAATACTTTTATTTTACAAATGTTATAAAGCATGTGTATTTTTTAAATGGTTATTTATATAATTTTCACATCAGCCATTAGTTTTCCGTTGATGAAGCAAAAACGAAACCCTAGTAAGCAGAAAAAACTAAATCATTATGAATTATAATCTTTTAACTTTTTTTTTTTTTGAATTCTCTAACCTTGCTATTTAAACTCTATGATCCGCTTTAATATGTTTTTGCTTGAGTCAAAATATTGGCATTTTTTATATTTCTTTCAATTTACATACATCAACATACTTCAAGAAAATTTTAAATTAAAAATTTGAACTCAAGAAAATTGAAGTCAAGAATCTAGTCCTTAATAAATTAAGAACACTGTGGTATCAGTATCGATCATAATTATAAAGCAATCGAAGATATATGATCGCAATCGAAGAGCTTAGGGAAAAAACATATTTTCAAAAGTCAGTTTCGGAATTTATACGTAAGGATGCTATTTGCAAATCCTACTTATTTAAGAAAAACATGTAACCTAAATATTTGTCAGAATGAAATGACCTTCAACAATAAAATAAAAATGCAAGTAAAATTTACTCTTATACCATTATATATACACAAAATACTGACCAAATAAATAAAAATATATTAAATCAGTTTTACGTCAAATCAGAATTCTTAGAGCAGGTAATAGGTCCTACCAAGTCGAGGGGTCCCTACCAAACACTAAAATGGTAATATAACAAAGAAATATAAATAAAGCATCTTTAAAAATGATGACTTTTGGTTTACGTATTATGTTGCTTCATTCTTAAAAAATCAAATTATATTAATTATTTGGTATGTGAAAAAACCTGTTGTAACACATTTAGTCTGACCAAGTATTTCCTTTTTAAAGATGATTCCAAAAAGATATGATCATGAACTCACTGGCATTACGTTTTTAACTTAATTATTTTTAATCTTTTTTCAAGCTGTCTTTTCTTTTAATTTTATCAATGTCTGCACCAATCAAGTGACTGATTAATAATGAAACTTTTTTTTTCCAAGTGCAATTCTAAAGCAGTTTACCTCAATTTTTAGTATTTCTTTTAATAATGTACTAGTTTAATTATTTTCATTCAGTAAATATTTATTGATAAATCTGTAAAAATTTCCATTCCATGAGAATTTCCATAAATTTATTTAGAATTTTTAGACATTTTTACTGAAAATTTTTTGGTTGAAACTAATAGTTTTAGACAGAACCTTTAAAAATAAATTCCCATGTGTGAAACATGGTGCGTAGCGTTTTTAAAAAGTGCTTAAAGGTGCTTTTTTCGATTTTTAAAAACTATTAAAAGTGCTTTTTTCAATGGGTGTTTTTAAAAAGTGCGTAATTTTCTCTTTTACAAAATGCGATTTTTCCTTTACTATGTTGATTTTCGCTTCGAATTATGCAAAAAAGACACAGTACACATTGTTCTATTCAACGTTTTCATAAATAATTCAACCCCAACCTAGTATTTTGGCATATTGTCAGTCCGTAAAAAAACGTATGAAAACGCCATTCGTTTTACAAGATTGAAATTTTCATGACTTTTGACAATTGTCAAAAACAATGGCAAAAGGTTTTTTTTAACAAGATAAAACCAGTTAAAACAAGATAAAACCGTCAATTGTCAAAAACTTTCTAACTCTGCCTAATTATGATATTTTTTTATATAAGTGCTTAAAAATATTTTTTGAGCGCTTAAAAGGTGCTTATTTTTCTTGAATAATTTGGCTACGCACTCTGTGAAATATTATTGAGAAAATATGACGTAAAATTGAATTCGTAAACAATTTTTAATGGCACTAAGTTTAAATGTTAATTTAGGTTACAAAATATATCTTATTATGCCTAAGTTCATAAATTTAAAGCTGAAAATTAGAAAATGAATCCAAAAAGTTCACTATTTATGAAAATATTTTTTTCTAAAAATTATTTACCCAATTTTTCTAATGAAAAAAGATAAAAATAATATATATATATATATATAGCATAATAACTAAATATATGCCATGCAAGCCCTTCTCGTCCTCGACAATGCTCCTGCTCATCCACCGAATCCGAACATGACATCCTCGAAGAGTTCAAGTTTATAAAGGTTCTCTATCTACCACCTAACACCACTCCTATCCTGCACCCCATGGAACAGCAGGTGATTTTTAATTTTAAAAAGCTGTACACGAAGCATCTGTTCCGGCTCTGCTTTGAGGTGACAGAGAACAGAAACCTCACCCTTCGAGAGTACTGGAAGGACCCCTTTAACATCGTGATATGCCTCAGAATTATTGATCAGGCCTGGCTGAGTGTTACAACAAGAGCCTTGACCTCCGCATGGAAGAAGCCGTGGCCTGAGTGAGTCTGTAGCCGAAAATTGTGCTGTCGCCTGAGTCCGTAGCTTCGAAGGATTCGAAGCCAAAGAGCCAGTGGAGGAGGAAATCCATGTGTCTCTGGGAAAATCCATGGATCTGGAGATAGGTGAGAAAGACGTGAACGAGCTCGTCGAGGAGCACTCTCAGGATCAGACGACCGAGGAATTACAAGAGTTACAGTCGCAGCATCATTCGGGGGTTCTGCAAGAAGTTGGTTTCGAGGAAGAGCCAGAGGTGGAGGAGGTTATCTCGACAAGTGAGATAAAAGAGATCTTGGGAATGGGGGAGAGAATTTCACAGTTCGTGGTAAAGAAACACCTCGAAAAAGTTGCAACTGGTCGTACATCGGAGCTATTTCATGACACTTGCCTAACTCATGTCTGCAGCATTCTGAAAAGGAGGAAGAAACAAATCTACTTGGGCAGTTTTTTTTAATCCGGCTAAAAAGGCAAAGACCAGTGAAGAGAAAAGCAGTGACTAAAATTAAGCATACAGTAGCATTTAAGTTGTGTGTAAGTTGCATTTAAGTGACCAAAATACAAATATGTATGCACATTTTATAAAACCAGTTTTTTTGCTTTACATTCTCTTTTATTATGTTTTTATACAATATTTGTCATTTATAAATACATTTTTCTTATTCAAAAACGCATAACAAAAACAATTGAGGGTAGCATTTTTGGGGCAGGAGCGTATTAATGTCATTTCAATTCATTTCAATGGGGAAAATTGCTTTGAGATGCGAGCAAATTGACATACGAGCAAGGTTTCGGGACGAATTAAACTCGTATCTCGAGGTATCACAGTACTATTTTCTATGCCCAGAAAGCAGATCCAAAAATTCTCTTCTTGGTTGCCTATAGCAACAGACACACACAATATTATGACGTCTCGTCATTCATTCAGTTTCTTTATGGTTGTTTTAAATTGTTTCACTTTCTACGGCGAGGTAATTTGGTATTTTTTTTTAAAACTTTCGCCATATATATAAATCTTTATTGCAACCCAATTGTTTTCGAAATTTTGTCTACCCCCTAGTTCAAGGGTCAGGATTCCAAATATGTAAAAAAAATATATGTTTATTCAAAGAAAGTACGTTTTTTTTAAGGAAATAAAATTAATTCAAGTATATTTTCTATAGTCATACACCAATAAAACAACTAACAAGAACATACTTTCTAATCATTGTTATCCAGAAATTTTTTCGTATTCCTTATTTATAATCAAAATTTAAAACATACAGTCTCAATTTGTATGGAAAAAAAATAGATTAAGATTGTAAGAATTAGCAAAATTATGTGACACATACTGTACATAAAATTAGTAAGCATTGTAATTACAGTCAAACCCTGTTATAGTGTCTTGAATATTATTTTTTGTGGATATAATGAACCAAAAGAAGAGAGGAAATTGGATGTTATAAACTTCTTTCTGTCTTCGACTGACTTTTTTCTTCTTTTTTTGGTCATTTTGAAATTTCTGCATTAAATACATATACCGATTTTAAAATTAATCTATTGAGTGAAATGTAGCCATAAGCATTTTTTTCTTGTTTGCTTCTTCTATCACAGTTTCTCATCCCTCAATAAAGGCCATCCCTAAATTTTTTATACACGAGACAAAGAGTCATAAAAAAATAAAAGTGAACACATTTTTAGTTATATTGCTTTTTAGTCATTTTTGTACTTCTTTTTATGAGTCATTTATTTCAATAATGTGTCATAAAAGGTCCAGTTAAAATTGTTTGAATATAGGGAACTCCCAGTTATAGTGAAGGTAGTAAGCAGACCAAAGGAAGAAAAGGAGGATTTCATACCACCATTATTTCGATCTTCTTGAGGAGGGTCTAGTAACAGAGGTTGTTTACTCTCCATCCATTGTTGCTGGAACTGTTTAGGAATGGGTTTAGAAAATGGAATTTTCTTTTGAGTTGTGCTTTTTTCGCTTGCTTGCTCTTCTGATGCAAAATCTAGTCCAGGAATTATTGGTATCTCATCATCATATCCCCTCTCTGTAATAGAAAACATCAAATTTGTTTAAAAATAATACAAGCCAAAAAAATTAATAAATGAACAAAATAAATCACATTAGAGCAATGTCTCATTTTCTAATTTCAAAAGCACATAACTCAGTTTAAAAAAAATTTTAAATATCTAAATTTTTGTAAAATTAACTCTTGGTATCCTTTACATTTATTCAAATTTTTAGTATTTTTCATAGGTTTAAAAATGAAACACTGGATGTTACAGACGTAACAATGCTACGTCTGCAAAGGCCAGTTTTAAAAAAAAATTAAATGAATGGGAGATTATGAGTAAAATAAATTATTAGTAAATATTAGAGTAAGGTAAAATGACACCAAGAGTTATCTTTCAAAAATTATTCAAGTTATTTCATTATATTAATTCAATTATGTCATTCAATACTAAGACTATCAAAAAGCACTTGATAATACAATGTACTTCTGATGTTTTTGAAGATAGTAACTAAAAATTTAAAAACTCATTTATTTTTATCAGGTATCTAGTTACATTCTATTTTATTCATAAAATATAACATTTATACCTTATTACCTAATTTATTATTACCTTATTTTTTATTGTATTTTTAATACAAGTTAAAATTTATGTATTTTTAAAAATAGTTAGTATAAAATCTGTTTTTAATAATTTTTGACGGTTTTACGAGGTCTTTTTCGCACTTTTTAAGTTTTTTTTTAATAGTCAGCATTCTAGCCTTGATTATAACATTATCATGTGATATAACCTAAGTCAAATTAGCAATTTTTTTAATAGCAGGTAATAGTAATAATATTACAGGTAATAATTAAAATTGTAAATAACAAGTTTAAAATTGTAACTAGAAACTTATTATTATTAAGTTTCTAGTTACAATTTTAAACTTAATTACAGAAGTTAAGTGTGAAAAACTTTTTTTTAAAAAAACATTATGAAACTTTTAATTTATTTTAATGAGAACTTATACTTATAAGATATTAAGTTGCTAATAAGAGAAACTATATTGTTTGTGGATTAGAGAAAAAAAAAATTAAAAATATTAATAATAGAAATAATGTATTGTAATTCTTAACAATATAAAAATTAAAGCAATAACTATTCTTACAATTGTAATGACTCATGGATTGTCATTACACTTTTAATTTCTTACCTGACGGTTTTAATAGCTCTGCTACACCATGCTCCAGCCCCATTCCAGGAATAGATGATATTGTTCCAGAATCATCTAAAGTAAAATATAGAAATAAATTTTACTGAAGTGAAATACTTTATATTTTGCAAGAAACAAAATTTAAATTATTCAGTACCAAAATTTCTGAAAAATATGTTGATAGGTAATTTTTTTAAAAAACACTTTATTAAAATTTGTGACGATACCAAAATTGATTAAATAATAATAATAACTTATTCTATAGTCATTTAAGTATGTATCTAAAAAGAGAATAATGTTGCCAAACAAGAAAAACAAGTGAAATAATTTCCAATTAAATAGATGTAAGATAATACCCTAAATAGAATATAAACAGAAAAAAATATATATAAAAGAATAGAAAAGTTTGTTTTCATAGTTAACACAGCAATACATTGTTATGTGCAACCAAAACTTAATTTGGACTAAATCGAATATTTTTAAAGGGGCAAAAAAGAATCAGAAATAATATTATGCATAAAAAAGCAATTTGATTTTTTAATTACCGTAATCTGCGCAATCTTCTTGGCCTTTAGGTAGAGTGTTCAAATTATACTTATCTCTCATTCGATCACCAGGACGATTTCTGGTCCAAAATTTACTAAAAGAAAAGAAAAAAAAAGCTCAAATTGATGAAAATTAATTCCAAGTCTGAAGAGATAATAATTATTATTATTATGATTCAATGTGCCAAGAGTGGTCCGTTCATTGGGATCTTTCTTGCTCAGGTTTCCTTAAACCAATCAATAAATTTTTTTTTTCTGCTCTAAATCATCCCAAGGAGATGTCTTAAGACTTTTCTGTTTCTTGGTATATTTACCAAGTTGAGCAGTGCTGAGCTCTACTGAATCTACCTCAGGGCTTGCAGAGCCCACAGAAATGTTAAAACATGCCATACTGTTTAAAGTCAAACTAAAAAATTACATACACATAAAATAAGACATTTTTAAGATATTCAATAATTTTAACAAATTTAAACACATTTTGATTACCCCAAAAATTCAATGTATATAAAATAAAGCATTAAACAGAATTGGCAAAGTTTAGGACAAAATGGATTAATCCACGATTTAAACTGTCCTGTCTGAAACTGTCCAAAATCCTTTTTATTCAAATCATGTCACAATTTTAAAAAACAATATTGTGAAAAATAAAAGGTTAATTTTTGAACAAGAAACAGAATAAAAACAAGCTTTTGTTTATTTAAAAAGTTTATTATTATTTTTAATGTTGCATTTATTTATTCTTATGCAAAAATACAATCATGGTGGCCACTCAAATCAGATTTCAAATTTCCCTTATTTTTCCAGTAAAAATCTTAAAATTTCCAGGTGAGTGTGTTATTTTTTTCTCATAAAGTATAGGTAGGTACAAGAAAAGTGTCAATATTATTTAAAATTTTATTTTTAATATATCATATTAAATAGATGTGGAGAAAATAATACGTTCAGCTTGGAGAATATATTGTTTTGAATGAATAAAAAAAAATTTTAAGTGTTAAATAGTTTTTATGCAAAGTATACCAAATAGAAAATACAGATTGACCCAAAAAAACTTTGGATAAGTACTGTTTAATATATTTTCCTTAAGTAAGAAAAAATAACTCTGGGTGATTACACATCAGTAAATTTTTGTATTTATTTACATTTCAATATAGAACTGTTTTATCCAAACAGTGTTCTTCATAAAATTCACTGAAATAATTCTCTTTAAACCAATATCTTAAGCAAAATGTTTAAATAATGTTGTTTGTTTTAAATTAGCACTATTATTTTAAGAGATATTCAGCATTCGCAAAGGCAAAATTGTCAAATTTCTTGTTGCATATTCTATAGATAAACACTAGATAAAATTCTTAAAATTTTTTTTTTCTTATTAGAAATTAGAATATTTAAAAAATTCCACCACATGGTTTCTTTGTTTAGCTTATTTAATTGTTTTTGTTCTTACAACTGGGCAATTCCATGGTGTCAGACATAAAAAAAATTGACATGAATTTCTTAGGAAAATTATCTTATAAAACATAAGTTATAATCATCAAATTTTTATATTAAACATTATTACATCATAACCAATCAAAAAACAATTTATTTTATAAAAACTGATTATAATAAGTTCAAATTAAATGGATTAAATCGAGGGTGTCGGCCGGAAAGCAAAAAAAAAGATTACTCATTTAATTGATTGATAATTGTCTGAACTCTGAAAATTTGTTTGTAATTTGAAGGTATAGTTTGCAATTAAGGTAGGTATTCACTTTTGTTGTTCAATGAATTATGAAGCTTCAAAAGTTATAAATCTTTTCTAATTATATTACAATATTTTCTTTTAATAAGTTAAAGCAAATTGTATAAAAAGTAACAAATATTAGTTAATATATGAAATTATTATATGTACAATGGTTACACATAAAATTTTTACCTTTCACTAATGTTCAAGGCCTTGGACACTTTAAGACAGTAAAACCCACATGGCATGTCCAAAACCAGTTTAGGACGTCCAAAACCCCAACCCTGCTTTTCAACCATGCATAATTTTTTAAAAAATTGAGACGGTAACCAGTTGCAGTCATCAAATAATAAAATAACTTTGAAAATCATGGAAGATAATTTAAATAATTAAGGTGTAACAAGTGAAACAAAAAATCAAAAGATATGATTTATTTCGTCAAACTTATCAGTTATTAAAACATCTTTCCATACACATCAGACATAACCAGTTTAAAAGCTATTGTCCAATAGTGCTGTGTTATTCTAAACTCTTTCAATTTTTATTTAACTAGTTTTAATTAATAAACAGAATGGGTGGTGGTCAAGCAGTTTTAAAGACATTAGGACACAAAACTTGCTCACATTAATTTATTTTACATCAATATTGTTTTCAGGAAAGAAATGCTATATCAACATTTGCACAAAGTAAGAATTGAGTATCTAAAAACTTAATCTCTATGTAGAAAAATAGATTTTGGGTGCCTTTTTAAGTCTTCCTGGTGGTAAATTATTCAAATTATTGGTGTGTGTTATGATAATCAATTACTATTTGTAGAAAGAAAATCAAAATACACTTTTTATACAATAAAATATATATTTTTCTTAAAAAATATAAAAGGCGATGTACCATACTAAATCATAATCTACTAACTAATCATAGCAAACTAAATCATAATCTACTGTGATTGGAAGTTTGCCAAGTTATGTTCTGGCGGAAAGAATTTTCTTTTAGGAAGTAAGAATTTTGGTTTTCTTTTCTACAGAAATTTTTTTTCTCTATACAGTGTAACGTCCCATATCCGGATGTCCCTTTCCCGGAAGGATCGATTTCCCGGACACTTTTTAACAATCAAAATAAACAAACATCTCTTCATCTTCCCCTCTCTGAAAAAAAAAAAAAAAAACAGAAAAGACCACCAAGTAGTTGAGTGACCATTAGTGACGCTCCTTCTCTGGAATGCAGGAAAAGAGGCTAATTTGTTTTCCCTCCCCCCCCCTTCTTTCATATGCAGCTGGCTAGTAGATGAGGCATTTCCTGGAACCTTTTTAATGTAGAAAAGGGTAAACGTGGGAACGTGGAGGGGGAATAAAAATGGAAAACTTGAATAGGTCTAAAAGGATACATGTCCTTGAGAAACATTGTCCATTTAATATTTAGGAGGTGGGGAAAAAAAAGAGGGTAACATTCTTTCTTTAGCATTGACATGAAAAAGACTTCAAGACTCACTGCCACTGAAATACGAATTTGACTAACAAAAGTACTTTTATTCCAAACCAAGACTAACTTAGATTTCTCTGAAATTTATTCCTTTTTTTCATGCAGTGCACCTGCAAATGCATTATAGGAACAGGCGAATACCTTGGCGAAAAAAGTCTTGCAAAATACTCCAAAACTAATTTCCCTCGACAAATAACTCGTATTTAAAGCAATCCAACGCGTCACATTTGCTCGTTTTTACCGATCTAGCATTTGTGAGTTAAGAATTTGTGATTGTCGACGGCTTGCTTTTTTTAAAATTATTTTTATTAAGTTTTTTGACAAGTTATTGTTGTTTAAGTTTTTTGATAAGTTATTAGTTTTCAAGTTTTTAACTGTGTAGTTCTTATTAAGTTTTAATTTAGTTACTGTTATTTGTGTTAAGTTTTTTTTTTTAAAGTTTTTTTTGTTTATTACCTTTTATTTCTCTTACGATGTCTTCACATCCGTCGAAAAAAAGAAAAAATGTTTATTAATCAATTAAACAAAAAGTGGAATTACTGAGAAAATTAGACATGGGCACTTCAGTATCTAAGTTGTATGATAAAGTTATGATTGAGTGGGTACGACAACACTGTAGAGAAGGCGTACTGTTAACAGGACCAATGTTAATGGCTCAAGCAAAGATTTTTCATGAAGAAATGGGCATTCAAGAGGAGTGTAGCTACAGTACTGGATGGTTGAAAACCTTTAAAAAAAGACATGGGGTGCGCCAGCTATCTATTTGCGGAGATCGTGCGGAAGCTGACACCAAAGCTGCTGAAAAATTTATAGAAGATTTTGAAGAATTAATTAAAAATGAAGACTTGTCACCAGAACAAGTATATAATGCCAATGAAACTGGACTGCTTTAGAGGTATGTACCACGAAAGACTTTAGCCGCTGCTGAAGAAAAAAAATCCAACCGGTGTTAAGGACTGTAAAGTAAGAATGACAATTATGGCATATGCAAATGCTGCAGGTACGCACAAATGCAAATTGTTTGCAATCGGAAAAAGTGCTCGCCCTCGCGCCCTAAAGGGTGTTAAAGTGTCACCCATAAATTATCGATCCAACCGAAAAGCCTGGATGATCCAGCAACTCATGGAAGAATGGTTGGACAACGATTTTGTGCTGCAAGTTAGAAAGCATTTTCAGTCGATAGGCTTTGAAGAGAAAAAGCCACTTCTAATACTGGACAATTGCTCTGCCCACAAAATACCATTATTAATGGAAAGGGCAAATGTTTCTGTTGTGTTTTTACCACCTAATTGCACTTCAATTTTGCAGCCGATGGATAGCGGTATCTTAAGATCCTTCAAGTGCAAATATAAAACGCAATTCTTAATGTCAATGCTGACCTCTTTAAATGGTGGCCAAAACTTACAAGACTTTGTTAAATCTTATTCCATTAAGACGGCAATATGGAATATAGCAAAAGCGTGGGAAGAAGTCGACGAAAAAATCCTTAAGAATGCTTGGAATAATATTTGGCCATCAACTATTTTTTTTTGGTAATGATGACGATGAGCCCGTCTTTGAAGGATTTCGTCCAAACAAAGAAAAAGATAGTGTGAGAGAATTATTTCACTACATCAAAAGTCATTGTGAGAGGGAAAAATTAGATGAAGAAAATGTTGTATAAACATTAAGCTGCGACGATGATGCCCCAACTGTGTCCCAATTAACAGACGAGGAAATCAAAAACATAGCTTTAAACAAACAGAATAGTGATACAGAGACTGTAGACTGCGAGGAAGAACTAGCAGAAAAACGGATTTCGACTGACGATCTAGTTAATCATTTAGAAAATGCCATAAAAGGACTGGAACAAAGAGACTTCATTACTGAACAAGAAATCATGTCCCCTCATAGGATTAAAGAAAAATTGCTAAATAAGAAGCCGAAAATGAAACAGCTTTCTTTAAAGGATACGTTTAAAAAATAAAATATTTATACTAATTCCCTCTTCTTTAATGCATTTTATAACTGCGTATTTAGCGTAATTTTAATAAATAATCAATTTTCTATAATGCTAATGGTTTGTTGATTTTCACGACGACCACGATAAATTGTCAAATTATGTATTAAAGTTTTTGTTGTTTTTAAAAAAAGAACAGTTTGGCATGTCGATAATCGTGGCGTTGATAGTCGTTTTTATCTCAGTTGACATGGAAATCAACAAGTATATTAGTTTTTTGTATTTTTCTAAGTTAGCGCGGTCAATTATGTCTCGAAGTGCAATATTGCCAGATTATTTTTTAAACCATTAAATAAAGCATAGTAATATTTATATATTATTAATAAATAAAGACAAGACATATTTCAGCTCTTTTAGAATTCCAATGCAATTCTTTTATTCACTCATTTAGTAAAGTATAGCTGTGTATTTTCTCCAAAAAATTTCTTTTCAACTTGTCAAGTGATAACAATCCTCCCCCTCTTAAGCCAGACGAAATTAATATGCCCCTCCTTAACGTTGTTTTGACAACCACTAACCTGATTCTTTCAGTCCCACAAGAAAAAATAAAGATAACCCCATCAGCATGCTGCGCCCTAACGCTTGATTGATAGCTAATGATCTGAGAGAAAACTTCCCAGCCCTCAACTTGAATGATATCCTCTTTACACATATTTTCTCTATACAAATAAGGAGGGAATGGATTTTTCTCCCCCACCTACCCACCTTAATGAATGACGGGAAATCCCGCTTCTTCCTTGAATCTTTCTAGTTCAAAATGGCGGAGAAAGCAAATTAATACGTATTTTCATTACTGTCAATTTTTTTTCGTTTTCTAAATTTTAAGCACTATTTATTTTCTTTCTAATATTTTGTTTTTGATTGATTAAATATCATATTCTAATACTAAAACATTATTGCCCGAAAAATAACGTTTATTTATTTTTTGCTTCTTAGATTCAGATCATTTTAAGCTTTGTTTACCTTGGGGATGTATTATACGGAAAAATCTATTATCCGGACTTCGGAAAGTCCCACCGATTCCGGATACGCGACACTCCACTGTAATTATATTTAAAAGATGCCTTTTTTACACATCGGAGGTGAATGAAATGTTTGCGATTTTTCTGCTCTTATTTGAGAAGAATGAAAAATATAGAATAATGAAGTAAAAAAATTTCTTTTCTGCAGAAATGTTGAAAAAAAATTTTCTACAGAAATCATTCTTTGACGCACTCAGTTTGCTTCAAAATTCTCGTTAATCCATGAGGTATCTTAATCATTCTTAAGACAGTTATAGCTAAAAATTTTTTGCTTTGTTTTCTCGAAATCCCAATATCTTTCATTGCTCAGTTATTATTTCTATTCTCGTGAAATATACCAATATTATTAATTCGAATAACGGATTAAAGAAATCATTCTTTGACACTTTCTTTTTTAGCTCGTTAAACCGTGCTGTATATTTCATTTGCGTGATTTCGCCGTCGATCTTTTTTTCGGTAGTCACTGCTACGGATTGCGCGATTTTTAATTTTTTTTTCTGGATTGGATGATTTACGAAATGCAAAAAAAGGAAATAATTAGTGTGTTTTCTTGTTTAGTAAAATGTGAGAATCTCGCCCCATAATATTAGAATAAAAAAAGTATTGCATTTTTATTTAAAAATTAAATAAAATTTTATTTTATTCAAATAGGTTGTTTTTTTTTTAAACACAACGGTTTTGTTACATAAATTAAATTAGTAACATGTATATTTGTTATTATTAAAAGCATCTTGCAGAAAGATATTAGTGCAAGAGAGGTGTGTCACAGAGAGCCCAAAAAATTCTGCCACTGGGATCGGTAGTGTATCTTTTCTTTCGCATTTTTCTCTTTTGTCAACAGAGAGTGGGTAAAGAATTGAAAGGTCTCGACTCTTTTCAGATAGGGTTGAAGGGGATTTGACCCCTTTATCGACCTTTTTGAATATTACAAAAGGAAGAAACTCCACCACTCACTGACATAGACAAAACAGTTCCATACAGATATGAAACAAGGCTCTCTCAATAAAAAAGTTTGTGTGACATGGTAGAAAAAAAAGATTTTGATCTGTCAATAGAAAAACACATAAAGCTTGATTTTCAATAAAGGGACAATTTAATATCCAGGGACAACGTAATATCCAGATATTTAAACATTATCTGCATGGGCTATATTCACGGACCAGCAGAAAATGTCCTAAGAAGCGGGATAGCGTAAGAAATGGACCACATGAAATTGGGCTTTCACTGCACGTAGATATGTATATATACATCTGATCCGGCACTCACGGGACCGACGAAATTCCGTATTTCGGAATGTAGCGAATTTCGGATCTCTTTCGGAAATTCAAATATGTTGCCCATATATTATGATAATTCAATTATACTGTTAATTTCAGAAAAACCAATAAATTTAGTTAAGTTTTGATCATACATTATGATGGGGTGAATTTAAAATTGTCCCATCTTAGGAAATTTTATTAATTAAAATAATAACCTATATAATATAATCAAGAAGAAGTAAGCTGAAGAAGAAATAATTCAAGAAGAAATCCTCCAAGAAGAAATAATCGTTTATTCTTTGAAGAGAGATCATTGTTCTCGTTTTTTTTCTTTTAGATAACATTTTGTTTTAACGGAAGACGCTCACCTCACAATAAGAAGCTAACAAGGAACTAGAAAAAAAAATTTTAAAAATAATTAATGCTAAGAAACTAACAACGAAACTACAAAAAAACAAGCTAACAACTAATAACAATAAAAAAACAAGCTAACAACTAATAACTATAAAAAAGCTAACTATTAAAAAAATCAAATTGACAGCTAATAACTAATAATAAAAAGCCGCAAAAAGTATCAAATTCATTTTGTACCCCACGTAGTAGTTTCAATGTCAACCGAGTGTGGCCCATTTATGGTCAAACAGGAGAGCCAAATGTGGGGACAAACCAGTAGAGCATATGCACAGCTGTCAAGTTTGATTGATCAGTTTCTCCCAACTTGCCCCTGTGGCAGAACTTTTTCAGGCTTTCTGCGACAAACTTCCCTAGCACTAATATTTTGTTTTAAAATACTTTTAATTATAACAATTACTAATTTAAAGTAAAAAAAGGCTGTGATTACATAAGAAAGTATGGAATAAAAATTTTTAATTGTAAAAGTAATATTTTTTTAATTCTAATATTATAGGCGATATTCTCAAATTTTTCTGGTGGAAAAATGCACCAATTATTTCCTCTTTCAAATTCTGTAAATCATTACACAAATTAAAATTGGTAAATAAATTAAAATTTTTACATAAATTGAAAATCGTAAAATCCGTGCTGTAACTCCCAAAATAAAGATCACAAATCATGTGAATAGGAATTGAGTATCTCTTTTAAAAAAAAGATACTCAAATAAGTGTATGTTAAATATGGTATTCTTTAAAGATAAAAAATGAAAGAAAGAACAGCATTTTTAGAGCGAACTATCTTTTAAACTTAAGGGATTTCTGATTTTTTTAAAATTTTATATGATTAATTCGAAATTCTAGATGAAGCCAGTCATTACTGATTTTTTTAAAAATGAGAATAGAAAAATTATGATTATTTCTTTCCTCTCTGATGCGCAAAAAAGACATCTTTAAAAAAAAATCTGCAGAAGAAAAAAAACTTTCTTCGAAAATTATGCAGAAAGGAAAACCAAAATTTTCCCCTTCCCAAAGGAAAAATCTTTCTGCAAAAACTCTGTGACTTTCTGCGACAATGTCGCCGTAATTCTGCCACAGGGCAACTTGCATTTCTTTATTTTGTTCTTCCATTTCTTTATTTTGTTCATTGGAAATGCTGGTGTTTTTATTTTCCCTTTCACTTTATTTTAAACTGCTTTAGGAACAGATGTTTTGTTTGACGCAGATTTATTTTTTATCACGCTTTTTTTTAATTTTTAAAAGATAAAGTTACTTACTTTAACAGAATAAAATTTAAAATAAAAAGAGAATATAACTGATTTTTTTTCTTTTATTAATAAAGGTTTTAAATAAATTTTTGATTGGATTAAGTGTTGAATTTCGGGTCCAGGCGGATTTCAGAATGCTGGATTAGGGGTCTCATACTGTATATATATATACACACACATATATATACATGTATAATTATATATTGCTAAATTTGCACCCTTAAACAAATAAGAATTTTTCAATAAATATGTTGAGATTTAAGAATACTTACCTAGAATGATCATTTGAACCAGAACATAAAATATGACCTAAAGGATGCCAGGCAAGTGACCAGACACATGAATCATGAGCTTGTTCCATACATCCAACCTCTTTATCTGCCCTAATAAAACAGAATGGAAAGAATTATTTAACATTCATAAATAATTTATTCTAGAGTTTTGTTAAAAAAAAATTCTAAAATACACAAATGAAAAAAAGAGAGAAATAATTATAGGCAAAAAAAAAAAAAAAAACATTCATTACTTTACATCTTTATAAGTTCGAAAACTAATGAAACGATTCAGTTTTAAAACTAATCAGACATACTCTGGATTCTTGAATTGAGAGAAACTAAATTATTTAGTGCTCCCTTTTAATACCAATAAATATTATCATTATAAGAGTGCAGTGGAACCTCAATTTTATGGTTTCAGTTCGACTAGCATTAAAAACACACGAAGCGGTATAATGTAAAATCCGGGTGAAAAAACTTAATTATATTTTTCAAAACTCGACATTATTACGAGAAAAATAGTTTAATATCTACGAGTATTTTGTTTTTATACACAATTATAACAATATCCCTCTTAAAACTTACTAACGTTTGCAAATTTGATTTATAGTTTACTTTCGCAAATGTTACACGGCTACAAAGTCTTAATCAGTTGTAAGTATATCCTCCGATATATTTGCTCATCTTTAATTGTTTCCATCACTATCATATGAGCAAGCATTCAATAAGATGGAATTGAAAAGTGATGGGATGTGTAATACAGACAATATATGCAACATCAAATTCGAAAACTATTCCAGGCATGCAATTTTATGTCATTAGATACCAAGGGGTAATTTACCCCAAGAAGTTTTATTAAATCCACTTGTAATGCATTTTAGTTGTTCAACGCTGTAGAAATCAAAATCAGAGTTAAAAAATTTCCGAATTTAGCTTTAATATCATAGAGGAAACTTTTTTAAAAAAAATTTTATAAATCATTTCATAAAAGCAAATATACATAATACAGTGAAACCTTTAAAAAAGACCACTTATGTGTAGCAACCTCCTCTATTAACGAATACTTTTGGGAGGGCCTGAATTTTTTCTTTAGACATTGTAATGAAGAAAACAAACCTCTTCCTGCGCTTGGAAAAACCTTCGCACCCAATATGGAAAAGGTCTCATAAGCAAACATGAAAAAATATCAAAATAAAAAATTTAAACAAAACAAATAAGTAGATTCAAATGTATTCAAAATATTTGTGAGTACATTTGAATCTACTTATTTGTTACAGTCAAAGTTACGCCTCATGTTACAGTCAAAGTGCACTAAAGACGATACTATCAATTATTTAGATAAAGAGTTAGAAGTTAAATTTTTTAAAAAAAGTTCATTTAGAAAAAACAAAGCATTTCTAACAAATAAATAGCTCAGTTTTTTTTAAAGTGAGCTAATTTTTAGGACATAAAATTAAATGCAAACTTGAAAAGAAAAAAACATAATTGTTTATTTATTTACAACAATTATGTCAATAGGGGTAATTTTTATTAATATAAAAGTTCATCTGGTGTTTTAATGATAACAATTGGCATTTCCATTTGCAAGAAAATAATGCTGAGTAAAATTAAAATTGCTTGCACCTTTGATTTCAATTTTGAAGTTAATAGAAGTAACCCCTGAACCTCTATTAATGACTGTGAGTGGTCACTCTTGAGAGGTTTCATTGTATAAAATATTATTCTAAATGCACAATCAAGACAAAACTGTACGCTTTATGTTGTCTATTGCAGTGTGATTTTGTCGAATTTCATTTTTTTAGAAAGAACTATGAAAAGTAGATTAACTAAGATAAAATACAAATTATTTCAAATTCAATAAAACTTACAGAAAAATATAACTCAGTTTCCTAAAAAACTGTTATTTATTTAACAAATTTTTGTTAGATTTAAGGTAAACAGGGGAAGAGTTAAGGTTAGATTAAGGTCTAAATAGTAAGTTATGAAAAGAATCCTTCTACTTTTTTTTTCTTTAGAAAAAAATTCAGTTTTCTATTTTATTTTGTAAACTTAAGGAAAAAAGTAGTTTTTGAAACATTATGTTCTTAATCATTCATTATTTATTAAAATAAAATCAACTCATTTAAATATTCCAAAAATAACATTAACAGTTTTGTAAAAAAATCTCATTGCCTCAATCATTAAACGTTGTAAACAAAAAGTCTTTCCAATTGTTTTAAATTTGTTTATAATCGTTCTGCACCAAGTATTTCCACTTTTTCTATTGTCCTGAGGGTTCTAATCAAAACCTTGTTTTACCTTCAAATTTTCAGGTTTATGTAGAATGACCAATTCGTTTCCATTTTTTAATTTCCAGATCAAACAGTTTCTGCTTTGCTTTTCTAAGGATTTCTGCATTACAAATTTTATTCAACCACTTGATTCTTCTCAAACAGTGGTTAATAAATACTTGAAGTTTTTTCATGTTGGTTTTCTCAGGGTGCACAGCCAAATCTTTCAACAAAAAATAAGCACATTTTAAGTACTTTTCAAGGACTGTTATTTATATTTTCAAACATTAACAAAATTCGAGATTTTACATGATCATGATAAAATAACTAGTTTCAGACAAAGAACTCTTTTTCTTGATTATATTAGCCACCATAAAGAGATCAAGAGATTTTTTGGTTCGATTTCAGAGTGGAAAATGAAACCTGAAGTGGAGAATATCTTGCAAAATGCAGCAGAGTTGCACATGAGAGTGCAATAATCTCATCAAACTCAGCTCAGTAGACGCACATGCAGACTCGGAAGTATTTCATCAAACATGCAAAATGATTAGCGCTTTCATACACTGTGGACCAACAGTACGCTGGAATGAATTGTGGTTGAATGAAATGTGAAAACGTTAAATAGAACAATGGGAAAAGCATGCTTTTGTATAATTTGTGGCGAAAATCCACATGGAAAAAAAAAATCTCATTTTCGAAAATGGAAAATAAAGCACGCCCAATGAAAAAAAAGCACCTTTAAGGGCTTTTAAAAAACGAAAATAAGCACCTTTAAAAAAGCGCACCATGTTTGTTACAGTGCCAGGTCTAAGATCCATATAGTAGCACATATTTAATATTTGTATTGAAAATTCAAAATTTTGTCAAATTTGTTATGTTTTTGTTTTTCCAGAATTTATTGAGAATAGCGTAAGAGAGCTTTGTTTAAGCTATTTAATATATCTTCATGAGTTTCTCCTTTTCAAATTATGCTTCCAAGGTACTGCTTACCTCCTTTAGTTTGTAGCTTTTTTAATTTCATACCAATCTGTGAATTGCACCTAATAGTAACTGCTCAAAAAGAGCACATTCATTTTAAGTGTTAAACCGAAAAAGAAAATTGAAAACTTACCCCACAACCCAAAACATAACACAACCATCAGAACCACCACTAGTAAATAAACCTTCATGGATAGGATGCCAAGCTAGAGCTAAAAATTAAAAAAAAGTGATTAATTAGTTATAAAATCTAAAAACTTTATTGCCATTACATTGCTTAATCTTTAACTTTACAAAAATGTATACAGAGTGTCAAAAAAGTATGGAAATCATCAAATACTTTGAGAAATACTAATAGCACCAAATTTGGCTCCCACTGTCTTAAGTGAGATAATTCCCATAGTAAGGTGTTAATACATTCTTTGAAAAGATTTCAGATTTTTGATTTAAGTCAATTTTATAAGTTAATAAGTTGTAATTTAATTTTTCAAACAATTTCTGTTTTTCTTTTCTTTTTAATTTTCTTGATGTATTTCTATTTTTAAAAATTTTTATTTCATTTTTTATTTTGAGATTATAGTTTTGATTTTTTTAACACTAGAAAGACCTAAATTTTATTTCATAGAGCCAGCTAATTTGTAGGTTCACAATTATCAACGTTCAACTCCGTGTAGCTTTGAAACCCAACAGAAAACTCCTAGATCAAGCACTGGGGCAGGCTTCCCTTTGGAGAATTTTTTCAATGTAACTAACTCACATTTGCATTACAAGGAGAGGCAAACGTGGTTAGATAAATGACAAAAGGATTTCAACTCATAAATCAGCACTGTGAATTGTGTAACCTGGGAGCCGTTTCAAAACAACCAGTCATTTTGGATATTTTTTCAAGAGAAACTGACATAAAAAATGGGGATTCCAAATTAAGATTTTTAAGACCCAAGGAGGTGAGTATGGGGATTGAATTTGACATCATTAAACGTTTGTATTTTTAGATTTTTGATGTCATATGTATTTCTTGAGATATTTGACCGTTTTCTATACCTTTTAGACACTCTGTATAATTAGAAAGTAATAAAAATTCATAAAATCCACACTTTTTAAAAAAACAAAAAATTCTACATGGAATTTTTACATACTCAAATCGTAAAAAAAAAACAGTAGTTTACTTACTAGTAGCTTCTTTTTTGTGTCCTCGAAATGTTTGCATTTCTTGACTCATATTCCTTATGTCGAATAGTTTGATCAAGTGGTCTCTAGAGGCTGTTAATAGCCAATTCCCATTCTTGTTCCATTTGGCATCCATAACAGTGTTTTTGTGAGCATGACTAGTCAAAGAAAAGGCATTCAATATAGTCAACAAAACACTGCTTAACACCAAACATACCATGTTTAAGAACTTTTGCATCGAAAATGCGTTTATCATCTTATCGTTTTTGCTCATTTAACTTCATGACTTTTTCTAACAATAATATTCAGTTAATATTCTATTATTTTTTGTGTATTTTGTTTGTTTCAAAAAATATGTGCTGTATACCTATTTCTACCACAACCGGTCACTTGACCGGGGGAACAATTTATTGCTTCATATGGTTATTGGATCAGAAATGACGATGTCATGCGTGTTCAACATATTGCATTCGATCAGTTGCACATTTCTGCAAAGGCGGTTGCGTAGTGAGTTCAATCAGAATCACTGTGCATTCACATTTCAAGAAAGTACCTAAAATTTTAGATTAGCATTTTTGTGTCAGAAAAAGTGACAAAAACTAAATGTTTTGGTAAGTAGCTTATATTTTATGTTGATAGCTTTACTTCATTTCTAACTAACTGTTAGTTTTTACCTAGAAATATGTTGAAACGATCAAGACAGCACAAGTTCTTAGAAGAATAATATTAATTATAAGAATTACAGAAGAAATATGTTTGTGGAAAATGTACAATGGAAACACTCTGTATATGTAAAAAAATGTGTGGAACAATGAATTAAAAATTCTTATTCTTAGTGTTTGCAATACATAAAAATTGCCATTATACAATTTTGTTTAATTATAATAAAGTTTTTTTCAGTTTATTTCCTTCCTAACATTCATATTTGATACATTCAATCAAGAAACATAAAGTCCGGTCATTTGAGTGGCTATGGTAGATATAGGTATAGATTAAGTGTTGGTATGTTTAGTGTTAAAGATATGCACCAGAAATAGATACAATGCACTCTTTCTTGTATAAATATTGCCCACTTTGAACAACAGCTAGTATTTATGAATACTGTTTTATTTTAAAAATCTTTAACATTCTCTTGAAGTTTCTTTTTCTTCTCTTTCTTTTTTCAATAGGAAGGGAAGATTTTTTTTAAAAAAATTATTAAATTTTAGTTCAAATAATAATAAATATTTTTTTTATAAAAATAAAGTAATTGTTAATTAATTTAATTTAAATATAAATACTTTTAGAATTTATTAAACATGCATTCATACAGGGCTGCCATAGAAATAAGACTCCAAAAATAATTGCTACAGACAAAAAAAAAAAAAAAAAAAACTTAAAAAAATAGTTTTCTTTGCGTTATTACAATACTTATACAATAATGATATAAAATAGTTCAAATAATGTATTTTTTGAGAAATTTATACTTCATAAAATATGTGCAATAATAAGTTAGTTTTTGTTGAGTTGAAGATATCATACATCATGGATGCTTGCAGAAATTCTCAAAATAATAACAATAAAAATAAATTAATTAGTAAAGAGGAAATATATATGAAGGAAAAGTTTTTATGGTATGTAATGAGCTACATAAACATTATTCAGAATATAATAATAAAGATGTAGAAAACAAAAATAATCAATTTTTTAAAAATACACAAACACTTGTTAACACTAAGCTTTAATTTTATTAAAATTTGAAAAGAAAATGATTGGCCACTAGATGGCAGTAGCAATTATGTGTAGAGAGAGAGCATAGGTGTGCGCGCCGAGAGAGCCTGATGTGAAGAACGGTGTGGTTTTCAAATAATGTAAAAAATCTCATTTTATCATATTTTGCCTTTTTTTTTTCCTCTATCTTTTCTGACAAGAGAAGACTCACTGCTGATTATGTACTTATTTTATTTCTTTTCACCGCAGTGAATGGCTTTGGTATTCAGATTTCAATAATCCATCCTTGATGTACATAGACCACCCCAGGGCCTTCCATTCTTAGAATTGCCTCCCTTATCTCTTATGAAAACACACAAGAAACATTCCTATCTGATTTCATATTTAACCATAATTACCACCCTGCAAATTAAATTTTTACATAATATATGAATAGATTTATAGTTAATACATATATAACATTAAAATTAAAAAACAAAATTGTGGCCGCAAAGTATGTAAACCCTCGATTTAACACTCTACAACACTATATTTATGTGGTGCCCAAAATATTGCTGTATTTGTTATTTGCTGCTCAACCACCCCCATTTTTTAAAGTTAACAATTTTTATTAGTTTTCCAAAAGATTTTCTAGCCTCAATGAAGTGTTAGGAAACTATCTTTATATATCTGCATGTGAAATTTGAATACTTTATTGGCACCCATCTGTATAATTTAATTATACAGGTGGCTTATTTACTTTTTCTTTTCAATTGTTAAAATTATAATCAAACTTATTTAATATGAATGCTGACCATTATAAAGTGAAAGGATAGAATAACAATGCAAAAGAAGTCCATTAGAAATTAACCCTGTGGCAGAATGTTTTCAAGATATCTCTAGCACTAATATCTTTCTGCGTGATACTTTTAATAATAACAAACATACATGTTAGTAATTTAAAATAACAAATAAGCTGTATTTACAAAAAAAAGGATATATATTTTTCTTAATAGAACATGTAATAATTTTTTATTCTAATAGTATGGGGGATATTCTCGCATTTTGATGGGGAGCAAATGCACAAATTATTTCATTTTTCACATTTTGTAAATAATCATTCTCAATAAAAAAATCGTGAAATCCATAGTAGTAATTGCCGAAAAAAAGATCGATGGCGAAAGCACGTGAATCAAATTTCGAGATTCAGTTGTCGTAATAAATAATATTGGATTTAAGAACTATGGAGAACCAGTAGCAATAACTGGCAAAAATTTTATAGACTAATTTCCTTTCCTTTAAGTGTAAATACTCAAATGCACAATTCAAATTTTTCATACTGTTTGAAGTATATTGGGATATTTAAAATCCTCGTAAAAATCAATATCGATAACTGACGAAAATACAATCGAAGCATTACATTGATTTACGATACTATAGGTGTA
The DNA here is from genome assembly GCA_949128135.1 of Parasteatoda lunata. NCBI lineage: Eukaryota > Metazoa > Arthropoda > Arachnida > Araneae > Theridiidae > Parasteatoda > Parasteatoda lunata. The sequence goes on from OX421971.1 coordinate 3,025,516, forward strand.
AATTGAGCAAGCCAAAAGGTGACTATCGAAATGCATAATTCGAATATTACGTGTAAATTCCTATAAAAAAGAAAACTAAAATTTTTCACTCTTCTAAAAATCTTTCTGCAAGAACTCTATAATGTCCTGCGACAATGTCGCTGCGATTCTGCCACAGAGGTAGGAGGGAGGGATAATTATTGAGAGGTATTCGATGGGCATCTTATGAGAAGTATAAAATGAAATAAATCAGAAATTTGGGGGTCCACAGAAAAATGACATCTTAGTAGAATATAGATTTTTGTAAAAATATGTATGAAAGAGCAGGCTAGGAGGTATGGGAAAAATATAACAGAATAGTAGAGTTCATTTTCATTTGCCCAGAATGAAGTGCATATGGAGTCTGTTTAAATAGCAAAATATGTCATTTAAATAAACTTTCAAATGAATATTAGTAGAAACTAAAAAAAAAAAATAATAATAAAAAATAGCTAGGAATAAATAAAAGTAATAAAATAGCGATTGTGTTAAAAATCAATCGAGAAATGGATCTGGATCAGATCTAACACGTTTCTTAAATTAAATAGGACAGGTATGTGAATAAAAGGTCAGTCGGAATTATGTAAAATCAAATTACAATAAATATAGTAGAAATAAAAATATATTTTATATGTTTTATTCAATGAATAAAATGTTACATGCCAGATTTTTTTTCGAATTTTAGACTGAAAAAAGGCTTTGTTTTTTATTGTTACAAATTATTATAAGTTCCATCTTAAATTTGAAAAAGCAAAATATTTTAGTCAGCAAGCAGTTTTTTGCTTGACCTATTGGTAGTGAAATATGTGATGCCCTGTCCACTGATCTCCATTTTTCCCTGCAATGCAACCACGTTTTATCTTAAAATACACTGTGATAAGATATTTTAAAGCTCTATTGCTTTAGGCTGTTAAAGATAAATACCTGCATTTAAAAATTTATTAAAGTTAGGTAAAAAATATTTGGGAAAATAATTTTCCAAGATCATTAAAGCAGCTTTACAATCAGTCTTGGGCATCGGAGCATAAAAATAACATTGATGTCACAAAACTTAAATAATTTATTACAGATTACATGCAACAGTAAAGCTAAGGAAAGTCAAAATACAGTAAGTACAAAATGATTTGATTTCAATTCAAGGCGGGAAATCTCACTGCAAAAAATGTTAAGAAAGTGGGAGTAGTTGCGCCATATCTTGAGCAATATTCAGAGATACAAAAATAATTGCGAGATTTAAAGAAATGTAGAACTAGAGACAAATTCAATTATACAATTTTTCTCCTTACCGCATGGAATGTCATATAAGCAAAAAAACGTATGAGATGCAAAGCCAACTGAGAAGGGGTTAAATACAAAATTTTTTATTTCTAAAATTAATTTTTAAAAATTTTGCTACCTTATTTAAAATAACAGGCTAAGTACAAAACATTGTGTTTAAATGATTGGGGGGGGGGGGGAATTCTAGGGAAATTCAAATATACTTTCTTAAAATGTTAAATTCAATACATTTTATATTAATATGAAACTATCAAAAAGGAAGTCACAGGTCCATAGATAGCTCACTTCAGAAATTCTATTTCAATTGTATTGGTCTAATGAAGTGAGAAAACTTATACATGAAGATAAATATGGATGAAGGGCATAGCAAAAAGGAACCAATTTTTATCCATACCATGGATAGGAAAATTAAATAAATTGAAAAATAGTCGTTTCTGCCTCTATTGTCAATGTCAGTCCTTGGCCGGGATAGCCTGGTCGGTAGGGCACTGGGCCCATGTCCAAGAGGTCGTGGGTTCGATCCTCGTCGGCCGAAGACTCCCCGTGTAGTAAATGGTGACTGATGCACGTTAAATCTGTCTAGTCTCAAAGTCCTCCATGTTCCCATAACAAATCAATACCTCTGGGGGTACTGATCCAGGAGTTTCCTTGTCTTCTGGATTGGTTCAAAATTACAAGACTACGGAGTTGAACATTAGTAGTTGTAAACCCATGAAATTGGGTCGGCTGTTCAACGACGGTTATAAAATAAAATAAAATGTCAGTCCTGTAGATACAAATAATGAAGAAAAACTTGTTTTGTCAATTTAGAATTAGTGATGTCTCTTAATTAAAAATGATTTATACAGTAGAGAACCATTTATCCGGTATCCAGATAACCGGGAAAAATTTTGCTTGGATATCCTGCCATTTTAAACTAGAACGATTTTGAAAAAAAGCGGAAATTGGACTCATCCTTGAAGTTGAGTAGAGGAAAATGTGAGGAAAGGGAGAATTTTTTCCCCCGTTTACCCAGAGAAACGTCACTTCTTTTGTGACCTTGAAGATCTTTAGATGGAGAGGAGGCAGGGAAGGGACGAATGATTTATTTTCTCCTTTAGGCTGTCAATCAAACTCAAAGGAGTGGCTTGCAGATTTCGTTTTATCTTTGATTTACGAGGGGGTGGGGAAATGTACATGCATATCAGTGAACAGAAGATGAAAGAGAGAGAAAAATATATTATCTATTTGACATCGATTTATAAAAATAAAATATTTTTCTTTTGAATAAATTCTGATTCTTTGGAAGTGCAGGTGTTATATCATTTGCAAGTTTTTCTTGATGTGGAATCACATCTGCTTTCGTTAAAAGTCGTGTTTTTATAAAAAATAAAATAAAAAGAGAATTGTTTATTAATTTAAACATACGATTATTTTATGAAGCAGATTGCAGTTTTGTTTTTCTGATTCCACCACATTTGTTCTTTTCACTATAAATTTCGCACTCAATAAATTAATTCTTTTTATTCATAAATTTTATCATTACGTTTTGTTTTTTTTTAAATTCTGTTGATCTTATTGATTTTGGAATGAAATATATTGTGTTATTTAATCATTGGTTTTGTTTATATTAGTTAACTTAGGAATTGTAATTATTCTTAAAAAATAAATATGAGAACTTTGTATTTTTTAAACTTGTTTTTCTTGTCTAAACTTGCAAATTTTTTTTATTCTTTTAAATGTTATTTTTCTAAAATTTTCTTTTTTAATTTAGGAGTGCTTTTCTTTTTTCTCTTACTTTAAAATGTGTTACACTTTTTCCTTGTAATTCGGGTTCGATAAAACATCGATTTACGACACTTTTTGGTCGATCCAGAAAGCCGGGAAATTCAGACGGGATAGCGATGGTCCCGAGCATCCCGGATAATTGGTTCTCTACTGTACTTAATAAGATATCTAATTGACAAATAAAATATTGAGCTTGAATAAAAACTTCTACGATTTAAGGCATTATTAATACATTATATCAGAGCTTTGATTAGTATATGTTAAAAAAATTATGAAATAAAATAAATCTTGTTTAAATGAAAATATCAGAATTTTGTGATTTTTATAAAATAATCATGCTCGATACAGTAAAAAATTATGTGCAATAAAAGAAAATGTTATAAAGACAATTTCTTACATTGTAGCTAATGATTGTCCACTTTTGGGATCCCAAAGTTTAATAGGTTGTTGAGAATCTTTGCTCCCAGATACTATGAGAGATTTCTGAGGATGCCAATCACAACATTTAACATCAGCTCCATGACCTGTGCAACAAATCATTTCACTAAAATTAATTCTTCAAAAAATATTACTAGCTATATATTTTTTTTAAATTTTCATAAAAAGTAAGCTGCATAAAAAATTAGTACACTAGAAGATCCACATAGTGCAATTATGTAAACGGCCATTCTCTGTATAACTGTAAAATTAACTTTACAATCTTTAAAGCAAACAAAAATCAATACATTGTTGGGTTTAAGTTCTAATCCTCCTAATAATTTAAATTTTTTCTGTAAATAATAAACATTTCAGAGCATATTTTTGAATTTTAAATTACTTTTGTTAAAAAATTATTTTAAGCATTAATACTGTTTAATTGTTATTGTATAATCTAGCATGTTTATTAAGTCAGTTAAATCAATTTGGAAATGATCTATGCAACAAAAAATTCGATATAATGCCAAGCTTCCTGTTTTATGGTTTGTGTAGTTAAAATTTCCTATTGCATAACAAAAGTATGGTATATATAATATATATATATATACATATATAATATACCGTATTTTTCGGTGAAAGCGCCGCTTCGTCGCAAGCGCCGCACATCGATGAAAATGAAAATTTTTTTAAAAAAGTTATAGTAAGCGCCGCTATGGCGCTACACTGCGCATATCAGCATCCTTATGCAAGAGACCTTTAAATTACCATTTAGAATATCTGTATAATAAAAAATAAAATTTTTTTATACATTTCGTAAAGTAAGGTTTTAATTTCTAAATTATAATGAAAAATTCATTTTTCAGCACAAAAAAAAAGCAACAAAACGATATAAAATAAAATTTTTCTTATCTGTTAGCACCACACTAAAAAATAAACTTAAGTACAACAAATAATTCTGAAAATAATGTTAAGTACAACAAAATATTTTTTAATACATCAAATAACGTAATTTCTAAATTATTTGGGGGGTGGGGAGAGAATATCCTAAACTGCGTTAACAAAGAATTGACGTGAAAAAAGTTTTCTCCTTCAGCAAAAAAAACAAAAAAACGATATAAAATAAAGTTTTTCTTACCAGTTGGCACCGCGCCAAAAAACAGAATAGCAAATAATTAACAGCAAAAAAATATTTATATGCTCAGCAGCTGAATTAATGCTGGACTGATTACAGAAATCCGTAAAACAATGTAATGAAAAAAAATAAAATGAAAAATTTATTAAAAAAAAGATTTTAAAATTTATTACAGTTAACAAACTAAGGAAAAACTAATAATAACGAAACTAATAATAACGAAATAACTAATAATAACAAGAATAAGAAATAACTAAGAGCGCCCCAAAAAAATTCTGAAGAAGGAATGAGGGAAGGGGAAATGAGTTTCACTTTCACAATCTTTGGAAGTGGAATTTTAGTGGGTAGAATGCCCTCTCCTTCAATGGAAATAACACAATGTGACTCAGAAAGAGAAGAAAATGTTTAAAAGAGGGGTGCACCCCACCTCCTCTGCTTGTCATTTCTACTGGAGCTGTTTAGGAGGAATCAATCAGTTATTTTTAAAGGGGATGGGGAAAAGAAAAGGGCATACAGTATTGGACCCCTAATCCCACACTTAATCTGATCTAATTATTTTTTTTTTTAAGAAATATATATTGATGAGACAAAAAAATCAGCTATATTCTCTTTTTATTTGGAATTTTATTTTGTTGAAGTAATTAACTTTATTTCATCTTTTAAAAATAAAAAAGCTTGAAAAAAATATATAATAAATCTGTGTCAAAGGAAACATCTGTTTCTACAGCAGTTTCAAATAAAGTGAAAACACCTTCATTTCCAATGAACAAAATAAAGAAATGCAAGTTGGAAGAAACTGATCAATCAATCTTGACAGCTGTGCTTGTGTGTTACTGGTTTGTCCCCACATTTCCCTCTTCTGTTTGACCAAAAATTGGCCACACCCAGTTGACATTGAAACTACCACCTGGAGTACAAAATGAATTCTATCCCTTTTGCGGTTTTTTATTTGATTCATTTATTTTTTATTTTGCGGCTTTTTTATTAGTTATTAACTGTTAATTTTTTTTTTTTTTTTTTTTTTTTTTTTACAGTTAGCTTGTTTTTTTTTTCTTGTTGTTAGTTGTTTGCTTGTTTCTTTTATTTTTTTTTTTATCGATATTAGTTTTTAGCTTGTTTTTTGCTGTTATCGTTAGTTTCTTAGCATAAATTGTTACTTTTTTTTGTAGTTCCTTGTTAGCTTTTTTTTCTTGTGAGGTGAGCGTCTTTTGTTAAAGCAAAATGTTATCTAAACGAAAAAAACGAGAACTATGATCTCGCTCCGAAGAAGAAACGCTTATTTCTTCTTCATCGGAGGATTCGGATTACTTCTTGAATTATTTCTCCTTCGAATTATTTCTTCTTGATTATATTATATAGATGATTATTTGAATTAATAAAATTTCTTAAGATGGATCAGTTTTAAATTCACCCCATCATAATCTACAATCGAAACTTGACTAATTTTATTGGTTTTTCTAAAATTGACAGTGTAATTGAATTATAGTAATATTTGAGTGCCATATTGGAATTTCCGAAAGAGATCCGAAGTTCGGCATTTCGTCGGTCCCGTGAGTGTCGGATTTGGGGTCCTATTACTTCCTTTTCTGTCCGCTCTAATTACAATTTCCAAGGCACTAAGTAGATTTCTAGCTTCCGATTTTTCTTTAAGCTGGGGGTGGATACAAGATGCTTACCTTACGCAATGTTTTTTTAAAATTACTATTTCGTTTATTTATTTTCTTGCAGGCTGCTGCCGAAAGTTTGCTAAGAATTGGCAATTGTTCTGCAGCAGATCGCGATACGGACAAATATTTCGTCAACTTCGTTATTAATTTTTTTTTTTAATAGTCTTTCTCACAGAAAATTATTTCATCTTAAATAAATTTACTTGAGAAATTTTTTTGCTGCTAAAAATTCTTTCGTCGGAAGCGCCGCTGCATCAAAAGCGCCGCATGTAGGAAAAAAACAACTTTTTTTTCCGATAGCGCCGCGGCAGTATATATATACATATATAATGTATATATATAATACATATATATATAATATATAATATATATATATATATATATATAATATTTATATATATAAAATATATATATATAATATATATATATATAAAATATATATATATATATATATATATATATAATATATAATATATATATATATATAATATTTATATATATAAAATATATATATATATAATATATATATATATAAAATATATATATATATATATATATATAATATATAATATATATATATATATATAATATTTATATATATAAAATATATATATAATATATATATATATATATAATATATATATATATATAATATATATATATATATATAATATATATATAATATATATATATAATATATATATATATATATATATATATATATATATATATAATTTCTTTTATATGATAATACAAAGCAATGGGTTTTAATTGGCAAAATAGTTTTGGAGAAAAAAATTAACATATGATAAAATATAAACCCCTTCATAATAAACAATAGGTTAAAAAGTTAGACCTGTAAATATAAAACATTTTACCAACATTTTCTTAAATTAGTCCAAAATATGGACAGTGAAAAACTAAAACAAATGACAAAATATTTATCTGTTCATTACATGCAATAAGTATAGAAAAAGCATATCATATGTAATTTGTTACATCTACATAAAATAAAATTACTAATAAGGATAAAGCATTTTAGTATTCTTGTAAAAAGAATAGCTAAATAATATTTTAGTAAAATTAATTAAGACATGCTAAATAATATTTTAGTAAATTTAATTAAGACATGCTATATAATATTTCAGTAAATTTAATAAAATTAGTTTTAGAAGGTATGGAAAACAGTTTAAAACCTCTTGGTCAGCTCTTTTGCCAGCAAAAGATTTTTTTTACGCAGCCACACATGGCAAAAAAATGAATAAGAACCAGCAAAAACTGCATAAAAGCATAGATAAAACACAGTTGGCGATAACTTCAATTGTCATTAAAAAAGTGCTCTAAACGATCGCCAAACAGCTGAGCGCTAATATTTTTCTTTTGTTTTTGGAATAGTATCATTCACCAAGTTTAGTATTAATGCAGTACTTCTTAGTTTTAGCGAAACAAGTCTTCCAGATAATTTTGCAAACATCATTACTGGAAATGTAGGAAATATTGCAGAAATTCGCTCTTCAGAGAGTTCTTAAAATGATACATTAAATTGATACATTTAGTATAAATATGTGGGGAGAGTGTTATCGCCAATGTCAACCTCCTTCTATGAAAAGGTACCCCACCATAGAATCAAGTTGACATGTCTTATATACTAGTGAATTGAAATTGTATTTTTGTAGTGGTAGATACACTACAGTACTCCTCCACCAGAATTGTAGCAGTGATAGAATTCGATGAACAGATACCACTAGTTGATTCATTGATGTTTCGGGAGAAGCCGGGAGAACTGTATTAAGATCACCGTTCTTTTTGAGTGCTGATCATGAGAGCTGTATTAAATTCACAGTCATGGTCGTTGCTGTGTTGGTTTTAGAAGTCGAGTGCATACTTTGTGTGTGAGAGAGACTGAGAAGCAACAGCGTGAGGAGGATAATGTCGCAGTCATAAGTCAACTGTCCAATCTGGTTCATCCATCGAAGTAGGCGTTTCTGCCAAGGTACGCATGTTCACATCACGTCCTTGTCACCAATATGGGTCAACCTTCTTCTATGAAAAAGTACCCTACCATAGAATCAAGTTGAAATGTTTTATATATGATTGAATTGGTATTGCATTTTTATAGTGGTAGATATACGCTATAAATACTTGAGATTTCCTGTAAATATCATCCAAATGAAACCAGAAAACTTCTTTGTAGGTTCTTTATTATATTGAAACGATTTATATTCGAATAATTTGATACTAAATTGAGCTTTTCCTATCTTAGATGTGTGGCAGTCACAGTAAAAGGTTATTAAAAGACTGCATCCACAAAAAGAATTTGTGAACTTTTATTACTTTATTTGTTACTTAATGTCAAATTTTGCATTAAACCATATAAAATAAAATACTTGACACACATGAAACTATTACCAAATTATAAATTAGGAGTAGTATTTAAAATTAATCTGATTTTTAAATTAATTTCTTGCTACTAGCATATTTTGTATTTGACTTATTATTATTTTTTAAAAATATCCTTCCTTGTTATAGCACCTACAAGATTGTTTGTCTCTGTTAACTACATTGTGTTTTCATGTGTAAAGCAAGTGTTCAGATGTTTATTTTTTTAAAATGGTTGCAATGAAAATAAGATGAAAAATTCTATTTTATTATGCCCATAACCACTAAAATATCTTAATAAATCCAATTAAATGTATTCAAAGTACATCTCTTACTCAATTCACTCCCCCACTTAATAAACTAAAAATTATTTTTAACAATTTCACAATAACTTTTACAGGGTGAATAGTAAGATTTTTCAACAAAAAATAAGCCCCTTTTAAGTACTTTCTGAGCACTCAAAAAATATTTTTAAGCACTATATACATTAAAAATGCAAAATAATTTTCAAAGACTTTTCATGATCATGATAAAATAATGTAAAACATGTAAAATGATTGTCGCTTTCATACCCTGACCGATGGTAAGTCGAAATGGATTGTGGTAGAATGAATTGTTAAAACGTTGAATAGAACAATGTGAAAAGCACGCTTTTGCATTATACATGGCAAAAATCGACATGATAAAGAATTAAAACCTGATTTTAGAAAAGGGAAAATTAAGCACTAAGGGGAATTTAGGGAAAATAAAAACGCACAATGAAAAATCACTTTCCAAAAAAAATCATAACTAGGATCTGTTACATAAATAAATATTTTTTATCGTTTAAAGTTCTTAATTTATAAACATAAAATCAATAAAATTCAAAAAGATTTTCCAAAACTTCACATAATCATGACAAAATAACTAGTTTCTGATAAATATTGCAGAGAAAATTGTGAAAATCATGCATTTTTTGTAATTTATCGACAAACGGCGTGGCAAGGAAAAAACTCTCATTTTAAAAGATAGAAAATTAAGTACTTTTTACAAACCCTGAATAAAAAAAAGCACTTTTAAGGGCTTTAAAAAAACATAAATCAAAATTAAGCACCTTTAAGCACTTTTTAAAAAAGCTACACACCTTGCTTAATTCCTTAAAAGTGAATCGACTATTAAATTAAAGTCAAAAAATGTTAAATTAAAAAATCCCAACATTTGTGAAGTATAGCAGAGATTTTGAATTTAATTCTATTAGGATAAAACTTAATAATTTTGCTCTGTTACCATCGCAACTTCATTTACAATTTTTTTAAAGTTTTATTTAATTTTTGGTTATTGTAAAACTTGTTTAATATTTTTTTGAAAAAGAGATTATTCAGCAATGGTGTGAAAAGTTACTACTTAATAATGCTTTAGATTTTTTAACAGCTACTTTGTATTAATTATTTCAGTTGTATATGCTCATTACACACAGTTTTATAATAATGTTCATAATATTCATCATAAGCAGAGCACAACGAATGGCCTGAGGGCCAAAAGTGGTCCAGAAGCCTTTTAACTTGGCTCCCAAATTCTCTAAAATACTAACAAAACTTTGGAAAAATATTTTAAAAAATGTAATAGAAAAAAACCTTTCAGTGGCTGTGCTTTGTACAGTAAGTTACTGATTTATTTCGGTCTTTCTCAGAGCATCAGATAATAACAATTTAATTTTTTATATAAATAATAACAATATAATAAAGTTTTGTCTATGGCAACAGCTCAGAGTTCAAAGTAAAAATAAATTTATCATGAATTTTTGCAAATAAATAAGAGAGATTCCTTGTTTGAAAAGTAAATATTAAAGTATATAATTGTAAATATTAAGATTCCAATTCCGTTAATCTGATATTATACCAAGAAAAGTAACAAATTTTGTTTTCTAACTAAATAAAAGTTAACTTTTGAGATAAATGAAATTTTTTTAAGTTTCTTTATTTTATTTTATTTATCATTAATTTATTTACGTTTTAATCTGCCAACTATGTTTAGAGTAATTTAGATTAAATATATTTACTTAGTTTATATGAAGAATTTAGTTATGTAATTCATATAAGTATTTTCAACAAGAATCAAAATACTTGAGAAGTACAGACTTAAGTTAGTTTTGGCCCTCAACATAATGCTTCGTAATTTTTGTGACCCACTAACCAAAAATGATGATCGTTAAAATGATCGTTTATTTTGATGATAACTGGCTGTGACGCCACAGGTCTACTGTGAGGGTATCCTTGATCTTCTTCTTCATGAAGTGCAAGTACCCAATTAAGAGAAGAGCTAACATAAATATTAAAACCCCGAACAAGGAATGATATAATGAAGTCAACAGAACAAATCTTTATCTTAAGACTCATGAAAAATAAGTACTAATTTATTGAGTACAAAATTTCTAGCGTATAGAAAAAAGAAAGAAAAAGGAAAAAAACTCAAAACATAGGTGGAATAAGTGATGAACCACTTCTGAAAAGAGAAAGCTGCAATCTGCTGCATAAAATAATCCTCTTTTAGTAATAAAAAATTTTATGTTTAAGTACAAACTATCTTCTTTTATTTGTTAAAGCAAACAATTTTGAACGAAAGCAGATATGATTCCACATCAAGCAAAGCTTACAAATGAGGAATCAGAATTGAACATGGCAGACAATAAAAAAACATTTTGTTCTGCATAATGAATGAATTCATGATCTGAAATTAATCTAACAATAATTTGTTTTATTAAATCAGTGATAATAAAAATTGAGAAACAAAAGTAGATTTAAAAAAAAAAAACATGCCAATACTTTCAAGGCAGAAGTTTCAAGTTCTTAACTAGAACAACCAACTGACAATAATCCAAAAAAATTACTTAGATTCATGATGAAATCAATTCAATTCTTCTAGTTACGAAGTTTCAAGCTCTTAACTAGAACAAACAAATAACAATCCAAAAAAATTACTTAGATTCATAATAAAATCACCCTTAATAAAACATGTCAAAAATGATGATTAAAATGTGTGATTCGTACTAGGTTAAACATATCAAAATTTTCAAAAAACAGAGGAAAGGCAGAGCAATAATTGCTGAAAGAATGATAAAGAAGGGGGAAAAATTCAATTTCCCAAGAAATCAGTTTCTTATATACATATTAAAAATATCAGGATTTTCAGAAAGAATAAGTGCGAAAAAAACGATAGAAAAATAACTCGGATTTTTAATAAAAGGGACACTAAAAAAAAATTCGAAAGTGATGATTTAAATTTTAAACTCGCCCATCATAATTATGTCATATATAAAAATATTGAAAATTTTAAAACTTAAGAAAATTTAAAGCATTTACCATCAAAAAAAGCCATTGAAAAACTACATTAAATTAAATTAGATCATCAAAAACTTAAACGCATCATTAAAATATCTAATATTTTCCTTCAAAAGAAAATTATATTAGTTTTCTTATGCTTAGGTGTTGTAACGTGCGGCACATCAAGACTTGGGGAGCCACATGTGGCCCACAGATCTCAGGTTGTGCATCCCTAATTTAGCAGTTCAAAAGTTGTTAATTTTTCGAATAAGATTAATACAAGCTTACATAATAACCTCAGTAGAATATATTTCGCTCTACAATCCTTGATATAAAGTACTTCTTATAGAGAAAATCAAAAAATTTGAAACATTTAATAAAATCACATATATTTGGAAATTTTCTAGGATAAAGCGATAGAAATTGAAATAAAAAATTTATTTGAAGAAAGGCAGAATAGGGTATCAAAATTGAATATTGAAAAAAAAATTGTCAAAATTGTTCAGATGATTTTTAATTTAGATATAGAATATGGTTTTAGATTGTTAAAAAAAATGTCAAATTACCTCTAACCAAGAATTAAATATTTTTTTAAAAAATTCTCATGTTTCAATAAGCTGGTTATTATTTAACACTATTTTTACTAATTTGTTTCTTCCTATCTTAATATTCTTTAAAATTTCGAATACAAGTGTAAATTTGATCCTCCAACAAAATCCATCCACTAAAAGGAAATAAAAACTGACTTTATTACGAAAGTCGTTTGTAATCACTACATTTTTTAAAAAAATAGTTGCAGTCCTAATTAATTACATTTGTAATAAGATAGTTGTAGTAACTACAAAAACCACTTGATCTTATTTATTACATAAATTTTTCTTTCAATTAGAGAGAAAGTGTTTGAAGCAACAGAACAGGAGGGCAATTTTTCTTATGTCCATTCGAAAATTCAAAATTTGCTGACCATCATAAATAATAGATCAAATCTGGTCACTTGTCAGTAGAATTTTGAATTTCAGTAGATTTTTGTCTCACTATTTCTTGTTATTTTCATATTTAGAAATAGCAAAGTATTTATATATTTTTGTTTACTCTAAGCTATAAATTTTGCAGCATTAATAACAACATAAAGATCAGTAACTAAAAATATTTTTTTATTCAAATAATTGTTGATTTAAAATCATGAATTTGATAAATGCTTCTTCATGTTTTAAAAAAGTTTGAAATACGAATTTTTGTAACAAAAATATATATTTATTGTTATATGATGATGAAAACTGGTTCTACCTAGATAATTAAAAAATTTAGAAAATATCTTTGTTTAACAAGATAAAAATTAGTAGTTTCTGTTTTATGGTGTGAAAAATTTGCAATTTTTACAGGTAAACTTCAAGAGGTGTTCCATGACAGTTCTACACTTAGTTTATTTATTTAATTTTTATTTTATTTATTTATTTATTTTTTTTTTTTTGGCAAAAAAAAAATTTTTTTAACTATAAAAATATTCTTTTTAACTATAAACTATGAAAGAAAAGAGAATGAAAATTCTGCACAACTTATATACCATACCCTAAAATTGGAGTATTCTATAATAATATACCTTAAAATTGGAGTATTTTTAAAATATATATTACATCATTTAGCTTATTCTTAGTAAAAAATTAGGTTTTTCTTATTTGTGTTGACACGTAATTTATTGTAATTTTGGATGAATGAAGTTTAAATTTGAAACTACTTTAGATAATCCTTTCTTAGACAAAAGCAATTTTAATTAATTTCATATTAAAATAAGCATTTATAAATTGTTTTGGAGAGAAAAATGTGAACCTCTATTTTTGAAGGATGAAACATTCTAAGGCTGTTAAATAAAATAAACATATAATCAACAGAAAAGAAAAAAAATGAAGTTGACATAATACCTCTCAGAATTTTTTCTTCAACACATTTTAAAAAATCCCAAATCCTTATAGTGCCATCATCAGAACAAGTGACGAATTTGGTATCAACAGGACAAAAACTATAATACATATAAAATAAATAAATAGTGTATTTTTTATAAACATTCTTAGCAAATGGTTCAACTAAACTTGAAAAAAATGCAGATAGAATATATATTTAAAATAAATATCGCATAAAAAATATATAAAACTGAACCATGTGAGAAATCTTAATTTTGAAACTGCTACTAGCAAATTCATTGATAAGTAACTAATATAAATAACTATTAGTCACACAATTACATAAAGCAAAAATTTAATATTAAAAACTCTTCAATGAATATCCACAGATAGTACAAACATTAGAAATAGACGTAGTTTATGAAATTTAAAAATTATATGAAAAAAATCAAAACAAAAATATTGTACGAAAATATTTTCAAAAATTGTCACTTCAAATAAAAATCACTTATGACAAGTAAATTTCTGTATATTTTTCCCCATATAAGAAAGATAATCTTGCTATTATAAAATTGTAGGCTGAAAATTGCATCCAATTTTAAAATTTCATATAAATCATTGTCCATAGTTAAATTTCAACTTGAATTTAATAAAAGCATGCATTAACAGTACAAGCACAAAAAGTTATTTTCATTATGAGAACATTTTCGAGTAGGTCGAACAGAAAAATATTTAACAGAGAAAAAAAAATTTCATAAAAAATAAAGGTCTTTCAGCATAAATTTACAATAGTGTTTAAGATAATGTTCGAATTTTGTCTTTCTGTAAAGTTTACAAAAGAGACCCTCGATGCTTCATTTTAAGAAGCTCAGCTAAAAAAAAAAAAAAGAAGCTGGCTTTGATACGCATGAGCGACCGGTTAGGTTTACTATATTGCAGTATCTGACCAAACATGTGCTACCTTTTCAAAAAAGACATCTGGAAAAAAAGCTCTTCTTTTCCCTAGATTGCAATGAGAACGCAGTTTGCATGAGAACTTGCTTTTTAAAAGTATTTTGTGGAACTACCGTTTTTCCTAAAGTTGAATTTGTAAAGGTACCCTTAGAGGAGTAATTTAGGTAGAGAGAACCAGTCCCCCATCCCTCGTTGCAAAGAACGTTATCACGTGACTCTTGGACGATTTTCCCTCCAGTAAAGAAAAGTCCATAGAAAAGCAGTCCCCATGCTTTTTCTATGGAGGTGGATTAATGAGCTGTGTTTTCAACTATAAAATTTTAAAAAAAATGGTGGCATACTGCTGTGCATTTGGATGTAACGAAAAATTCATTAAAGGAGGACCTTTTACATTTCAAAAGAAAGATTTTTATTCTTTTAAATTCGCTTATAAACATTTATTTGTAATTTATATGTTAGCACGCCAGGTTATGGAATGAATTTAATTGGTTTTTAACTAGCAAAACAGCAATTATTATTATTATTTTTATTTAAATTAATAGAGTATAATGTAATTAACATTGATAGGCATTTTCATTACAATTAAATTTCATATTGATATAAATATTCTGATATTTTTACTCCTTTTCTGATGAAGCACGTGCATCGGATTTGGCGCATTTTTTTCACGCCAATGTTTTCAAACAGATCACTTTTCATTTTCGCTTTTTAACTTTTATTGATGCGTTAAAATAATTTTTTGTAATAATTTCAAGCGAATTTAATTATATATTTTTGATTATTTAATTATATATTTAGTACATTAATGCAAAAAATAATATTTTGGATCTAAAATAAAATTATCTTCTAAAAATTCCGTTATTAAATAAAATTTATAAACCGAAGAATACATTTTTTATTATTTTATTATATAAGAAAAATTGTTTTAATATTTATATTTATTTAGGAAATTTTATATTTAATACTGTGCACTTATTATTCAGGAAAATATTAATTAGGTCATTATAGGTTCTATTATTAATAATAGGCCCTATTATTAAATAATTGTTATAGGATTATAAAAGGTGTGGCCATTTATTATTATTATTATATGAATTTTATTTTGATTTCGAGAAATAAAAAGGGAATAATTTATTTTTTTTGAATATCAATTAATTTTTTTAATATAAAATTACAAATAGCTGTCGAGAACTATCAATGTTTCAAACAACTGGTAGATAGTATGTTCTTATATAGAATTTCGTAATACTTTTTTAAATAAAATAAAGTGACAAGTATATTTTAGTAAATTTTCTGATAATTTGTTTACACTTATTAATTCTATAATTAACTTGAGATTATGTCCCTATTTTCTCTGTAATTAACGTGTATTGATATTTTAATTATCGCAGGGTAAAGGGTACTATCAGTATTGTGAATAAGTAAATCACATTTATGCAACCTTTAAATATTTTGATTAAATGACTAAAAATTTAACCAAATATCGATGTATATATTTATATTAATTGCAAATAAAATTTTTGCACTAAAAATTTCAAAACAAAAATGCTGATATTTTTTTTTTCATTCTAAATATATATATATTTATAAAACAACTAAAAATTAAAATTCAAAAAGTGTTTTTATATTTTAAATATACAATAAAAACAAATCAGAAGCTGATAGACATAATAGGTGCTTTCATGGTATTGCCCCGCACGTCATGCACGAAATTAATTCATATATTTTAGAAAAAAAAATTTTTTTGTATCTATTTCTGAAATATCTTGGTATCAAATCTGAATGCATAATAATTCTATTAATACTTTTAAAAAAAACTGCAAAGTTATAATTTTATACAATCCCTTTACCATGGACTCACCCTCTACATTTTTAAAAATTTCGAAAATTTGTATCTTTACAATTTTATTTTATTTTACTTTATTTTATTAATGTTTCCTTAAAACAATTTATAAATGAAAAATGACTTTGTAAATATATATTTTATGACTCATTCCAGAATGTAATAAAAAGAACATGCTGATGTCTTTTTAAAAATCAAGTGTACTTTCTATTTTAACAAATTGCCATTTAAAAAAAAAAAAAAAAAAAAAAGTCTTACTAAAGTTGACAGAATAAAAAAGGACACTGATAACATATTTTATAATTCATGTAGAATGTAATATAAAATAGACATGATGTAATTTTAAAAATTAAATGTATTTTCTAACTTTGCAAATTGCATTTAATGTCTTTTTTCTTATTAAAATTTACAGATTAAAAAGAAATGACTTAGAAAGTATTTTGCATCTCAAGCCAGAATGTTATATAAAACGGATATGATGATTTTCTTTAAAAATTCAATGTACTTTCCATCTGTGATTTTGTTTTATTCTTATTTTAGTATATATATATATATATATATATATATATATATATATATATATATATATATATATATATATATATATATGTAATACAAAAGTATTATAATTTTTGTATTACATGAATGTGCGCGATTTATATTAAATTTATAGAGAAGCTTTTGATCCTTTATTAAAAGTTTCCTGCTGTTAACACCAGTGATATGTGCGCGCGTGTAAAATCCCGAAGATTTATGTGAAAACAAAAGTGAATGTGCGCGTTAAAAACAAAAAAAATTATTATACTTTTTGTTTCTCTTCAACATAAAAAGTCATGAAGGCCGAAAGAAAGTGTTAGCAAAAAAGAAAAGAAAATACTGTAGATATATATATTTTTTATCCTCTTATTTTTCTTTCTCACTAGTATGATAAAATATTTTAGTGATATTAAAGATGAGTAGTGTTTTAAATTTCGTATTATGAATAATTTAATACAGAAATATATTTAAGAATTGATTGCATTTCGTATGTTACCTTGATTTTTTTTTTTTAAATTATTATATAATAGTGTACGATTATGCATTTAAAATGTTTTTGAGGGAAATAAATGTGTTTCAAACGTCAATTAAATTTGTGACGGCAAACAAAATTCAAAATTTTTCGGATTTTCAAACAAAAAACAAAACTAAAAGAAATTTGTAATGCTTTTTCTTTTTCAGACTTGGTCAAAACTAAATATTCCTATTAAAAATGTGAAAAATTAAATGTTACCCAAACAAAAGGACATTTCACACTTAACAAAATTTGTGAGTTTCTCTTATTACGATAGGCGAAATTGTTAATTCAGCTAAGTTTTTTATACTTGATACTGATTTATCATAGGCTTTAGTAGGGTTGCAGACTTGCAAAGATTTTTGTTTGTTTTTTGATTGTGTCGGGCCAGTTGTTACTCAAGTTGGTAAGAGACTGATCATCTCTGCTAACAACTGATCATAACAACTTATCCTTGCACATTAGACAACAGAATTCTCATAATGTTAAGGTCAAAAATTGTGAAAAAAAAAATTAAAGTTTAAGATGTTTCAACAAAAGTAAACATTTTGAAAAAAGTAAAAGTTTAAGATGTTTCAGTAAAAGTAAACATTTTGAAAAAAGTTTAAGATGTTTCAGTAAAAGTAAACATTTTGAAAAAAAAAAAAAAATAATGACCAAGAAGTTAATAAAAAAAAGTACAGGAAAAATAGGAAAAAGAAAGAAAGAAAGAAAGGCCAAACATTTCAAAAGATTCGAAGATAGAACTAGGTAATGGGTGCATACATTATCAGGTTAACATCGACGAAAAAATTACAAAATAAATAAAAAGAATTGTTTAAGTAAACAAAATTTTGAAATAGTACATGTATCAAATCCTAAGAAATATAACAACCCACAAATGTTGAAATTAAATCATGAATAGTGTCCAAAACAAAACAAAATATTTTACTTTCTTCAATGGAAGAAGTACACCCTATATTTTTTTGGGGAGATCCGAATCGCGTGTGGAGATATTTACCTCAACATCATTCGGATGTGAGGGCGATGAAAGTTGAACTTTTTTTTCTCAACAAGTTGAGAAAAGTATTATAAAATATTTTTGGATTGACCCGTCTGGATCTCTCAATATCACTGTGCTTCATGAAATTCTGTTTTCCTCCATTTTAACGGGGAATACAGATTTTCATTAAGTAAATAACCCCTGTAACCATACAGAATCTTAAATTCTGAATAAAGTTCAGTTCACATTAAAAATTTTGTATATTTTTGTGTGAAAAAAATTTTCGAAAATTTTAGTAGATTAGTTATAAAAATATGTTTCATTTTTCTTTCTGTTTAGTTGCCTAAACAGATAAAGTGTATTATCATGTTTTTATTATTGTCATTGTATATAGTTGTTTTTTTTTTTTTTTTAGTCCGTGTTGTACTTGTAGTAGTGAAAAGGAACAGTCGTACCAACATAAATTTTAAAAGTTCAGAGAATTCTAAATTTTATTATGATTTCATTTTGGCTTGCCAAAAATCTTTTTTGGGGGGGATGTAATACAAAAATTATAATACTTTCGTATTAATAAAATAATTAAATCTCTTTCATTTTCATAAAATGTCTTTGTTAAAGAATAAGCGTAGAGAGATTCTATTTTGGGAATTCAAGGCTGATAAACATATGATTGAGTTATTTTTAGAATCTCTCCCCCTTTCACTTCCATATAAGGAAGCATGAAATGATTTTCCTTAATGCGTAAGGATACAAGTATTTCAAAGACTGTGCCTTTTTACTCAAATATGTGTTAGTATAAAAGCGAGAGCAATGCTTTTCGCATGTCTTTTCCATCATGTTGTGATCCTGATAAGTTGTTCCAGAATTGTCCGAAGTCTTGTCCACCCCCTCCCTTGTGGAGAGCGGATGTGGACTGTTATCAATAACAACCTACCGTTAATAAACCATTTTAGAATGTATGATGGCTTATGACTGCATTATTTAAGCTATCTATAACACAAATAAAAGGGGTTTTAGCCCTTTTATTACATATATATATTAGTTCAAGCTATAATGTAATATTAAACTAACAGAATGATGTTTTTTCTAACTATTTAAAATAAAATATTGATATCTAATTATTTTCTTGTTGTTCTTTAAATTCTATTGAAGTAAGTAGTTATTTTTTTTTTTTTTTATCTCTTATGACGTTTTGACAAAAATAATCAATACCTATAATCATTTGCAATTGTTTCATTATATTTTACATACTTTCAAATGTATCTTCTATTCAAAAAATCATTATTTATATTTCATTGTTTGGCAAAATCATACTTAACTAATGTTATTAGCTTTTTATGATCAAGCAATTAAAAGTAAATAATTAAATGTAGCGCACATATTATAATGTATTTTTATTTGAAAACTTATCTTTTACAATCACGAATAAAATTGGGAAAGCATTCAAAATAAAATAAAAAGAATGGGAAAATCTTTAGGTACTCTTAAAAATATTCCTGTACGATGCAACCGCCAGCTATGAAGTTTTCGCCAAAAAGGTAACCCCCATCTTGGAACACGTTTTCAGAGCCCAAACAATAGACTGGCTCTCTCTACCCTATTTCTCCTCTAAGAAGGTACCACTAAATGGTAGTAAATATACCCTGGACAGACCCTAGATAAGTTAATTTTGCTGTTTGAATAATTATTAGCTGGAATCGTTACTACAAGAAGAACAATTATTAAGGAATAATTTCACGAAAAGAGAATAGAAATTTTAAAATATAAGAGTGAATTCACCTCATTCTCATTTCTCGAGTCACACGAATTCATTTCTCGAGTCACATAAAACATAATTCATTTATAATAAAAAACATACATAATTAAATTTTTTTTAAATTTCAAAACAGAGAGAACAAACAAAATAGAAAAGAAATAAGATTAATGAATAATATTGTGCACAGAATTAACTTTAAAAATGCTATAAGTAATATGCAGTGTTGGTTACTTGCTTAGATAAGAAATAATAAATGAAATAAGCCCTGTGGCAGAATCGCGGAGACAGAGTTCTTGCAGAAAAAATTTCCCTCTAGAAAGTAAAAAATTTTGGTTTTCTTTTCTACAAAAATTTTAACTTTTTTTTTTTTCTCTAAAATTATATTTAAAAGATGCCTTTTTCGTGCAATGGATGGGAAAGAAAGGTTCTTAATTTTTCTGTTCTTATTTCAAAAGAATGAAAAATAAAGAATATTGAAGCAAAAAATTTCTTTCCTGCAGAAATGTTTGAAAGATTTTTTTTCACTCTACAATTATACTCAAGAGATACCTTTTTCCCACATCAGAGGGGAAGAAATGCTTGTGATTTTTTTTTATTCCCTTTTGGGAAAAATAAAAAAATTTCGGTTTTCTTTTCTTTTACTGATTTTGAAATAATAATTATTATTTTTTATGTGAAGATGATTTACAAAATGCGAAAAAAGAAATAATTAGTGTGTTTTTCTCTTACAAAATGTGAGAATATCGCCCTTGATAGTAGAACAAAAAATATTACCTATTCATTTTTTAAAAAAATACATACAATTTTATTATATCCAAATAGGCTTTTCTTTGGAAATACAACATTTCTGTTAAATTAAATTTAATAAATAACATGTATATTTGTTATTATTAAAAATATCTTGCGGAAAGATATTTGTGCTAGAGGTTTGGTTTGTAGCAGAAAACCCAAAAAAATTCTGCCACAGAGGAAAGAAGTATGGGATACTGGTATTTTGCTTATTCCTACAATTCTTGAAAATACAAAAATGGCTACATAGAAAAAGTCGATGCTAATGATGTTTGTAATCTATAACTAATTCATAAAATTAAAAAAAAAGGTCTATTCAGCAACAGTAAATTATTTAGTTAGTTGGAATCAAAAGTGTTCTAGAATTTTAATCAGTAGTAAATATATAAAAATACAGTAAAGAATTCAAAAAGTTATTATAAAAGAACCTGATTCCTCGTAAGGGTTCTTTATGTGCTTGGAACATTTTTACATTGTTCATATTGCTTTGCCAATATTTTACATATCCTGCATGATCACCCGTTACCATCCAAAGGTCATTGTGACTCCAAACCATACATCGAACAGGAGAATCGTGAGCCTAAATAAAATTACAACAAATTAAATACATTCAACTAATCAGAAAAATGTAGCATTAAGTAGGGCTAGGATATTGATGGCCTAAAAATTCTTAAAAAATGCCTTTTAAAAAGCC
This sequence comes from Parasteatoda lunata, assembly GCA_949128135.1. Lineage (NCBI taxonomy): Eukaryota > Metazoa > Arthropoda > Arachnida > Araneae > Theridiidae > Parasteatoda > Parasteatoda lunata. The sequence goes on from OX421971.1 coordinate 3,047,440, forward strand.
TCTAGAAACCTTTGAAAATAACATCAAAAAGCAAAATAATACCCTTAAAAATTTTCACTGGCATGTTTTATATTAGCATTTTTAATTATAAATTGTAACATGTATTTACAATTTTAATAAAAAATAAGCCAAAGATTATAATAATTAATTAAACATTAAAATTATGAATATAATAAAATGTAACTTTATTTTTTTGTTGTTGTTATAAATAAGAATTTTCTTCATATAAATAAGTATTTATTAATTTTTAAGTTGCATTTCAATTTTCAAGAATATTGAATAGCATTGTATTATCTTATATCATTATTGTATACTAGTATCATATTGTATACAAGCCATGTATACAAATATGTATACAAGTATCATTGTTTTTTAATATTTATCATTGTTTCTTAATATTTATCATATGTATACAAGTATCATTGTTTCATTTGCCTATTCAAAAGCAAAATCTGATATTTTGAACACTTGTTGTCGAAGAATATTGAAAATCACAAGTTTCAATGAAAAATTTACACTGATTTACAAAGAAAAAAATTAACTCACAAGGACAAGCAAAATGCTCTTTAAATGGAAAAAAAAAAACATTCAAAATTTTAAAGAAAAACAATAATTAAAAAAGGGGAAAAAAATCTCAAAAATAAAAAATGGCCAACAAATTGATCATAACCATGGTAACAAAAAATAATGGAATTTGATGCAGTCACACATACTCTGAACAGTCAAACTTTTCCTGCAATAAATATGGATTAAAAATCATGCACTATTAATAGTAATGTAATAATCGTCATTAAACATTAACTGTCACAATGTAACTAATGTTTATCATAGCAATATGTTAATAGTTAATGCTTTATGGTACATTTAATTGAAAGCAAGGATTAAAAATTTTCAATTGCCAATAAAAATCTGATACAAATATTTGACAAGCAATAAGATCCAAAGAGAGATTTGAAATCTCATAGGTGTTGCAAGTGAAGGATCATATGGGGCTTCATGTGTTTAGGCTAATAAGATTTTAATGTCACTAAAACACAATCAACATGGGATAAACATAACAGATTTTCAATCAACATGGGATAAACATAACAGATTTTAAAACTACCTACTTATTTTTTTTATTTATTATTATTTTTACAGTTAAGCTTTTGAAACATGTTTCTATAAGAATAAGTAATTTAAAATCAACAATAATTGAAAAAAATTATGAATAAAAGTGTAAAATTAATAGAGTAAATTGCTTGCTTGAAGAAAAAAAATTCTGATTATTTTGAGTTGGCCATGAGCACCATTTTCAGTGATACTGACAGTTAATCTTTATTTTGAAAAATTAGTTTTGCTTAACCTAATAACAAAATATCACTGGAAAAGGTAACAAATAAAAATATCAGAATTATTTTACTTTTTAATTGTGCTAGTATATTTTTAAAAATTTTGTACATGATAGTGTAGGATCAATTATTAAGGATTTATTGCTTTTGTTTCACTCTTTATAAAGATCAGGTATTTAGCTAGTACTCAGGGGTGATTGTGAGCTGAAGTCAAAAATCCTGAAAATTTCTTGAGTAAAATCATTAATGACACATTTCAAAAATTCATTGTCTTTATAAATTTAAATCATTGATATTTTCAAAAACATGAAATTCTAAATAAACTAAATGTAGCATAATTTAAATTAATAATTATGTATAAGTTTACTTTTATCTCTAATCACATTTACTATTCTACCAGAAAAAATATTTACAAATGACAGAGATGCCAAGTATAAGTTTTAGTTCTAGTATTTCTAAATAAAATATAAAAGAATTTTTATATATAAATGTGATCGATGATTTCTTGAAACTTCTGGACCCTGGATTTCCGGAAATTTCCAGATTGCAGTTAGAGAAAAATCCAGAAATCCTGATTTTTTCTGGAGCACAATTATCTCTGAGTACTTTAAATGGGCAATAGAATTTAATAGAAAAGTTAATTGAGCTTCCTATTACTCATCAAACATTTAAACTATAGAAAAAACATAATCTTTGTTTATTTTAAATCAATTAATAATAAAAAATATAGAATGCACAAAGAAATGGATCAAAATAGAAACTCAGCCTTAACATTATCTTATCCACAATGATGACCCACAAATGATTAGAGGGGGAAAGAGGGGCAGCTAAAATTATGGGGAGGGGAAGAAGGGGTAACAATAGATGTTACAAAAAACATTTGAGTTGAAATAAAAATATTTCAAATGAACAGATTTAACATTCTTTTTATATGTTTTCAACAAAATAAGCACAGATTTAATTATTATACAGGGTGTGGCAAAGAAGTCAGACAAATAATATTACTTCATTAAAAATGAATACACTAAGAAAGTAAAATAAACAATAAGAGTAGACATTGACTAATGACTAAATTTAATTGGCTACAAAGTGGTTGCCTTTTCTAGGAATGCACAGGCACAACGCTTATTGAAATTTTTAGCCACAAGTCTTTTATTCCATTCCTGCCAAAGTGATTGTCTTAACAGAGTCCAAACTTTTGAATATAACATTTCTTAACAGAGCAATTTCACACTATCGTTTTCCCTACTTAAAAAACTCTAAAATAGAAGATCTTTTGCTTGACATTGTAAAAATGGCAAAAAAACAATACATAAATTAAGAGATATATTGTAAAAATATTGCATAATTAAAGTGAGACTAAAAGAAATGAACACACACATTAAAAAGAAACTTCTATGATGCAGTTACTTTGAACAAGTTTTTTTTGCTGACACTTCGCAATAGTTATGCTCACAAATGTGATTAAAAACTATTTTTAAAAATAATTGAAATATGATCTATAAGATGTGTTTTGCTTCTGAACTGCTAGCTTATCTTTATGTAATATATGAGGTGATTATGTAGTAATGTGACAAAGAAGGGAAGTGGAGCTTGACACTTTGTGACAAGGAGAAGGAGTTGAAAGTATTAATAAAAAAAGTGAAATATCAATAATGAACGGCCCTTTAACATTGATTGCATGTAGAAATAAAAAGCAACATACATGAATATAAATTTTACGATTTACGATAAACTAAATTTTAATTAATGAGAAGAAATAAGAGAGATTTATCACAAAAAATTAGAGAACAACTATTATTTTACTTGTAAAATAGTTTCAAAATTAAAAGTTAATCCATTCCATAAAGTAAATTCACCGCTAGATGCACCAGTCACGAGTCTTCTACCTTCAGGTGTCCACTAAAATTTAGGAAATTCTTTATTACAAGCATGTAATTACAAAGCAAGTAATGTCACAATATACCTACACACACATGTATACATTTACCTATGCCGTGCAAGGTATCTACGTATTTACATAATGTATACTTAAAATAGCCTCCCTCCATTAACCCTCTGACTGCTCTATTTTTGGACCGAGATCACTTTACTCTATGCGCTTACCGAAATCGCTTTACACTACGCGCCTTCAGATACGGCAATTCAGTGGACAAATAACGACATCTGTTGGACAAAATGTAAATTAAACGTCTAATACTGCTAAACGGGGAATAAACGGGATGAGCTCATCAATAAAGGAAGAAAAACATGGAAATCGCGGGATGAGCAGATTTTGCTACAATTTAGTTGCCCGTGGAAATTGCGGGATGAGCAGTCAGAGGGTTAACAAATTTCTTCTCTTTTTTTTATCAACTGTTTTAGATCAAAAATTGGAGTTTTTAAATATTGATTAAAAAAAAGTTTAGATAAATTGTAATATATTTTGTATTTATTATAACATCAGTCACATGAAAATTACAACATCAGTCACAAGAGCTTTTTTTTTTATTATTAGCCGCATTTTATATGTCATTTCATTACTTTCTTTTAAATTTTTCCTGTTAGTTTAAAGCTTTTTCTTGATTAAATATCAAAAAACCATCCCATTAATGCATATGAAAGGAGGAGCATTTCCAAATAAAAATAAGACGTATTACTCAATGTCCTTCCTATGTAATTTATCAATGAAAAAATTTTAAAAATAAGAAAACATAACAAAATGTAACATCAGTGCCCATTTGCCGGGCATGAATTGCCCATTTATGTACAGTCCGCAAAAAAAAAAAGACATCACCCTGAATAACTTTCGTTCTAATGATCGGATTTTCACGAACAAAGTGTCAATCTTAATGGTTCTAGGGGGTGACCTCAAATATGCTAATTAATTAGTGCTAACTATTAATTAAGTTACAAAATCAGACACAAAAACGTACTTTCTCTGAATAAACATAAATTTTTTTTTTTTACAAATTTGGAATCCTAACCCTTAAAATAGGGGGGTAGACAAAATTTTGAAAAAATTGGGTTGGAAATTGGATGGCAATAACGATTTATATATCTGGCAAAGGTTTAAAAATACCTCGCCATAGAAAGGGAAATAACTGATAACAACCATAAAGAAACTGAATGAATGACAAGATGGGAAAACATAGTGCTTCTCGTTGCTAAGCAACCAAAAGAATTTTTCGAGTTGCTTTCTAGGCAACGAAAACAGATTGTTTTTTAATTATTTATTATTTTTTTGTATCTCCTTTGAAAAGTAAATTTAAATCAGTTAATAAATTATTTTTGATTCTCCAAGATTTTAGAATCTTGAACTATTTATCTGACATTATTTAGTTTTTTTAAACTGTTTTAACGTCATTTGTATGACAGTTTTGAATTAAAACCAAATTTTCATAAGTCATTATAAATTTATGAAGAGTTGTAGGGTTAATTGCTTTTGCACCTCACTTCGAGTTCCTTAGGTAAGGAAAAGAAAAAAAAATGATCAAGCGAAGGAGGACCTGAAAAAAGTTAGCTATTCTGATACATAATCACAAGATTTTATAGAATTCACGGTAAAATTGTAAAACTTAGTATATGTTATATGGCATTTTGAAAGCATTTTGATATAGTTCAAAATGAAGATAAAACAAAGGAAAATTACAGACTAATGAAAAAAAGGGAAAGAAATTAATAAAAATAATCTGTGGTCAAAATTATTTACTAAAAAATTCCTTTCTAAAAAATTCCTTTGTTAATTTATTTAATTTTTCCGTATGCAAATTCATCTCGGCAAATCTGTGGCTAAACTTATTTACTATAAGAATTTCTTTATTAATTTATACAATTTTTCCATATGCAAATCCATTTCGGGCAAATCTGTGGCTAAAATTATTGACTAATAAATTTCCTTGTTAATTTACACAATTTTTCCATGTGCAAATCCATTTCTAGCAAATAGGTGGCTGAAATTATTTACTAAATGGATTTCTTTGTTAATGTATATAATTTTTTCATGAGCAAATCCATTTCGGGCAAATCTGTGGCCTAAATTATGTGCAAAACAGGCAATTCATGCTTCTTTATCTTTTCTATTTTTTTTTTCTTAATTAAATACTTATTTTGTAAAATTATTTATAGTCAACTACTTTAAATTATCCAGTATAATATTGCACACATCCATTTTCGGGCCCATCCTTGGTAACTAACAAATCAAACACACTTCAGTAATGCAGTAAGAACGCACTTTAAAACAAATTCCTGTAGTTACGATATCTTAATTTGAGCTTTTGTTTTCATATTTTGCAATCTGACAATCTTGCTACGAAAATATTTTAAATCATTCTTGAAAAATTTCCCGTTCATGTAAGTTCATTTAATTTCGCTACTCGCTTTATAGATTATGTTTTATGTTCTACTCTGTTTTTTCTTTATATTTTATTTTCTGTTTTTACATGTCCGTTACATGTTTTTACATGTCTGTTTTATTTTCTGTTTTTCTATTTAATTTGTTGTAATTTTTGTAAAAAAATTTTTGAGTGCTCCTCACACTATTGTACGAAAATATTGTATATTTTGCTTTGGCTATATTAATACAATATTAGAAAGCACTCTTTTTTGCAGATATAATCGCGTGGGCTGATGAAAAGGATATATCTTTATTTTCCGGATTTTTTTTAAAGAATTCTATCCTATTTTCTTTTTTCTTGGGATTTTTTTTCTCCCAGTTTCTGTTATTTTTATTTTTATAATTTTCTCCCCCTTTTTTTCATTAGTCTGTAATTTTCCTTTGTTTTATCTTCATTTTGAACTTATTTTATGAGTTCTATTTACTTGCAGCTTATGCGCAATAAATGAAACTTATTATTTTTATTTTTCTTAATTTTCTTCGTGTTTTTTTGTATTTATTTATTATGCTATATATATATATATATATATGCATATATATATATATATATATACAGTGAAACCCCAATTTTACGTTTTCGGTCGGACTAGCGATAAAAAACGCTCGAAGCAGAATAACGAAAAATCGGGATTAAGAAAAATCTATGCATATTTTTAAAAATTGACACCTACCAGTTAAATTAATGGAAAAGATTAGTAATCTTCACTTCCTCTTTGTTTTTAGCTACAATTTCATCTACAACTCGTTCAATACTAACAATTTTTTGCAAATTTGCTTCTTGATTTACACTTGCAAGTAAAAATTGTTTTAGAGTTTTTGTGCTTTGTAGTTTTTATGCTTGTTACCACCCCCCCCCCCCCCTATTGACAAATGGAACAGAAAGATTGCAAGAATTGCTCCGTACAGCTGAAAAGCAAGTTTTTCTAGTTCACAAAACTAGAAAAAGTTTGTGTGAGAGTTGTAGAATAAAAAAAAATTTATTTGATCTGTTGGTAGAAAAACGCATCAAGCGGGATTTTCATAAAAGGGCTAACGCAAAATCCGAGATTTTTTAACATTATCGGTATAGGCAATTTTCACGGATCAGCAGATAATGACGCAAGAAGCTGGATAACGTACGAAACAGACAACGTAAAATCGGGGTTCCACTGTATATATATATATATATGTGTGTGTGTGTTACCGGCATAGTCTGTATGCAGCTCGTTATCGTGATTTACTTGAGCATATTATGATTTCAGATATCTTGGATAATCATTTTAACGATGGCTGCTTTGTTTTCCAGCAAGATAACTCTGGGATACATCGTAGCATGATCCTTAAAAACTGGTTAAACCAGCAGGAATTTGAAACCATGACATGAGCAAGTAATTCTGCGGACTTGAATCCCATTGTATGGTCTGAGTTTTAAAAAAAAAAGCTAATTCTCACCAGCATTCCATCATGTGATGAATTGTGGGACAAAGTCCTGGAAGCTTGAGAGGAGCTAAAGAACGATTTAGCTCCTCTCAATTAACTTAGCTCTAATTTGCTGCCAAGCTTATCAACAGCATGTCAAATCGAATGAACGAAGTCGTCTGCCACCAAGGCCTCATGGCAAAATACTAACATGGTATCCTCGCACTTGGAAAGTCATGAATTTCGTTATTGAACAAAATTTGTTATGAAATGTCATGAATTTAACTATTTTTTAAAAAAAATCATGGAAAGTCATGGATTTAGGTCGCCGAAAAATCTTATTTTTAAAATGGAATCCCTCCCCAATTTCATGGTGTTCCAAATATCTGAATTTGTAACAAAATCCCCACTCTGAGTCATATTTTATTAAAATATAAGAAGTTTTCATCATTTTCTTTAAAAATTATGCTGTTCTTTCGAAAAATGAAAGAAAGAACATCATTTCTAGAGTGAAGTATCTTTTAAACTTATGTGATTTCAGAATTATTATTATTCATCTTTTTTTTTTATTTTATCAATTTAAAATTCTAGCTGAAGCAAATCGGTCATTGGCAATTTTTTTTAATTCCGAAATGAGATCAGAAAAATCAGGAGTATTTCTTTCCTTTCTGATGAACAAGAAAAGTATTTTTAGAATATAATTCTGCAGAAAAAAAGAAAAGAAAAATATTTGCTCAGCTATTATTTTTTCAGCTATTTTATTGCTTCAACTCTGTCCTTACTGTGTTTTTTAAATTTAAAATAAATAAATATGAAGATACAGAGTATAACAGTTTTGGTTATACCTATCATCATAATTAATGTGATTATAATGCTTTTTAAGTTTATTATTCTGTTTTTGTCGGAGAAAATAGTAGCTTCGGTAAGTCATGAAAAGTTCTTGGAATTAGACATGGAAAGTCATGCATGTGAAAATCTAAAATGTAGCAGATAACCAGTATTAAGGAAAATAAAATATTTCATTTAAAATCTCTTTCTTTATTCAACATTATTTCATTTTATGCTTTACAGAATATTAAAACGGTGTGGAAATCAAGGAGGTATGTAAATAGGAGAATATATTAAAATCCTTATTTTAAGTTCAGAACCTTTTTTCATGACACTTGTTAACCAAGGTGCTGTGATGATATTGTCAGCATTTCTACCATAAGAACTAATTCGTTCTGTTTAAAACTATCTCTATCACACAACTTTTTTTCCCAAATGTCACATACCTCCTTTAACTACGTATCCGTACTCTTTCAACTACGATTAAAATAAAACTTTATTTTAAGGAGCGGGTCAAGAATTTGCACTTCATAAGATTTGCAAATGATATTAAGTAAACTTAGTTTGCAGTAAAAAGAGTTGATGTTATTTACAGACTCTTTTCGTTAGTTCTTTAAAAAATATAATTTAAAATATTAAAAGGAAATTAGGTTTATAATACCCTTAATTAAACAAGAGTAACAATTGTTACAGTTTTTACAATACTTCTTTAACTCTGACAATCTTTTCATGAGATAACTACTTTTGCCAACGATTTTGTCCTTTTTTTTTGTTAGTTAAAACCAGCTTAAGCATTCTTCAGGGTGGCCACTCAAATCAGATTTCAAATTTCCCTGATTTTTCCAGGTTTTCCAGATAAAAATCTTAAAATTTCCAGGTTTTTGTTTCCTTTTTCTTATAAAGTGTAGGATGTGTACAAGAAAAGTGTCTATATTATAAAATATTTTATTCAAAATGTTATTTTTTTAACATATCATCTTGAAAAAAATAATTTATTTTGACAATTTGGCAAGATTTTTTATTTATTTTTTTATGTTTTGGTACAAAATTTTGAATCAAAAATCATATATTGACCAACAAAAGAGTATAATTAAACATTAATATATAGTTAGTTCTTAAAAAAACATTTTTTTTTAAAATTAAAATATGTTATAAAAGGTTAAAATGAAATAGAAAAAATTTGTATTAATGCAACAATTGTAACAATTTGTCAGCAAACATTGCTGCTAGCGATTGTGATTGGTTGGTTTGCTGAGAAAAAATAATTCACAGATTTCTTTAAATGGGAGTACAAAAGCTTTCAGAAAAAGAGTGCAATATAAAATCTATTATTATTAAATTATAACCAACTAATTTTTGGAGAATTTTATAAAGTTAAAAATACAAAAACATTTTGTCAAAATAGAAAAGAATTACCACCAAAGCATCAGAACAATCTGGAGACATAAATGGATTCAGCCCAAGGACAGAATTTAAAAACAGAAGCTAATATCCTAATCCCTTCTTCCACCTCCACCACAATCTTTCCTACATTACACAGTCCCATGGCGGTCAAAGCTTTCTACATTCGTTTTGCTACCGTGGGAGAATTTTATGTGGCATTCTAATTTAACAGAGCTGTAATTGAGCAAATTTTGATGCAAGCAAAGTATCGCTAAGTTGATGAGATTTTAACTGTTTGGCGATACATTTCCGTCTAAAAACAGTGGGTATAATGGATGAAATAATTTAAATTAAGAAAATTAGTAAACAATTTAAATTAGTGAAATTAAAAAAAATTATCAAAGAAAAATTTCCAGCTTTTCTTTAAAATTCCCTGATTTTTCCATGTTTTTTTCCAGAATAAAAAAAATTCCCTGATAATTCCAGGTTTTCAAGGTTTTCCAAGTGGGTGGCCGCCCTGATTCTTGTAATTTTTACATTTTATATTTGAAATTTCAATGTCGAAAGACATGTATGAAGTGACCCCTAGTCCAAAGAATAGTTGCAAGGCCGATTATTACGAAAAAAATTAACTACTCTGGTTCAATGAAACAATTATAAATGAATCATTAATATTCTTGTTTTTTTATTACGAAATATTAGGAGAAATTTGTATTCATAATTTCTTCAAAACGTGTGATAAAACTATCATTATAAGTTATTTAAATAAAAAAAAGTCAAATGGAGAAAAAGAACAATTTTTGAGATGATTCTAAAAATAGCATGTTTTTCGAATCTTTTCACAATTTTTTATTTTAGTAGTTGCTTAACAGAACAAGGCATATCGAACATTTTCCTGATAAAGCAATATTTTTTTTGAACTGTGCAAAAGTTGAGAAATCATATAAACAACTTTTTAAGTAAATATTTTCAACTTTTTAAAACAAAAGGGTAACTTTCTTTAAGTTAGCGCACAAGAATAACTTTGAATGTCAAAATTAAATTGTATGTCCATATTTTTTTGTTCATTTAAAAAACAAAACAATCTGTTGTTTTTTTTTTTTCGCTGTGCACACATACGCATTTACTTTTCATTACTCAAATAAATAATAAACAATAAAAAAAAAGAAAATTAATAATTTATCTTCATTTTTCGTAAACAATAGTATTCTTAGTAAATAGTCAGCTGTTCTGCATCGAATGATATTGTGTGTGATCAGTAGAATATTTTTAATTTCTTAACAAGATTTAATTCTCAGATAGCGGGCAATAATTCTAAGTTTTCTTTCAAAAAGAACTTAGCAATAATTTAAAAAGTAATTTTATTTTAAAGGAAAACATAGATTGAAATACTAAAATGATTGATTAGTATATTATTGGAAAATAGTATAAATGGTAGCATAAAAAATAAGATTTTGCGTTAAAATGTAATTAAAAATTTGGAAAAATAATTCTGCGAAATAAGCGCAGACAGATAATTTACAAATTTATTTTAAGATTAAGGCGATATATAAGATGTAAAGAAGTTTTAAGATCATTAAAATTGCTGACTACGCATTTTTATTAATATTTATAAAATATATATTCAAGAAATTGATAAATATATTATTCCAAATCTATGCATGCGTATGTATATTATTGACATTGTTTCAGTTATTGAAAAACAAGATAAAAAATAATCACATTAAGTAAGCATCTGGTGTATAATCATAGTCTATCAGAAGCACGCTTTTATAAAACTAGACATTCGTTGAATAAAGTGTTTTTTATTCAAAATGATTTATTCAAATTTCTTTACTAAATTGCAAATAAATTTTTAGACGACTAAAAAAGAAACATCGTATTTTATAGTTTTAAAAAAATAAAAATAAAAAAATTAGCAAACGATTATTATCGAAAAAAATATTAATGAAATTTTACGCTATGAATCGCTTCATTAGTTTGAATCGCTTCATTAGTTTTTAAAATATGACTGAAAAAGCAAAAAACGAAATTAATATTAAGGGGTCCAAACTTTGAATCGCTCTCCTGACCTAACTATGGGGACCACATTTCCCAGATTGCGGCTACCCCCTATATTCTGAAGGCTAAAAATCCAAATATGTAAAAAAAATACATGTTTATTCAGAGAAAGTACGTTTTTGTGTCTGATTTCGCAACTTAATTAATAGTTAGCACTAATTAATTAGCATAATTGAGGTCACCCCCAGGAACCATTAAGATTGACACTTAGTTCGTGAAAAATCCGATCATTAGAACGAAAGTTACTCAGGGTGATATCTTTTTTTTTGCGGACTGTACATACATACAATAATATGCATAGATATTTGTGTGTACATTGTATTTACATAACTATGTTTGCACATATACTCCTTAAAAGTATCCATTTAGTATACCTAACAATAGCATTCATTTTAATGCAATATATGCATTGTGTAGAAAAGTAATCAAATACCAACAATCCTGATTAAAATGTAATTAAACTCACTTGAAATTAAGATTACATTACTGAAATTATTGTATTTTATAATTACTTGTATTAAAGATAATAGGTTATAAGTTTATAATTACTGGGAATTATGATTTCTCCTAAACTTAAATTATGATAACATGAAATGACGATTATAGATTTTGATTGCATGCAATCGTGATTATCTGTAACCACTTTTTGTTATGATTATAAACAATGATTACTGCCTGTAATGAGAAATTAGGATCATATTTTACAGGGTGCGTAGCCAAATTATTCAACAAAAAATAAGCACCTTTTAAGCAATTTTCAAGCACTCAAGAAATATTTTAAGCACTTAAAAAATAGACAGAGTTGGAAAGTTTTTGACAATTGACGGTATTATCTTGTTTTAACCATCATGTCAAAAAAAAAAAAAAAGTCTTAGCATTGTTTCTGACAATTGTCAAAAATCATGAACTTTTTAATCATGTAAAACGAATGGCGTTTTCATACGCTACGGACTGACAATACGCCACAATAGATTGGAGAGGAATTAATTGTGAAAACGTTGAATAGAACAATGTGAACTGTGTCTTTTTGCATAATTCGAAGGGAAAATCAACATAGTAAAGGAAAAATCTCATTTTGAAAAAGGGTAAATTAAGCACTTTTTAAAAACACCCAATGAAAAAAGCACCTTATAGGGGTTTTTAAAAACCGAAAATCAAAAATAAGCAACCTTAAGCACTTTTTAAAAATGCTACGCACCCTGTTTTATTACTTGATTACAAATAGTTGATAAATGCTTAATTATAATCTGTAATTAGTTTAATTCATTTCTAATCAATTACTATAATTATCACGCAAGTTTCCATGAAAATAACAAAATATTTGCAATTTGCTTCTCTCATTTAGTCAGAAAAATTAGTTAAGACTAAATGTATTATCATGATGAATGTATTAAGACTGATGAATGTATGAAGTCATTAGTTCAAAATATGCATAATGAAAGATGAATAACGACTAAATTTACATATAAATTATCATTCAAAATAAATTTAGTCTGACAAAATTTTCCTTGAGTGATATCAGTTGGCGTAGGTTTGGGGGACAAAGCATAGCCATCGAGAAATAAGGTCGTTGAGATCACCAAGGTCGTTAAGTGATGTCACATACCGTAGTGGATAGCTGAAGAGCGACAAGCCACCAATTTCAAATATTTGTCATTCATTGAACTACAGCGCCGGTTGGCCATCGGAAACGTTACTTGTTACAAACAATCATCATAAATATATGTATACCATTATTATTCAGCTTTTAATAATGGCATGTGCAGTCCCGAAATGTAAAGGGAATTACAAAAATTGGCCTAAAATCTCAATTTTTAAGTTTTGCCATAATGAGGAAATAAAACGAAAATGGATTCTGTTAAACGAGACAGTTATCAAATACCGTCGGTACAAGTAAAAAGTACGTACTTTTACTAGGAAAAAAGTACAAGTATTTGTAACGGAAATGTCGAATGAAATCGTTACTTTTTTCTAAAACTCAATAAGCTTTCTTTAAAAAAAAATTGCTTATGTTTTTTTTAATTTATAAAATTAATGTGCAGTATATATGCATTCACAGCTAACTTTGTGTTTAAATACCTTGACCTTTTAAAATTGTCATTCCTGAAAGGGAAAAGACGGCTCTTTTGATCTTTTTTTGACTGCAACTATCATTGTGAGTGGAGTGTTCTCCAGAATTGTGTGTCCAGAACAGTCATTATTCATCTTCTGAAAATTGCCTGTGATAAAGGATGACATGAATAGCAAAGGTTTTGAATAACGGTGGTTTTCATCTCAAGAAAAAGTTTCAGAATGGTAAAAAGTGTGCTTTGAAATTCTGTAAATCAAGTATAACGAATGTATATGATTTTAAGAAAAATAATTCATCCAACCTTCAAATGTGTGAAGGCTTTAATTATTCTGACATTCGTGAACAGGCTATTTTAACACCTGAATCTTATCTTGACACCTGAATCCTTATCTTTGTGACAATCTGAATGTGAATGATAGTTACAGCGGCATGCTTCTACAAACACTAAGACGTCCTTCTTTGTTAAATTTTGAAGTTTCAAGCCAAAATGTTTGATGAAATTCTAAGAAATAATCTTCAATAGTACAGTTAAGTTTTGGGGGGTTGGAATGAACAAATGCCCATATGAATACTGTTATCACCGCACGGGATGGAAATTTTTTTTTTTAAGGGGAAATGCTTTTTTTTCTCTTAGAAAATAGTTTTGTTTAAAAAACAAATGAAGTGTATCTTTGATGTCTTATTGACACAAAGATACTTTGGTTATTGCTACTTCTCCAAAAAGTAACCATAGAGAAGAAAAGAAAAAAACATTGTTTCTCTTTTTATTCGCGGAGAACTGGACTAATGTGCATAGATTGAGATTCCTTATTTATGAAACTTTGCTTTAAGAAGACTTCATCTTTTTTGAAAAAAGTAAATAATATTTTAATATCTAATTATTTTCTATTTATAAAATAAAATTTTATATTTATATGAAAAATTTTTCATTCCTTTAAATATGTTAATAAAAAATTTTGTTAACAATGTGTGCGCATTGGATGCTTTTTTAAATAATTTAAATAACTAATTTCATATTACTATTACAAAAAATTTTGGCATAAGTTTTACATTTTTTAACGTTAAAGTATTAAATTATAAAAACAATGCTTTATTTAATGGAAATGTAGTATGCATTAAAAAAAAATCTAAAATATTATAATTTTTTTTTTTTTGCAACAAATTTTTTTTTTTTAATTATATTAAACCTAACATATATACTATTACGTAAACTTATTAGTTATTCATCTCATAAAATTTTAAAATAAAACTTTTGATCATAATTTTTGATTATGCATGGATTTAGTATTGTAAATCGTTATTACAAATCCAAAAATTGCCATTATGAAATATTTTAAAATAAAAAAAAATTATATTTAAAAACAAAATATAATTTTTAGTTTATTGGCTTTATAGGGGTTTATTTATTTATAGGGGTCAAAATTAGAAATAATTAAATAAATAACAACAATTTTGCAAAAACATTAAAGAACATAAGAATATTATTTAATGAAATTTTAGGTTGCTTTGAATTTCCGATTTCCTAGAAATGTACTTTTAAATCGCTACTTTTTTTGTTTAGTACTTGTACTTTTACTTGTACTTTTCACTCGTTACTTTTTTAAAAAATACTTGTACTTTTACTGGTTACTTTTTAAAAGTAACGTTGCCATATATGCAAATAACTGTTAATAGTCGTGTAAGTGTTGTTTATCTTTTATGTTTGAATATTCTTTTTTTGAAAATTTTATAATAAACTTTTTAATTAGATAATGAAAGAAGCTGTCTTTAAGATTTACAAAGTT
The DNA here is from genome assembly GCA_949128135.1 of Parasteatoda lunata. NCBI lineage: Eukaryota > Metazoa > Arthropoda > Arachnida > Araneae > Theridiidae > Parasteatoda > Parasteatoda lunata. The sequence continues at coordinate 3,062,671 of OX421971.1, forward strand.
CTGAGTTTCGTTTCTTATTAGTGAATATTATATTATAAAACTAGCAAAGCTTTCGTATACTTTTACAAAACTTTTAAACTTTAAATAAAACAAATTTAAGCATCATAATTTTTGTTTAAATATATATATAAACTAATATCAGATGTCATTAAAGAGTTGAGATTCTTAATGTTAAAAAAAAACTAGTTAAAAAAGAAGCTTAGTTGTTTTTCTAAAAGAAAGAAAAAATAATAACAATGTTGATTGGCACTTGACACTTATTTATTCTGAACGATAGCTTACTTTTATATGAGTGAAATTTCCTAAATATTTATACTTGAAAGCAAAAAACTCCGATACAATAAATGTTATAATGAAAAAGGAGTTTAATTCACCGTTAGCCATTTTAATTTTTGTGCGTTATAATTTTAGATGAATATTACTGAAACTGTTTTCATGCTTTATATGGTATGAATCTTTCTAACACAGATAAATTGTTCTAGCATACATTATGATGATGTCTTAAATAATTAATTTGATTTTAATGAGTCACCTTAACCAAAGATTGTCAGAAATTATATATATATATATATATATATATATATATATATATATAATCTATATATATATTTCTCTTACACAGCGGAAAAAAAAAGCCTCATTACAACTCCCTGAATGGCAACGCTAGAAAATCGATCAATGATTGCTGCTAAAAATGTCACATGCCAAATCTAGCTGAGGTGGCTCAACATATAGCCCTTTTAAAAACGGAAACTGAAATAACCAGAGAGAGCATTCTCACCAAATGTGATCTTCCCCGAAATTCACCCTATCAGGTTTATCTTTCTCAGTATTTGTTCGTATTTAGTATTTATTGCAAATTAATGTTTAGTTTCTGCAAGTTTTTCTTTTGTATGTCAAAGTTCTAAGACATATACTTATGTTTTTAACAAAGTTGTGAATCGTGCATGGTTATTATTTTTTAAAAACATAATGTTTTGTTTATGCAGGTTCTTCCATTGCAATTCACTTATTTCAATTTTTAATAGACTTAATTATAGCCAAAATTTTAACCTTTTTAAAGAGATATCAGTTTTAGAAATTTTATCTTAAGAATTTATACTATAGCACATTTCTAATAGGTTTAACAAATTACATGTCATTTATTTGAATTCAAATTTATTTTAATGACTTAGTATTTACCAAAAAGATGTAATTTTTTTTTTTTTAAAGTTGTTATATGGATTTGAATGATTGTTTTGAAATTCTTAGAATTTTGTGCATTTCCAATGTACCTAAGTTAGTAGCGAGCGAAGCGAGCTTGGTTTGCGAAGCAAACCATATAAGATGGCGTAGCAATTTTCGGGGGTTGACGAGCGTCAGCGAGCAGGGGGCGCAGCCCACTAGTTTTTGATTAATACTGCTAATTTAAAAAAAATATATTAAAGAGAAAACTTAAATAATATTTAATGTAGCTTGTTAATATTAATGAATATTCTCTAATTTTTTAGAATAGTATTTTTCCATAAAGTTATTTAATCAATATTTCATTTCCTCCTTGAAATATCTTTTCGTATAAACCTGGCAAAAAAAATTATTAAATTGTTATGTAATTATTATCCTTATTATTTTTAAATTTCCCTATAATAATCTATACTAAAACTAAAATTGAAACATTTAAAATAAAAATTTAATTTAGATTTTTGCTATCTTAAGGACAAATACATTTTGCGCTGTACTCATTTAATTGAATGCGATGTATTCATTTTATTCCCATTTTTATGTTTAGGGGAGAGGGGGGCACATGTGAACAGGGGGCAGATGTGTACATGATATGTTTTACCAATATGATTCGAAATAAAAATTCTTCAAAAATTTTCAATAGATGGTAGTATTAGTCCTACCTCTCTGCCAAATTTTCAGAACAATGACCCATTTTGTTGTTCTATTCTGACAACTTTTTTGTATTAGCTGGTGTTCTATATACTTTTATCACTCTCTTCTTCAAGTGAAAACATAGTATAAATCAACTAATGAGCTGAAATTAACTATTGCAGACAATTATATGAACATTCAGGTAAGTTTATGGCAATTATTTATTTATTTATTTTTTTTTTTTTTTGCTCAATCAAAAATTCTTTATTTTTCAAGTTAGGCTTAAGAAGGATGATGGGGCACTTGTGAACAAAACATCTGGGGCAGATGTGAACAGTTCCCATGTGCCCCTACATAGTATTAAGATTATTATCCTCATGATAATATAAGTTTAAAAAGTATGTATGCATTTAAAATTATTATTATTTAATTTTCCATAATTAGTTAATTAATTGTTAATTTTTTCTTCAATTTTTTTTATTAAATGGTTGGTCAACAATTTTGTGTTGTATAATGATTACAAGAAGTAAAAAGATATAATATTTTAATACTTAAAAAGTTGAGAGTTTAAAATAATTTTTAAAATATATTATCATTCTTAGTAGAAAACCTATTTTGCAAAAGCAATATATGTAAGAATATTCTTTATTTAATAAAATATCCTTTATGCTACCTTGTCTTCTAAGTTTTGAATGAAAATGCAAAAAAAAGCGTGAAAGAGTATCAGAGAAGAAAGAAAAAGGCCCATTACAACTCCTGAGGAACATGAAGTTGCGAAAAACCCAATTCACGAAATACTAATATAATTATATTTAAAAACATTTTTTTTTTAAATAGATGTCTTTTTTTATCATCCTTTGATGTAAAAATTATAACATTTTTTTAAAAAAATATTGTGAAAAATAAAAGGTTAATTTTTAAACAAATTTAGTATTTTTTTAAAAAAAATTATTATTTTTGAATATTGCATTATTTATCCTTATGCAAAAACATAATTTATCAGTATTAAAAGCATATTTATATTTAAAGGATTAGGTATTCACTTTTGTTGTGCAATGAATTGTGGAGCTTCAAAAATTATAAACCTTTTCCTATTATATTATATTATATTATTTTCCTTTAATAAGTTAAAGTAAATTGTATAAAAAATATCAAATATTTATTGATGCATGTAATTATTATGTGTTCAATGGTTACACCTTTAGAATTTTTACCTTTTACCAAAGTTCAAGGTTTTGGACACTTTAAGAAAGTTTTATCCAGTTTAGGACAGTAAAGCCCACGTGCCCTGTCCAAAACCCCAACCCTGAGATATATATCCGATAATCCCCTCGAACATACATTAAAACTACGCCATTGAGTGATATCTATCTCCATAAAATTACATATTTCTTCCTTAAAACTACGCTTACAATATCAAAAGTTGATTGCAAATAACTTACTGCCACACAAAATATAGGACATCTCATTTTGTTAGTTGATGTACGCACAAATTTTGTGGTGACTGCATTTATGGGGTTGTCAGGCATACTCAGTGGTGGTGTCATCTGAGAAGTAGAAATAATTCAGCAACAAAAAATAGATAAAAAGTTATAAACGATAGTTTGAAGGAATAAATACCTCTGTATAATATGCCGCATCAGGTTGCATTACTCTTCGATCTCTGTAGTCTCTCTGCCATACTCGAGCCTTAAAAAGATATACATAATAAAGTAATCATTTTAAAAAAAAATAGATGTAAATATTTTTTTTAAAAATTAAAAGTTCCTGTTTTTTTTTTTTTTTTTTGGAATAACAATGTTATTTATTTTAATTTAAAAAAAATTTCCTTTCCAAATATCTTTTAAAAGAAAACTTTATAAAAAATTGCAAAATGAGAATTTTATTCTATACCAACAGCTCTGTGTATAAATTACATGTTTTATAAACATTATTTAGTGGGTCATCATGCTTGAAAGAAAGATTTCACACGAATTCAATAAAGATTTTAAGAAATTAAATGAGATAAATTTGAAAATTGAAGAGTGAATGCAAATTAAGTTTATTTTAAAATGAAATCTCTAACAATTATCTATCAAAAATTAAGTAAATTTCCCTGAAATATTTAATAAAGATATAAGTTGTAAAAAAAGCTCATTTATAGGGTTGTAATAAATAAAAAGAATTTTCTTAGAAACACAAAGTTAACAACTCAGGATAACTAACTAGCAGACAGACATATGTTTAATATGTCTGTTTAAATTTTAAGGATTTAATTAAAGATTCTTTATCTTTTCCAGATTTATTGCTCATAGCAAATCTTAAGTGTGTGATCTGGTTATAATAGGTATTAAGAAAAAGAAAATCCTAGCAAATAAATTCCGCAAAATTTTGAAAATATTTTATCTAAAAAAAAGAAAACTGTAGGTCAGATTGTGCAAAACAACCATCGGAACATTGAAGTAACAAGAAAATGGGACAGAATTCTAATAATCTATATATTGGGCCATATTAAATTATAACAGACTTATAATTTACTATAACATTATACTGACATAAATTTGAGATTAAATATTTCAAAAATTAAAAATTTTCTTGAAAAAATATTTTTACTTTAAAAACCAGTGCATATATACCAGTAAATACTAGCCATCATTCCAATTTTAAGGTTATATATACTATATAAATCACATAATTAGGTCTATATTTCCCATTAATTAGTTCAAAAGAACTTTTATCGAAAATATTTTTATCTCATCCATAACTTTAAATATTTTATTCAGAGTTTTTGTTTTCCTTTCTGACATAAACGAATTTAATATTCCTACCAGCAACCCTTGACTCTCATCAAAAAAAAAAAAAAAAAATATTAAAAAAAATAATAATAATAATAATAATTTTTTTCTTTGTCTTAACAGAGCCTAGCAAGCCAAGGACACAAACTGTCAAGAAGGCACTCTTAATGGTGGCTCCATGATGAGGGCTGCTTTTTCATGACATGGGTTCTGTAATCCGATTGCACCACCCCTGATTGACTAGAAAAGGTAATCAATTGCAGCCATTCGTGGACTTCTTGTACCCAGGCAACAATGAAGAGAAAATAACATTAGTTTAAAAAATCCTTTATTAAATATTAAAAGATTTATAGCCACAGATTTGTACATGGTAAAAATATCAACTTTAAATAACAAAAAAAATATATTGTGTAAATAAATTTATTAATAATTATAACACACAATTAACTCAATTATTTTATATAGAATTTATTTTCATTACTAGAATATCAATTGTTTTTAATCAAATTTTTTAAGGAGTTTATCTATTTGTTTTTTGGATAAATAAACAATGCTACAAATACTTTTAATTCCATTTATTTGATTGAAAAGGATATTTAAATAAATGTTTTAAGACACATTAGAACTCCATGCAATTAGTTTATTTATATTAAATTTAAAACCATTCCTATATCGTATAAATCCACAATACAGATATTTTCTTCTTTTTTCATATTTTAAAAAGCTAAAATTAATACAGGGTTCCCACTCTTTCTACAAAGCAAAAATTAAGCACTTTTAAGGAGCCAGCTTACTAGACGCACATGAGTATTCCCAAGTATTTCATCAAACATGTAAAATAATTGGCGCTTTTAAACGTTACGGACTGACGGTGCGCAGAAATAGATTGTGGTTGAATGAATTGTGATAACGTTGAGCAGATCGATGTGAAAAGCACGTTTTTGTACAATATGCAGTGAAAATCGACAAGGTAAAGAAAAAAAATCTCATTTTTGAAAAAGGAAAATTAAGCACTTTTTAAAAACACCCCATGAAAGAAGCACCTTCAAGGACTTTTAAAAACTAAACTAAAAAATAAGCACCTTTAAGCACTTTTTAAAATAAAACGCTACACACCATGTACTAGACCAGCAAATGTGTTATATTTACTTTTCTTATGAACTTAAACAAAATCATTTCCAGCCAAACCTATAATTAGGAATTAACTTTACATAATGTAACTAAACATTGTGGGGAAAAACATGAACTAATTTTAACGCAACCAAAAAATTTGAACAAAAATTAAAAATAGTACAGTAAATTGTAATGTTAACTGAATAAAATGATTATTTAAATCTAAGGATCTTTTAGTTGAGTAGATTTAAATTTTTTTTGTAACAATCTGCTTATTCTTTAGAAATAAAAATAATAGCGTAACAATCTAAAACTTTAAAAAAATTTTACATTGCAACAAAAAAAATTGTAAATATTTAACTTTCTTGTTAGATGCCAATCATGCTTTCTTATTTAGTACTCAGGTAAAAAATGTTTAAGTATGTTTGAAAAAAAAACTTGGCTTTCATATCTATTACCCAATAAACCCCAAGTTTTTGACAAAAAACTTAGGTGGGCTGGGATTTTTCAATACCCTGTTTCTTACAACTCTGTTTAGTACAATCATGAATTTTTAAAAAAAAGTATGCTTTATATAAATTTTCAGTTACTTATTACTCATTGAAATATTATACAAATTTATTTAATTCTTCAACATTTTAGGAAATAGTTTTCGTTTTGGATTTTAGTTCAAAATTTTTTCTGATACTTCTTTTCTTAGCGTTTTATTTAATTCCTATAAGTAGATAAGTTACCAGTAGATCAGAATTTCTTGATTTCTGCCAATTTTGAAGGTTAGTGTGGGTCTTCTTATTAGGTACCTTAAAACTGCCCTCCCCCCAAAAAAAGCACTATCTCTTCCATGTGCAGTATCCCCATTGTCCATACTGTTCTTTTCTTTTAGAATGCTTCACTCTCCTCATAGAGTATCATTCAAGGTAAAGGGCAGAATATATTTATGAAAGGACTTGCTTTCTTCCCCTTGCCTCCCCACCCCCACACACGTTAATTTTTGTCTCTCTAAAATGTTTTACCCGTCAATGCATGGTCTAATTCTAAGTGATAAAAGAACGACATTTTGTTTAAAAAAATTTAACTAAAAAATTGTTCCTATCAACCATAGTGATGCTGAAAAATTAAGGACTTTTAAAAACCTTGAATCAAAATTAAGAACTTTTAAGGGCCCTTATTTTCCAAAATAAAAACTAAGCAGTTTTTAAGGATTTTTAAGGACTGTGGGAACCTTGCAATATATCGTAAAGTAAGATTAATTCCTCAGAGTAAATATTCTTGAACGAAATTGTATAATTTTGAAAATTAAATATATTAAATCAAAAATAATTCTAAAAACAAATTTAATATTAAAAGTGTAAAAATAAGTTAGCTAGAAGTAACAAAAAAATGTAGATCCTTGTGGTATTCCATCAATTCGAACAAAATAAATGTTTTACATTGTCAAAATAATTATTAATTAGAATTTCCCAAAAATCAAAATTGCAGTTATGTATATTTTTATAATTATAATAAGAACTTAAAAGAACATCTTTCAGTTTAAAAGAGGAATGTTATTGAAGATATCCTGGAAATCAAATGTTGCAATAGAATAAGCTTTATAAATTTTAGTTTAACAAATTTTATTTAATAATTTAGTTTAATAAATTTTAAAACAGGTTGATTGTTGGTGATAATCTATGAAAAAACTAATTTAATATTGTTAAAATTTTTTATTTAAGTATTTAGAGACATTAGTGCCAGATTTAGTAAAGTAAGTACAAAACCAACAGTAATGACTAAATTTAATAGAAATTTTATGATATTTTTGGACTGATAATTAAGTATGGAAATCTTACATCATCAATTGTAAGTTTTAACCTCTTATAGAAAGCTAAAAAAAATTTTAATAATAATATTATTTAAATTATTAAGCTTAAAATGTTTACTATTTATTAACTCTTTATTTAAAAGTTCGACATAGAATTTTTTACAGAAGATTGCATAATTATTGTTACCTTTGTGCATGGGGGTACTTAAAAATTTTTTTTGAAGTAGCTTAATTGCTGGATCAGTTTTAGGAACAATTTTTTGAACTAATACTGCTATTTAAATTTCCCTTATAATTAAAAATAAAGTTTTTAAAGATATAATAAACAGCCCATTTCTATTCTATTAGCATACTGAAAGATAAAATTAATCCATTTGAGATCTTTAAAAAAAAAATTATTGAGTTCATTAAGAAAATATTTTAGACTTTTATTAATTGATACAAGGTAACTGGGTCTAAATTTTGTATTTTTTAATATTAAATTCCTTAATTCTATAGTTCTGTTTTATATAAAATTTTTAAAATACTAGTAGGTAGTATATGTCTATGTTTATCAACAAATTCAAAATATTTCACTTCTTCACAGTGACATTCATAATTGGATATATTCCTTAAATTTTAGCTAATATCATTATAATTTAACATAGTTCTAACAAGAGTTCTATTATATTTATAGCTTTTAATGAAAACAAATTCTTTAAAATGTCAAATACATTTAAACGCATCAAAAATAGGGCCAATAACAAAATACAAGTTATCAAACTTTTTCTTCTTATTTGATGAAATTTTACTCATTTTAGCTTTCACAAGATCGATACAAAGAATTTTAAAGTGTAAATTAGTAAAAGAAATTTTTTTAATAAGATCTTGAAGCTTATAGATATCATCTTTAAGGGGAAATTATTTAAACTTATTCAAAACAAAATTAACATTCAATTTATCACTAAGAATTTTTATTACATCCTGATCCCTGTTTAACTTGATTTGTGCACTTTTTTATAGTGTAAAAAAGTGAGAAAAAAGAGTAATTAAATTTAATCTGCTTACATTGAAAGGTATAATTTAGCCAATATTGCAAAATTGTTTTGCATAAAAGTACTTAATAGTTTAATTAAAATTAATTACGATACTGCACAATAATACTTATATAGTATTAAATAAAAATTATCTACAATGTCTAAAATATTAGTTTAAACACTGCTAAAATATATAAATAAGTAATTTAATGCAGTTATATAATAATCATTAGATGAAATTTTTTTCACTTTAAAATTTCACATAAATATTAAAATACAGGGTGAGCCAGTCAAACCTGCATTTATGAAAAGAAGAATGTCTCAATCGGGAAGGAAACCATCTTACTGGCGTTATTTTTAAACAGTGAATGTTGTTTCTTAAATTCTTTTTAATGTAGATTAAGATAGTAACAATGAAATTTTGAAATATCCATCCGTTTATTTTTTACAGTCATTTCAAAAATGCAGGTTTAACTGGCTCACCCTGTACAACACAAAGAATACACTTTTAAACAATGTACCACCACAACCCATTTTCATATAAGAGTGCCCATATAATTCATTCTATAATGAACTTGATTTGTGAATACATTTTTGTACCTTTAATGTAAAATGTGATACAATTTTTAAAAAAAAAAAAGAAATATAACTAGACCAGGTTGATTAAAAAATATAACAATTAAAACATCTTTCAGTAGATTTATGTAAAATTTAAGTAAGTGTTGTATATAACATTTACAACTATTCAAAATTAGTGTTTTTGAATCAATGATGCATCAAAAAATGTTTGACTATTAACAAACATAAAATTTATTTTTTAAACGTAAAATTTATTTTTTACAAGATAAATCTGGAAAAAAAATCAAAACAATGAAATTATATTAACTAGATTAATTTTATTATAAGTCACAAATTTAAAAAAATAATATTAAATTTACTTGAACTCTTCGATAACCAAATTCAATACCCATGAAATTTTGAACCAACATAAAATAATTTAAAACATTCCGACGATGACAAATAATATGAAAAGTTGATCGTTATGAAACACATGGGAGTGCATTTTCAGCAAATAAATGGCAATTTACTTTTAAAATTTTGTCTGCTTATATTTAGTTGTTCTGAGGCTGATGGCAATCTTTATTTTGCCCTGTACAGTAGACAATAATGAAACTTATACTTACTTCTATATATTTATTGACAGAAGAATTATAGTCCACAGTTTTTCTTGTTACAGCTTTTCTTAAGCGTTTACCATCAAATTCTACATTTTGTGTCGGTTGAAACTGTTGCCTATGAGCTGGAAATGCTAAATTATTTTGTTTCTGGAAATTCTGAACTGTTTGAAATTTAGGCACATATGTAAAGCGTTGAAGGGGAATTTGAGTAACCTGTGGAACTTGCATCATGGTGGTTAAATGAACTGTAAAAAATAAATTATCAAAAATAAATTAAAATAGCAACATTATAAAAGATCAGGGCAAAAAAGTTTCATTCGTAGCTTATTTTAGTAAATTTAGCCTACTCATAATCAAATTTAAATAAAAATATTGTCACACAATATCTTCAAACTTTTTTAAATGAAGCTGTCAAGATTAAAAGGGCCACAACACAGCATTTCTCTATGAAAGTGTTATAAGGGGACTGGGAAAAAAAACTTTTTTAAAAAAGGTGCAAAGTTAAATCAATAAAAAGAGAATTTCTTCTGAATTCTAAAAAACAATAATTGTTGTTTAATTGAATTACCTAATATGAGTAAACTTGCCTGATTAAAAAATATATATATACTTGATTAGAAATGTTACAAATTATATCTGTAACGGAAATTTATGATTTATGAAGCAGTAAAATTTAAGATCATTTCAACAGGGTAGCCACTCAAACTCCCTGTATATTAGGAGTAGCGCGAAACCACAGTGCTCACATGTTCTTAAAATAACAATGCTCCCTTAGTTCTAATCACTAAAAAAAACAAGGGGCAGAAACATTCACAATTCAACACTATTTGAAATAAAAATAATATGGTAAGAGAATATTTATTGTTCATATTTACATACTGAAAAAATTAATATATTATCAGGGGTCTGTTTAGAAGAAATTTAGGTCCGTTAACGGACCCTTCACAAAATATCTTTTCATAAAAACGGACCCTTCACAAAATATTTTAACTTAAAAACGGACCCTTCACAAAATAATTCATCTTTTAATCGGACCCTTCACAAATTTGTTTATCTTCATTATTGTTTTGTTAATTGAATGAACCCCTCCCAGGAATAGGGGGGGAAAGAAAGACATGTAACCGAACTAAATTTTGTTTTCGGCAGACGCTTCTTCCTTTATTCGTCCGAAATGAACATTCTGCGTTCAGCAGTATAGGCTAAATATCAAATATTTGTATGTTACATCGCTAATTTAGTAGCTGCAATTGATGTTAATTTTTTAAAATTTAATTTTTTTAATTATAATTTTACAGTGTTGAGCATAATCTTGTATGTCTTCACAATTTAAAAACTCCTTCAAAACGTTTTATTGCAATAACGGACCCTGGTTGAAAGAATGTGACTTAACGTTTATTTTATATTCACAAATTACGAGTAATTTTTTCACAATTTTACAAAAACGGACCCTTCACAAAATGTCTGGACAGACCCCTGATTATCATACCTAGAATAGAGCAGGGTCTGAAAATGCACAACACAAGTTAAAAGAATGAAAATCTTTATATTAACCCCTAGACTACTAAAAAAATTAAATACTCTGGTGAAATAAAACAAAGAGCAACAATATTGCCCATACTGCAATGCAATAAACCGTAAATTACATAAAATCCACAGGTACCCAGATCTAATATTTGACCATCATTTATTTTCAGACAAAAGTTCTTCTTTTATATGTTTAAGAAATTTTAAATTGACATTCGGACCATCCATGCCAATTTGCAAAAGTTGCTGCAAGTCTGACTCATATAAAAGTTTCTTAAAATTTTGAAAAAGATGTTGTGCTGTATTTAATACTGATTTAAAATATCTTGTTTAAACACTATTAGTTGAATAACACCAATACCTCTCTCTACAAATCTATTTGACATTTTTGTGAAATATGATTTAAGGCTTCATCAATACATATTGCAAATTTTTTATTAACTAATGACTTTTGAAGAGTCTTGGAAAAATGGAGCTGAACCATAACAAATAAGGTCGTACACCAAACTGTACACTTTTTCGAAATATCACTATCTGTAACTGCAGGGGTCTGTCTAGGTTTTTTTAAAAAGTACCTATTTTGTGAAAATTAAGAAATAATTTGTGAAAATTAAAAAATCAACACAACATGTACACAATATCATTTTAATTAGTATTTTACCAAGTACTCAGCACACTTAGCATATTGAGATAACAGTATACTGAGATAAAAGAACAGATTTTTAACATCAACATACTCAGACAAGTTTTGACGTTGTACTCGGTTTAAACTGACTAGTTGTAAAAATTAAATATTTATAAGCATAAATAAAGATGAAGATTTTTAGTAATGAAAAAAAGAAAAAGAAATATATATTCAAACATAAATTTATAGCATGCAATCTTTTACTAATGCTTAACTCCTAAAAAAAGATAATTGTACCACAAAGTTTTAAAAGGCATGGAGGAAAATCTTAAAATTTACTTTTTAAAAAAAAGTATTTTGTGAAACTACCGTTTTATCGAACGGTGAATTTGTGAAGGTACAGCTAAACGGTAGTAAATATGTCCTGGACAGACCCCTGAAACGTCTGTGAAAATATTTCTCTAACAACTGCAAACTAACACACTACTATGTTAGAAGAGATTGAATATTGCAATTCCCGAAAAAAATCAAACTAGAGAGAATCCATTCTACTTCCGTCACCCGAATATTTATTGAGAAATCTCACGCACCTTATGAAGAGGTACATTGGAATACGGACGCATGCACAATCTCATCCTTTGGAAGAAGTAAAATACGAAGAGAGGTTCTACCTAGAAAGGAAGGAAGAACAAAGAGGAGGGGGAAAATGGACGATTGGCCAGCTTCCATAGTTGGACATCTGACATGCCTACTTTATCTTCTTTTGTAATGCGAGCTATGATTACTCTTTATTTTTGTCCACATTTAAAAGCATTGGCTTTTTTAAAAGAAAAATAAATCCCTGCATTTTCCCGGTTTTTAAGAAAAAACTGGAAATTCGCTGCATTTTACCAATTTTTTATTAGGTACTTTTTAATTTCCTGTATTTTCCTGGTTCTCCTGGTGCTGTAGCAACCCTGTTCAACTATTAAATATTGTATAAAATATCCTTATCTTTGGCGAGATAAGTTTGCTTGTATTAAATTCTGCATTTTAGATAAGTCAATCGTCAAAGATGAAGAAGTAGAAATTCGAAATGTTTATATTAAAAAAAAAAAATTTCTAGGATTATAATCAAACACGTAGAACAAAAGAATCGACGTAAAGCAAAAGAGAGAGAACAAAATTTTACGATCTTATATATACATTTCATTCAATAGAAATTCAGTTCAGTTCGTTACACGTTCAGGAAGACGATCACAGAGAATACATTAAAGTTTACAGGTTCTCCAGGTCTTTAACTTTGGTACTTGAACCTAGTATGTTGATTACACCGCAAACTTATTGTTTAAAATTCCTGCAATGAATGAATAAAACCAAGAATTTACAAAAGATGCCAAAATTCATAACCTAACAAAGTATAACTAAATGATTCTTTGGAAAGCATAAAAAAAAGATATTACCTTCTTATCTAAAAATATTGTCTAGTTATAAACAAATTAGAGTTACTCATTTAACCAACATTTCACAATACATTCATAGTTAGAAAAAAAGAAGTTTTGGTTTAAACAGGTTTTTAAAAAAAAAAACATTTCAAATAATATTTTAAGCCCTTAATTGAAATTAACTAAACCATTCCAAAGTATTTAATAGCATTTTACTATTCCATTCAAATATTAATTAATGTTTTCAATAAATAATTAAAAATTATCCATTTTTGTTCCTTAAATATGCTGACACAATAATAAGAAAAAAAAGAACTGAATATTTTAAATATGCTTTTATATTACTTTACAACTCCAATTAACATGCAAATAAACACTCAATATTTAAATGTTTTTAAGTAATATATATTGAAGAGTGATTCCCTCCTCTTTGCTTGTCTGTAACATATATTTTTAGTTGTATTCAATTAATAATATTAGTATTGAGTTTTATGAAATATACATTTCTTATTTTTTTTTTTTTTTTTAATCTATTGAATTAATAATAAATTTTAATGTATTTAATAATATCAGAGTTTGAAATTACCCTGAAATTTCTGATTTTCATGATAAAAAATATTTTTTCGTTATTTGATTTTTATTTTTAGCATTTCTGAAATTTTTTATTTGTGTCCATTTCAGAACATCCAATTTTCTACTAATACTGATGCAGTACTTGAAAGAATCTAAAGATTCGGATTTTTGATTTAAGTTTAATTAATAGTTCTAACAGAGAAAATTACTTTTGAATACAAATGCTAAGATGCATAATCATTGTGTTTTTTTTTTAAATTATTGAAAATCCACTTTAAAATATTTTAAAGAAGTCATGAACTCGATTCGAAATTTCAAATAAATATCGGTAAGAAAGAATATTAACTACTAATTGATACTGATTATTTTTTCAATTAAAATATACCATTAAAATTTCCTAATTATTGATCTCAAACTGTTACAAGTTGCTCAATTAATAGAGTTCTAATGGAAAAATGGTTTTGAAAAAAATTTCAGAATAAAGTTACTCTGAAATTAAAAATAGTATTTTTTTTTTTTTTTTTTTTTTTTTTTGTGATGAATTTTGCCTTTATTGTACTTAGAGAAAAATATTACTTTTGTAATTAGTTATTCACTCTTTTTATGAGTAAACTGGTACGTATACTGTTCTAAAACAAATCTTCATTTTTTTCTTTAGACCACTACACGGCTTGCTATTTGCTTATTAACATAATGCAACACTAAATAAAATTAAATATAATAATCCCAAATTCAATTGTAAATTAATTCCAAGGTTAGCAAAAATCATGTTTTTTAAGAAAAATAATTAAAAAAATAGGATTTTTTTTATATAAATCAGATTTTCATTTTTTTCTCTCTTACTAACCAAAGCATCAAATAGATTACTACTTAATATCAAATCAAATAAAAATAATACGTAATATTACTTAAAAACAATATTACAGCTAAAATAGTAAATATTTCTTACTAAGAAGGTAAAAATTATTATTTAATTATTAAAAGCAAATCATTGAATAAATAAAATCATAGTTATACTTTTCAAGCTCCTCCTGTTAATGATTTTATTGCTACTATTTGTAAGTTAGATAATTAATGAAGACTAAATTAGTTTAGATCAGAAAACATTGTGGAATAAAAACTATTTGAAGTTACATTGGGTAGAACAAGTCTTGATATATGTGAGCTACGTATTCGAACCGCATTTACTTGAATATCCCTTTCATTTTTTTAATAAATAAACTTATTAATGAAATAAGACTTTAAAAATTCATAAAATAATATTTCATTAATTAAACTGAATAATAATATTATATTTATATCAATATTTTTCTTTTGAAAAGAGCAGTCCATTTAAATTATTGATTTTTAAAAAAAAAAAAATATCCCTGTTTATTTAAAAAAAAAAATTTGATGAAATAATGAAAGAGACTCACTTGTAAATATAATAATTTGCATGCACATCCCTTTTATTATTTTTAGGTAAAAATCTCCATTATCAATGAAAAGGTGAAATTTATTAAATTAAGAAACAGGAAGTGTAAAGGCATTGAAATAAAAAAATTTTTAAAGCCTATCATCATTCCATATCAATGATTTCCTTCATCCAATAAGGTAAATCAATCTTTTAGTAAATGTCAGAAAAAGAACTTCATTTTAAAATGAACTTCAGAGAGAAGAAATACTGTTACAAAAATTTCCGAACCATGTAGAATATTTTTTTCAAGGAAAGAAACATACTAATATTTTAAAACCTTTCTAAACATTAAACAGCTGATATTCAATTAAAATGCCAGCAAAAATAAATGTTGTAATCATTTTAGCCTTAATGTATTTGTTAAGTTTAACTAAGACACATTATTCTCTCAAGGTTCGGTTTAGATTCGGATTTATAAAATCAGACACCTTAAAAAATCAAGTTATCTCAGAACGAACGTGATTTTATGAGTAGTTTAGAGGTGGCACCAATGTTATAGAGAAAGGTATATGCAATAAATCTTACATAGTAAAGATTACAACAACAAAAATTATCAAAACCTGTGAATTTTGCAGATTTTATTATTTGAAAATGCTCTTATGCTCTATGCCTTTCTGAAAATTTATCAGAATTCAATATTTTTTTACAATCAATAAATACATTATGACACTGTAAAGACGGAAATCAGGTGTGGTTGGATATTACTTATCTCCAACCAAAAGAGATTTAAAAAAATGCCTCATCCCCCCCTGAAAAAAAGAAACATTTTCGTTTAACAAAATCACTGGATTTTTAAGATTTATAATCGAAAAAGTGAAAGGATGTGAATTGAATATTCAATAAATTTGCCTAAAAATATTCCTAACAAAATAAGTAACAAAATATTCCTAACAAAATAAATAAATAAATATCCCTCCCTCCAGTATTAAAAAAAAATATTTACTCTAAATATTCATATTTTTTGCAATTAACTATTTTTTAACCATGTAAAAAATTAAAAAAAATTTTTTTTCTTAAAAAAAAACATCCCTTTTTTAAAAATTTTTTGGTTACTTGCCCCTCTTCATAACCCCTATCCCTCTGTAGGTATCCTTTAATTTTAGAAAATAAGATAATACTGAAAAGAATCGATTCATTTCACGAAACAGTTCTTTTAATGTTAAAAGATATAAAACCGCTCAAATGAATCGAATAACCAACTCAAAGAATCGTTTAAACAGTTCAATGAATCGAATGTAATGTTAAAGTATAGGAAAACGACTAAAAAGAACCGATTAGAAGCCCAAATCAACTCTTTGAACCGATATCAATGTTAAGAGATACGAAACGACTCAAATGAATCGTTTAGAAGTTCAATTCAACTCTTTGAACCGATTTCAATGTTAAGGGATAGGAAACAGTTTGAAAGAATCGAATCATGTGGCCTTACGATTATTTTAATGTTAAGAGATAGGCAAACAGTTCACTGAATCGTTTATTCGATTCTCGATTCTTTTCTTCCTTTCTGCTTATTTTCATCCAATCAGAGGTTAGCATTCATACATTCAGTTCATTACCCAATCAACGCAACGGTTTCATTTTCTATAGCTCTCGCTTGTTTTCTTGGCATTGAATAAACAATAACATAAAACTCTGCTTTACTTTACTTTTACTGAAATTTATAAATTGAAAGTTAATCCTACTTCTGAAAAAATACACTCTTTAATACTAAAGTACTAAAAAGTAATATCAGGGCTTTACAGCTTGAATTTCTTTTTATTTGAAAGGAAGAACCGAAACTGTAGAAGACAGCTTTTCAGTAGTTGTTGCCACTTTTAAATTGCTGTTTATCAATAGAGTTGATTAATTTAGAAAAAAAAAAAGAGTAATGTATACTTTTCACTGCATCAGAATGCAGTAAGTATTGCATTAATAACATTTTCAATTCCCTTCATTCTTCAAGTGATTCCGTTTTATTAATCACCTCTCGTGACCGGTTGTGCGCTAACATCGACATTGGGGCCAATCTCATCGGATGAGATTTTTCCGCCAGAGAAGAATCTCATACATACGAGTACCTTATTGGCAAGTTTTTCGCGTGTAAATATTTTCAACCAATCAGATTGTCATTCACATGATCATCGAGTGAGAATGGGCCTGTGTCTATTCGAATTGAATTGGGATTTTAGCATGCCCCATTGTATAAATGAAATGCTATAGGAAATACATATGTGGATGTTTAGTAAGTATCTAACTCTGAATGAGCTTACACAGTGTAGAATACCAAATAGTGACAAAAAAATAAATAAAATAAAATAAAATTTTAAAAAAAGAATAGATTCTTCTTAAAAAACGAACTTGATGAATCGATTCACAAAAAAGAGTTGATTAAAATATCAATTCGTTCGTTTTTCGCACATCACTATATAAGATCTGAACAAATAGTTGTAGAAACACAAGCCTTTACTTATTTTGTAAATAACACTTTCACCTTTTATAGTTGAATTGTTTCTGTCAATTGAACTGACCAAAGGGTGGTTTTCCTTACCCCACCCGAAAATTTACATTTTTTAATGAAAGAGAAAATTTGCATACAAATAGTAACTATTGCAAAATGGCTAAGTAAGACATTTTTTTAAGAAGATATAGTTAAATGAACATTATTATCAGACATACTTGAGACATTTTACGATAACTAACAAACTTTAAAAAAAAATTTCAAAAAATTGCTTTTGAGGGAGTATTATAAAATAAAAAATAAAAATAAAAAAATAAAAAACACGTTGGTCTTCTTTTGGTCTATTCTTTTCCCATTTTCACAGACTAGTTTTAACTGCAAAAGGTGAAGATAAAAACATTATCTAAAAAAACGAGTTTACAACTACTTGTGCAGATTTTATAACAAATAATATGAATCGTGATTTTTTTAACTATAACGCCTGGGAGCGGGGCCTAAACATTTTATTGAGTTGAAACTTTTATAATACAGTTTTTATACCTAATGGCACCTTTATGGAGAATGATTAGGGATTATATTCGAGAAAAATATTTCCCCCTGTTAATAAAAACCACACTAAAGCTACACTACATTTAAAACTAACATCATTTAACACTACATCTACATTTTCCATTTCTAGCTTTGAAAGTGTAAAATATAAAATACAACTTCACATTACTTGGAATTGCAGATTTAATCTATTCTGTTAATTATCTTAATGATGATAATAGAAGAGTAAAAAAAAAATTTTTTTCAAAGACATTGAACAGATGTATGTCAACTAATCAAGTCAGATTCCATTCATATAACTAACAAAAGAAGCAAAGACAAAGAAATACATACATGCCTTTAAAAAAAAATAATAAAATGAGAACAAATGAAATAAATTATTATTCAAAACATAAAAACCAATGCAACAAATGTAATTCATAAATATGAAAACGTTTAGTAAAAAAAATTACCTGAATAATGTACAAAATAGCTGATACTTTGTATGCTTCAACTCTGAGTAAAAAGCCAAATATGATGATCACTGAGAACTTTAAAAACAAACAAAGTCTGCCCCATTTTCTTTCACCAATTAATTAGAACCTAAAATTTAAAAATAGATTTAAAATTAATGATTAAATAATGCAAATTTCAAGGAGATTAAAATTTTTGTAAAAGTGACATAATACAACCTATTAAACACTTGTATTATTGTATTCACTCCAAAAACAAATTCAAATATTTTAGCTTAACTAATTTTTTTGTATATTTAAATATGCCATGACACAATCAAAACTATACATTTCTTTTGATACTCATCCATTTTGCCAACACAAGCAGTAAAGTAGCCAATAAAAAACTATAAATTTAACTGGTTTTTTATTTGAATAAATAATAAATAAATAAAATAGTTCAATTTACTTATGATGGCGAAACAGAAAAGTACCCATTATTTCTACATACCGTGATGATTACTCCTATTTCCTACTTGATCATTTTTAGAAGATTTTCACAAAGAAGTTTTAATTTTAAATTGATAAGTAAGATTCTCAACCACTTGGTTTTCAATACAGTGGGCTCTAATAAATTTAAAATGTTAGAGTAGTTCAATTTTTCTATACATTAGGAGCTTTGTGTCGATTACTCCTATCCCTTATTTTATTTTATATCCGTAGTTAAACAGCAGACTCCATTTTGGGTTTACGACTACCGATGTTAAACTCCGTAGCCTTGTAATTTTGAACCAATCCAGAAGACAAGGAAACTTCTAGATCAGTACCCCCAGAGGTATTGATTTGTTATGGGAACATGAAGGACTTAGCGACTCGACAGATTTAACGTGCATCTGTCACCATATACTGCACGGGGAGTCTTTGGCCGGCAGGGATCGAACACACAAACTCTTGGACATGGGCCCAGTGCCTTACCAAATTAGGCTATCCCGTTCCCTCACCCCTTATTTGTTCAAGATTTCACAGAAGATTTGTCCCAAACCATTAAATAATCTCCCTTAGTTGCTGAGTTTTAATTCAAACACGGCACCAATGGCAAATATAGAATAAGTTGATCTTGCAAAGATTTCAAAATTTTTCTACTGGCCCCAATGTTTTGTTATTAATTTGAATCTTTCCAATTTTCTTGGTTAATTTGAAATAAGTGTGAGATTAAGAAGTAGAGGGAGACAACAGAACCAAAAGAGAAAAACTTAGAATAAGTGAGCATTGCAATGTTTTACAGACAGCTTCAGCCATGCACTTACCTTAATTAAGAATATACAATATTCGATGAATAAAAAGTTTCTTGGTATCAAATATAGATTATTTTTATTGATATGAGTAAGAGGAGAAACAATAAAATGTATTGTTGTACAGTGAAATGAAATAAATTTACAATATATGAGAATTTGCTTAAACTTGTTATTACTTGAAACAATCATATAGATATCTTTTTCTGCACATTTTTATAAGCTTGTGAAGGATGCAGTCACTTTTTTATTTATTTCTTACTGCGGAGAGTTGATATGTTATTTAAGTTTTAAAAAAATTTACTTAATGAATTTTTTTATTGGTGAATTTTTATGTTTACTGACACAAATATCGAAATAGGTGAGTATAATTTAATGAAGATTTCAGATTGGAGCTATGAAGGAAACTTTTAATATCACAGGAAAATGTTTTTCATAAAATCTGAAACTCATTTAACAAACTATTTGACTTTCATCTAACAATTTTTTTTTTTTTTTTTTTTTTTTTTTAATTGCACATGCTTGGAATTAAATAGAATATGTCACAAATAATACCACAAAATAAAGTTGACATAAAAATTTTAAAGAAAAAGTATATTGAAAATAATTTTATTACTAACTTATTAGTCCAAGATGAAACACTGAAATGAAATAAATTTACAACATTTTACCAGTCTTAAGACAAAATTGGGTCGAGAAACACTACTTGGAATAACAGAAAAGTATTATTCAATTCCTACTACACTCTCCCTATATATTGTTCATAAATACTAATAAAATACTTTTTATTCATCCACTCAAGTTCAAATACATTTTTTTAAACTTGTAGTGGATGTCACTTGATGTTAATACAGTTTTTTTTCAAATATTAATTCATTCATTAAATCGGGATGAACGAAAAACGAAATGGAATTTAATGATGGGTTAAGTGTTAGTCATTGTTTTAATTTACTATAAGCCATTCAGTTTTTCACATATTTTAACGATAACATCAGCGATAATTTCTATCTTAAAGCTCTATTTGAACAAAAAAATAGTTTATTGTGCACACTTAGATATTTAATTATTTTATATTCGCTGTGTCAGATAAATTCAATAAAGAACATTACGTGGTAGCAAGTGCGGTCCACGTCACCAAATTAATACTTTTATCGTTATCTGATACCACATGCCTTTTTTTTCCCCTTCAATTTCTACTATTAGTTTATACACTCTCCTTACCCTATATATATTTATATAACTCGTTCACATTTTCACTCGCTAATGAAATACTTTTTATTCATCCACTCAAGTGAGATACATTTTTTAAAATTGGTAGTAGATGCTGCTTGATGTTAATTCAGTTTTTTTCAAATATTAATTCATTCATTAAATATAATTACTTAATTTTAGTTTCATATGAGAGAAAAAATTATAACTATTTAAAAGAAAGTAACTAAAATAAAATTTTTCCTTGTTGACCTAAGTAGGAATTGACTTTAAAAAAGTTCATATTAATTGTTCAACATTAAGTAAAAACATGAGGAAAAGTGACATAAGAAAACTATACCAGAAGAACAATGTTGGCAGAACATATAATAAACATCCATCATGAAACACTTGTTGCATAACATTTCTATATACTGTGTATTGTTCACCTGTAAAATAAAAGAATAAATTGATAGCAATGAAGGTGGAAAGGAACTGCAGTTAAAAGTATGTCATTCTAAAATAATGTTACATTTCGATGTCTTTGATAAAAAATTTAAATGAAGCAAACTAATCAAGAATAATATTTATTTTTCAATATTTTCATTCAAGCACCACATTATGAACTTCTTGAGGTTGAAAACAAATTAAACTAACATTTAAAAAAAAAAAATTCTAATTTGGAAAATTTTATTACAATGTCTTAAACTTATCAATTGAAAACTTCAGTTTCAAGAATTAGAAATGCCAAGAGCAATGGCAACATTTTTCGTAGGATATTTCTATTGGCACTTCAGAAAGGATCAAAATATTTATATGAATTATTTTCCTTTAATGTAAAGTGCAATTTTTTCCCTAAAAGTAATTATCATTACTGTGGTAAATAAAAAATCTTTGTATAGAAATCTATTAGATATTCACAAACTTGTATAATAATTAAGTGGACACAGTTCTAGATAACTTGCACGAGGGTTTTTTTTTTCTTTGTAGCAACGATTTTATTTTTATTTTTCTCCTAAAACTTTAGGTTGTATTATATGTATACGATTATAAGTTGAAATTCAAATTATTAAATTGCAAACTTAAAATTTTTCCCTTCTTGTGAGTAAATGACAAAAAAAAAAAAAAAAAAGAATTAGAACAACTTTAAAAATAAGAAAATTGCATATTAACTTTCAATTGTTACAGTATGATTCAGAATGGGCATAACTTTAAGATATATCATTCTCATGGATAACACTACAATAATGACAATTATATAAGGCATGATAGCAATTTTAGAAATTTTAAAATCTTTTGCATTGTTGGATAAAGTAATTTCATTTTCTATTAAATGGTATTCAGGTTTAATTGCCTGATTTAATGAAAAACAAGATTACAAATATATTGAAAATTACCATGCTAAATTTTAAAAAATTATTATCGTAAAATACTATAATTAGGGCAAACAATATTCATTAGCATTTTTTTTTCTCCTGATTATTAGCCATAATTATAAGCGAAATACAAAAATTAAAAATGCACAAAAAAATGTCATTATCTGAGAACAAACCTAAGATACAATTGCAAAGCTTTAGTTGGTGAATCAACTTAAATTAATAGAAAAAGTTTCTATTCAGATACTTTTTTCAACAGATAGGGGGCACCTAAGTAGGTCCTTTCTCATTACTCGTTTTCCAAAAACTCTAGTTTGACTCCCTTTTTACAACACTTGACTCACCCCACCCAAAGGCTTTCCTAACACATTGGAATTCTGATGTGCATCATCCCTAGCAACAATTTCGCCTCGGCCCTAGTCAGGTTCAAAATCGGCTCGATATGGGTCCTATAAGAACATGCATCGAAAAACCAATATTGGGATGCCTATATTTTTTAATATGGGTCCTACAATGGCTATGTAATTGATATAAAATATCGGGTGAATCTGACAATTCTATAGAGGACCGATATTGGTTGTAAAATATCGGGTGAATCGAAACATTCTACACAGGGCCAATATCAGAAAAATAAAGGACCTACGAATCCTTACTGAGCCAAGATTCATGAATATGGGGCCCATGTTATTTTGCTGCTAGGAATTTAACATACAGGGAGGCCACTTTTCACCATTCCAATAAGGTGAGTGTGGACAGATCAATTAGAATTTTTAAGTTTTCTAACACATAATTTGAACAATTCATTAAATGCCAAGAAAATTTTTATTGATGAAACAAAGACGTGTATGATTAGAGATGTAGTGATGAAGATGCATGGAGAAAGTGCATACTCCAATAAAATCTCATTTTTGTAGGTTTCCCTATTTATTGTAATTTTTCTATTGTAAAAATGTATGTATTGTTCGGTACATTTTTTGTTAGTTTAAAGTAGGTTAAAAAGAAAAAATTCTGTGTGCGGTATCAATTTTTGCTGCTGCTATAGGTATAGTTCACACGAAATACCAAAGCTGCTGGTCAAGAATCCACAGTTTCAATCATCCTTTTCAATAAGAAGGGGAGAAATAAAAACATAAACTTTCAAAGATATCAACTTACTGTAAAAAAATTGTGTCAAGCATGTAATTTAAACAAAAAATACGTGTTATTTTCAACAAAAAAGTATACAAATATATAAATTTTTAACATGAAAAATTTGCCTCAACAACACTGACCATGATACATCATAAAGACTAAATTATTACTAATTTGGTGATAGTTCCCAGTGTAATAAAAGGCGATTTTAATATTAAAACTTTGAACTATTTAATTTCAATACATTACTGGCCATAATTCGTTTTACAAGAATTTTTAAGTTTTCTAACACATAATTTGAACAATTCATTAAATGCCAAGAAAATTTTTATTGATGAAACAAAGACGTGTATGATTAGAGATGTAGTGATGAAGATGCATGGAGAAAGTGCATACTCCAATAAAATCTCATTTTTGTAGGTTTCCCTATTTATTGTAATTTTTCTATTGTAAAAATGTATGTATTGTTCGGTACATTTTTTGTTAGTTTAAAGTAGGTTAAAAAGAAAAAATTCTGTGTGCGGTATCAATTTTTGCTGCTGCTATAGGTATAGTTCACACGAAATACCAAAGCTGCTGGTCAAGAATCCACAGTTTCAATCATCCTTTTCAATAAGAAGGGGAGAAATAAAAACATAAACTTTCAAAGATATCAACTTACTGTAAAAAAATTGTGTCAAGCATGTAATTTAAACAAAAAATACGTGTTATTTTCAACAAAAAAGTATACAAATATATAAATTTTTAACATGAAAAATTTGCCTCAACAACACTGACCATGATACATCATAAAGACTAAATTATTACTAATTTGGTGATAGTTCCCAGTGTAATAAAAGGCGATTTTAATATTAAAACTTTGAACTATTTAATTTCAATACATTACTGGCCATAATTCGTTTTACAAGAATATTTCATTTATTAACAGAATCACTTTTTCAGACCACATTACTTTTTGGAAATAGTCTAGCAAATATGCTATCCATTAAGCTGATTGGCATCATATTATTTAACACTATGAAAGTCAACTGCACGCATTTGTATTGATATGAGATATTTTAACAAATTTTAAGACTGCCATATATTTGCTTATGGCCAGTTATGATTTACCAACACCGATTTAGAATAAGCTGTAGTGTAACACTGCCGAAAAAGGAATCTAAGCACAAACTTGTATCTACAGAAGGGCTTAGTATTTCTACCAATACAATTCCAATTCACAAGTATACAAGGCATGTTAACTCGATTCTATGTTGGGGTACCTTTTCATGGATGAAGGTCAACATTTACCCTCCCCACAAGGGTAATCGAAACCAGTGCATGCACTCGTACTTTCTCAGCATTCCAACAAAGCCTGCAAGGGGCTGTTGTACTATCAAAGAAAAAGAAAGGGTCAGCTGCTTTAAGGATAGCTTGTAAATATTACTAGTTTTTGTAATACATATGCAGGGATCTGTTTAGAAGAAATTTAGGTCCATTAACGGACCTTTCATAAAATATCTTTTCATAAAAACGGAACCTTCACGAAATAATATATCTTTTAATCGGACCCTTCACAAATTTATCTTCATTGTTGATTTGTTAATCGAATAAACCCTTCCCAGGGGAGTGGGGGGGAAGAAAGACAGATGTAAATGAACTAAGTTTTGTCTTCAGCAGACGCTTCTTCCTTTATTCGTCCGAAATGAATATTCTGCATTCAGCAGTATAGGCTAAATACCCAAATATTTGTATGTTGCATCTCTAATTTAGTAGCAGCAATTGCTATTTTTTTTTTTTTTTAATTATAATTTTACAGTGTTGCGCATAATCTTGTACCTCTTTACAATTTAAAAACTCCTTGAAAAAGTTTTTTGCAAGAACAGGACCCTATTTGAACAAATTCACAAAAGCAGGATCCTGGTTGAAAGAATGTGACTTAACGTTTATTTTATATTCACAAATTACGAGTAATTTTATCACAATTGTACAAAAACGGACCTTTCACAAAATGTCTCGACAGAGCCCTGATATCATACTTTAAGGGGGTATTTCATATTATAAACTGAATTCAGAATCATTCATGAGAAACTTGTGGAACATTCCAACAAAAGTTCAAATGTGATTGCTTGATTAAAGACTTGAGATATAATTACAGATAACAGACTTTAATTTAATGAAAAAAAAGTTTTTAATTTGATGTTGTTTCACTTGAACTCTTGTAAGGAAATGGTTCCCAAAAAAAAAAAAAAAAAAAAAAAAAAAAAAAAAAAAAAAAAAAGTTCATCATTTAAGATCAAATTAAAAATATTTTGTGGTGTTTGATTTATAGTGCGCTCACCAGGAGTTAACACTTGGCTCCACCTCCTCGGACGCAGAATTCATTTCAGCGCGGGAGTAAAAAGAGAAACATTTCCACGCCTGAAATTGAGACAACCCTTAATGCGTGCCAAACACAAACAGTGAATTCTTTTTCAGCATAGCTGCCAACATGGAGAGGAAATAATCCAGTAGATTTTTGTACGAAATATAAATTTCATAACTGTTGCAAAATGTACTAAATAATTTACACATAAGGAATTTTTATAATCATCAAAAGAGAGTTTTATAATCTTCAAAAGAGAGAATAAAAATAAACTGTGCAAAAAAAGGTTTGAACTGATTTCTAAAAATGTGGTTCGCTTCATTGTGTATTAACATGAAAATTATATTATTTAAATATTTAAGCAAGCAATAATCTGTACAAAAATTTGATTTTAATAGGTTTTTTAGGAAACTTCCTCAATTTTAGGGAATTTTCTAAAATGTACAAAAACCAGGAGAATTTTAAATAAACCAGTAGATCAAGAGAAACTGGCAAAATCCAGTAGAGTTGGCAGCTATGATTCAGTCACTTTGCTTTATCACCTGCTATTAAACCTTTTGTTTCTCTAGCTAATTAAATATATTTTTAATTTAAAAAATGCTGTTTTCCCAGCAAAATGTCTCAAAAAGGACAAACTATTCACTCAAAAGAGAGAAATATCATAAAAAATGGTGCAGAATATCATCAATTATATGAAATACTCAATGTTAAAAAAAATGCATATAAAGTTTACAAAATAAATATTTTTGCCATACAATCACCAAATAGCAACCTTGTTCAGGATTGATTACAGCCTTCTCTCAAAAATAGTATCGTCGTATACCATGTGATGAAGGCGGAGCCAAGTGAGAGGCCCTTCAGTTGCTTTGTAGCAACACTTCATCTGAATTCATAAAGCAAGGTCCTTTCAATTTCATTTTCTGCTGTGGAAACAGGTAAAAGTCTGCTGGTGCTAGGTTGGGAGAATAAGGAGAGTGTTCCAGAGTGGTTTAGCAAGGTACTTTTTCACAATCTTAGCTTAATGTGGTGGAGCATTGTACGCAAAAGAAACCAATCCCTTGTTGCCCATATATTAGGTCATTTTCATCTGATTGCATCCCTTAGTCATTTAAGGATAGCCAGGAAGAGTTCTTTACAGACAGTTTGGGCTTGCGAAATAAAATTGTAACGAATGACCCCTTTGTAATCAAAAACATCACTTTCCCTTGATTTTCCTCCAAGCGAAATTTTTCCTTCTTAGGTTGTTTTTTTTTTTTTTTTTTTTTGCTTTCCATTCACTTGAATAACGTGTCGTCTGAGAGTCATAAAGAAAGCATTGTATCTCCTCACCTGTCATGATTTTCAACAAGAAGCTGTCATCTTCATCAGCCATGTCAATCATATCCCTGCACATGTTCACTCCTCTTTTAGTCTAGCTAAAATTTTTGGAACCATGCACAAGCAAACAGGATGCCTATTCAAATAATTATGAAGAATGCCGTGAACACTCCCATGCGAAATTATGTTCAAAGGCAATGGCATCAATGGTTATTCGTCAGTCCGCACCTATGAATTCTCAAACACGCACAGCATTTTCATCTGCAGTGGAAAGTGTTTCTTGAAAATATAACGTGCTTCTATAATATTTAAGTTTATGCCAGGAGTATTAACCCAGTCACAGAGGGTCATCTTTGATGTTTGTGCGACCTTCATGAAATTGCTCATGCAACTCATATAGAACCGTTTTTTTTAATGAGATCGTTTCCATATGTTTTCTTCATCACCTCAAGCGTGTCAGTGATTTCTCTAGCAAAATGCAGAATTTGATGTTTGCACGCTGCTCTAAAGATAAAATTTCAAAGTCTGACACATTAAAATATTGTAAAAGAGCTGCAGCTAATGCCAAGAGTACAAAAAATTAATTCCAGATGGATGTGTGTTTTTGTTATTAGCATTGCAAACCTCCCAAAAAATGAACGTAGACGACCACTCTGGGAATTTATCTCATAGTTTCTTCTGATGCCTTAACTAATTGTTTACATAGATGTAGCGTGGAAGAAAATTTTGAGGGGGCGTGTGGGATTTTTTTATTTTATTTTTTAGATTATATATAATAAAACTATACAGAGAAAATTTTATAAAGGCCTCTAAGTTTAGGAGTAATTTTCTGTATTCAACAGAGGAGCTATGATCTAGTATATTGGCAATAATTCAAAACTTGTGAGACAGGAAGGATTTTGTAGAGTATTCAGAACATAATGTGAATCTCTGCAAAGTCTGAAACTTGTGTTTTATTTTCTTAAAATCAAAAAAAGCTATGGCAAAAAAAAACAACCCTGAAAAATGTTTGATCTAAAGATTGGATCTTCACATTTTAGGACGCAATATTAATTGGTGCAGACAATATCAGACACAAGTTAACAAGTTTTAAGTTACAAAATCAGACACAACAATTTTCTTTCTCTGAAAAAGCATAATGTTTTTTGTTTTGACATATTGGAATTTTTAACCCCCAAATGATAGGGGCAGGTGCGATCTAGGAAATATGGGTCTCATACTTTGGTCAGGAAAGCAAACAAATATAACTCTTAGTAATGATTTATTATTTTTTAATTTGATAACAGTCGACAAAATTTTGAATTTTAAGATATACAATTGTTAATGTTATTTTGAAGAATGTCATTTTACTTGGCAAAATAGAAAATTTGAGCAAAATAGGTCGAATAATTACTTAGAAATCAAATATTAAATGTAAGACATTTTTATAATTCGAATTCTCAGGAACTGATCAGCCAGTTTCGCGCAAATTTTGTATTTTGCTATGTAAAATTACTTTTTTTTAAAATTCTCAGGATTTATAATTCAGTATTTTTTCGACTTTTATTTTAAAAAAATAAATATTTACTAAAAATAAATTTTTTTATAGAATTATCTTTAGACAAATAAATTTCATTATTGTGAGCAAAAATTTTCAATCTGGTTAAAATGCCATCAAGATATGGCGAAATACGCAAAAAGTAAAATTAGCATTAAGGGGTTCTAACTTTAGATCACTCTTCTGGCCAAACAATGGGAACCACATTTCTTTCCCTACCCCTTATATTTTTGGAATCAAAGATCCATCATAAAAAGGGTACGTTTATTCAGTAAAAGTGTGCTTTTTGTCAGAAGCTTAAAACATCATCTGCACTAATTAATTAGCACATTTGAGCCAAAACCAAATGAGTGGTTTAAATACGGTTTTATTAACCAGAATCATGGTTTTTTTTTCCGGAAATGTACATGGTACAGTACGTTAATTTTACCAGAAATTTTTTCCCGGCGTAGGAAATTATTCTTATAAGAATTTTGTTTCATTTTAATTTTCAAACACACAGTTGAGATCTAACAAATATTACAAAATCTAATGCAATCCTAATTGTCCCAAAATATATTTTTAATGAAAGAGATTTAGTCTAGGCTTGTAATCAGTGATATGATCGCTTTTCCCACAGTGCCTAAAACGTTAAAAAATTATTACAGATTTAATTCATTTTTAGCCATTATCCGGAAGATTATGAGAAAAATCAGATTCCTCGCCATTAATTTTATTTATTTATTGACAGTGTAATTCTTTGATAAAAAATCTAAAAGAAAAGCATTTTTTTTTTTTTTTTTTTGTGCAATAATGTTTCACTTTTTAATATTTTTAAGCATTTAGTTTAATTTGGTCTTCCAAGTCCTGTGCTATGTTATTAAAAGTTATTTGAGAATCAGATAAAATAGTTTAGAACTGACTCTTTCGAAACATGCCGAAAGTTACTGAATCTCTAGAACTGACTCTAAAAGAACATGCAAAAAGTAAAAATAATCAATAATGGAAGGATATTTCCTATGAAATTGAACTAAATGATTATAAGAATATTAAACATAAATTTTCTAGAAAATCATCCACGGTGGCAGCTCGAAACCCACCCAGCTTCAGAGTGATGAATACCAGCTCTTCTGGGCGTTAAGGCGGCCTGTGCACAGTGCTGAGCACATTTGTGACATTGGTCACAAAATTGTGGAGCCTTCTTCTCAATGGCCTCCTTAGCCTACTTCGGGCTGTTTACTTTTTTATTCCATCAAATGAAACCTTGAAATTTATACAAATTCAAGTATAAATTTAAGAGTTCCAAACAAGCTGGATATAAAACAAAAATAAGGTAAAATGACAATTAAAGCTTTTGACAGTTATAGAAATTAAAACAGTTTCATCAAAAATGTAAATAGAATAAATTACACAATGTTAATAGAAAATAGTTGTAATTAAAAAATATTATATTGTGCAGAAAATAAACTGAATAATTTGTAACCAAATTATAAACTAATGTTGAAATCCTTAAGTAATAGTCAAAAGAATTTTTTTTTAAAAATCTTTACATATTTTTTAAGTTTTCACTTGTATGAAAGTGATAAACCAGGGGTCTGTCTAGGTTTTTAAGAAAGGTACCTATTTTGTGAAAATTAAAAATTATATTAAAAAATCAACACAAAAATAAGGGGAAAATATGGATTTATCGTCCTACGGGATACAAAAATTAAATTTTAAGAAGAAGTATGTAAAACTACCATTTTTCCTAGAGTTGAATTTGTGAAGGTACTGCTAGATGGTAGTAAATTTGGCCTGGACAGACCCCTGTAAACAGAGAATTAATTTGTTAAATTATGGATAAACTATCTGACGTTATGGTTTTTAATCAAAGATAGTTCATTAGGTAGTTGTTTTTTTTTAAATGTAATATCTTTAAAAAATTCTGAAGTGATGAAAAATTATTGAGAGTATATATGCCCCCAGTGCCCTCTCAGGGGTCCGTCTGGTTTTTTTTTTTTTTTTTTTGAGAGGTACCTATTTTGCAAAAATTTAGTTATAATTTGTGAAAATTAAAAAGTATAGTAAAACATCAACACAAAAATATTGCATAGTAAGAAAATATTTTCAAAAATTTTCACTTCAAATAAAAATTACTTATGACAAGTAAATTTCTGTATATTTTTCCCCACATATAAAAAAGACAATTTCGCTATAGTAAAATTGGGGGCTTAAAATTGCATCCAGCTTTAAAATTCCATAAAAATCATTGTCCATAGTTAAATTTCAACTTAAATTTAATAAAAACATGCATTAACAGTATCATTACGAGAACATTTTCGACTAAGTCGTACAGAAAAAAGTTTCACTGTGGAAAAAAAAAATGTTTCATAAAATAAAGGTCTGTTAGAATAATTTACAATAGTGTTTAAGGTAATGTTTTAATTTTGACATTCTGTAAAGTTTACAAAGGGAGACCCTTGCTGTTTCATTTTAAAAAACTCAGCTAAAAAAAAAGCTCACTTTGATATGGCGTGAGCAACGGGTTAGGTTTACCCTATTGCAGTATCTGACCAAGCATGTGCCACCTTTTCAAAAAAGACATCTGGCAAAAAACCTCTGCTTTTCACCAGATTGCAATGAGAACGGGGTTTGCATGAGAACTTGCTTTATTAAAAGTATTTTGTGAAACTACCATTTTTCCTCAAGTTGAATTTGTGGTGATACCGCTAAACGGTAGTAAATATACCCTGGGCAGATCCCTGCCACTCGACACTACGCCTGTGATTCTATGCCGTCTGGAATATTTGGGAACTGCATCTAAAATACATATGAAAATTCGCACTTCAATACAAAACTTCCAGATAATCAGCATGGCGATGGTGAAGCAAGTCGCAGTTGAATATATTGTTTTCTACAGCGCATTAGTTATATCAAGTCAGAGGTTAGGTTACAATTTTTATTCAAATTAAACAGATTTCTTACAAAAACACAACATTAAACAGCAGCAAAAATTTAATTCTTGATAAGTACTGTTTTAAACTTTAAAGATGCCACCAATTACTAAACAAAACAGAAGAATGAAACAAATTGACAAAGTCTCAACTGTCATGAACGGTAATACAATGTTTATTGTTTTATTAATTATGCATTTGTTTGTCGATGGTATGAGAAGCAATTTTGCGATTGATGGAATACCATTCGGAAGTTTTTCATTTAAACATAAATTTGGGTGGATGACTAAGAAATTTTTTGTAAGGATTTGGAAAATAAAATTTTAATTGTCAGCACTTTTACTTAATTTTCTCTAATTTTTCATTGAATAGTAAAAATTCGAAGAAAAAAATTCTCAATATGATGTGTTATTTTTATTATAAGTTGATTTCTTCATGACTAGAATTTTTTTTTTTTTTTTAAGAATTTGAAAATTCTCAGCAAGACATTTGGACATTTTATATGATTCTACATTATGAGAGTCTTACCATCACTCAGGCTTGGTGCATTTAAACCAGGCAACAAAAAAAAGCAGGGTCTGTTTTTTTTTTTTTTGTTATTTCGTTAAACCACTAAAAAAAGAACGGCAAAAATAAAAAGTTGGTCTCTATTAAAACAAAATATTATTCAGAAACTAAGATCATAAAATAAGCATAATGCTGTTAATTAAATCAAAAATATTACTAAAATTTTGTTAATGACTTAATTGTCATATACCATGATCCATTCAGTCAAGTTGGTGGCAAAAATGATAATTTTTATATAAACATAAATGTTTATATATATATGAAAAGCAATTACTCAAATTCGAAATTCACACATTGTAATATCGTATTAAAAATTTTTAGTTTTTTTTTTAAAAAAAATCATGAGGAATTTCGTAGCAATAATCATTGAAAATGTGATCGAGAAATGAAATAAACTTATAATGGAGTCTGTGCAGATTGAATATTCGAAAAAGTGAAGACTCAAATCTGCAATTCAAAATTTTTTATTTTTTAAGAAAAAAAAAATTCAGTGTGTTCAGAAACTATCTTGAGGTGTACAGATTTTTCACCCAATTTATGCTTTTTTAAAAAAAAAACAAAAAAAACATTGCTAGGCGTTCAGAAAAGTCTCCCAATAGTCTCCTTTTCCTGAAAATAGTTGCTTTTTTAGCCTTTTCAGGCAAAAAAAAGTTGCCCTAGTCACTTCATGCCAAAAATAGTTGCATTTTAGTCGCCTGTGGCAACCCTGTATTCAGAGCAGAGCTAAGTAGTACTGTTCCTGATATTATTACAAAAAAAAAAAAACTTTATTGTAAATTTTTTTTTTTAAAGTTTGGCCCATCAAAACATTGACGGGTTTCCATGAACAAATTTTTTACTTTCTAAGGTTTTTATTTTGGGTTTGATGGATCCCAGAAGAACATACTAAGCCAATCTGCAGAACATTCTTCATAAATCCAAAATTGGTCTGAAATCTCATACAATTTGGCTAAATTTAGTAAGTGTGTGTATAAATTAAAACTTACAAATATAAAGTTGATCAAAATTATAACAAAGAAGTTCAGGCTGTCAAAAATTTTTTACTTTAATTTGAATTTTAGATAAATGCATTTTTTCAACTCTTGTATTGAACTTTTAACGACTCTTACAGTATAAGGGGACATCCGATCAGTGAGCATCAAAGTATACACTAAAACTTTAAATTTGTAACTAGATTACTAATATTATTTTTATTATAAAATTAAACTTTTTATCGGGCAAATACTTTGCTTAAGCAAAATATTTTATGAATAATGATTTTTTAAGCAATTAAATAAATAAATTTAAAAAAAATTTGAAATATTTTATTAAAAATAAAAAAATTTTGAAAAAGAATAATATTTGCATACATTTACATAAAAATGAATTTAACATATGATAATGAATTTTATTTAATTACTTTTAATTTATAGTAATTAAATAAAACTAAGTACTTTTTAAAATGACTTTGCTCATACTTTATCAAAGAAAAAAAATTAAATCAATTACTATAAACCTTTATTTATTAATGATATTTTAATATTTAACAGTAAAGCCATGCATGGTATGATTTTATTATACAATACATGGTAACAGACCGCTGAAATACTATAGAAGAACATTTACATATAGAAAATTTAAAAAATATTTTACATTTGAAAACTGCAAAAAATTATACATAGAAGAACATATTTTTTTTATTTAAACAAAGAAAATTAACATATTTTTATGAGCAACAACTTATGAATAACTAGGGTTTTGATCTTTGCATGCAGATTTTATTTTTCCAAGCATAAAACTTTACATCATTACAAATGTGTGAGGCCATTTATTTACAGGTCTAATAATGTTATTGGTTACAAGGTGTATTTTATTTATACACTGATAATATAAGCATATAAAATTTATTTCTTGAATCTTGAAGCCCACGGGATGTGATGAAGCAAGTTATGCTCCTGTTCACATGCGGAAGATGTGGGAGTTCAAGCACAGGTCTTATTCTATCTTAGATTTCATTCTTGGGGATTGCTAAATAATGTAAAAGTGCAAACTTAATAAGTCAGTTATGACCTCAAAAGTCATACATTGACAAAAAAAAAAATATAAAGGAAAAATGTTTGATTTCAAAAAAATAGATTTTAAAATGGCTCCCAAAAACAAAACTGTCATTAAAAAACTTTACAGAATTAAATGTAGGGGTAAAAATTAAGAAAATGTCACTAATTTGAATTAATTACAAGTAAAACTCACTGGTAAGTTTACAGGCCTTCAAAAAGAAAGTGATTTAACTGATTAATTACAATGCAGAGAACGTGTATAATGATAAACTAGGCTACTTTTGTGACCAGGGTTGGCAAGATTTTGCCGCTGGTGGAAAAAACCATGGTAAAAATCATCCTGGCAAAAACAGGTTTTTGCCAAGCAAAGTGGCAAAAACCTATATTTTCCAAAATGAGAGGACAAAAACACATTTTTGATACAATATTATTCCTAAAATTTAAATATATACTATTAATTGAATATATATTATTAATTGAAATATATATAATTAAAAAAAAGTAACAAAATTATTATTCCATAATTAAATCATAATGTATTAATATATCATTTTAGTAGTTTAAAACATTATTGATCGGAAAATTAGTGATTATTCTCTTTTTTTCCAGTGAAATGAACTTATTTTAAATTAATATAACTATAATTTAAAACATAAAATATCTATCAACATGTGTAGTTAATTAAAATATACAAGTATCAATGCAATTTTTTAAATTTGCCCAAATTCAAGACTTTATTAATCATCACAATACAATTTGTGCTGTCTCAACATAGCATAACAGAACATTAGTTTTGAAACATTATTTAGAGTCAACTTATTCCGAATTTTAGAATGTACAAATGAAAAATTCAAAAACACTCTTTCAATGGCAGTACTACTAGAAGGACATGAGTGTAAATGAGACATTAATTCCCAAAATTCACTGGAAATTTCACAAGAATTTAAATTGTGTGGTTTAGCTTGCATTTTGAAGTAATATTGAGAAATGAGGTGATTATCAAAATCTATCTAATAAAACATCCATCTTAGCTTTCTTATGTCTCTTTAAATATAGTGTAAGAGTGATATGTAAAATAATACATACCAAAAGTTATTATGAAGAAGTAAAAAAAAAATACAATTTGTTAAAAAAACATTTATTTAAGGATTCTAAAATAAAAAGAGGTCAAAAACTTTCAATTCTTTAAAAATTATTACCTTTATTTTAATTATTAATGTTTTAAAAATAATTTTTTCATGAAATGTATCAAAATTATTATTCCTTGTGATTGATTTAAATTTGCTTCAAGTATTTTGTAATAATATTTAATCAGCAATTTAAATAATTTGGTTTTTGCCAGTTTTTACCAGTTTTTGCCACTGTCCTGGCAAAAAAACCTTTTTGCTGGCAAAAACTCCAACCCTGTTTGCGACAAAAACACTAACCAAAACAGCATATCATCCTCTCACATTGATTGTTGGGCTGAAAGACCATTGACAATCACTGTATGATGATTTGAGTGAAATTTTAACAGACCAACAGAACGCCATTAATTTCAAACCCTGAATTAACGTATCACCAATTTTCTGAAGGTTTTAAAGGGTATATACTCATTTCACATTAAATTTACAAATAAAAATATAGTGATGGGAAAAAAATATAAATACTAATTAATAAGTTAAAATATACTTATAAAATATTTTCTCAGAACTTATATAAAATATGAATTTAGAATTAAATGCCAGAAAGTTATCTTTTTGTTTTATATCAGAGATACCAATGTTTTAAAACAAAAAAATAGTAAACCTTTTAATCTGAATGATGCAAAAATAATAATTATATTAGTGAGTTTTTAAACTGAAATAGTAATCACATTTTAAATACTAAGCTTTAGTAGCATTTACGTGAATGACTGCAGACATTTTAGTAAGTAATTCATTTTTTGAGAGAGGTGCATATAAATTTTTCGGTTAAAAATTTTACTTCTTTGGGAACTTTAAACTTTCCTCAAAAATTCATTCGTAAAATATATTTAATTAATTGCAAACACAAAAGCTGTGATTGCACAATATTTAAACCACTAAAATGTGCCATTATAAAGGACAGGAATTCTATTCCCAGGGGAATGTTGAATCTTACAAATTTTGTCATTTCATTGATCATGTCAACAACCAAAACTCTTTTTAAAAAATAAGTCCTTATATCATTGCTAATATTATCAGTGATGTAAATTATTAAGAAATTAGATAAAAAAATTAACTGCTCTTGATGTTTATGCAACCCATGAAATATGAGATTAAGGACTTTTTTATTATTATAAAGACCAACTTATGTATTTTTAGGTTTGATAACAGTTTTTTCCTGCATGATTCTTAACATCCTGAAAAAAAATGTGGTGCAACTACTACAAATAACTTGTTTCTAGACTTGAATATAAAATAAAATATTATTTATGTTATTTTTATCTTTACTATCATGCAAAATTTTTCTGAAACTTTTCATGGAATGTTTTATTATGGGACTTATTTTATTAAGTGATTTACAGATAATTAAAAAAGATAGTTAAATACTGATTTTTATAATTTTAGATATTTTTATGATGTATTATATGCTATAAGCCAAAAATCAATTTTTGGTATTTTAGGCATCAGGCATTTAGTATGACCTAAATAATGAAATAGGGTACCCACTCAATTTCAGAAAAAAAATTCCCCGATTTTTCCTGGTATATCATGTAAATGTCAATTGAAATTTAAACCATATTTTATTCATATCATGCAATTTTTCATCAGAAAACATTTTTTTTTTTTTCTAATATCAAATATTATATTGTGTGAGTAAAAACATATAATAGAATGAGAATGGAAAAATTTCACTATAAAGTGGAATTTTATAAAAAAAACTGTGCGAGATATTAGAATTGTTTAAATTACTATTACAGAAAATTCTATGACTGGTTATTTTCAAGGTATGCTATAGGAATTTTCCATATTCTTTGTAAAAAAAAAAATGCAATTTTCCCAGACTATTCCCCGTTTTTTAGAATTAAAATAAAATTCCCTTCCAGGTTTTCCCTGACCCATGATGGAAGTACATAAGACTTAAATAAAAGTTAAAACTTTAAAGGAAAAAAAACTGTTTAAAAGATAATAGCTTTAATTATTAGCATACCAAAAATAACATTTTCTAACAACATACACTTAGAAGTAAAAACTGAATACACAAAAATGTGAGATATTCCCTTATCTATGTGCTTTCAAACTACAAGCAATGTTTTCAAACTTATATTACTTTAAAATTATTTCAAACTTATGTTTTACTTTAAAATTATTTAAAACTTATGCTGTACTTTAAAACTATTTCAAACATATGATTTTTACTTAAAAATTTTTGATTTAAGAAAGTAAATAAATTTACATTCTTTCACACATTTGTAACAAAAGAATGCATTTTAGAAGGTTTTCTAGAGAAAAAAAAAGTTATTGTCCTTTTTACTTTACCCCCTTTTGTGGTACATTCAGTTTTAGTAGGTATTTAATTTAAAACAAGTACTATATTTATTTTAAAACAAGTACTATATTTATTTTAAAACAAGTACTGATACAGTAATATGTAACTGTAGCACTAGATCTAAACCATGTGGGCTCTTTCAGTAACTTTTTACATTAAAATGTCTTATTAAAATTTCATAAATATATATATATACATATACATATATAACTTATTACCCAAGGTACGTAATGAAATCTTTCAACAAAAAATAAGCACCTTTTAAGTACTATACACATTAACAAAATAATTTTCAAAGATTTTACATGACCATGATATAACTAGTTTCAGACAAAGAACTCTTTTCTTTATTATATTAGCCGTTATAAAATGATCGAGAGATTTTTCGGTTCAATATCAGAGGGTGGAAAATGAAG
This sequence comes from Parasteatoda lunata, assembly GCA_949128135.1. NCBI lineage: Eukaryota > Metazoa > Arthropoda > Arachnida > Araneae > Theridiidae > Parasteatoda > Parasteatoda lunata. The sequence continues at coordinate 3,101,034 of OX421971.1, forward strand.
CCTGAAATTGAGAATATCTTGCAAAATGCAGCAGAGTTGCAGACGAGAGTGCAATAATCACACCGAACCCAGCTCAGTAGACACATTCGCGGAACAACAAGTAAAACATCAAACATGTAAAATGATTGGTGGTATCATACATCACGGACTTAAGGTACGGCGAAATGGATTATGGTTGAATTAATTTTAAAAACGTTGAATAGAACACTGCGAAAATCTTGCTTTTACATAATACATGGTGAAAATTGACATTCTCTTTTCGAAAATCTCATTTTCAAAAAGAGAAAATTAAGCACTTTTTAAAAACACCCAATGAAAAAAGCACCTTTAAGGGCTTTTAAAAAATGAAAACAAGCACCTTTAAGCACTTTTTAAAAAGTGCACCATGTTACCACAACATTTATTAATTCAATACCAGTGGTACTCATTACTATTAATTGAGCAATAACATTTTCAATTTATGTATGGTGATTTTTGGGGGCCCCTTTAACAGATAAGAACTAGAGGGCATTTCTTCTTTGGTATCAGTTTGCACCAACAACTATTGCCAATGCTTCAAAGGTATTATAAAATTGAAAAAAATTTTTGAAGTTAGTCCAGGTGTAGCTACAAGTTATATCCTTTGATTTGGTATCCTTCTATTATTATATTTAGTTTCTTCACTCCCCAGTAGTCACCAAAATAAGGCAATTATTTTAGTGACTCAGAAATCTTTATAGGTTATCATTTATCAAAATTATACTGCTGGTTAAGGTTAATACACCAGGTTTGAAATGTAGACATCTATCAACTCTTTTGAATTTTTTTTTCATAGTTAAGAAATATGCATAATGCTACCATAGTCTAGGGTAGTAACACCAACATTGGAATATACGGGGAAGCTAGCGCATCGGGACACTTTGGAAGATATCTGTATCTGAGGTAGAACCATTACCAAGCCTTGGCAACTTCTGGGCATCAGCGTGTGAGAAACTAAAAAATAAAAACACTAAAGGCGACCAACTCAGAGGATAAAACTTGTAGCAATTCCTAGGCAAACTCTCTCTAAATATGTATATATATTTAAATTTGCAATCTAAATCCATTTAACGCCGTAGAGATTGTAGTTGGCGTGACAGTTTACGATATGGAAATATCTCGAACAACCGGCCACCAGTCCTAGTAAACACTTGCCAAATAATATGAATAAAATTAACAATATAATTTAATACCAAAGCATCCTTGTATTTACCACACATTGGAGTTCTTAATTTTAATATCCAGTACCGTTCTGTTCGAAAGTTAAACACATAATTTCCCATTGTATGAAATCGAGCAGTGTGATTAATTAATAAATAAAGTAAGACATAATACATTGTAATTACATTTTGCGCAAAGCACAATACAAAAACTAATGCAACTTCATATGCCCAATTTTTAAAATTGTTGTTTTTTTTTTCAATTCACAATACTATAAAAGAAAAAATAGTATATTTTATTGAGTGTAAAGAAGAAAAAAAAAGCTACCGTCACATAGAAAACTACCTGCATCACATAGAAAACTACCTACCATCACATACTGATGGTGAAAATCAAGTTCAAAAAATCACAATTACAATGTGAAAATTTTAAGTCTAGTACATATATTCTATAAAATGAATTAATGCTTTCAAAAAATTCATTCTTTTTACTGTTGAAACATCGTTGCAATACTACTCGAAATTTAAGATCTGTTTGTATCCCTGATCTGAAGCGTTACGGTTGAGGGCAATACAATAAGTTTAAAATCGTATCTAAGTCTGAGTTCGTAATGTAGTGTGATAAAAAAAAATATTGAATCGGTTTTTTTACAAGTCACTCTAAAAAATACATGAGCGCTTTGACCCCTTTATTAAAAAAGAGCAAACGCAAACGAAAATGCAAAAAAAATGTTTTTTTAAAGCCTGCTTCATTTCAACAGTGTCTTTTAAGGCCTCTATCATTGGAAAATTCCCACTAAGCCAATCTGAATCACGCACAAACGAGTACCCATTGCATCTATGGGAAGCGGTTCAAGCGTTCATTTTATCAAAAGACACGTGTATTCTTTTTTGTTTTTGTTTATCATTTTCCACTAGTGATCCACTAATGAAAAATTAAATAAACTGAAAAATGTAAGCCCACACTGTCAACGTTTCAAACGTTTAGTAATTTTTCTATCAAAAAACTCATTTTTCAAACATAGATATGCAAAAAGTTAAAAATAAATAAATAAATAAATAAAATTTGAATATTATCGAGTTGTAGTTGTAGTTGTAGTTTTATTTACGTCGCACTAGAGCTGCACAATGGGCCATTGGCGATGGTCTGGGAAACAGAGGGGATGGCACCCCTGCTTCGGTAGCCCAACCAGGCCCGTCGTCAACGGGGGATGAGAGGGGTGTCTCACGCGAAATTCTTTCATTGTCGGATTTTTCATTGGTGATGAGATTTAAACGGATTTCAATGTTATCTGAGTTTCGTCCATTTCGGGATCCCAGACAGACTCGGCAAATCTTGTTGTGAAATGTGTTTTTAAATTTAGTTTTTTCTTTTCTCCACCAAGAGTAATCATCTATGATAATTCAAGGCAAAATGACCGATAAGACAAGCCAAAATCCCGACTTTGCCGAAATTATTTTATTATCGGATATTTCATCGGTGATATTTAAACGGATTTCAATGTTATCTGAGTTTCGTCCATTTCGGGATCCCACACCCGATTTGGCAAATCTTGTTGTGAAATGTGTTTTTAAATTTAGTCTTTTTTTTTCTCCTCCAAGAGTGACTATTTATGATAATTCAAAGCAAGATGACCGATAATACAAGCCAAAATCCCGACTTTGCCGAAATTATTTTATTATCGGATTTTCATCGGTGATATTTAAACGGATTTCAATGTTATCTGAGTTTCGTCCATTTCGGGATCCCAGACAGACTCGGCAAATCTTGTTGTGAAATGTGTTTTTAAATTTAGTTCTTTCTTTTCTCCTCCAAGAGTAATCATCTATGATAATTCAAGGCAAAATGACCGATAATACAAGCCAAAATCCCGATTTTGCCGAAATTATTTTATTATCGGATATTTCATCGGTGATATTTAAACGGATTTCAATGTTATTTGAGTTTCGTCTATTTCGGGATCCCAGACCCGACTCGGTAAATCTTGTTGTGAAATGTGTTTTTAAATTTAGTTTTTTTTTTTTTTTTCTCCTCCAAGAGTAACCATGTATGATAATTCGAAGCAAGATGACCGATATTACAAGTCAAAATCTCGAAAACCATTTCTCTAATATTATTATTTCAACGACACATTCTTAAATTAAAAAAAATTTTAGTGACCTTAATTTTTAGTTAGCTAATAATGTATCATAAAATTCAGATATTAATTATCTGAATTATATTAACTCTTTATTAGAGGTATAAGTAATTTTTTTTAAAAGGAAGTGATGAACTTACATGAGTCTTTTTTAAAAGAATTAATAAATTTTAAATGAAATAATCGTGCCGGTGATGCAACCTATTTTTTCTTCTTTTACTTTCAAAATATTGGGGGGAAATTACAAATAAGAGTACCTTTATTATTCAAAATATCTTATTTAAATTGTTAAATTCTGTTTAAATAACACAAATTATTAAATAATTTATATTTTCAATTAGTAAAAGCTATTTTTCTACTATGAAGAATTTTACTAACTCCAAAGGACTTTAAACACTAAAAAAAAAAAGAAAAAAAAAACATTTAATTTGTTAACTACTTTTCAGTTCATAACTTTCAAAATTCTATGATGATTGGATAATTATTTGAGTTAAAAAATTTTTAACCTAAAACAAATTGTAACCTAAAATAATTAATTTATATCTTTAGAACAAGGGTTTCCAACTTACATGAGGCCGGGGGCCACAATTAAAAACACAAATCAAATAGCGGGCCGCAACTTTATCAAAATTTTATGTAGGACTATTTTATGTTTGAAGAGACATTAAATATTACTGTCAGATTTTTACCAAGTTGTACAAAACATAAGTATTGAATTACAAATTAAAATAAGAAGTAGATTTTTAAAAATATTTGATTGCATATTAAAGAATTCGGGCTACAATAACTTTAATGTGACCCACGTATTAAACAATTTATGTGCAACAGATATCTAATTGTTAAGATATAAAACTTTAAAAAGGTTGGTATTAAAACTTACATAGTAGCACACAAAATGTTCAATGACAAAATTGAGGTTTGTCTGCCAGAGAATAGATATTTACATTTTAATTTTACAAATGTGTGTGTAAATATTTTTGTCCAAAATGAGTGGTTTCAAAAAGTTAAATCGGAGAATTTCTTCGAGAAAATTTCTGATACACACATGCTAAATTATATTCACAAAATACAAAAAAAAAAAAAAAAAGAAATAAAAAAGAGCAACATACAAGATTATTCTTGCATTTGAATAAATATTTTCTTGGATGCAAAACCCGAGAAAAAATTTTTTTTTGCACCGTTGGTATGATAAATTTCACAGAAATGAAGAAATTAGGTTTTTATTAACGAGAAAAGTATTTTAAACCCATATAGATTTCTTACGAAAATTGTCCGCAAAAAAAATGACATCTGAAATATTTTAGTTCGCGGGCCACAAAAAAAGGCTTAGCGCGTCGGATGCGGCCCCCGGGCCGCCAGTTGGAAACCACTGCTTTAGAACAATTTATCATCACAACAAAATTTTATATTCTCTATGGAAAATAGTTAACATATATGTGATCCTCAATTCACCTTTATAAAAATTTCTGTTTTTAAAATAAAATATTACATTTTGCTTTTAATATTTTTTTCTCAAGAATCCTAAGAATTCTGAAACATTAAATTGAGTTACACTCAATCGAATCGACACTTCAATCATTTCACACAATTTGTGGATGATTGTCGAGTTTAAAGTATTAAATGTTGTAATTTTGGATTCATTATTTCAATAAAAATACGGTGAAAATAGAGGAATTCTTCGATTCCGCGTATTCACGGAGAAGTGGCAATTCTGTTTGATCAAGCCGTTACCGGCACTATGAAAAGGCGAAAAAAAGGATGCTGCGGCGACTCCAATCTTGAGAAGCAGCACACAAAAACCAGGATATTTCTGTCAACTTGAAAAATCGTAGGTGTTTTAAAAGTGGTTAGCTAGAAATGCCCTAAGCTATATTTTCTCATACTCTTTCTAAGAATAAGGGCTCAATGCACATGCAGCTGTGGTTCCAATTACTTCACTGACCTGTGTTGAACTGTCTAGTACGGGTACTTAGTTGCTCAAAACGTATTTTATAAATCCGTATTATTATTGAATAAAATAGAAAGCTTAAGTTTTGAATGTAAGTATAATTTTTTTATGAATACAAATTTATTATTTGCAGTCTTATTATTGTTTAAATATTAAGTTTAATTAAATTGCATTAAATGTGTTATTATTTTCCAATTAAATTAATATAATCCAATTAAATTAATATAATCCAATTAAATTAATATAATCCAATTAAATTAATATAAATTAATAATCTCAATTATTGCTTAAAAATTTAGGTATGAGACTATCTCAAAAAAGAAATTTTTTTTTTTTTTAAATATATACATAAATGGGTAAAAATTGATTTTCATGAAGCAGATAAAATTATTTTTTTAATCTCTTTTGTGCAATAAAATGATTAAAAGAAGGAAGAGCAATTAAAAATGTTATTTAAATTCATTAGTAGGAGCTAGGGATAGAAATAGATAAATCACATTTGAATTCCGAAAATTGGAATTCTTTTTCCGTTTTTTACTTTTTACTAAGCTTTTTATTTTGTGTTTGAAATAGTATTTTTATTATTTTTTATATTTTTTTTTTAGTTGAAATTATTTTTTATAGATCTTATTTAATTGAAATTTCAAATTATATGTTTGTTCGTAGGCTTTGTTTTTATAAGTCAAAACTGCAATCCTTTATGAACAAAAATGTACTAATGCTTATTTTATTGAAAATGTAAGGTGTTTAAAAATAGAAAAGTTTCAGTTTTTTTGATAAATAATTCTTTTTAGCTATTTTGCTGTATTTCTTATGTATTTAATGTTTTTATATTATATTTTTGACTAAAGTTAACAGTTTTTCATTTGTTTAAGTTAATTATTAGTAAAAAAAAAACATAATAATTTTGTAATTATGTAAAAATTCAATTCACAGTTTTGTATTAAAAATGCAGAATAATCATTTTAGCATAAATGCTTTCATAAGTTTTTATTGTTAAATCTATTAGCGTTAACTGCACCAATGACAGTTGCGACAAATGAAAGAATTTTCAGCAAGATGAAATTGATTAAAAACTATCTTCGAACAACAATGACCACTGAACACCTAAATTCACAGCTTTTACTCAAAGCAGAAAAATATATTGTTGACATTATTAAGCTTGATAAGTTGGCAGACTATTTTTCCCTTTTAAAACAACGTCGAAGTAAATTTATGTACCTAATATAATATAACGTAATTTTACTAATATCTTAATTTTTTATCATTTTTATGTGAATTTCTTCATTTATAATTTAAATGGCAAATATTTTCAATGTTTTTCTACATTTTTTTTCTTATTTTTTTAAAAATGAAAGGACAATTTACTTTATGAATGAATTTTGTTTTGAATCAATATCTTATAGAAGACTGTATTTGCTGATTATGACTTACTTTCTTATCTTCAAACAGTTGCTCTAATTAGCTTATGGTAACATCGTTTAGATGAAACGAAAGATACATTTTTATTACTGAGTGATTTCTCAAAAAATATTTAAATATGGAGTAAAAAGTATTTGAATTATTTACTAAAAAATTCCTTTACTAAAAAAATTCCTTTGTTAATTTATATAACTTTTCCACGTGCAAATCCATTTCGGGCAAATCCGTAGCAAAAATTATTTACTAAAAAATTTCTTTATTAATTTATAAAATTTTTCCATGTGCAAATCCATTTCGGGCAAATCTAAAATTATTTACTAAAATAAGTTTTTTTTTTCTTTGTTAATTTTTATAATTTTTCCATGTGCAAATCCATTTCGGGCAAATCCGTGGCTAAAATTATTTACTAAAAAGATTTCTTTGTCAATTTATATGATTTTTCCATGTGCAAATCCATTTCGGGCAAATCCGTGGCTAAAATTATGTGCAAAACAGGCAATTCATGTTTCTTTCTCTTTTCTATTTTTCTGTTAAATAAATATTTATTTTCTTAAATTATTTATAGTCAACTTCTTTAAATTATCCAATATAATATTACCTCACGCACATCCATTTTCTGGCCCATCCTCGGTAACTAACAAATCAAACGCACTTCAGTAATGCAGCAAGAACGCACTTTAAACTCCTCTAGTTACGCTCAATTTGCGCTTTTGTTTTCATATTTTGCAATCTGGCAGTCTTGTTACAAAAATATTTTAAATCATTCTTGAAAAATTTCCCGTTCATGTAAGTTCATTTTTATTTCGTTACTCGCTTTATAGATTTTGTTTTATTCTGCTCTTTCTTTACATTTTATTTTCTGTTTTTACGTGTTATTTTTACTTATTGTATTTAATTTTATTTGTCGTAATTTTTGTAAAAAAAAATTTTTTAGTGCTCCTCACACTATTGTATTGATATATTTTGCTTCGGCTATATTGATACAACATTAGAAAGCACTCTTTTTTTACGGATATAACTGTGTGGGCTGATGAAATGATTATATCTTTTATTTTTCGGATTTTTTAAAAAAACTTTATCCTTTTTTTTTTCTTTGATTAATTTTTTTAATTAATTCTTTTTCTTTCCCCAGTTGTTTGTTATTTTTATTATTATTATTTTTCTTTTTCCCCCTTTTTTCATTTGTCTGTAATTTACCTTTGTTTTATCTTCATTTTGAACTTATATATATATATATATATGACAGTCGGCAAAATAAACTTCAACACCCCCCTTCTCGAATCGGTTAGCGACGGGCCTGAGCCCAACGACCTGCACGCGAAGTCGAGCACTTTACGGTAGCACAGTTTAACGAGGACCAATACCGCATACCCTCGGTCCCTACGCAGACTGATCCAAGTGGTGACCCACCCGCACACTGACCGCAGCCAGTGATGCTTGACTTCGGTGATCTGCTGGGAACCGTGTCTTAACGATCAGTCCACTGCGGGACTTGAATATTATCGAAAGAACCAATATGAGACAAACATCCTGCCCAAGCAGTATATAAAAAGCAACTATTCAGAGCCAGAGTATCCCATGCTATTTGTCTCAGTCGACATTAAGCCCAATACAGATGAATGAGTCGTATGCCCGCTGCTGCGGGCAGGAACTCTAGCGATTTTCCTATCAAGTCAAGTCAGAGCATCCAGTCTTTTGAGAAGCATTACAAGTATTATAAGAATTATTATATTTTGAAATGTCCTTTTTTCTTTTAAGGAGAATTGAGTAACACGGACATTGCGGCAGCTCCGTCTACACCAGTTCCAACTTGTTTTCCAAAATCCATATGTAAATCTCTGCCAAAATCTATTTCTCCACTGCCTCCTTCGCCAACGAAGCAATTGTTTGAATCCATCTCGCCACCATCGTCACCTCCTGTCAAATCTCCAGTGCCTATAAAACCCAAACCTCTCTCTATCGTCATAGTGGCTCCTCATCGAGTCAATCCTAATAAAATTTCCATAGTTTCAGCTTGTGGGGAGTTACATCTTAGACTATGTCAACCTTCATCTATCAAAAGGTACCTCTTGACAAAATCAAGTTAACATGTCTTATATACTAGTGAATTCGTATTTATTATTTGTAGTGGTAGTTAGTTACACCACATTACTCCCCTTCCAGAATTTTATCTGGGATAGAATTCGATGAACGATTACCACTAGTTGAATTAGAACCACTAGTTGAACGATTACCACTAGTTCATGCTATTAATATATTTAGTTAATTTTGCTCATTATATTTTTGCAGCATTTCGCTCATTTTTTTCTTCATTATTGTTTATTGACCGGGAGACTTTAATTACTTCACCGGATTTTTTTTTTCTTCTTCTTTTTTGAGCATTTTTTATATTAACAGCAAATCAACTGTTTTTAATGTGGACCATCCAACGAAATAGGCGTTACTGTCGAGATTTCTGCGAAATGGGCGTTATTGCGTGTTCAAATCACGTCCGGGTCACCAATGGGGGGAGATTTTTAATATTCGACTATGTCAACCTTCATCTATCAAAAGGTACCTCAAGATAGAATCAAGTTAACATGTCTTACTTTGAATTCGTATTTATTATTTGTAGTGGTAGTTAGTTACACCACATATTGTTAGAATTCTTTACATATAAGTTTTTCTAAGTATGGAAAGAAAAGTGTGCAACAGAAAAGTCATTTTCTGGCAAATTAGTTTCCCCTTTTAAAGGCATTTTCCTGTTCCCCATCTCTTCTCTAAATCATTCAACAAATAAGGGGGTTAGGGTGGGGTGTTAGTTATTATTTATCTTGTTCATATGTTTCTCAAATCAACATTTAGAGTTGATCTAGATTTTAAACTTTTCTGGTAGAAATATTGTAATATAACATATACAAAGCAATTTCCGGCACTGTTGTGATTATAGGCGATTGAAATGGGCTATAGATGACGTAGAGCAGAACCCTCTACTTATGGCAACACTTCGCACGCTTTCACCATTTGCGTGTCGAGTTTCATAGGAGAAGTTGTAGTTGCAGTTCATTTACGTTGCACTAACAATGCGCTATTGGCGAAGGTCTGGGAAACATCCCTGAGGATGATCCGAAGACATGCCATCACAATTTTGATCCTCTGGAGAGGGGCTGACATTCCCGCTTCGGTTGCCCGACGACCTACACGCGAACTCGAGCACTTTAAGGTAGAACAGTTTAACGAAGACCCATAACGCACACCCTCGGTCCTACGCATTCTAATCTAAGTGGTCACCCACCCGCACACTGACCGCAGCCAGTGATGCTTAACTTCGGTGGCCTGCTGGGAACCGTGTCTTAACGATCAGTAAGCTGCGGGGCCAGTCATAGGCGAAGGAAGTACTTTAGCGTGCGTGTTGATTTATGCTGGAGAATGATATTCCATGCAGACGCTGATATTATGAAATGAAAGTGGCAAGGCCGCGTAAAATGGTATCCATAAACATTTGATATGACGATGCGGCTCCCTGCACTCCAAAACACCATCTCTAGCGTGCGTGTTGATTTATGCTGGAGAATGATATTCCATGCAGACGCTGATATTATGAAATGAAAGTGGCAAGGCCGCGTAAAATGGTATCCATAAACATTTGATATGACGATGCGGCTCCCTGCACTCCAAAACACCATCTCTAGCGTGCGTGTTGATTTATGCTGGAGAATGATATTCCATGCAGACGCTGATATTATGAAATGAAAGTGGCAAGGCCGCGTAAAATGGTATCCATAAACATTTGATATGACGATGCGGCTCCCTGCACTCCAAAACACCATCTCTAGCGTGCGTGTTGATTTATGCTGGAGAATGATATTCCATGCAGACGCTGATATTATGAAATGAAAGTGGCAAGGCCGCGTAAAATGGTATCCATAAACATTTGATATGACGATGCGGCTCCCTGCACTCCAAAACACCATCTCTAGCGTGCGTATTGATTTATGCTGGAGAATGATATTCCATGCAGACGCTGATATTATGAAATGAAAGTGGCAAGGCCGCGTAAAATGGTATCCATAAACATTTGATATGACGATGCGGCTCCCTGCACTCCAAAACACCATCTCTAGCGTGCGTGTTGATTTATGCTGGAGAATGATATTCCATGCAGACGCTGATATTATGAAATGAAAGTGGCAAGGCCGCGTAAAATGGTATCCATAAACATTTGATATGACGATGCGGCTCCCTGCACTCCAAAACACCATCTCTAGCGTGCGTGTTGATTTATGTTGGAGAATGATATTCCATGCAGACGCTGATATTATACATATTAATAGATTTAATGAATATAAGTTAAAGTAACTACAGTGTAGTAAAACGTAATCGTAATACAGCTCTAGGGGTGACGCGAAGGATATAGGAAGAGTCTCTAGCGTCAGAGCTGATCGTTGAGATGCGACATCGTCAAGTGTTCGAGCAAGAATGAAAGTGGCGTTCCCCCTGGTAGGGGAAAGGAATGACGTCAGCAATCCTCGTTGGTATCGCCATCTGTTGATGGTGGTTGGTACTGCAGTCTATGAGGTAAGGGAAAGGGATGGCATCAGCGATGGATCTGTGGATGTCGGTTGATACTAGTCACTACAGTACAGCAGTTTCTCCCTTGATTTTCGAACAGATTAGAAACTTTAAATGTTAGGATGCCATATGGAAATGAAAACTAAATTAAACATTGTTCCAAAAGAAAGCATCGTGGAAATTTTGAAAAATATTTGTAATAATTAAATATGAAAAATGTTAAGAAAAATAAATATATTGTTGTTCATTCTTATACAACTTAGAAGAGGAGGAGAGTCAATACATGAAACCGGTTTTCTCCCCAGATAGCATATTCGAGCGTTGAGATCGTGAATACGAATGAGACAATTCAAAGGAAAAAAAGTTAATTTTTTTAATTCAGCTTCTTTTTCCAAAATTAAGTTTAGGGCATTGTGAACACAGTGCCCTAAACCTAATTTTGGAAAAACTTTTTTTTGCAATGCCCACCTGGAGAATGACCTTTCTTATTTAGGCATCTGAGCTGCCGGGACAGCCTGGTTGGTAGGGCACTGGACCCACGTCCAAGAGGCCATGGGTTCGATCCCCGCCGGTAGTAAATGGTGACTGGTGCACGTTAAATCCGTCGAGTCACGAAGTCTTCCATGGCCACTCCTTTCGGAACGATTGCTAGATTATTTATTTATTAGTACAACATACATTTGCTGCTCAATTAAGTCTTACAAGCCTTTGTCAAGTTGAAGGACAATATTGTGAAAGACAACACCAAGATGCATCAAGGATAACAGCGGAATGCTACCTCCAGGCTACACACTTCCTTTTCTAGGTCTACATCGATCATTTCAAACAAATCTTTTCTTAAGCATTATTCATTAAGTATTTTATAAAATTGATATGATTTCTAGAAATGATAACTCGAGATGGGCAAAGCACATTATTCACCCTCTCAATTAAAATTCAGAGTAAAATAACGTTTTTAAATTTGAAAATAACTTCAAAGTTGATTTTTTTTTTTTTTTTTAAATTATCAATTTAACTTGACATTGTTTTTATGAATGTCTAAATTTCAAAAGGGGCGAAGCATGTTATTCGCTTCCTAACTTCAATTTCGGGGTAATATAAAGTTATGTACTTAAGAAATCGCTTTAAAGTTGGAGAAAAAGCTTTTTTTTCTTCTCTATAACGTTATTATTACTTATTACTAACCTTAGAACGTTACTAATTTAATTTTATTTTATTTTTGTGAATTTCTAAATTTCAGAAGTAGCGAAACACTTTATTGGCCCTTTAATTAAGTTTCAAAATAAATATATATTTTTTTTTTTTCTTCTGAAAAATAGCTTTAAAATTGAAATAAAACTTTTTATTTTCTAAAATTACCAATTTTACTTGACTTTATTTTAGAGAATGTTTAAATTTCAAGAGGGGCAAAACATTCTTCACCCCCTCACTTAAATTTCAGAGACCCCCCTGCGGTCTGGCATGCAACGGGGTGTAGGTTATCCCCGACCATGCGACAGGTGAAAATCGAACAATAGCTTTCATTCTCCCTGTAACGGCCAGCGCAACACTGCGTATAAGTTAAGGCAGTGTTTTATGAACTGGGGGCGATTGCCCAAAAGGGCGATGAAAAGGGCGATAAACAAGGAAATAAATGAAAATAATGATAAAAAGCTAGCAAATAGAAAATTTATGCGAAACCAATCGTTCAGATGAAGAATTATGAATTATAAAAAATAAATTAAAAGTTCCGAACTTTCTAGTCAAATATTGGGTTAAACAAAGAACTTTCTTACAGATTCTCTCAGAACAAAGAAATTGGTTGAATATTTTCTTGAAAGCGGTGCTCTGGCGAAAATTCATCATTTAACTGAAAGCACAAGGAATTCATCGTAAAGACAAACAATAGAATATTCAAATTTTAATTATCACTGCTTTCAATTAAAAAAAATAATAATAAATTATGAACTCCTGTTTGAGTCATTTTCCTTCAAATATCTAAATTATTGTTTTCCACAAATATCTGTAAAAAAACGAAGAACACTTTTAAAACTATTTGAAATGAGGAATTAAATAAAATTTACTAGATTGGAGCTATATTTGAGCGTCAGGAATCCGAATGCGTCGAAAAAAGTGATATTTTCTCGTCTAATTTCGTAACTGAAGAAAATTGCTAGGGGTCTATCAATATTATAAGAAAAAACTTTTTACTTGGCCTTTTATCATGGAAACTGCGGTTTATTTTATGTGAAGACCAGTAAAAATTCCTAACATTATTATTTTTTTTAAATAAAATAAATAAAAACATTTTTGATATAAAAATCGGCATACAGTGCGAGTTATAAATATTTTTACTAAAAGCTGCAGATGCCATATAAGATATAAAATCATGAGAAAGCGATAATTGTCTATTCAACGCCAACGATAAAATAAAATGGATGGAATAATAATAGGGATATAAGACATCAAATTTTTACCTGTAGTTTGAGTTAAATTCTAATGCATAATATATATTGCAATGATCAATATTGTAATCAAAAATAAATATAAAAACATTTTTAAAAAAAAACTTTCCTTTCTTTTTGTGGTAAAAGTGTAAATTTAATTGACACAAGTTGGGAAATACACAGAAGTTCTCTCACCACAAATTTACAACGAAATCTATGAATGATTTTTTTCTATAAAATATGAGTAAAACTTGCTCAGGCGCTAATTTTCATTGAATTGGCGTAATTTGTGTAATTTTTGGTAACCTTTAAGATGACGTTGAATCCCGTTCAAAACAAACTATTTCGAATTCGAAAGCTATCATGTAAGTGTCCTTAAAACTCAAATTAAATGTATTTAATATTTTATTCTAGACATTTAATAGGTTCAAATTTTATTGAATTTAAAATTATTTCACATAGAATCAACAGGATTGATAATATTCATCTAAAATATTCATATACTAAATATGATATTTTAATATCCTGTTCCAGCTACTCGGCCCCAGACTTCTCCCCCTCTTCAGTGGGCGTAATCAATCTTCAACTAATCGTAATCATAGAATCAATCAGGGCAAACTTCAACTGTTAAAATCAAAGAAGGAAAATCAGAGGGGTGAAGAACTAGGATTGAGCTTGGAGAGGGGTGCTAGGGAATTATCCTCTATCGCCTCTTACATGTCCACAAAACAGCATTTAAATTATATTAAATTCGTTAAAGAATTCGCTAAGTTAAAATTATTTAATTTCAGACAATTTATCAAAAATGAAATAAAATAATTCTATATTTATCAGTTAATATAAATAATGTTTTTAAAATCAAAAATTTCCATGAACTAAAACGTAATGTTAGTTAATAATTTTAGTTTGTAGTTGAGTGATTTAATTAACTTTATGTTATGTTATTGATGCTCAGTTATTAATTATTATTAATTTCTTATAAACATTGCGTAATGATCCTCTAAAAACTATTTTTAATTTGAATAATAGTTAATAATTATAGAAAATGCTTAATAATTTAACCAAATAATTCTATGCTTAACACTTTTATGGTATTTTTAAAAGCGTTAATGTTTTGTTTTTTTCATTATTTCTATTATTCATTATTTCTATTTACATCTATTTTAATTCCACTTTTAATGAAATGAATAGAATTAAAAGAATAAGTAGTAATATTTATTTATCCAAAAAACAAACAGATGAACTCAGTACAGATTTCAAAATTTGATAAAAAAAAAAACAATGAACACCCAACTAAAGTAACCAAATAATTCTATGCTTAACACTTTTATGGTAGTTTTAAAAGCGTTAATGTTTTGGTTTTTTTTCTCCATTATTTCGATTATAACTTTTCATTATTTTGATGTCGTGTCACTTAAACTTATTTTTTATCACTATCATCTTTATTTATTCATTGACTTACAATTATACTACTGTTTTACTAAAAATACATTTTGTGAATATTTGGATTATATTTTATTTTGTATTATTTTTCAATCATGACTATACGTGGAAATTTAACTGTACCATAACTCTTATACGAATAATTTCGTAATCTCTTCTTAACATCAAGTCATTGGATATGTGTCAAAATTTCTAAAGACATATACATATGCTAAAAAATATTTATTAAACATTTAAAAAAAATTTTTTTTTGATGTCCGTGTAACCCTAGATTGTTAGCACAGGTGTCGCTAAAATCGATAATCATGCAAATATGAAGTAAGAACACTCTTTTTTGCTTACACTTAATGTAAACTATTGTCTATTTCGGTTATATGCATCCCTCTCCTCTGCTTTTATTAACTATTATTATGGACTGCATATGAGTGGGTCATTCGGCGGACACTTTAATGCCTTTTTATATTTTTTCTGTTCACCACAGACAATTAATATTAATATCAAGTCATTGGATGGGTGTCAAAATTTCTAAAAACATATACATAAGCCAAAAAAAAATTATTAAACATTAAAAAAAAATTTTTTTTTGATGTCCGTGTAACCCTAGATTGTTAGCATAGGTGTCGCTAAAATCGATAATCATGCAAATATGAAGTAAGAACACTCTTTTTTGCTTACACTTAATGTAAACTATTGTCTATTTCGGTTATAGGCATCCCTCTCCTCTACTTTCTAACTATTATTATGGACTGCATATGAGTGGGTCATTCGGCGGACACTTTAAAGACTTTTTAAATTTTTTTGTTCCCTACAGAGCATTGATATTAATTTCAAGTCATTGGATAGGTGTCAAAATTTCTACAAACATATACATATGCCAAAATATATTTATTAAACATTTTAAAAAAAATTGTTCTTACGTCCGTGTAACCTCAGATTGTTTGCAGAGGTGTTGCTATAATCGATAATCATGAAAATATGAAGTAAGAATACTTTTTTTTGCTTACACTTAATGTAAACTATTGTCTATTTCGGTTATATGCATCCCTCTCCTCTGCTTTCTAACTATTATTGTGGACTGCATATGAGTGGGTCATTCGGCGAACAATTTAATGACTTCATATATTTTTTCAGTTCACTACAGAGAATTGATGTTAATATCAAATCATTGGATGGGTGTCAAAATTTCTATAAACATATGCCAACAAATATTTATTAAACATTAAAAAAAAAATAATAATAATTATGAGTAATTCTAGATTGTTAGCACAGGTTTCGTTAAAATCGATAATCATGCAAATCTGAAGTAAGAACACTCTTTTTTGCTTACACTTAATGTAAACTATTGTCTATTTAGGTTAAAGGTTTGGCAAGTTACTGATTAGGGATCATGCTAAAGAGAAAAAACAGTGAAAAGTAACAAGCCAATAAATAATAATTAGAATCCTAAAAAGGAACAAGATTAATAAGAGCTAAGAGATTGACGTAGACGAGAATTATAAACAAATAATAATATTTAATTTAAGGAAGATGAAAAAGTTACAAGCTTGACATACGACGTCCTACCCTAGCCTACACCGAGCTTCAACTGCCTGAGTAGGTTACTCGTGCACGTGAAGGATAAAGTTCTTATGCAGGCGCTTTGGGCACGCTTCGGCCTCAGTCTCTTTGTTTGTTTTTCGAACTTGGAAAGTTCAGTTTGCGAACGGTAAAGTTCACCACAATTTACGAATGGAGAGTTCACCACAATACTTCCCCCCTAGTGCCATTGGCACGGAAGAGTTCACAGGAACTTAGGGTTGAATCTGACTCTCCTGCCAGAGCGAGTCGTGATGGGAAGAGGTTCTGGCACAACTGTTCGTGATTCACTTGGTGGCGTTTGAGAAGCAGAATCATTTTTGGTAGGATCCGAGAGAGTTGTAGGCGTCTGTGAAGAGGATTGTGAGTCGGTGGCTTGAGGAAGAAATGCTAGTTTCAGTCTATCAATGCTGATAACTGAACGCTTTCCGCTGATTTCAATGGTGAAAGTTTTGTCGTTCCTATCTAGCACAAGATAAGGTCCATCGTACGGTGATTGCAGGGATTTTTTTACCCCATCAAAACGTACGAATACATGCGTACAGTCCTTCAATGATGGGTGAACAAAAATCCTTGGTTTGGAGTGTGCAGATGCTGGGCTGGGCCGCAATGATTCCATGGTCTGTCGCAGATTTCTAAGAAAATCGAAAGGCTCGATGTCGATATTTGGTGTCTCCAAGAATTCTGATGGTAATCGTAAAGGAACACCATACACGAGTTCAGCACTTGTGCAGTTTAAGTCCTGTTTCAAGGTGGATCGGAGTCCTAAGAGAACTAATGGGAGAGATTCGGTCCATTTTTGCTTATGGCAGCGGAGTGCTTGTTTTAGAGTTCTGTGGAATCTCTCGACGATTCCGTTGCTTTCAGGATGGTAAGGAGAAGTCCGAAACTGCTGAGTACCCAGTATTCGGTTGAATACTGAAAATAAGTTGCTCTGGAGCTGGCGGCCTTGGTCTGTTGTGACCAGTTCTGGCACGCCAAATCTGGCTATCCAATGTGTGAGAAAGGCTTTTGCAACAGTCTCCGCTGTCATGTCGGCAATAGGTATCGCCTCCGGCCACCTGGTATACCGGTCTATACACGTGAGCAGATATTGCGATCCATCAGCTGGTGGCAGAGGGCCCACGATGTCGATGTGGACATGAGAAAATCGCTGTCGAGGCAATTTGAAGTTCTGAATCGGGCTGTGACTGTGTTTGATGACTTTTGCATTTTGGCACTGCAAACAAGACCTAGTCCAAACAGCAATGTCTTTGTTCATTGAGGGCCATACATACCGTTCAGCTAGCATTTTTTGCGAAGCTCGAATGCCAGGGTGAGACAAATTATGGATAGATTCGAATATGCGTTGGCGAAAATTAAGTGGAATAAAAGGTCGCAATTTATTATTGCTAGAATCGCAAAAAATATTTAAGCTTTTCGTTAATTTAAGAGGTTGCAATAAAAGAGAAGTTTCGTTATTGGAAATTAGGGAATTTAATTCCTCGTCGTTGATTTGAGCCTGTGCGATAGCTGAAAAGTCTACAGAAGGGAGATTAATTCCATTAATGTGACTTAAGGCATCCGCGATTACATTATCAATGCCGGAAACATGTCTAATGTCGATGCTAAACTGCGATATAAAATCGAGGTGTCTTAATTGGCGAGGTGAGCATGAGTCGGATTTTTTGCGAAAAGCGTAAGTAAGGGGTCGATGGTCAGTAAATATGATAAATTTGTGGCCTTCTAAAACGTACCAGAAACGTTTAACCGTTAGATATATGGCTAACAGCTCCCTGTCATATGTGCTATAGTTCTTTTCAGTCGGTGTTAATTTCTTTGAAAAAAATGCTATTGGACGTGGCCCAGAAGGAGTTAATGATTGCAAAACGGCTCCTATCGCGATATCGGAAGCGTCGACCATGACGGAAAGTTCGTGATCAGGGGAATAATACTCTAACGTTACGGTCTGCGCGAGTTCTGTTTTACATTTGGCAAAAGCATAGTCGGCCGTTTCATTCCATTGGATTAAGCTTTTATAATTCTTTTTGGAATTTTTTTAAGAATTCATTTAATGGAGCTTGTATCTCCGCCGCGTGAGGTAAAAAACGTCGATAAAAGTTAATCATTGCCAGGAAACGTCGTAATTCAGAAACTGTTTCTGGTTTTGGAAAATCGCGTATTATCTGAACTTTTTCCGGCAAGGGCTTGACTCCAGAAGGGGTAATCAAACAGCCAAGAAATTTAACTGATTTCTGCCCCAAAACGCATTTTGATGCATTTAATTTTAATCCGTGCTGTTTGAGACGCTCGAAAATTAATCGTAAGTGCGTTTTGTGCTCCTCGGCGCTATTCGATGCGATTAAGATATCGTCGAAATATGGGATACAACAATCTAAACCGGACAACACTTGGTGAATGAATCTTTGGAACGTTTGCCCGGTGTTCCGTAGTCGAAAAGGCATGAAAACATACTCAAATAAACCAAACGGAGTAGTGACGGCGGTTTTTGGGATATCTTGGGGAAAAACCGGAATTTGGTTGTAGGCTCGTGTAAGGTCTAAAGTCGAGAAAATAGTTTTATTTGCGAATTGCTGGGTGCAGTCCTGGATATGCGGCACCGGATAACGGTCTGGTATAGTTATGGTATTTAAGCGCCTATAATCGCCACATGGACGCCAGTCACCGTTCGGCTTTTTTACCATGTGTAATGGGCTTGCCCATGGGCTTTTTGAGGATCGGATAATGCCTTGCGCAAGCATAAATTCGAATTCTTTTCTAGCGGCGTTAAGGATATCAGTCGATAATCGTCGCGGTTTCGAATAAACCGGCTGGCCAACGGTCTCGATATGATGATAAACTAAAATATCTTTATTTTTATCATCATGTAACGATGGATTAGTTAGGGATGGAAATTCTGACAAAGTTTTATGGTAGGGACAATTAATTTTTGGAAGTAAACAAATATCAGTTACGGTTGTACGATCGCGAGGTAAGTGTCCCGATGACTTAAGATTCGTCATTTTATCAATGAGGCAATTGTTTCGAACATCAATCAGCAAATTAAAATGCGTGAGGAAATCTATGCCTATGATTGGTTGAGTTACGTCTGCTATAATGAAAGACCATCTAAAATCTCTGCGTAAATTTAAGTTGACAGATAATAATTTAGTGCCGTAAGTTGCTATCTTTGATCCGTTAGCTGCGTACAAAGTTAATTTATCAGACTTTTTAAAGAAGGAATTTGGTTTGGGGATTACCGACACGTCTGCACCGGTATCTATGAGAAATTTAAAATGAGATGCGGGATCGGCCATTAAGAGCCTATCGATGTGGCGGTCGCGGTTTTGGCCATTTCGCGATCGCCGACTTAGTTTTCTGCCAGCGAGTTAAAGGTACAAGGGGGTTTACATTTTCGAGCCCGTGCTCCAAAATTAGTGTGATAGAAGCACATATTGTTTAACGGCTCCTTGTAATTTCGCTTGCGACCGTTTCGGGATTTGCTCCGGTGGTCATTTCGATCATCAACTCTACCTCGACTCCTATCTCTGCCACGGGAGTGAACAAATGTGGTTAACTCGCTAACCTGCTTGCTGAGTTGTGCGATCTGCTGCTCTAGTTGCGAGCTAGGCGGAGTTTGAGATGTGCAAGAGTTAACTTGTTGCACGCTTGCAATATCGCTAATTTTATCGGCTACGGTGGCTAAGTTGTTTAAATCTTCAGTCAGTGAAGCGAGGATACTTTGCGATGTGGCGGGGAGAAAAGAGAGAGCCACAACGATTTTAAAAGTGTCTCGCCAACGTTTTCTCCGGCGAGACTACGCATGCGAGTTAGGAGTTGCGAGGGCCGTTGGTCTCCCAGCTCGAGACCCTGTAAAAGAGTACGGATCTTAGACTCTTGGCTTTCAGAGTGGAGCTCAATAAGTCTAGTTTTCAACGCGCCGTATTTGTTTGATTGAGGAGGTTTAAGAATGATATCGGCAACTGAATTCAAAACATCGGTTTCTATAGCCGAAACAACGTGATGGAATTTAGTTTCATCGACTGAAACCCCAGCAATAAAGAATTGAGCCTCTAATTGGGCAAACCAAAGGGTAGGGTTTACCTTCCAAAAAGGAGGTGGGTTTATGGCTACGCGGGAAATATTTTGTGAATCAGGAGGATTTGAATTTTCAAAGGTCATTTTGCTGAATTTTTTTTTTAAAAAAAAAGAATGCGTGGTAAAATACAATAAAACGTTAAAATAAGAAATATACGGTAAAATACAATGTAAAATAAATTCAATAATAATCCTTATGAAAATAAGCGTTGTAACACAAAATAGTAGCAAGAAATTTCTAAACTAACGACGGTAAATTAAATAACAGAATACAATATAACATGCGCCTAATTTTGAACGAAGTAAACAAATGAAGTAAAAATAAATGCTAAGTAAAAATAAATTTTAACTTAATCATTACCGACCATCGACTAGTTTACCGACTCATGCAAGAATAAAAATTGGAATAATAATAACAGAACATACCTGGTAAAAAGGGTAATCCAAATGCATGCTACAACAGCGATTAGCATAAATCGTGAAAAATCATAAAATATGTGAAAAAAAATAACATATTTAAAATTGTGTGAAAGGCTGTAACGTTATTTTTAAAGCGAGATCATAGATTTGCGAAAAGTATTTAAGATTAAGAAGGATTTTTAAGGCTATTGCGTGAAACATAACACGCGTTCGGTCACCACTTTGGCAAGTTACTGATTAGGGATCATGCTAAAGAGAAAAAACAGTGAAAAGTAACAAGCCAATAAATAATAATTAGAATCCTAAAAAGGAACAAGATTAATAAGAGCTAAGAGATTGACGTAGACGAGAATTATAAACAAATAATAATATTTAATTTAAGGAAGATGAAAAAGTTACAAGCTTGACATACGACGTCCTACCCTAGCCTACACCGAGCTTCAACTGCCTGAGTAGGTTACTCGTGCACGTGAAGGATAAAGTTCTTATGCAGGCGCTTTGGGCACGCTTCGGCCCCAGTCTCTTTGTTCGTTTTTCGAACTGGGAAAGTTCAGTTTGCGAACGGGAAAGTTCACCACAATTTACGAATGGGGAGTTCACCACAAAGGCATCCCTCTCCTCTGCTTTCTAACTATTATTATGGACTGCATATGAGTGGGTCATTCGGCGGCCACTTTAAAGACTTTTTGTATTTTTTCTGTTCACTACAGAGCATTGATATTAATATCAAGTCATTAGATGGGTGTCAAAATTTCTAAAAACATATACATATGCCAAAAAATATTTATTAAACATTAAAAAAAAATTTTTTTTTGATGTCCGTGTAAACCTAGATTGTTAGCACAGTTGTCGCTAAAATCGATAATCATGCAAATATGAAGTAAGAAAACCCTTTTTTGCTTACACTTAATGTAAACTATTGTCTATTTCGGCTATAGGCATCCCTCTCCTCTGCTTTCTAACTATTACTATGGACTGCATATGAGTGGGTCATTCGGCGGTCAATTTAATGACTTTTTTTATTTTTTCAGTTCACTACAGAGAATTGATATTAATATCAAATCATTGGATGGGTGTCAAAATTTCTATAAACATATACATATGCCAAAAAATATTTATTAAACATTAAAAAAAAAAAAAATGTCCTTGTAATCCTAGATTGTTAGCACAGGTTTCGTTAAAATCGATCATCATGCAAATATGAAGTAAGAACACTCTTTTTTGCTTACACTTAATGTTAACTATTGTCTATTTCGGTTATAGGCATCCCTCTCCTCTGCTTTCTAATTATCATTCTGGACTGCATATGAGTGGGTCATTCGGCGGACACTTTAATGACTTTTTATATTTTTTCTGTTCACTACAGAGCATTGATATTAATATCCAGTCATTGGATGGGTGTCAAAATTTCTAAAAACATATACTTATGCCAAAAAATATTTATTAAACATCTAAACATTTTTTTTTTTTTTTTTTTTTTTATGTCCGTGTAACCCTAGATTGTTAGCACAGATGTCGCTAAAATCGATAATCATGCAAATATGAAGTAAGAACACTATTTTTTGCTTACACTTAATGTAAACTATTGTCTATTTCGGTTATAGACATCCCTCTCCTCTGCTTTCTAACTATTACTCTGGACTGCATTTGAGTGGGTTATTCGGGGGACACTTTAATGTCTTTTTTATCTTTTTTCAGTTCACTACAGAGCATTGATTTTAATATCAAGTCATTGGATGGGTATCAAAATTTCTAAAAACATATACATATGCCAAAAAATATTTATTAAACATCTTAAACAAATTTTTTTTTGATGTCCTTGTAACCCTAGATTGTTAGCACAGGTGTCGCTAAAATCGATAATCATGCAAATATGAAGTAAGAACACTCTTTTTTGCATACACTTAATGTAAACTATTGTCTATTACGGTTATATGCATCTCTCTCCTCTGCTAACTATTATTATTATAGACTGCATATGAGTGGGTCATTCGGCGGACACTTTAATGACTTTTTATATTTTTGCTGTTCACTACAGACCATTGATATTAATATCAAGTCATTGAATGGGTGTCAAAATTTTTAAAAACATATACATATGCCAAAAAATATTTATTAAACATTAAAAAAAATTTTTTTTGATGTCCGTGTAACCCTATATTTTTAGCACAGGTGTCACTAAAATCGATAATCATGAAAATATGAAGTAAGAACACTCTTTTTTGCTTACACTAAACTATTGTCTATTTCGGTTATAGGCATCCCTCTCCTCTGCTTTCTAATTATCATTCTGGACTGCATATGATTGGGTCATTCGACGGACACTTTAATGACTTTTTATATTTTTTATGTTCACTACAGAGCATTGATATTAATATCCAGTCATTGGATGGGTGTCAAAATTTCTAAAAACATATACTTATGCCAAAAAATATTTATTAAACATTTAAAAAAAAAATTTTTGATGTCCGTGTAACCCTAGATTGTTAGCACAGATGTCGCTAAAATCGATAATCATGCAAATATGAAGTAAGAACACTCTTTTTTGCTTACACTTAATGTAAACTATTGTCTATTTCGGTTATAGACATCCCTCTCCTCTGCTTTCTAACTATTATTCTGGACTACATTTGAGTGGGTTATTCGGGGGACACTAGTAGTAATAGCAGGCATGTATGCGGCGGAAACGATGGGCAGTTAAGGGGTGCTTATTTCTGCCCGCCTGAAATCGAAACTTCGTCTGCAACGTCATGGGGAGCTTATTTCTTTTTTTTCTTAAGCCTAATATATTTTTAGTTTCGGTTTCTGTTTTTAATTTAGTTTCGTTTTTTAAATATTATTTAATTTATTAGTTTTTTGAGGGTGTTAACACTTATTATTTTAATATTAGTTTTTTAAGGATGGCAACACTTAGAAACTTTGTTATTTGGGGGAGAAATTGTGTATTCTGAAGTTATGACGTCATCTTTTATTACATAATAAATAAATGATATCATGCTTTTGATCTAGTGGCGCCATCTATGTGGGAATAAAATAACTTTAAATCTATTTTATTATTTAAATCTGTTTTTAATATTATTTATTAAATATAATTAAGGCTGAGGATCGAACTCGCGCCATTAAAAAGCCTTCGTGGGTCAGTAGTTAGATATCATAACCACTGACCCACGAATGCTTGGTTAGATATGTGTTAATAAGTTTAACTTTTGTATTTTGAACACGTGTATAAATAAAAACTGTTTGATATCGATATCTTAATACAGTTTAATCGATATAGTTTCACTTAATCATTGACAAGTTATCTAAAATTATTTCTGCCCCCTCTTAATACTATTATAATTTTCTCTTGATGGCAACGGTAATGACTATACACGTGTTAAGGTTAAGGGCGTTTTTAAATCAACGAATATTATTTT
This sequence comes from Parasteatoda lunata, assembly GCA_949128135.1. NCBI lineage: Eukaryota > Metazoa > Arthropoda > Arachnida > Araneae > Theridiidae > Parasteatoda > Parasteatoda lunata. The sequence goes on from OX421971.1 coordinate 3,125,628, forward strand.
ATAAGAATAAATGTTTATAACCGTCGTTTGGATATGCGGGTATCAATGTAGTCTTGTCATTTTTGAAACAGAAGACAAGGGAAGTCCTAGATCTTGAGACAATACATGTCTTCGAAGAGGACTTTGTGAGTGACCACGTTATATGAAGAGGAAAACCACGAAAACCTTCTACGGTTAGTCCGACGACAAATAATGGACTTGGTTTCGTTAGCCAGTTTCCTGTGAATGTACAGAGATCGGAGGAAAACTTAAGGTTTTAATAAAATTAATTCAATCATTTTAAAAAATACTATATGAATTCTAATGGTGCCATCTATACTTAAAATGTTTGAAAGCGACTATATTAATAACTTTTAATTTTAGTTATTTTTCAACATAAATACAGTTGATATAAATGACTGTAATTATTATTAACCCATTCAATATTAACACATTTTAAATAAATTGATTTTATATTAAAATAAAAATTGTATTTATTTAAAAAAATAAAAATCTTTTGATAAAATAAGTGAATTCTTTATTCTGAATTAATTTCTTTTACGATTAGAAAATAATTAACTCTATTATTTGTAATCAATTATATATTAAATTTAATTTTTAAAATTACAAAATTATTTTCAAATCGAAGAAAACATTTAACATCCTTTTTAACGCGATTGTTTTAAATTTCTACAATTTATTTGATAATATAATAAATCTATTTATTTTCAAAAATCATGAGTGTGATTCGAAAAAGGGGACTAATAGATGAACAGACTCGTGAGAGTTTTCTGATAAAATTTTATCAGGGTTTTAGTTTTACCTGTATTATTATCAATTAGTCAGAATGGAAAGTTTAATATAGTGCTAGGGAAAGTGGATTTTATCTATTTTCTCACCACATTTTATCTACTTTTCTCACCAAAAGTTGATATTGGTCAGTGTGGTTATGAGTTTTATCGTAGAATTTAAGGTATTAGTGATTAGTTCGTGTGAGAATTATTTCAACCCTTTCTCACAAAATTTAACAAGGGTAATCACGTTATCTTTATTTATCGTGCTATTAGAGGCTGATATAAATCGTTGCTGTACGAAAATATTTGTTAGTTGGAAATTGTTTGTTACGATTGTGTAGTTATTTTTCCAGTGTCATGTAGTAAGGATTACAATGAGCAAACGTTCAAGAGACGATTCTTCTGAAGAAGTAAGTAATAATTATTTGAATTTTTAGTTTAGCTAATAATTATTATTTGAATTTTTAGTTTATTAATAATTATTTGATTTTTTTAGTTTTATGCTTAGTTCAATATTATTTTATTTCTTTCAATTCATTTATTTAATCTTTGCTTAAACGTTGATCTCGTTTATATTTTGAATTTATTCTCTTATATTTAACTATTGTTGTTGCTATTTGTATAGCGCCCGTGTATCGCTTCATTTAAAAAAACTTACTTTATATTTTTGTATAGTTAAAAAAGTATTTATTTACTTTAAAATATATTTTTTTTTTTCATAGCATGATGATAGAATGAATTTTAGTGAACCAGGTTTTGAATTTAATGAATCAGATGATGAGGTAATAATTGCATAATTTTTGTAATTGTATAATTTTTGTTTGTTAAAGAATATTAATTGTTAATAGGCATAGCTATTTTTTGAACAATAACTCTAATTTTAGCTTTTGGGAGATCTCACGCAAGAATTTCTGGAAGACGAAGAGAATTTAATTGGGGAAATCTCGCAAGGTTTTGTAGAGGCGACTCAGGTGTTTCGAAATCTCCCTCTTTATTATCAAGTGGGTTCGGGATTTGAGGTAATAACATTTTATTCAGCTATTTAAAAAAACTCTCAGTGGAAAATTTGTTTTTATTCATTTATTTATTTTTATGTATTTTTTATTTCTATATCAGAATCAGCCAGGACCTTCTAGTGGAGGATCAGTATTTGTGGAAGGTGTACCGGCTCCATCAAATGAAGTGAGTTTTAAATAATTTGTTCATTTATTTATTTTGCATTTTTAATTATTTAATTTATTTAATATGTATTTAATTTATTTAATATATATTTACTTATTATGTATTTAATTTATATTTATTTAATATATATTTAATTTATACTTATTTAATGTTTTATTTTATAGTTAAATTCTACTATTATATTGGAATGTTATAGTATTTTTATCCCCAACATAATTTTAACATTTTTCTTTTTTAGAGTTCATTTTATATACATTATGTTTATCATTGATATATTTTTTCTTTTTTAGGTGAAGAATGCGATAGTATTAACCCCTCTTCACCAGAGAACGTATCAGACTTATAGAGCCAACGAAGCTTCTTACCGGGCGAGAATTGATATCGATCGGATTCCAGACTATTTGAGGGAAAGGCCCTTGGTTGCTGCTGTGGAGGCTGTTCGAGAATTATTCGGAACGTTGATGCAGCGCACATTTGAGGGCTTAGCCCCTATGGATCTCGTGAGATTCTGTATTCAGGCAGAAGGTTTGGATAAGCCAATTTCGTCCCATTTGCAGCGTGTGGATGCTTTCACCCTGGAGAAGCTCTTGGCCATTGTACTCAAAGTGTTGCAATCTAAAACAAAAATCAAGCTGGTGGATGGATTTGTCGTGGACATTATCACGGTGAAACGTGATGTTGGTGCCGGAGTGGATAGGAAAGTCATAAACGTTTAAGTCGACAGGCTGCGAAAAAAAATCGATTATTACCATCGATAATGATGAGCTGGGACTGTGTTGTGCAAAAGCTATAGTACGGGCTATAGCGCATGTGGATAAGGATAAAGCAGCCATCAATGCTTTTAGAGATAAACGACGTCCTGCACTTTTTAACAAGGCTGTTAAACTCCATGAAGATGCCGGTGTACCCCTGGGACCTTGCACCTACAGCGAGATTGCCGTTTTTGAGGATTATCTGGATACGCAAATTGTGGTTATTTTAAATTTTTTTTCAAAATATTCACTTATTAGTTTTTTTAAAAAATATTAAATTTTAAAACGTTTTTAAAAAGTTATATTAAGTTTAGTTATGAGTTTTAATAAATAAAAATTTATTTATGATCCTTGTAGAAAGTGTTATTACGAATTTGCTTTTTTACCTAATTTTCCTTTTAAATTTTAGGTGTCATACAAAAGTGATGTGTGTAGACCACGCCGGATTAACCTGTGGCTCCACGGTGGACATTTTGAAGTGATCACATCGCTAAAGGGTTTCTATGGCTCCAATTGTTATTGCGAAGGATGTGAGAAGCCGTACGACCACGAAGAAAATCATTTTTGCGAAAATGTTTGCCCCATCTGTCACCGTAAAGACTGTCTTCCGAATGGACCCTCTAGACGATGTAGCGATTGTGACAGACTGTGCCTATCAGAAGTCTGTTATCAACAGCACAAGAGCAAGGAGGGAAACCAAGTATTGTCTCTATGTGATAAAGTAAGTTTATGTCTATTAATAATGTTTTCTGACACAATATAGTTTGGTTATTGTTGATTAATATATAATTTATTCTTTCAGATCTATCAATGTCCATCATGTAGTCAGGTGATTCAGAGAAGGAACTGCCCTCGTGATGAACATCGCTGTGGCACATCAAAGTGTCGTTCATGTGATCGGTATGTGGAAGGTGATCATTTGTGCTACCTTCGCAAAGTAGATGCAAAGCCCCCCTCTGAAAAGATCATCTACTTTGATTTCGAAACCGACCAGAGTTCTGGGGAACACGTTGTCAACTATGCCATCGCCCAATACTTCAATGGAGAGGAGAAAGTGTTCCGAGGCTATGGTGCTTTAGCAGAATTTTGTTCTTGGTTGTTTTCCACTCAGCATAAAAAATTTACAGCCATTGCACACAACATGAAGGGGTAAGTTAAATCCTTTGTTATTTTCTAATTTTGTTATTTTCTAAATTTATTCTTATTTATTTTAAAGTTTTATTTCTTTATCTTAAATTTTTATTTCGAAACTTATTCTTATCTATTTGTTAAAATTTATTTTAAATGTTTATGTTAAATTTTTTATTTATTTTCATTTTTAAAGTTTTATTTATTTCTTTATCTTAATTTTTTATTTGTTTTCATTCTTAAATTTTTATTTATTTTCTTTATCTTAAATTTTTATTTCTTTATCTTAATTTTTTTATTTGTTTTATTTTAGTTATGTTAACATTTATCATTTTTAGTTATATTCAAATTTATTAGTTGTTCTGAATTTTAAAACTCTAATGATTATGTCTGCTTTATTCGTTATAGATTTGATGGACAGTTTATCATGGCATGGCTTCTAGAACAAGGCATCACCCCTGAAGTGATACCCAACGGCTCTAAAGTCATGAGCATTTTGCATTCAAGTTTAAAACTGGCCATTATAGATTCTTTCAACTTTCTTCCGATGGCCCTCTCTAAGCTACCATCTTGCTTCGGATTAGCCGAGCTGAAGAAAGGCTATTTCCCGCACCTGTTCAACATATCAGCCAATCAAGCCTATGTTGGACGCCTGCCTGAACCAGCTTTTTATTGTCCTGATACTATGTCAAGCAAGGCTCGGGATGAGTTTTTAAAGTGGCATGAAGTACATAAGGACGTAGAGTTCAACTTTCAAAAAGAGATGAAAGAGTATTGCAGGTAATCATTTCTAAAAAAAAAAAAAAATAATAAATGTTTTTTTTCTCAATGTTATGAATTTGAACTAAATTTGCCTTTTTTTTATTCAACAGTTCTGATGTCGATATATTGAGAAGGTGCTGCAATATGTTTAGATCAGAAATGATTAAAATATCTGGCGTGGATCCATTTTGGTAAATATTTGATTTTTTTTAAATTATCATTTTACTATTTATTTTGTATGAAATTAAACCTATGTCTTTTTTTACAGCTATATTACTATAGCTTCATCCTGTATGGCAGTCTACAGGAGCAAACTTATTCAGCCAGACACCATTGCCATGGTCCTAGTGCATGGTTATATCAATAGAACCATCTACAGCCCTGACTCCATACGATGGTTGGATTATGTAGCACAGGATCAAGGCATTATGATTGAGCATGCTTTGTCAAACAAGGGGGAAGTCAAGATTGGAGGAATGTCAGTGGATGGTCTTTGCCGGGATACCAATACCATCTACCAATATCATGTAGTTATTATTTTATTGTTTTTAGAAATAGTGTTTTAAAAATGTTTTCTTACTTTAACATCGTTTTGTTTATATTTTCACAGGGTTGCTTCTTCCATGGCTGTTTGACCTGTTATGATGCGGATACTCAACATCCGTTCAAAAAGATGTCAATGGGAAAATTAAGGGCAGCCACCCAGGAAACCACCGAAAAATTCAGGGGCTTAGGCTACCAAGTCATAGAGATGTGGGAGCATCATTTTCAACAATTGAAGAAGGAAATGCCCGAACTACAGAATTTTCTGAAAAGCCATAAAATGGTGGACAGACTCAACCCTAGAGAGTCCTTTTTCGGCGGTCGGACAAATGCCGTTCGACTATTTTATGAGGGCGAAGCCAAGTATGTCGATTTCACCTCGTTATATCCATGGGTAAGCATGCATTTTTAGAATTTTTACTTTTTTTTATGAAACGTTATTACGTCTGTCTTAATTATTTTTAATTTTTCAGGTCAACAAATACTGTTTATATCCAGTGGGCCATCCCAAAGTAATAACGACTGACTTCGATACCATCGATAACTATTTTGGCATAGTAAAGTGCACAGTGTCGCCCCCTAGAGGTCTCTTCCTACCTGTTTTACCATACAGATCCAACGGAAAATTGATGTTCCCCCTATGCCGGACGTGTGCGGATACTCTATCACAAGTCGCTTGCACTCACACCGAAGAAGAGAGAACCATCACGGGCACATGGGTAACTGAAGAAGTCAAGTTGGCCGTGAAAAAGGGATATCGAATAGTCGAGGTAATTATCGTTTTAATAACTGTTTTGGTGATCGAAATAAATGTATGTTTTTGTTAATTATGTTTTTTTTTTTTTTTTTTTATTATAGATGCATGAAGTATACCATTTTCAGAACTCCTCGATGAACCTTTTCAGCTCTTACATAGATCTTTTCTTAAAAATTAAGCAGCAGAGCAGTGGTTCGCCACGAGAATGTGTGACCGAAGAGGAAAAACAGCGGTATCTCCGAGAATATAAGGAAAGAGAGGGTACTGATCTCGACCCAACCCAAATCCAAAAAATTCCCGAACAAAGGCAGGTGTCGAAAGCATATTTGAATAATTTTTGGGGGAGGTGAGTATTTTTTTCCCCGATATTGTTTCCATTCAGTGCTGTAGTAATTTTAGATTGAAATATTTTATAATCTTTATTTTCAGATGGGGTATGAACCTGAATAAGACCCGTCTCACTTATGTCAACACTCTGCCGGATTTTAATAAAATGTTAGCGGACCCTACAAAAAAGGTAACACAATTTAAAATAAATTATTTTAATGAAAAATTATCCTATTTTATTTAAAATTATTATATATATATATATATATATATATATATATATATATATATATATATATATATTTTTCAGGTGAAAGACATTTATTTCATTCACAATACGGCCGCCTTACAGTGGGAGTCCCGCAGCGAGTTTATCGAACAGGATGCTTCGACCAACATCTTCATCGCATCCTTTACAACTGCCTGGGCTCGTTTAAAACTTTACGAGGAAATGGAAAAGTTGGGAACCGCCCTGTTATACCATGACACCGATTCTATAATCTACGCCAGAAATGGAAGTAATGATCCGGCAATTGGAAATTTTTTAGGAGAGTTCACCGATGAATTGGATGGTGACGTCATAACTACTTTTGTTTCTGGTAACCATCCCTTTTTTAAATAATCTTTTAAACATTTTTAAATTCTGTTTTATTAAAACGTAATTTTTATTGTCTAAAAAAATTCTTTTGAAAACTTTATTTATTTATTTATTTATTTTAGGAGGAGCCAAGAACTATGCTTATTCCACAAGATCCGGAAAGACATGTTGCAAAGTGAGGGGCTTCTCGCTGAATGCCAGAAACTCGGAAATTCTAAATTTCGAGTCTGTCAAAGACCTGGTACGTACTCTGGACAACACTGCAACAATCCCTCTTCATAATCCTGCTAAAATCACTCGACTGCCGAAGAAGAGGAAAATCGTGAACGTTCCGGAGACAAAAGTGTATATCGTATGGTATACGATAAGAGAGTAATCAACCGTGACGATTTCACAACCTTACCATACGGATATTGATTTAAGAGAGTGGAGGCGACCCACTTAGAAAAAAGCAGTGGAGGCTATACCCACTTAGAAAAAAGCAGTGGAGGCTATACCCACTTAGAAAAAAGCAGTGGAGGCTATACCCACTTAAAAAAAGCAGTGGCGACGTCCACTTTAATAACCGCGGAGTGCCACTGGAGAAGGGTCCTCGTCCCGCACTCTGGATAGTTACTTGTAACTAACAGATGTCTCCTATTTCCATTGCAGAAAAAAAAAACTATTGAATTAATTATACAAATTTTATTTAGATTAAATTTTTTAAAAAATAATATTAAGAATGAGTGTACAAATGTTTGTGAGTGAATGAATGTTGTCATGAAAGTGAAAGAAAAAAGCTACACTTTTTTTTAAAAATTATTTATTGAAAAAACGCATTTTAAAAATATTTTACAAAATGTTTTAATATTTCAGCCATCTATTTTTTCTAGCAAAGAATGCTGGTGAATAAACTACTGAAGGTGAGTCATTTAACATTTTTTTATTGACAACAAATTTTTCAGGTATTTTCATTTCTTTTAATGCTTCGAAAAATTCTTTTTGTCCTTTGGGTTGTTTCTTTTCGTTTCTCAATACATTGTTTATTAAATGAGTGATGTTTGTTCCAGGTAAAAGTTTTTGTCTATACAAAATTTCGCCTTTTTCAGTCCACGTCAACAGTTCTTTATTCTCTTGTAAGAATTGTAAAAGCTCTTTAGCTCGATCCTTTTGACTCTTGGGTACGACATTCATGAGTTGCGTTTCTATCAAGTTATCACTTTCTGTCATTTTTTCTTCTTCTTTAATTTCTTTAGGATTTTCTTCCACTTCATTTTCCTCCACTGCTTGAGTTGGTTCGCTTTTGTTTTCCAAAAAAGTAGGAAACTTAACGAACCGCTGAAGAATTTGTAAATATAACTCTGCTTTTTCATTGTCGGAAATATTTTTATTTTTTAAAATATCATGCATTTGCCTGTCCAACTCGGATAAATATTCGACAGTGTTAGTTTGTAGCCTATCTTCCGGCATAAGAATAAATTTTTTAGCGTACTCCATTGATTAAAGATGTTAGAGCTGTTATGGCCGCTGGAATCAGAAATCCTAAGAATCCGTCACCTCGTTGAATGAGTACTGCTCTCTTACGGAATAAAGGTACTTTTTTGTCTGCAATTTTTCTTAAGCTTCTTTTAAAAGGTGAAAGTTTCTTCTTTTGATTTTTATTGAGAGGAATGTTACCTTTTAACAAATTAAATACACATTCACAAATATGTTTAATAGATTTTGCTGGACAATGTTTTAAAAATTTCCGCTTTGATTTTGATTTAGCCACAGCTTTTAAGACCTCGAGACAACAGTGTTTACTGTCCGACATTCTAATCACATTTGATTATTTTATTCTTTGTGAGATTTATTTTATACCATTTCCCAAAAGATTGAGCTTTGATAAATGCACAGTGATTTCTGCTAACGTGTCTAAAATTACAGTTAACTTGAAAGGGATTCAAATCACTGATTTTCGGACACCCTAGAGTTTCTAAGTTCACACAATAACGATTCGTAAAAGTTTGAATAAATTTTGTTTTTTCAACTCCTTTTATATAAATCTTTTCATAATTCTGAAATATATCTTCTAAAATGAAATATAACTCTATGTATGGTAATTCTCCAAAACTCCAATCATATCCATGCGTATTATTTTTTATCCAAAAATATTGTCTTTTCTCATGCTTACTTAGCTTTATGAAACTAAATGGTGGTTGAAATGTCCAATTATTTAAGTTATTGTTATTTAGATCAAAGATTGCGAGTTCTTTTATAATAAATCGGTTTTTATCAAATAAAAATCCTTCGAAATCTAAAACGATACTACTCATCTTCGCTAAGGTTAGTGGGCAAATGACTATCGTATCTGGTACACGATCATTTTATCTTTCGGTAATATACCTGTGCGCAGGCGCATATTATCATCAGTATCTGGTTTTAAATCGACTAACAAGTAACCAAAGGGTTTCGAAGTGGCGTCTTGATACACTTCTTGGAAAAATTTTACTTTTGTTGGATAGAGTTGTCGACCTAAATGTGTGATTTGACTTTGATCACGAGGATTTTTAAAAAACATAAGATAATGAGCATTTAGAGATATTTCTCTCATTTCTTTTCCTTTATGGAATATATTTTGAACTATAAAAATTACGGACACATTACGATGATGACTATGTTTAGTAAACAGATGCGTCAATTTGGAATTACTTCCTAATTCAGACATAAGATCATCGAGAATAATTAATGCATTTGAAATAGTATTTAAATCAGAAGGAACGCCCTCATGAAATGTCACATTCGGTATTGTTTCAAACATGGTTTGATACGCTCCGTAACACCAAATAACCGATTTTGGAAAAGGTTCATTAATTTTAGATTCAATTATTTTTTTGCAGAGCTGGCTTTTTCCACATCCTGTTGGACCAGCCAAAATGCACGTGAACGAATGCCTAAGGTTAGGGAACTCCATAATTTATAAAGGAGAATGAATAAACGAGAATATTTATTAAAAATAAATAACGCAAATAACGGTATGTAAATAAAAACACAAAATAAAATATCACAACATTTTAAAAAAATAATAATTTTATTGTTTGAAAGCAAAACGTACACCAAATTTCTTTTTCACAAATTGATACATGACGAAATCATTTTTTCGATTTACATTGAGATTTTTTACAACGGATAACATAGATATATCGCGACAACGATTATAAATGAAGAAAGTACAATAGGCTCCACATACGTTAGATGTGAGTGATTGAAAAGATACAGAATTCCAACATACATTAGAAATATTAAATAATTTATAAACATTAAGTCCGTAGAAATCTGGAGAATGGCCATAGGAATCGAAAAATTCCAGTGTTTTTCCTTCAGTCATGTACAGAGCTAACCAATGCGATCCTGGTAAAGTTGATTCATCAGTGTTGACGATAATAGCTTCATTTTCTTGTAATAAGGGTATCGTGTCTCTTGAATAAACACCTTTGAACCTAAACGCTGTTATAGGGTCTTTTGTTAAAATTTTACAAATCTTTTTTCCATCCATTGTTTAATTTCCAAAATCGTATATAATGTCACGTGCTTTGTTAATTTCTATGACGTTTTCAAATTCTGCGAACACAATAACGCACACTGTTTTTTCTAACGGTTGCTCGAATTTCATTTCAACTCGTAAATTACTGTGTTTTATTAAATTGAAATGATCGCCATCACATAAATCAGGTGATAAGTCAAAAGCATATAGAGTGTAACCATCACAAAATTCTTCTCTGGAAATAAAGTTACCTTTATCACTTCTCATGTGCTCAGTGCTCATGAACAAATTTTGATAAGCTCTTATATATTGTTTTTGTGAAAAGTTGAGTTCTAATGGATTATGGGGGACTAGTTGACCATCAACGTAGACGGCGATAAAATTTGAATTAAAATGTTTAAATTCGAAAGGATTTTTTTCAAATGTTCCATGAAATGCGTCATTTTCAACACATCCTATGATAAGTCGTTTAGGAATTTGTCCCACAAATACATTGTCTTGCACAAATGACATGTTTCCTTTAGGAATGGAATACACTTTACAGAGCACTCGATTGATAGGATATTTTGCAGTATCTTTTTCTAATGCTTTTGCATGTCCTAGAATGATTCCGGGACTTACACGTACTTTTCTTACTAAAAGCGAAATTCTATCTAATACAACTTTATATCCCGACTTTCCTATTAGACAAAACTCGGGTTTACTACGATTTAATTTAATTTTTATATCCACCATGTTTAATAATAACCTGTTTTGATGAAACAAATCACTATGAATACAACCAATCATATCCACAGTGGCACTTAACTTGAAATAATCTGATCTTTTTTTAAGACCATCGTTTGAATCTTTATAATAAAGTTCGGCCGTCAATTGGGAGGTTTTACTGTCATAACCATGGTTTAAAAGTGTTTCAATGTAAGATCGATAAGGATAAGTATTGCTAGAATTAGATATGATGCGGTCGTTTAAAGAAACATCCACTTGAGAAAACAAAGAATGCAGAAATAAATTCACTGGACCAATTTTATCGTCAGCTGTTAAATTGGTATTATCGTTTTTTAAAATTTTTGCTTGTACGTGAAGTTGAGTTTGGCTTAGATCAATAAATTCATCGCCAGAACCAGATATATGAAATTCAACGGGTCCGCCATCAAACACATTCGATAATGGGTGAAATTCAACCCACTGTCCACTTTGTATAACTGTTTGTGTGCCGGGCATCTGAAACAATTCCAGTTCAGACTTCACACATTCCGGGGAACCTTTTAAAAGAAATGTCATGATGAGTCGAAAATATCACGTCCTTTCACTTTCTGTTTCTTTGATGAAATAAATGATATTTTTCTTAGTCTTGCGTTTTCTTTTATAGCGTCCACTGCCAATCATTGACTGTATTTTGCCAAGTGCTTTATTGGCTAGATTTTTACCCGACTCTTTTGCTCTATTTTTGGCTGATGTTTTCAAATCTTGGCCTGCTAGTACATCGGACATAACACGTGATCCTGTGACTAATGCTTCTTTTCCAACAGTTTTTGACCCACGAACAATGTATGGTAGGGCTGCTCTAAATAAATATGCCGCCCAGACCATAGCCTTTTTGATACGACACACCACGATAATAAGGTAAACCGTTTCCCGCTTGGGAAGCATAATGGTCTTCCAACTTCTTGGAACAGCAAACATAAGGTACTTTCATCTTGACTGCTTATCTTGAAATGAAGCCTTTTTTAAAAAACACTCAATATTTATAATATTTGTCGCATTCGGAAATGCAGTACAACCATCACTTTACCTCTTTCAAACGGAACAAAATCACCTGAATTCAGTCTGAGTTCAATTTGAATTGTTTGAAATGAATGTCTCATTAAGGGTAAGTATTGAGGTCTATCATAATACTGACTGATAGTTTCACCATCATGTCCTTTTATTCGAACGATCCGCAGTAAAGGGGGTTGTGTATCTCCGACAATTTGGGGTGAAATAAGATCTGTGTACACATAGAAAACTGAAAAATTAGACCACGCGTCAGCCACAAATTCACTTTTCTGGTTACCCGTAATGATTGCATCTCGTTGGAACCCTAACAATTCACCTAACTTCTCTAAATGAAGGCTGCACCCCTGAACGGCGTTAATTTTTACTCGTTTCGTAGCTTTATTGTAATTTATTGTAAACCGACTTGGATTTTTAGGTAAAGCAAGTTGTATAGCTGATACAATATCGAACATTGATTCATAACACCCCACATCAATTGTTTGCTTAACAGTCGAGGCGATATTACCATTACTAATCGTGTATCGAAAATAATTATTAGTTTCATTAACGTTCAGCCAAGAATGCGGATAGATGATTTCAGATAGGCCGACTTCCCATTCACCTCTTAAATCCACTGGTATAGGTAATTGAGTTTTGAAATGAGAGATTTTGTTATCAGGAAAGAATCGTGTAGAGCTATCAGAAGGTAACGTCACATAGAAAGACATTTTTAAAAATGAATCTTAAACGAATACGCTTCACTATTTATACTTTATGAACATCCGTCACCCAATCATTAAACTTATCCGAATAACCTAGAAATTTAACAAAATATTGCATCTTTCCATTGATTTTTTTCTTCTTAATTATTTTTTCAACTGGATAAAATCCAGAATCGACTACTTTTTGTAATTCTTCTGCATAAAAGGTATCTTCGATTGATTCATTCATTAAATCTTTCAATTTATACACTATAGGATTTCGTGGGATTATTTTATCTATTACAAATAATTCAAGTGTCCAATTATTTTCATATCCTTTTTCAAAATGACGTTTGGACTTATTAATGCGGACAGCGTCACCTATTTGAAAAACAGGCTTATCATTATTCACCTTATCACTATATAAATTATTCCATACTTCTTTTTGATTATCAATATTCACTGAGGCTGGTTCCATTTTAATACTTCTGTGTTTGGTATGATTATAACTATGCACTAACTTTGAAATGACGTCAATATATTTTTTCGTGTTAAATTCTGTAAAGTATTTCCACATCTTAGTTTTTAAAGTGCGATTAAATCTTTCAACTATACTTGCTTTAGTTTCATTATTTGTAGTAAAAAAATGAACTCCTATCTTTTTAAGATATTGTTGTACAAGTTTATTTGTAAATTCCGTACCTTTGTCTGACTGTAAATTTTCTGGTTTTCTTTCTTTAAAAATAGTTTTTAAAGCAGACAATATATTTTTGGCTGATTTGTCTTTTACAGGAACAGCCCAAGCAAACTTTGAGAAACAATCTATGCAAGTCAACAAATATTTGAATCCATTATTAAATTTTGCTAAAGATTGCATGTCAACTAAATCAATTTGAAATTGTTCATCTATACCTCCAACAATCACTCGATTCCGTTTAAATTTCTTTTTTACTGGTTTATGCAAAGTATAAGAATCTTTAGTCTCTAACCATTTCTTTACGTCACTTTTCTTCACTTTACCTTTCACAGAATTATAAATAGCATTTACACCTCCAAAACTTCCTGGATTTTCAGGTTTCGTGTAAACGGATGAAAGTAAACGATCCATAATCTATTTCAAAAATTTTGAGCAATAATCAGAATTTTTTTTTCTTTCTAATAACAGTTTTATATCTAACAGTTAAAATTATCACTCATAAACATTGATAAAAATAATGGTATGCAATAATTTTAATAAAATTAAATAGTAATACCTATACAAGTATTGAATATTTTTTTTTCCTTTTTTAAATTGAAGCAAGAATTTTATTTTAAGAACCTGAAAAAAAGTATTATACTGAAAAAGAAAAGTCATGCCTGCTGAAATAGAAAAAGAGAGAGAAAAAAAAATATGTAGTTAACATAATTAAATTTATTTCGAAAACAAATTAAAAATAATAATAAATATAACAAATTAAAATTCATACGAACAGAAATCTTTTCTAGCAGCATCTATACATACATCCAACCGTATATTTTTTAAATAAGTCTCACTTAAAAAGTCAATGAGCGGTTCACGTTCTGGATAAAGTTCGTTTTCACATAGTTCTTTTTCAAAGTCTTTCACAACTCCCACAACATTGAGGTACATGCAGGACTCATTAAAGTCCTTCACGGATACTAAATCACCCACCTCAACGTCTTCATCTTCCACTCTCAGAGGAGGGCTAAGACCCTTTTTTTCACCGATGAGTCTATATAACACTAGGGTGAGGCAGTGGTTCATACTTCTCTCCGCTTCTTCATAACGGCTACTGTTTGGCTTCTCCACTGGTAGCAAGCGTTTTGATATCATTTTAAAAGTTTTTAAAAAGTCTCTAGACTTGAACTTCAGGGTGATGTAGCTGGAAATGATATCCTCCTGTACACGTCTGATAGCCATCCACTGGGCAAAGGTGATATCGAGGGGGAATTTGTACACGCGACCACTTCGACACGTATGTTCATGAGTCAAGGAGTATTTGCCGTCATCAGTCATCAGAATGTAGAAATCCTTTTTGTTGTCTGGATTGAGAGCCTCTAAAGCAAGATTGATTTCCACAATGTCAAATATGTTAGTAGGAGGCCCATGCTTGAAACAAATATTAAACTGCTCCGGTTGCAACGTCAGACCAACTGTCGAGGGATAATAGTTGTTTCCATATCGATTGAACTTTCTAATGTGAATCGAAGTTTTCTCCTTAAAAGTACTTGCTAGTATAAAGTGGTTGTCTCCAATAGGAAAATAATGTTCTGGATAGGCACCCTCTTGGAAAAGACCTTTCCTCTTTGGTACATCCTAAAAATGTAAAAAAGAAATGTTTTGAGTCACCAAGAAAAACAAACATGCAAAACCTAATTACTGTTTAGACATTAACTACATTATTTCGAACTACTATTTCTAAGTAAATTGTATATTAATATATAATGTAAAGTTTAAGAGTAAAATATAATTTCTAAGCAAATTGTATATTAATATTTAATGTAAAGTTTAAAAGTAAAATATAAGGATAAGTTTCGAATAGGAGTGTTAAAAACATTTAGTAAAAGAAATTAAAAATTATGTTTAGCCTGGAAAATCTATTAACATTAAATAAAAATATTATTACACATGAAGATAAAATAAGGGTAAAAAATATAGAAGTACTTACTTGAATTTCATCGTGTTTTCTTTTCAATGAAGAGTTGGCTTCCATAACTATCTAAAGACTGTGAGACTCCACTTAAGAAATAAATATTAACAATTTTCACGAAGTAACTACATACGTCAGAGCAAAGGAACTTGTTATATACGATAGGGAAATTATAATCAACACAGTATTAATCGTTGCCAACAAAGGAAATATAACTCTAACAGCCAATCAGAAAAATATCAATCTGTCACATGCTTAACTACTTACCAGTGCAAGTGAAAGGAACTGAATTCAACACACACGTCATAGACCAAGATCCAACTTGTTATACCTTATCAGAATGACTCGCTCTGTAATCAGTAGTTGTGTTATCACACAAAACACGTCACACAAAACACGTGTATGGTCAGTACCGTTGCCATCCAGAGAAAGTTATAATAACATTAAGAGGGGCAGAAATAATTATTTAATAACTATCAAAGGTTAAGTGAAACTATATCGATTAAACTGTATTAAGATATCGATATCAAACAGTTTTTATTTATACACGTGTTCAAAATACAAAAGTTAAACTTATTAACACATATCTAACCAAGCATTCGTGGGTCAGTGGTTATGATATCCAACTACTGACCCACGAAGGCTTTTTGATGGCGTGAGTTCGATCCTCAGCCTTAATTATATTTAATAAATAATATTAAAAGCAGATTTAAATAATAAAATAGATTTAAAGTTATTTTATTCCCACATAGATGGCGCCACTAGATCAAAAGCATGATATCATTTATTTATTATGTAATAAAAGATGACGTCATAACTTCAGAATACACAATTTCTCCCCCAAATAACAAAGTTTCTAAGTGTTGCCATCCTTAAAAAACTAATATTAAAATAATAAGTGTTGCCACCCTCAAAAAACTAATAAATTAAATAATATTTAAAAAACGAAACTAAATTAAAAACAGAAACCGAAACTAAAAATATATTAGGCTTAAGAAAAAAAAGAAATAAGCTCCCCATGACGTTGCAGACGAAGGTTGGGCAGAAATAAGCACCCCTTAACTGCCCATCGTTTCCGCCGCATACATGCCTGCAGTTACTACTACTGACACTTTAATGACTTTTTTTATCTTTTTTCAGTTCACTACAGAGCATTGATATTAATATCAAGTCATTGGATGGGTATCAAAATTTCTAAAAACATATACATATGCCAAAAAATATTTATTAAACGTTTTAAACAAATTTTTTTTTGATGTCCGTGTAACCCTAGATTGTTAGCACAGGTGTCTCTAAAATCGATAATCATGCAAATATGAAGTAAGAACACTCTTTTTTGCTTACACTTAATGTGAACTATTTATTTCGGTTATAGGCATCCTTCTCCTCTGCTTACTAATTAATATTATGTTCTGCATTTGAGGGGGTCATTTGGCGGACACTTTAATGATTTTTCGTATTTTTTCTGTTCACTATAGAGCATTGATTTTAATATCAAGTCATTGCGTGGGTGTCAAAATTCCTAAAAACATATACATATGCCAAAAAAAAAAATTTTTATTAAACATTTTAAAATTTTTTTTATTTATGTCCATGCCACTCTAGATTGTTAACACAGGTGTCGTTAAAATCGATAATAATATAATGATGCAAATATGAAGAACATTCTTTTTGGCTTGCAATTAATGTGAATTTCGGTCTATTTCGGTTATAGACATTGTTTTCTTGTTTTTTCTAATTATATTACTATCTACTATATTATTATTTGGCTGGGTTATTTAGGGGAGACTTTAAATTATCTATAATAATTTTTTGATTCACAAGAGAGCTTTGATATTAATACCAAATTAAAGTATAGGTGTCAAAATTTTAAAAAGCATATAAATTCGTTAAAAAATACTTATTAAACATTTTCATAAATTTTTTTATTTGTCCTTTTCATCCTTAGATTGATAGCACAGGTGTCGATTTTAGCGATACCTTTTGTGATTTGTGTTGAACCTGAAAAGATCCTCAAGAAAGAGGTTGGGAAAATTTTTTCAGGAGATGAAGCCAACAAGAATCGTTGCTCCCTGAAAATCAAAAATGTAAACATAAGAAGTAAATATATATATATATATATATATATATATATATATATATATATATATATATATATATATATATATATATATATATATATATATATGTGTGTGTGTGTGTGTGTGTGTAATAATCCTGTTAAACTTGTAATAAAAGGGTTAAAATCCCTTTTAATTTTGTATATAGATAGCTTAAATAATGCAGTCGTAAGCCATGTTACACACAAAAAATCTTTATTAATGGTAGTAGGCTGGTATCGATAACAGTTCACATCCACACTCCGCAAGGGAGAGGATGGACAAGACTTTGGACAATTCCGGAACAAATTATTATGATCAGAACATAATGAAAAAGCCATGCGAAAAGCATTGCTCTCGCTTTTATACTAACACATTTTGTAGTAAAAAGGCGCAGTCTTTGAAATACTTGTATCCTTACGCATTAAGGAAAATCATTTCATGCTTCCTTATATGGAAGTGAAAGGGGGAGAGATTCTATAAATAACTCAATCGTATGTTTATCAGCCTTGACTTCCCAAAATAGAATCTCTCTACGCTTATTCTTTAACAAAGACATTTTATTAAAACGAAAGAGATTTAATTCTTTTATTAATACAAAAGTATTATACTTTTTGTATTACATCCCCCCCAAAAAAGATTTTTGGCAAGCCAAAAAGAAATCATAATAAAATTTAGAATTCTCTGAACTTTTAAAATTTATGTTGGTACGACTGTTCCTTTTCACTACTACAAATAACATTTTTTTAATTATCAGTAAAAAAAAAAAACAACTATATACAATGACAATAACAAAAACATGATAATACACTTTATCTGTTTAGGCAACTAAACAGAAAGAAAAATGAAACATATTTTTATAACTAATCTACTAAATATTTCAAAAATTTTTCACACAAAAATATACATAATTTTTATGGAAACGAACTGGACAACAAGTGTCTTTACTCAGAATTTAAGATTCTGTATGGTTAAAGGATTATATACTTAATGAAAATCTGTATTCTACTAAAATTTTCAAAAAAAAAAAAGTTTTTTTTTTTTTTTTACACAAAAATATACATAATTTTTATGGAAATGAACTGGACAACAAGTGTCTTTAATCAGAATTAAGATTCTGTATGGTCTAAACATCTTAAACTTTTATTTTTTTTCACAATCTTTGACCTTAACATATGAGAATTCTGTTGTTAATGTGCAAGAATAAGTTGTCATTGTTAGAATTAGCAGAGATGATCAGTCTCTTACCAACTTGAGTAACAACTGGCCCGACACAATTAATAAACAAACAAAAATCTTTGCAAGTTTGCAACCCTACTAAAGCATACAGTAACTCAGTATCAAGTATAAAAAACTTAGCTGAGTTAACAATTTCGCCTATCGTAATAAGGGGAAACTCACACAATTTGTTAAGTGTGAAATGTCCTTTTGTTTGGGTAACATTTAATTTTCCACATTTTTAATAGGAATATTTAGTTTTGACCAAGTCCGAAAAAGAAAAAGCATTACAAATTTCTTTTAGTTTTGTTTTTGTTTGAAAAGCTGAAAAATTTTGAATTTTGTTTGCCGTCACAAATTTAATTGACGTTTGAAACACATTTATTTCCCTCAAAAACATTTTAAATGCATAAAAATACACTATTATATAATAATTTTAAAGAAAAGCAATCTAACTATTCATAATATAACATACTCAGTTATTCATAATTTATAAAGAAAAAGCAATATAAAAACAAGAAATGCACTTTAACTCTTAATAAAATTCTATTGATTAAATTTCATTATAAAAAGTTTAGAGCACTTTCATATCCAATATCAATAAAATATTTAATCATAAGAATGAGAGAGAAAAATAAGAGGATAAAAAAATTTATATCTACAGTATTTTCTTTTCTTTTTTGCTAACCTTTTTTTTTTCGGCCTTCATGACTTTTTATGTTGAAGAGAAACAAAAAATATATCATTGCACTTCATGAATATTCATGATTAAGATTCGCGCACATTCACTTTTGTTTTCACAATTTGAGCACTACGGAATTGTAGGGTCATCTCGATCAACACTATGGGTTTCAGAGAGGCATGTGACGAGCTCGAGCCAACGTCAGCATTCTCACAGCGATGAGGTGTACAGGTAGTGAAATCAATCTTTCCTTCCTTCATTCTTTTTTTCACTGCAGAATAGGCAACTTTCTTCTTTCGTCCTTCGTCCCCCGGGATGAGGTTTTATCAACGTTGTAGTCAGCCGGAAAATAGATAACAAGGGTTTCCTCAGCAAGTAACCATCCTGGCGTCTTGTAATAATCCTGTTAAACTTGTAATAAAAGGGTTAAAATCCCTTTTAATTTTGTATATAGATAGCTTAAATAATGCAGTCGTAAGCCATGTTACACACAAAAAATCTTTATTAATGGTAGTAGGCTGGTATCGATAACAGTTCACATCCACACTCCGCAAGGGAGAGGATGGACAAGACTTTGGACAATTCCGGAACAAATTATTATGATCAGAACATAATGAAAAAGCCATGCGAAAAGCATTGCTCTCGCTTTTATACTAACACATTTTGTAGTAAAAAGGCACAGTCTTTGAAATACTTGTATCCTTACGCATTAAGGAAAATCATTTCATGCTTCCTTATATGGAAGTGAAAGGGGGAGAGATTCTATAAATAACTCAATCGTATGTTTATCAGCCTTGACTTCCCAAAATAGAATCTCTCTACGCTTATTCTTTAACAAAGACATTTTATTAAAATGAAAGAGATTTAATTCTTTTATTAATACAAAAGTATTATACTTTTTGTATTACATCCCCCCCAAAAAAGATTTTTGGCAAGCCAAAAAGAAATCATAATAAAATTTAGAATTCTCTGAACTTTTAAAATTTATGTTGGTACGACTGTTCCTTTTCACTACTACAAATAACATTTTTTTAATTATCAGTAAAAAAAAAAAACAACTATATACAATGACAATAACAAAAACATGATAATACACTTTATCTGTTTAGGCAACTAAACAGAAAGAAAAATGAAACATATTTTTATAACTAATCTACTAAATATTTCAAAAATTTTTCACACAAAAATATACATAATTTTTATGGAAACGAACTGGACAACAAGTGTCTTTACTCAGAATTTAAGATTCTGTATGGTTAAAGGATTATATACTTAATGAAAATCTGTATTCTACTAAAATTTTCAAAAAAAAAAAAAGTTTTTTTTTTTTTTTTACACAAAAATATACATAATTTTTATGGAAATGAACTGGACAACAAGTGTCTTTAATCAGAATTAAGATTCTGTATGGTCTAAACATCTTAAACTTTTATTTTTTTTCACAATCTTTGACCTTAACATATGAGAATTCTGTTGTTAATGTGCAAGAATAAGTTGTCATTGTTAGAATTAGCAGAGATGATCAGTCTCTTACCAACTTGAGTAACAACTGGCCCGACACAATTAATAAACAAACAAAAATCTTTGCAAGTTTGCAACCCTACTAAAGCATACAGTAACTCAGTATCAAGTATAAAAAACTTAGCTGAGTTAACAATTTCGCCTATCGTAATAAGGGGAAACTCACACAATTTGTTAAGTGTGAAATGTCCTTTTGTTTGGGTAACATTTAATTTTCCACATTTTTAATAGGAATATTTAGTTTTGACCAAGTCCGAAAAAGAAAAAGCATTACAAATTTCTTTTAGTTTTGTTTTTGTTTGAAAAGCTGAAAAATTTTGAATTTTGTTTGCCGTCACAAATTTAATTGACGTTTGAAACACATTTATTTCCCTCAAAAACATTTTAAATGCATAAAAATACACTATTATATAATAATTTTAAAGAAAAGCAATCTAACTATTCATAATATAACATACTCAGTTATTCATAATTTATAAAGAAAAAGCAATATAAAAACAAGAAATGCACTTTAACTCTTAATAAAATTCTATTGATTAAATTTCATTATAAAAAGTTTAGAGCACTTTCATATCCAATATCAATAAAATATTTAATCATAAGAATGAGAGAGAAAAATAAGAGGATAAAAAAATTTATATCTACAGTATTTTCTTTTCTTTTTTGCTAACCTTTTTTTTTTCGGCCTTCATGACTTTTTATGTTGAAGAGAAACAAAAAATATATCATTGCACTTCATGAATATTCATGATTAAGATTCGCGCACATTCACTTTTGTTTTCACAATTTGAGCACTACGGAATTGTAGGGTCATCTCGATCAACACTATGGGTTTCAGAGAGGCATGTGACGAGCTCGAGCCAACGTCAGCATTCTCACAGCGATGAGGTGTACAGGTAGTGAAATCAATCTTTCCTTCCTTCATTCTTTTTTTCACTGCAGAATAGGCAACTTTCTTCTTTCGTCCTTCGTCCCCCGGGATGAGGTTTTATCAACGTTGTAGTCAGCCGGAAAATAGATAACAAGGGTTTCCTCAACAAGTAACCATCCTGGCGTCTTGTAATAATCCTGTTAAACTTGTAATAAAAGGGTTAAAATCCCTTTTAATTTTGTATATAGATAGCTTAAATAATGCAGTCGTAAACCATGTTACACACAAAAAATCTTTATTAATGGTAGTAGGCTGGTATCGATAACAGTTCACATCCACACTCCGCAAGGGAGAGGATGGACAAGACTTTGGACAATTCCGGAACAAATTATTATGATCAGAACATAATGAAAAAGCCATGCGAAAAGCATTGCTCTCGCTTTTATACTAACACATTTTGTAGTAAAAAGGCACAGTCTTTGAAATACTTGTATCCTTACGCATTAAGGAAAATCATTTCATGCTTCCTTATATGGAAGTGAAAGGGGGAGAGATTCTATAAATAACTCAATCGTATGTTTATCAGCCTTGACTTCCCAAAATAGAATCTCTCTACGCTTATTCTTTAACAAAGACAATTTATTAAAACGAAAGAGATTTAATTCTTTTATTAATACAAAAGTATTATATTTTTTGTATTACATATATATATATATATATTGTTGTGTTGATGATCTTTTGACTCGGGATCCAGAAACTGGTACTTTTCTGGTACTTTTCTTGTATCACTGAAGCATTTAGATTACTTCCAATGAATCTTGGAGCACCATGAATCCTAATAAATCTTGGAGCATCACATACCCCGATGGATCCCAAAGCATCGCGCATCCCAATAAATCTTGCAGCATCACTAACTGCAATGGATCCGAACGTATTGCGCACCCCAAAAAATCTTGGAGCATCAATAACCCCAATGGATCCCAAAGCATCGCGCATCCCAATAAATCCTGGAGCATCACTAACCCCAATGGATCCCAAAGCATCGTGCATCCCAATAAATCTTGGAGCATTAATAACCCCAATGGATCCCAAAGCATCGCGCATCCCAATAAATCTTCGAGCATCAATAACCCCAATGAATCCCAAAGCATCGCGCATCCCAATAAATCTTGCAGCATCACTAACTGCAATGGATCCGAACGTATTGCGCACCCCAAAAAATCTTGGAGCATCAATAACCCCAATGAATCCCAAAGCATCGTGCATCCCAATAAATCTTGGAGCATCAATAACCCCAATAAATCCCAAAGCATCGTGCACCCCAAAAAATCTTGGAGCATCAATAACCCCAATGGATCCCAAAGCATCGTGCATCCCAATAAATCTTGGAGCATCAATAACCCCAATGGATCCCAAAGCATCGTGCACCCCAAAAAATCTTGGAGCATCAATAACCCCAATGGATCCCAAAGCATCGTGCACCCCAAAAAATCTTGGAGCATCAATAACCCCAATGGATCCCAAAGCATCGTGCACCCCAAAAAATCTTGGAGCATCAATAACCCCAATGGATCCCAAAGCATCGTGCACCCCAAAAAATCTTGGAGCATCAATAACCCCAATGGATCCCAAAGCATCGTGCACCCCAAAAAATCTTGGAGCATCAATAACCCCAATGGATCCCAAAGCATCGTGCACCCCAAAAAATCTTGGAGCATCAATGACCCCAATGGATCCCAAAGCATCGTGCATCCCAATAAATCCTGGAGCATCACTAACCCCAATGGATCCCAAAGCATCGTGCATCCCAATAAATCCTGGAGCATCAATAACCCCAATGGATCCCAAAGCATCGCGCAACCCAATAAAGCTTGGAGCATCAATAACTCCGATGGATCCCAAAGCATCGCGCATCCCAATAAATCTTGCAGCATCACTAACTGCAATAGATCCGAACGTATTGCGCACCCCAAAAAATCTTGGAGCATCAATAACCCCAATGGATCCCAAAGCATCGCGCATCCCAATAAAGCTTGGAGCATCAATAACCCCAATGGATCCCAAAACATCGCGCATCCCAATAAATCTTGGAGCATCAATAACCCCAATGGATCCCAAAGCATCGCGCAACCCAATAAAGCTTGGAGCATCAATAACCCCGATGGATCCCAAAGCATCGCGCATCCCAATAAATCTTGCAGCATCACTAACTGCAATGGATCCGAACGTATTGCGCACCCCAAAAATTCACTAGAGCATCAATAACCCCAATGGATCCCAAAGCATCGCGCATCCCAATATATCCTGGAGCATCACTAACCCCAATGGATCCCAAAGCATCGTGCATCCCAATAAATCTTGGAGCATCAATAACCCCAATGGATCCCAAAGCATCGCGCATCCCAATAAATCTTGGAGCATCAATAACCCCAATGGATCCCAAAGCATCGCGCATCCCAATAAATCCTGGAGCATCACTAACCCCAATGGATCCCAAAGCATCGTGCATCCCAATAAATCTTGGAGCATCAATAACCCCAATGGATCCCAAAGCATCGCGCATCCCAATAAATCTTCGAGCATCAATAACCCCAATGGATCCCAAAGCATCGCGCATCCCAATAAATCCTGGAGCATCACTAACCCCAATGGATCCCAAAGCATCGCGCATCTTAATAAATCTTCGAGCATCAATAACCGCAATGGATCCCAAAGCATCGCGCATCCCAATAAATCCTGGAGCATCACTAACCCCAATGGATCCCAAAGCATCGTGCATCCCAATAAATCTTGGAGCATCAATAACCCCAATGGATCCCAAAGCATCGCGCATCCCAATAAATCTTCGAGCATCACTAACCCCAATGGATCCCAAAGCATCGCGCATCCCAATAAATCCTGGAGCATCACTAACCCCAATGGATCCCAAAGCATCGCGCATCCCAATAAATCTTCGAGCATCAATAGCCCCAATGGATCCCAAAGCATCGCGCATCCCAATAAATCCTGGAGCATCAATAACCCCAATGGATCCCAAAGCATCGTGCATCCCAATAAATTTTGGAGCATCAATAACCCCAATGGATCCCAAAGCATCGCGCATCCCAATAAATCTTCGAGCATCAATAACCCCAATGGATCCCAAAGCATCGCGCATCCCAATAAATCCTGGAGCATCACTAACCCCAATGGATCCCAAAGCATCGTGCATCCCAATAAATCTTGGAGCATCAATAACCCCAATGGATCCCAAAGCATCGCGCATCCCAATAAATCTTCGAGCATCAATAACCCCAATGGATCCCAAAGCATCGCGCATCCCAATAAATCCTGGAGCATCACTAACCCCAATGGATCCCAAAGCATCGCGCATCCCAATAAATCTTCGAGCATCAATAACCTCAATGGATCCCAAAGCATCGCGCATCCCAATAAATCCTGGAGCATCACTAACCCCAATGGATCCCAAAGCATCGCGCATCCCAATAAATCTTCGAGCATCAATAACCCCAATGGATCCCAAAGCATCGCGCATCCCAATAAATCCTGGAGCATCACTAACCCCAATGGATCCCAAAGCATCGTGCATCCCAATCAATCTTGGAGCATCAGTAACCCCAATGGATCCCAAAGCATCGCGTATCCCAATAAATCTTCGAGCATCAATAACCCCAATGGATCCCAAAGCATCGCGCATCCCAATAAATCGTCGAGCATCAATAACCCCAATGGATCCCAAAGCATCGCGCATCCCAATAAATCCTGGAGCATCACTAACCCCAATGGATCCCAAAGCATCGTGCATCCCAATAAATCCTGGAGCATCACTAACCCCAATGGATCCCAAAGCATCGCGCATCCCAATAAATCTTCGAGCATCAATAACCCCAATGGATCCCAAAACATCGCGCATCCCAATAAATCCTGGAGCATCACTAACCCCAATGGATCCCAAAGCATCGTGCATCCCAATAAATCTTGGAGCATCAATAACCCCAATGGATCCCAAAGCATCGCGCATCCCAATAAATCTTCGAGCATCACTAACCCCAATGGATCCCAAAGCATCGCGCATCCCAATAAATCCTGGAACATCAATAACCCCAATGGATCCCAAAGCATCGCGCATCCCAATAAATCTTCGAGCATCAATAACCCCAATGCATCCCAAAGCATCGCGCATGCCAATAAATCCTGGAGCATCACTAACCCCAAT
The DNA here is from genome assembly GCA_949128135.1 of Parasteatoda lunata. Lineage (NCBI taxonomy): Eukaryota > Metazoa > Arthropoda > Arachnida > Araneae > Theridiidae > Parasteatoda > Parasteatoda lunata. The sequence goes on from OX421971.1 coordinate 3,151,669, forward strand.
GGATCCCAAAGCATCGCGCATCCCAATAAATCTTCGAGCATCAATAACCCCAATGGATCCCAAAGCATCGCGCATCCCAATAAATCCTGGAGCATCACTAACCCCAATGGATCCCAAAGCATCGCGCATCCCAATAAATCTTCGAGCATCAATAACCCCAATGGATCCCAAAGCATCGCGCATCCCAATAAATCCTGGAGCATCACTAACCCCAATGGATCCCAAAGCATCGCGCATCCCAATAAATCTTCGAGCATCAATAACCCCAATGGATCCCAAAGCATCGCGCATCCCAATAAATCCTGGAGCATCACTAACCCCAATGGATCCCAAAGCATCGTGCATCCCAATAAATCCTGGAGCATCACTAACCCCAATGGATCCCAAAGCATCGCGCATCCCAATAAATCTTCGAGCATCAATAACCCCAATGGATCCCAAAGCATCGCGCATCCCAATAAATCCTGGAGCATCACTAACCCCAATGGATCCCAAAGCATCGTGCATCCCAATAAATCTTGGAGCATCAATAACCCCAATGGATCCCAAAGCATCGCGCATCCCAATAAATCTTCGAGCATCAATAACCCCAATGGATCCCAAAGCATTGCGCAACCCAATAAAGCTTGGAGCATCACTAATCCCAATGGATCCCAAAGCATCACTAGCACCCGAAGAAATCTTGGAGCATCACTAACCCAAATGGATTTTGAAGCATCATCACATTTAATCAACATTTGAAAACTATTATCGAGATAGTTTTCAAGCCAGATTTTATTAAAAATACTTTAAATGAGTGGATAATAAGAACTATCCATTGCAGTCAATAAATAGATAGCATTTCAAATTTATGTAGTATTTGGTCAGCAATTTCTTTATAAAGCAGAATTTAAGATTTAATTTTATTTATAAATCGTCTTCAGTGCAAGCAAGCAAAAAAAAAAAAAAATTACTATTAAGTGTTTAGAACTTTACTATGATTAATAAGTTTAAATTGATTGTAACTATTACCGGTCATCAATAATTAAAATAGTGGGCGGATATTTGATGATTCATATGATTTTGTAAATAGAAAATGTTTTAGGCCTTATTAGGATTTGCCAACGTATTTTTGCTATACTTAACGTTATTTATTTTTGGACTTGTTGTAAGAGATGCTGCGAATTATCATTTTGCGCAAGGTAATAATATTAGGCCGGATAATTTCAAGTTTATAATTATTAAGGTTAATATTTAAATATGCAATTTTAATGATTTTAGAAAATTAATATTTATTTAAAAATAGAATTATGATTTCCCCAGTTTTCACAGATTTTTAGGCACGGATTTGCACATATTAAAAATATAAATTTGGTAAACAAAGAAGTTTTAGTAAATTTATTAATAATAATAACATACAATTAACTCAATGATTTTATATAGATTACAATAGTTGGATATAAATCGTTTATTTTATCAAATTTTTAAAGAGTTTGTCTATTTGTCTTTTAGATAAATAAACATTAAACATATTCTTTTAATTCCATTCATTCGGTTAAACAGGGTATTTAAATAAATGTTTATAGAAACATTAGAATTCCAAGTAATTAGTTTATTTATATTGAAATTAAAATCATTTCTTTTATCGCTTAAATCAACAAATGCAGATATGCAGATATTTTCTTCTTTTTTAATACCGAAATCCAAAAAATTAAAATTAATATTACCATCATGATTACGAAGCAAGATTAATTCTTTGAGGGTAAATATTATTTAACAAAATTATATAATCTTGTAAGTTGAAGCAAATTATCAATAAATCTAAAAACAAATTTAATAATAAGAGTATAATTTAAAAAAAAATTAAGTTAGCTAAGAGACGTGAAAAATTAGATCTCTGTGGTATTTCATCAATTTGAATGAAAATATATTTTCCTTTATAAAGATAATTATTAAAAGGAATAAATTGATTAAAATTTTTCAATAATTAAAATAGCAACCAAGACTTAATTATTCAAAAGGACATCTTTTAGTTTAGAAAGAGGAATGCTATTGAAGAGATCCTGGAAATCAAAAATCGCAATAGAATTAATTTTATTTTGTTGAATAAATTCTAAAATCGGTTGTTTATTAGTGATAATCCAAGAAAAACCTTCTTTAACAATATTGTTAATAATTTTATTTAAGTAGTTAGATAAAATGGTACCAGGTTTAGTTAGGTAAGTGTTAGCTATCCACATGATTCCTCTAAATTTTATAGGAATTTTATGAAATTTTGGTCTGATAATTAAGTAAGGAAATTGTATATTGCTAATTTTAATTTGAAGCCTCTTATATAAAGAAGCTAAATTTTTTATTGATGATATTATTATTTAAATTACTAAGCTCAAAATTTTTACTATTTTTAACTCCTCATTTAAAAGTTCAACATAGAATTTTTTTTTTACAGAAGATTGCATAGTTATTATTAGCTTTGTCTGTGAGAGTAATTTAAATTTTTTTTTTTTTTGTAGTTTCTTAATTAATCGATCAATTTTAGAAAAAATTGTTGAATTGTTACTGTTATTTTAATTTTCCTTATTACTGAAAACGAAGTTTTTAAAGCAATAATAAACAGCCCATTTCCATTCTGTTAACTTGCCTTAAGGTAAAGAGAATCTATTTGATATATTTGAATAAAAATTATTGAGATCATTCAGAGAATCTTAGAATTTTATTAATTGATATATGGTAAATAGGTCTAAATTATATATATAGCATAATAAATAAATACGAAAAGGACAAAAAGAAAAAAAAAAGAAAAAAGCGAAGAAAATTAAGACAAACAATAAGTTTTATTTACTGCGTAGGTATAAGCTACAATTAAATATATATAGACAATCAAATATTTAAATTTTTTTAATGAACCATGAAGCTAACTTTTTGGTGTTTAAAACCAAAGAAATGATGAAAGAAATTACAGAAAAAAAATATCCAGAGGTGGGAACACACCTATGATTTTTATGACAACTTAAATTTTTTCACTAAGATAAACTATAATAATAAGAACAAAATAAACAATAATAATAATTGTTAGCCTTGTACGAGTAGTACAATTCGATTCTAAAAGGACAAATTGTCGTTTATAATAAATTATTTGAATAAAAACTAATAGATGGCGCTCTAACAAAACAATAAGGAATGCTATGTGTTTTCAAAATGGTAGGATTGGAATGTTAGTCAAATAATTTTAGAGAAGTAAACATTAGTTATACTAAAAACGTGAGTTTATGTATCTTTTAGAAGTATCAAAGTACCATGGGCAATAAAGGAATATGATCCAGTCCATATGGACATAATTTTATAAACTAATTGAGTGATGCAAGAATTACATGTGTGTTTACGATCGTCTTCGAAGTGATAAGTTTTAAATGCATTCGTCTGCACTCCACGGACGCGGATGTAAGTTTTTGTTTTGCATTTAAACAAAATTTTTCGTTCTTAATTTCATTTGAATTTTAAGCATGCACTTTATAAAATTTTATCTACGTTTAATTAATTGTAGAGAATAATTTATTTTAAGATAGATTATACGAGATCCTTTTTCAGTGTCATGCCTGAAAATCTTAATGCATTTTGTTGGGTAATGTTAAGCTTAGATCTAATTTTTACGCAAAACACACCTAAGGAGGATAATAACTATTTTAGTTATTCACAAGTTCCAAGACTTGTAAACAAAGGTTGCTAGAAAACAACTGTTGCTGTGCATTTCGCCAATGTTCGCCAATAAGGCGCGATATTTAATGTTATTTTTAAGAACCTATTGTATAATCATTTGATTAAAATTTATTAGTTTAGATATTCAAATTTTTTATTTAAATGTGTAATAAAATTCAAATTAAGATTCAAAACAATATGATAGAATTGTTGATTTGTTCATTTGACTTATATTAAATTAAAATTTAATATAACATTTATTTATCCTATTTAATATAATATGTATTTAACCCTTTTTTTTTTTTAAATCACCAGTTATTTTGAATAAAATAATTTTTAGGCAGTGTAATATATTACTTTTTAAAGGAAAGAAGCACATTTTTCTTTATTAATTAATCTTTATTAATGAATTAATCTTAAGAAATTAATATAAGTGAAAGAAAGCAGGCGTATGTATTTTTAAATAGCAGTAAAAGTTTTTGTTTCCATGTGTAAATACTGTTTGAAATATTTACCAAGGTTTGAATAGTTAATGACAATTGTCTGCATAATTTTTTTTTATTAATTTTTGTTTTAACTCAATTTGTCTACAGTTTTTTTTATTTTTACATCTACTGCAGTACAAGGAATCAAGTTTTCATGCAATATAGTTTTGTTTGGAATTTTATTACTATTTTGATGAATCTCTTTTCTAAAACCAATTACTGTATAAAATGAAATTAATCCATAATATAATATAATCTTATATAAATTTAATAAAATTATGTCTGAAAATAGATAAATGCTTTGATAGTTACAAATGGTAGAATCAGAGTTATTATATTGTTAATTGATTTTATGCCGTTCTTTCGCAGAAATTTTCTTGTAATTATTAATTTTCAAATTTAAAATAGTGCTCTTTTATTTCTGTTTAGAGATAAGTAGTTTAATTTTAAAATTGAAATTATTTTTAAAAGTTTTTTTATGGCTAGTCATGTAATAATAAAAACTGCATTGTGATAGGGGATAAGAAATAAATAAGTATGAACATTTACATTGAAAAATGCCGTTAATATTTTCACTAAATATTAATGCTTAAAAAATGTATGGGAAGAAATTAAACTTTTAACGATACTTTCCTGTACTTAGACGAGCAATTTATAATTTTACAACCGGCGGTAAATAACCTATTTTAGAGTTTACGCCTGTCAATGCTCAACACCGTAGCCTTCTCATTTTTAACCCAACCTAGAAGACAAAGGAACTCCTAGATCAAGAACTAGCCTTCGTGGAGGATTTTATAGCATTGCCCGCATTTGCGTTACATGGAAGGGAAAACCTCGAAAACCTTCCGCGATATAAACCTGACAGTATGAGGATTCTACTTCTTAATCAATCTACCATGGGGGATATGTTACACCAGCAGATCTGTGCAAAACAGAATTCGAATGGACCCAGTGTTGCCAGAATTTCAGATTAAAAAATAGCGAATGGGAGCCCCAAACAAAATAATACGTTATATATATATATATATATATATATATATATATATATATATATATATATATATATATATATATATATATATATATATATATATATATATATATATATATATATATAATTCAATATTTCGCTTTAATAAAGATTAAAGGTCACGTGATTTTTCCAGAAGAAGAAACAATTTATAATGGTTGGATTTTCCCCCCATCATATTCGCCGTGCATTTTCCATACATATCTGCGATTTCACGGGCTCACGATTCGAAACATAGACATCGAAAGATTCTAGGCCCTCAAAACAAATCAAGAATCCAAAACTAAAGCGGATGCGTTTTTAACAACAACAAAAATTTCTTTTTTAAAAAATATTAAAAAAAATGCAGACTTTTTCAAAATCATTTTATAATGGGAAGGAAAAAAAAAAAAAAAATTCAGTAAGAAAAAAAAAGTAGCACATTTTTGAGATTTGTAGCATTCGAAAATAATGAGTAGTCCAAAACGTAGCGGGTAGCCGAAATTCGATTTTCAGTAGCCGGGACTTTGAAAAGTAGCCCACTTGTAACCCAATCTGGCAGCACTGAATGGTCTTACAAAAGTTTCATCTGACATTTTAATTATTTCAGTGTCTTATTACCACAAGGACAGATCGTTTAGTGAACAATAAGTTGAATGAGCAAACACTATTTAAATTTTGGTTCCATTTGTTTTTAACGCTTCTAAAAACATGTATAAAAGTGTTGTTTACAAAACACTCTGTGTGTTTAAGATGCTGAAAAATAAAAGACGTTGAGTAACAATTGTTTTCATTTATAATCATATTTGTTTGAAAAGCTTAAACAATTGAAATTCGTAAGGCGGATCTTTTAAAAAAGCAGGTGGGAATGTGCTAACCAGAAAATAAAAACAATAATTTCTTAAAATTAACCTCTACTGTCAATAAATAATCGTTGGGGTGGGGATAACCTGATGGGTAGGGCACTGGGCCCATGTCCAAGAGGTCGCGGGTTTGATCCCTGCCAGCCGAAGACTCCCCTTGTAGTAAATGGTGAATAATGCACGTTAAATCTGTCGAGTCACAAAGTCCTGTTCCCATAACAAATCATACCTCTGGGGGTACTGATCCAGGAGTTCCTTGTCTTCTGGATGGGTTCAAAATGACAAGGCTACGGTGTTGAACATGAGTAGTCGTAAACCCAAAATTGGGTCGGCTGTTTAATGACAATTATAAAATAATAAATAATCGTTTATTTTTTCGATATAAACCTGTTTCAAAAATCATTTCTGGTTCAGAAAAAAAAGAAAGTCCTTATTTATGGAACCTTTCCCCAGAGGGTTCCGTGAAACACCTTCTTTTAAGGTATATTCATCGATGCCACTAATTTATACATTCCCTGAAAGCATGTATTATCAACAGCCATGCGTTCCAAAAAGAAATTTATTTTTATTTAAAATTTCTAGCATTTTATTTGTCTAGTCATTAAAGGAAAAAAAAAAAAAGGCCGTTATTGACATGCTATAGTAGCAATCATTATACAAAGGTATTCGACACAATTATTTTTTTTTTAAAAAAAGGCACTTTTAAAAATTTAATTTTACGTTTGTTAAGCAGGGGCCTTAATTATAAATTTAAGAAGTAATTTTAAATCCATTAAATCCATTAAATGTTTTTCAAAATAAGGGCAAATTTGAGCTTAAAAAGCTTTCATGTCACACTAACAGTTGTATAATAAAATGTAATGCATAAATTAAAAAAAAAGTTTTTTTTTCTAGATCAATAAAGTGCCTTGAATTAAAATCGTGAAAGTATTAAAATTAATAAATAAAATAGAACTAAATACGTTGTTTAATATTGAGTTCTTGAACATGGTGAGTAGCGTTTTTTAAAAGTCCTTAAAGGTTCTTTTTCCATTGAGTGTTTTTGAAAAGTGCTACATTTTCCCTTTTCGAAAATGATATATTTTTTTCTTTACCATGCCGATTTTCGACACGTATTATACAAAAGTGTGCTTTTCATATTGTGCTATTCAACGTTTTCACAATTCATTCAAATCACAATCTATTTCGGCGTACTGTCGGTCCATAGCATATGAAAGCGATAATCATTTTACATGCTTGATGAAATATTTGGGAGTCCGTCTCATGAGCTGGGTTGCGATGTTGTTCGCCATTTCACTTTTATAAATTCTACTCGCGTTCTCACAAGGCTGGATAATAACCGTGAAGTCGATGTATTCAAAAACTGGAGTAACCATCACAAGCTCCAGACCTGACTCCCATTGCAGCTTTCCATCCCAGCAACATTCTGAGGATAGGAATTGCCGTAAGGGAGGGAGGAGAAGTATTTTATTGTTAGAAAAAGCTTGTCTGTCTCGTAAACAGCATCGGGATTAGTTAAGAAACCATTTTGCCGGGTTCATATTGTGTATTAACCGGGTATCTGCCCACTAGGAAAGTCATGAAATGTCACGTTTTTAACTATTTAAAAAAAAAAAAAAAAAATCATGGAAAGTCATGGATTTAGGTCGCCGAAAAATCTAGGTTTTAAAATGGAACCGTTCCTCAATTTCATGGTGTTCCCAATATCTGAATTTGCAACAAAATCCCCACTCACAGTCATATTTTATTAAAATATCAAAAGTTTTTATCATGTTCTTTTAAAATGATAGTGTTCTTTCAAAAAATGATTGAAAATATATCATTTCTAGAGCGAATTATCTTTTAAACTTTCTGTGATTTCAGACTTTTTGTTATTATTATTTTTATTTTTTTATTTTATCAATTTCAAATTCTAGCTGAAGCAAGCCAGTCATTGGCGAATTTTTTTTATATTCCGAAATGAGAAGAGAAAAATCAGGAGTATTTCTTTCCTTTCTGATGAACAAGAAAAGTATCTTTAGAATATAGTTCTGCAGAAAAAAAGAAAAAAGAAAAAAATAGTCTATTTCTTTACTCTGTTTTTTTTCTTCTTTTTGTTTCTTCTTTTTTTCAATTTAAAATCTTCAATTAAAAAAGAAAAAAGAAAAAAATAGTCTATTTCTTTACTCTGTTTTTTTTCTTTTTTTTCCCTTCTTTTTTTCAATTTAAAATCTATAAATATGAAGATGCAGAGTATAGCAGTTTTGTTTTTACCTTTCATTTAAATTAATGTTATTATAATGCTTTTTTAAATATATTGTTCTGTTTAAATATATTGTTCTGTTTTTGTCGGAGAAAATAGTAACTTCGTGAAGTCATGAAAAATTCTTGGAATGAGTCATGAAATGTCATGGATTTGAACATGTAGCCTGTAAACAGCATCGGGATTAATTAAGAAACGTTATAGCCGGGTTTATATTACCGGTTAAATATCCTTGATTATGAAGAGTGTTATCATCGAAATATCCTCTTTTTTAATTATAGTTTCTAAACATTTCAACCTATTTTTCATGTAAACAGATGCAAAATGAATTGTTTTCAACAAAATACTATTTTTGACTTATTCAGGATATTTGAATTTTAGTTGTTTTATTTCTCTTTTTTTGGCAATCTTCATCATTATTTTCTTTTAAAAAAAATCATATTATATTCTACAAAAAAAACCTTTTCCCCTGAAAGAAATATATTACTGTTTAAAAATTTAAATGTATTATCAAAATAATATTTTTCAAATTTTAGTATCCTTACTACCAATGACACTTAACACAAAGGCGATAAGGTGGAAGCAAGTGCTATCTCATTTTTTGACTATTTCCTGTCAATTCAAACCATATTATTAGACGCACTCAAAGATTCTATATAAAACCTTAATTACTCAGGTGATGATACTCTAGCTTTAGTGTTTTTACGCGGTTTGAACTTGTTCATGTATGAATTGTTTAACATTGTAATGCAATACGTTAAAAATAAATAGGAAGTATAATAAAACCGAATAAAAACCCATTACGTGTATGTTTAAGTATAAAAATATTGCCTATGAACTCGTGCAAATAACGTCGTTATTAAAACACTATATTGCGTCTAATAATGTGATCTAGTTATTATAATATAATGTGTGATATAATAAATATTCTATATTTATATAATATATCATCTAATTTATCCAATCATCTAATTTATCCAATCATCAAATTTATATTATATATCGTCTCATTTAACCCATTGATATACGAACGTAAACAAGTACAAATCGGTTTCAGTCGCGTAAAAAACAATACAGCTGTACAGTATCACCTGATAATTAAGATTTTACATAGAGTGCGTCTAAAAATATGGACCAGGGACTGTATATAAAATCTATTAGGCCACTCTTTTTAAATGTTGGCGAAGTACCTTCATGCTGAGAACTTACTTCAATGACCTCTTTGTCAAATTTTTCTGAACGACCTTGATAACTATGAGAACTTCTGCACACTCTATTGATCATAACATTTACGAGTATTTTTGAGCCATACCTTCAATTTTTAAATAATTGCGAATTATTTCTTTAAAGAATGTCGTTCCTTAGCCACATAAATGATTAATTAATGCGCGTAACTAGATCCGTTTTTATTATCTCTTGAGTGAAATGAGTAGGTAAACGACATTTTACTCGAAGAACTGGTTCTCACTTATTACACGTCTCTTCCATCGTTTCTGTTTTGAATGCTTTCAATTAGGGTAAAAAAAATATTTGTGTTTCCATCCAGTGACGTAGTTTTAATGTATGCATGGGTTAGCCCCTTCTAATATATATATATATATATATATATTACTTGATATTCATTACTCAGTGTGTTTTTTATTCTATTTTGTTTAAAAGTTTTTTGTTTTGTGTTCTTCATACTATTGTATGGATACATTTTGCTTTGGCTATATTGATACAATATTAGAAAGCACTCCGAAGAGATTATATCTTTTTTGTCAGTGAGGGTTCTAATATTTTACGATATTCTCACGATATTTTACGACCCATATCGGCCCGTTATCCAATTGTCAGATTCAACCGGTATTTTATTATTAGCCAATATACGCCCTATATAAGGCAGCATATAGACCCGATATTGAAACATTCCAATATTGGTCCCTCAATGGATATCGGAACCACGCGAAGTCAAATTTGAGCCTAACTGGAGCCAAGGTCAAAATGTTACTCTTTTCATTTTCCATGCTTTCTCTATATTAATTACTTATTTTATGAGTTTTACTTGCAACTTATGCGCAGTAAATAAAAATTATTAATTTTCTTCGTTTTTTTCTTTTTATCCTTTTTGCCAAAATGTCCTCACACACAATCATTAAAAATCTTAGAGAACAGGAAGGAAATAAATAAATAAATTGTATAATTATTGTCCTGGGCTTTTCTGCCACTCTAACTCAGAGACACTGTCATTTTTAGCAAATTTTGTTGAGGTACCCAATGGCACACCTACTAGAGATTATACAAACCGGCGGATATACTGTAACGCTTTCCAGAGAGCTATTTTTAAGACTGTTGTTTCTTTGCAATTATGACTGTTGTTCATCTTTTACTTGCGACATACTATTAAAAATAGTCCAAAATGTCTATGTGGAGAAAAAAAAAATCACAATTTTGTAAAATCTAAAAGCGTTTGTGAACTAATTTTTTACGTATTTGAAAATTTATTTCAACGCTGCATTGGCTGAGGCCATAACAATAATTTTTAATATTGTGCACCAACTGTGTATCACAGGTTAGTGGCCCTTAATTAGTCCCAATTAAGGTCCAAATTAACTAGTCCCAATTTAGGTATGGGCTAATAAATTAAGGCCCAAAAAATTTGCATTCTACCGACAGAAAAAAAAATCGCCCATGCATACAAACCAACAGGCTTTCAGTTTTATATACAGTCCCTGGCCAAATTATTAGACACACTATAAAATTCTATGTAAAATTTTAATTTATCAGGTGATGCTATACAGCTTTATTGTTTTTACGCGACTGAAACCGGTTTGCACTTGTTTACGTTAGTGTATCTATGGGTTAAATTAGGCGATATATTCATAATAATTCAACTATTGAATAAGTTAGACGATATATTATATAAATATAGAATATTTATTATATCAGGTATTATATTATAATAATTAGATCTAGTTATGAGACGCACTGTAGTGTTTTAATAATGACACGATTTGCACGAGTTTATAGGCAATACTTTAATAGTTAAACATACATGTAATGGGTTTTTATTCCGGATATTTTTTATATACTTTTTACTTGTATTTATTTTCAACGTTACAAAGTTAACCCATTGATACAGAAGCGTAAAAAAGTGCAAACAGTCGCGTAAAAACAATGAAGCTGTTTATAGTATCACCTGATAATTAATATTTTGCACAGAACCGTATAGTGCGTCTAATAATATGACCAGGGACTGTAGATTTAAGCTGAAGCCTCCCCTAGAAAAAAAAAAAAATAAGGCTAAAGGAAAGGTGAATTCGATTCATAATGTGTCTCTCATTCTTGTTGAACGATTGATCTCTAATCTCTCTCTTTTTGTTTGATAGATGTGGAGGGTGGTCGTCAGCGTGATTCTTGGGGTGGACAGAGAAGAGGAATCGCCAGCATGGAATCTCTCACCATATCTTCAAAGTAATACATTTCTTTTTTGTTGTTGCAAGATGAGGCTCAAATCTGGTGTAGGACAAAATGTCGATGTTTCTTCCACTCGATCACCAAAGATTCAAATAATTCTATTATAATAAATATCTTTTTAATATGAATATTTTAGTCTCGTAAAATTTTTCTTCCTTTTTAAAGAGAGTAGGTGCCTTATGAATTACTTTACATGAAAAAACTTTAAAAGGTCGTCAAAACGGATGCCCTTCATAAGCTTATTCAAATTCTTTATACTTAAAAGGTGGGATTTTTTATTTTTGAAGTTTGGGCCTGAACTAAATATTAGTTTTTCCTACTCTAAAAAGAAGCAAAAGTTGAATTCATCCTAAAATAATGCTAAAAGATAAAGAACGGAGTTATTCCTAGTAGAATTCAGATGGTTCTGCCTTCTAGGACTGGGCGATGTTAAGATTTTGCCATCGCAATGTATCGTCACGATAACATAGCGATATTTTGATACATCGCGATGTTTCGGTATATTATTGTTTTCTATTTAGTATTGCGTAAACTCATAAGTTACATTTTTTAAAAAAATTAACGTTGCATTTTCTATAATTATTTCTCACTATTTAAAGATGCGGAAGTCTGCAAAATAGCGATTCAAATGCTGGATTGTTAGTAAAAAAGAAAAAAAATCAACAGGATTTGCACAACATTTCGATTCTCGTATTCGGATTCATCATGTTAGCAAAACGGTGAATCACGATATAAAAAAATATCGGGGAAATACGAGTATCTCTGCATACTTACAGAAATAAATGCTCTTCGCGCGAGCTTGTAGGCATCGATGTTCTATATCGGCAACATCGCGCGTGTAGACATCGAGGTGAAATATCGTACACATCTCATTTAATCACTATTTCCAATGCTTCGTAACAATCCAAGCATCTGATCAGTGATGCTTTCTAGATGATAAATTTATAAAATGAATAAGTTGATTTGTTTCGACTCGTTGTATGTTGGGAATGAATTGATACAGTCGGACATCTGAAGTTTCTAAATCCTGATAATAAGTTCATTATTTAGTAAATTCGTTAAGCTGAAAATCACCATTTGAAATACTTGAACAACACAAAACAGGTTGAAAATTCACAAGCACTAGACATAATTAAAATAGCAACTGATACATCTTTATCTTGCAAATAATTATCTACTATCGAATTGTCTCAAATGATTTTATCATATGGTGATATCTTCATTTTCTTCGTATTCCTCACAATTTATTGCTGTATTGTTTTTATTTTTCAAACTGTCTAAAATTTCCGATTCAATTAATGTTCCTGTGGTTTAAGCTTTAGAATCAATAAAAGGAAAATCATTTATCAGTACTTCCTACCTAATTTCGTGGTTCTCTCTTAGCTGTAACCTAATTTTTTTTTAAAAGAATCCTCGTCCTTTCCGAATTCTCCGAGCGGAGTAAGAATCCAGCTTTAGCAAAACTGTTACGATCTGTAACATTATAGTTCCATGCTTTAGAAATTTCTGTTTTTTGCTTTTTAGTCAATCGATTTTTGGCATGGATTCCTGCATGAAATGCAAACTAAAGTGGAAAGGGATTTTACCGGTAAGTGGCTGTGGAAATCAATTCAAGGTCCCATAAAATGAGCTAACAAGTTTGAATTGTTCTGAAATAATTTGGGAAATAGGAAAAGTGGATCTCGAAGAAAAGTTCGTTAAAAAGAAACTTCCTATTTCTAAGTCATTTTAGAAAAAAATTTCCATTTTTTAATTCGAAATTTGATTCCTCAAAAAAAAAAAAAAAAAAATTGCAAAATAGAGAAATTTGAAAAATGGAAGTCCGATCGTTTATTCCAAGATGTTTTAAGTATTTTTAAATACTATATTTTATTACATGCAAAATGTATTATTACGTACAATATTAAATACAAATTATGAGATACAAAAGTATTTATAAAATTGTGTGTATTTCAGGGAGATCAATTCTTCATTGACCAGACCTCCGACTCATCAAACAGTCCGAAGCAGACTTTCACAAGCTTTCAGTCGATGGACTGGTGACGCACCTCAAACTCTCCAGGTTTGCCTAATTCACCTAACCATAACTCACATTCACCTAACTATATTTGTCCACTTTTTAGCTAATATTATTTTGATTCTCATGAGGAATTCTTTGTGACCAGAAAACTACTCTCTTTTAGACAGGGTGCGTAGTGTTTTTAAAAAAGTGCTTAAAGGTGCTTATTTTTGATTTTCGTTTTTTAAAAGCCCTTATAAGTGCTTTTCTGATGGGGTGGTGTTTTTAAAAAAGTACTTCATTTTTTCTTTTTGAAAATGAGATTTTTTCCTATACTGCGCCGATTTTCGCCGCGTATTAAGCAAACTTAGTTCTATTCAAATCATTCAACCGCAATCCATTACCGTCCGCCCGCAATGTATGAAAGAAACCCCAGTCGTGATGAAATACTTCCGCGTCTACTGAGCTGGGTTCGGTGAGATTATTGCACTCTCATGTGCAACTCTGTTGCATTTTGCAAGATCCATTTCAGGCTTCATTTTCCACCCTCTGAAATGGAATCAAAATCTCTCGATCATTTTATAAAGACTAATGTAATCAAGAAAAGAGCTTTTTGTCAGAGACTAGTCATTTTATCATGATCATGTGAAGTATTTGAAAATTATTTTGCATTTTGTTAATGTATAGAGTGCTTAAAAATATTTTTTGAGTGCTTAAAAAAGTACTCATTTTTTGGTTGACGTATTTGGCTACGCACCCTGTTAGAGACAAAAAGTAAAATGTTAGTTTTAAAATCAGTCATTTGATTGAAAAATAGACAAATATTTGCGTCTCTTTATAATGAAGACCTTTCTAACCATTTAGAAGTGAAAGCTTTTCCATCCTCTTGTTTATCAGTCAGGGAGTGACGTATATAGCAGGTTTAGCTCACCAGAGCACTGCAAAAAATAAATACTCAAATTTTACGAAACTGTTTTATATATACTCCTAGCGAACGTTTCGTCAATTGTAAAAACAAATGTTTCGCCATTCTATCAGAGATTTTATCATCGATTTTTTAACAATTATTGTTTTCCATGGGTTTTTGAAAATCTCATACTTTTAATCCGGTATTATTACCGTTTACGATATTCGAATCAGCTATTTTTGTCATCAGTTTTGACGTGTTTTATTTGTGCTGATTTAATCGTCAATCTATGTTATTTCTCAATTTTTTTTTTAAATTTTGATGTTTTTAATACTATAATATTATTAAAAAGGGCGAAATTCGAGTGTAGGTTTTTAAACTGTTTATGAACTTAGTTCCCAATTTTTTGTAGCTCAAAAAAAAAAAAAAAAAAAAAAAAAAAAAAAAGTTTAAAGTAAAATATCTTGTTATTTACCAGACATAAATGTTCTAAAGTTAAAAATATACTGAACTGAATTCCAACTAAATATTAAATGTTATTTTCAGCCTCTGTTTTATTTAAAATTATTTTTAGATCCCATACAATTTCTTTTGCTAAACAAATTCATTTGCATTTACGTTTGAACAAAAAAATATTTATCTACTTTTCACTTTCATTCAAGAACATTACAGCTAATTTATTATAATATACACTTTTGGAGATTTAATAAAAAAACCCATCTTTTTCCTCATCTTAATTTTTTTAATTTTATTTTAATTAAATGAAAATATTTTTAATTTGAAAATCGCTTGGTTTTCATCAGTTTTGAATGAATTATTATGTTTAAAAGAATTAAATTTCATGCAAATATATAACTTAAGGTAAAAAGAACTTTGACGTTTACCTTACCTATTTTTTGATAAAAAGAAAATATTTTTATTATGCAAAGTATCATTTAGGTATTCTTCAGTTTCGAATGTATTTTAATTTTAAAAGAATTAAATTTTATGTAATTATATTAAGTTGACTGATAAAAAAGAATTAAGAAAATAAAAAAAGAATTATTATTATTTAAAGGAATTTAATTCCAAGCAATTAAGTTGCCTGACGAAACATGTCTGAATACTGGACACATGTCTAAATCAACATGTTTAAATACTTAGGCACACAATCCCTTATTTAACAAAATTGTGCACTCCAACTATATGAATTACAATAAAAAATATTTTTCTTTTGTATAAGATATTTTTTTGAATTCATTTTCCAAATAAAAATAACCCTTAACAAAACTTTGAATATAATTATTGTAAGATAGTGAGCTATTTTATCTTACTATTAAGATAAATTTATATTTCAATGTGCTAAGTCGGTAAATGTGTACAATGTTACAATTTATTGCTTTTACTAAATTCTGCCTTTCCATAGCAAATATTAATTTCTTATCTATATATATATATAAATGAATGTCTGTATGTATGTCCTTTATAGCCTCCTAAACTACCAGACAGAAAGCTATGAAACTTGGCATACAGATAGTTCAAAGCACGAGGAAGGTCACTGTCGACATTAGAACATTCTGCGACAAACCGTTCGAGCGGTATCAGCGAAAATCGAAATGGAATTTTCTGATTGGTTAAAAGTTAGCCATTGTTTTAAATTTTGCTATAAGCGATTCAGTTTTAAAATATCTTGAAGATAACAACAGTGAAATTTTCCATCTTATAGCTTTATTCATTTAGAAAAGTAAATTACAACTTTAATATTTAACTATAATTCGCGCAAATTTTTCTATGTCAGGTGAGCACAAGAACGTAAAATCAACGAGAATAGATTTCGTAATTATAAGTCGCATCACGGATTTAGTTTTGTGAAAACTGTTTAATAAAAATAAAGGCAAAAGCAAATTTCATTCAAATTGCACGTTTTCCTTTATTATTTATATTTAGTATGCAATTTTAGGTTAGCACAAATAAATATAATTTTTGAAGATTTCATTGCTGTGACAGTTGTCATTTGAAAACTATTAGATTGTTTATTATTCGAATTTATTCATTTTATTTCTTTTATTAAAAAAAAAAAAAAGATTTTTGTTTTAAATTTTATAATTTTTATATTTCTTATTTATTTTGAATTTTATTGCTCTTTTTATTATTTAAAATATATACGTGAATTTCGGTTTAGCAAATTTGCGACCACTGTCAACTTTTACATTTCTTTTCGTTTGTGAGAGAGAATATTTGCAAAAATATGCCACCTAAACGAATCGCTATTAGTCGATCGAAATCTCAAGCGCGCAAAAAGAGAAATACCCGTGTTTCAGAAACATTGGAGCAACTGGGGAAAAAGACTTGAAACTAATCAAGAACACAATGCTTTTGCCCGTTCCTTAGAAACGTCTGAGCAAAGGAAAGAAGACTATTAACAAATCAACTACGAACTACCCAAGCCCGTTCGTCGGAAACATCCGAGCAACGGGAAGCAAGAATGAAAGCCGATCGAGAACGCACTTCGCTATTCAGACGCTGCCAATACTCTGAATTGAATCTCAGCGCATTTCGCTATTATCCGACAACCAACTATAGTCTTCACCCAAGCGTCATCATCGGAAAAATGGATCAATTATGTACGTTTTGTAATGCTCTAAAATTTAAGAATGAAACAGCTGGAATTTGCTGTTCTGGAGGCAAAGTGATACTACCAGATTTAACGTCGCCAACCGAGCCATTTTCAACGCTCTTATTAGGTCAAACAAGTCAATCGAAACATTTTTTGGCGAATATATGCCGGTACAATTCGTGTTTCCAAATGACTTCATTCGGTGCTACACGTATCGTGAACGAGAATTACATGCTAACATTCAAAGTGCAAGGCCAAATTTATCATCGTGCAGGATCACTTCTTCCATTGCCTGGCGCAGATCATAAATTTCTACAGATTTATTTTATGGGTAACACAAATGATCAAGTCAATCAACGTTGTCAGTTAAACAATGGCACTAAACGAGAAATTGTTACCTCATTACAAAATTTTTTCAATCAACATAATCAGTTAATTAGACTGTTCAGAACTGCACTCAGGGGTCTGTCCAGACATTTTGTGAAAGATCCGTTTTTCGTGAAATTGTGAAAAAATTACTGACATTCTTTCAACCAGGGTCCGCTTTTATGAATTTGTGGAAATAGGGTCCGGTAAATAGATACAAGATTATGCTCGGCACTGTTAAATAATAATAAAAAAAAATTGAATTTTCAAAAATAAACAGCAATTGCTGCTTCTAAATTAGAGATGCAACAGACAAATATTTGGTATTTAGCCTATACTGCTGAACGCAGAATACTCATTTCGGACGAATAATGGAAGAATCGTCTGCCGAAGACAAAACTTAATTCGTTTACATCCATCTTTCTTGTTTTCTGCCCTGGAAAGGGTTTATTCGATTAACAAAACAATAATGAATATAAATAAATTTGTGAAGGGTCCGATTAAAGTAAAAATCATTTTGTGAAGGGTCCGTTTTTAAGTTAAAATATTTTGTGAAGGGTCCGTTTTTATGAAAAGATATTTTCTGAAGGGTCCGTTAACGGACCCAAATTTCTTCTAAACAGACCCCTGGCACTTGACAAAATGCCATCCGATAATTAAAAAGTTGTTATTAAAGCTGACAAAACACCTGCAGGCCACCACAAAGGAAAATACAATGCACCAACATTGGACGAGGTGGCTATTGTTATAGTTGGCGAAGAATTTACCTCCCGCGATATAGTTCTTTATCGCAGAAATGGTGACGTTCAAAGAGTCTCAGAAACACATCGATCCTATGATGCATTGCAATATCCTATTTCATTTTGGCAAGGAGAGGATGGATACCATTTTAACATAAAATTGAGAAATCCACAAACAGGCGAGAAAAAGAATAAGAAAGTTAGTGCCATGAATTTTTATGCATATAGATTGATGATTTGCCAAAATGCTGATAATCACATCTTAAAATGTCGACAATTATTTCATCAATACATTGTTGATATGTATGCGAAAATTGAAACCGAACGCCTACTGTATATTAAATTAAATCAAACCAAATTACGTTCAGAAGAATACATTCATTAACGGGATGCAATAATGAATGATGGTAACGTTAATTCTAATGATGTGGGGAAAATGATTATACTGCCGGCTACATTTACAAGGAGTCCAAGGCACATATATGAATATTCACAGGATGCCATGACATATCTCGCGCATATGGGCGCCCAGATTTATTTATTACAATTACATGCAATCCTGCTTGGGTTGAAATTAAAGATCTTTTGTTACCAGGACAATCATCATCAGATCGTCATGATATTATCGCACGTGTGTTTAAACAAAAATTAAAATCTTTACTTGATTTCATTGTGAAGCGCCATGATTTTGGAGAGACACGGTGTTGGATGTACTCTATTGAGTGGCAAAAAAGAGGATTGCCATATGCACAAATTCTGATTTGGCTTATTGAAAAAATCACACCATCCCAAATTGATCAGATCATATCAGCAGAAATACCTGACGTCGCCATTGATCCAGACTTATTTCAGGTCATTATCCAAAATATGATTCATTGTCCGTGTGGATCACTCAACAACACTTCACCTTGCATGTCCAATGGAAAATGCACCAAACGATATCCAAGAGAACTAACTGCTGAGATTATCACTGGCAATGACGGCTCTCCGCTTTATCGACGACGATCTAAAGAAGATGACGGAAGATCCATCATTTTAAAAATCCGGAACAACGATGTTGAAGACGATAATCGTTGGATTGTATCCTATTCACCGTTGCTCTCGAAAAAGTACAAAGCACACATCAATGTCGAAAATTGTAATTCGGTAAAAGCGATCAAATATCTTTGTAAATATGTAAATAAAGGAAGCGACATGGCAGTTTTTGGATTGGAAAATGCTACTTCAACAATCGATGAAATCAATCAATATCAATTGAGACGCTACATTAGAAGCAATGAAGCAGTCTGGCGCATTTTATCATTTCCAATTCATAAACGACATCCAACAGTTCTTCATTTGGCAGTGCACCTTGAAAATGGACAGCGAGTTTACTTTACAGCTGAAAATGCCAGTTCAAGAGCATTGTCACCACCACAAACAACGTTAACGGCATTTTTCTCTTTGTGCAGGGATGACGCATTTGCAAAGACGCTTCTTTACTGTGAGGTGCCAACATACTACACATGGAGTGTTTCGGAGAAACATTTTCAACGTAGAAAGCAAGGTAAACCAGTTGGAAGGACATCCCAATTTATATTCAACTGACGCATTAGGTCGTCTTAACACCATCCACCTTAACAATGCAGAATGCTTCTACTTACGATTACTATTAGTCAATGTGCGAGGGCCGACATCGTTTCAAGAATTAAGAACAGTAAACAATGAAGTATGTGTCACTTATCGCGAAGCTTGCCAAAAATTAAATCTTCTTGAAAATGACTCAGATTGGGACGCTTCAATGGATGATGCATCTAATACTGCTCGACCGCAGCAAATACTCACGTTATTTTCAATAATATTAACTATGTGCTTTCCATCCAATCCAAAGGATCTTTGGGAAAAATACAAAGAAAATATGAGTGAAGACATACTACATCGCTTACGTGCAACAAAACAAAATCCGCACATTTAATTCTCTCCAGACGTATATAATGAGGCTTTAATTTCAATCGAAGACATGTGTTTAACAATCTTCAATAAAACACTGTTAGAACTAGGAATTTCTGCGCCAAATCGATGCTCAAACAATCTTTTCAATCGTAATTTTCTACGACAAACGCATTTTGATATCGACAAACTAAGTTCATTTGTTCAATCAAATCTTTCAAAATTGGTTATGGAACAACGCATAGCATACGACAAAATTATGACAGCTGTTACAAATCGAAGCGGTGGATTGTTTTTCTTAAACGCACCTGGAGGAACAGGTAAAACATTTCTAATTTCCCTTATCCTGGCAACAATACGATCACATAACAAAATTGCATTGGCTTTGGCATCCTCTGGAATTGCGGCAACTCTTTTGAATGGTGGCCAAACAGCGCATTCAGCACATAAATTACCTTTAAATATGCAATTCACTGAAACACCCACATGCAATATCAAAAAAAATTCTGTAATGGGTAAAATACTACAATCATGCCAACTTATAATTTGTGATGAATGCGCTATGGCGCACAGAAAGGCATTAGGAGCGCTTCATCATACATTAAGAGATTTGAGAGAAAATGAACAACTTTTCGGCGGCGCACTTATTTTATTGTCTGGTGATTTCCGGCAAACTCTACCAGTAATTCCACGTTCAACTCCTGCTGATGAACTTCATGCATGTCTCAAATCATCAGCGTTGTGGCAACATGCACAAAAATTACACTTAAAGACTAACATGCGTGTTCAACTGCAGCATGATGCATCAGCCGAACGTTTTGCAAAGCAATTGTTGGATATTGGTAATAAAATGATGGCAATAGATAATTTCACCCAAAGCATTACACTGCCAGCAGACTTCTGTAAAATTATTTCAACCGTAGATGAACTTTTTCACAACGTTTTTCCAAATATCTCTCAAAATTGCAAAAATCTTCAGTGTCTCAGTGAACGTGCTATATTAGCAGCAAAAAATAGCGATGTAAATGACATCAATAATCACATTCTAAATGAAATTCCAGGTTCTGCAAGAACATATAAATCCATCGATATTGTAATGGATCAAAACGAGGTTGTAAACTACCCAACTGAATTTCTGGATTTACTTGATTTGCCAGGTATGCCGTCGCACGTTTTAACATTGAAAACGGGAGCACCTATCATACTCCCCCGAAACATCAATCCACCCAGACTTTGTAACGGTATGCGTCTTTCAGTGAAAAGAATAATGACCAATGTCCTCGAAGCTAAAATTCTAAATGGGAAATTTAAAGGAGAAGATGTTCTGCTACCGAGTATTCCAATGACCCCCACAGATATGCCATTTGAATTCAAACGTTTGCAGTTTACGGCGCGACTTGCTTTTGCCATGACCATCAACAAAGCCCAAAGACAGTCACTACAAGTATGTGGTCTGAATTTGAAAAATCCATGCTTCTCCCACGGACAGCTCTATGTGGCCTGCTCACGTGTTGGAAGACCTTCTAATTTATTCGTGTACGGTACGCTCCAAACGGTAAAACAAAGAACATTGTTTATTCAAAAGCACTTGAATAAACCTGATTATAACTAGCCGGGAAATTGCCAAAATCTTTTCACCATTTAAGTATATCTCTGAAAACAATTAAATACAAAATCTGAAACATCTGAGTAACAGCAAGCAAAACTGGTTATCGATCAACTGCACATCTCTCAAGCCCATTCGCCCATTCCTCTGAAACATCTTAGCAACGGCAAGCAAGACAAGTTACCGATTTAAAATACATTGCTCAAGCCCGATTATCTGAAACATCAAAACAAGAATTAAGAATAGAAAACGATAGAAAACTCACTTCTCTATTCAAACGCCGTCAATATGCTGGTTTAAATCTTAGAGTATTTCACTATTATCCAATTACTAATTATATTCCCTATCTTAGTTATCATTAAAAAAATGGATCATTTATCTGTGTTTTGTAGTGCTCTCAAATTTAAGAACGAAACAGCTGGAATTTGCTGTTCTGGTGGAAAAGTGAAACTACCAGATTTAACGTCGCCAACTGACACATTATCAACGTTGTTATCGGGTCAATCAAATCAATTGAAACTTTTCTTGGTGAATATATGTCGGTATATTCGTGGTTCCAAATGACTTCATTCGGTGCTACAAGTATTGGTGTGCATATGAGCAGCCAAAGTTATTTATTACATTCACATGCAATCCTGCTTGAGCTGAAATTAAAGAGCTTTTGTAACCTATCTGAGATAGCAGGGGGAGGCGACAGAGTGAAGATATGTGTTAAAAGAAGATTAGAAGCAACGGTTTTCAGGCACTCACAGAAAAATGTGTCCAATTGTTTTCTAGTGTGAGTGGGTGAAACGGTCACTGAACGATTGACCTTGACTTGCGGCAAGCATCCTTCACTCTGCGCGAATCACATGGATGGCTAGCGCTCTTTAATCGCCCATATTTCCGGGTTAATGGTGTATTTTGTTTTATTATTTGTCTCAACACCATGTAGCTATAGAATGATAAATAAAAGATGGCCCAAAAGAACATAAGAAGTAATACAAAATTAGAATAAAAATCGTTTTTCAACGAAATAATGATTTTGGATATTTGTCTCTCTACTCTAACTAATATGTATGCGCGAGAATTAATAGTAATAAACAAGTTAGCAAGGACTGTCAAAAAAATGAGTTCTTTCTAAATATAGTCGCCTCTATCAACAACACTAGAACTAAAAACAAATTTACATAAAGGAATTTATCATTAATATCTCTTGAAATGCAGCAGATTTGAACTCAGAAACTACTGTCCCTAGCCATATTATTAGACGCACTATAAGATTCTATGCAAAATTTTAATTATCAGGTGATACTGTACAGTTTTATTGTTTTTATGCGACTGTTTGCACTTGTTTACGTTCCTGTATCAATGGGTTAACATTGTATTGCAATACGTTAAAAATAAATACAAATAGGAAGCCTATAAAAAATCTGTATATAAACCCATTATATGTATGTTTAAATATAAATGTATTGCCTATAAATTCGTGCAAAGCATGCAATTATTAAAACACTACAGTGCGTCTAATCATTTGGTCTAGTTATTATAATATACTAATATAATGCTTTATATAATAAATATTCTATATTTACTCAATATATCATCTAATTTATCCAATTGTCGAATTTATATTATCTATCGTCTCATTTAACCCATTGATAAACGAATGTAAATAAGTGCAAACCGTTTTCAGTCATGTAAAAACAATAAAGTAAATGTAAAAACAATAAAGCTGTACAGTATCATCTGATAACTAAGATTTTACATAGAATCTTAGAGTGCATCTAATAATTTGGCTAGGGACTGTAAGAAAAGTTGAAGGGTAGGATATCCCAGTAAAAGAGGATAACATGTTCATCCGAACCATGTTTTTATAGCTCCTATTCGGTATTATTTTTTTAAGTTCACATATAAAAAGAAAGAACCATTAATGCATGAAATTTAATATAAAATATACATTAAAAATTTTGATGAATTCTATTTAAATTATTATACTTTAAATTAATACATTTGTTTATTACTCTTGAGATAGTTTGTCAGGTCTCGCAATTTAGATACATGAACTATTTCTCTCTTATGAATATTCTTTTCATTCATTTTGATATTCGAAATCTTTTCAAGAATGTGGATCTTGTTGACCCTTTATCCAGAACAATATTATTTATTACATTTGGAGATATCTAAATTACTCGGTTGCCTACCGTTCATTTTTTATCCATTGTCTTGGTTTTTTTGGTTACTTAGCGTCCTCACTTTTCAACTTCAATAATCAAGATGCGTTGCTGTTTGATAATTTTCTTAGAACTCTTTTTCTCACTTTTAATATTGTTATGCATTAAGTGGGTGAGCTTATTTTTGAGAAATCCCATAAATACTCCTTGAGTTGCGAATAAGAGAGAGTTTCATCATTTGAACTGTATATTCTTGTTTTTATTGTTTTAATTAAGAATCAGAAATTCTAACCTACAGTTCAAACTGGATCATTTTCAATACTCATCCTGGTGAATGTAAAATAAAGAGGATCCAAACTGATTGACACAGTCCCAAAAGTTAGGGAAAAAAAAAAAAAAAAAAAAAAAAAAAAAAAAAAAAAAACGATGCCAAGGCCTAAACTTATAGAGGCAGAAAAATCCAAAGAACGTAGACGGGAATACCTGAAGTGTTACACACAAACGGAAAAAATTAAAGGATTCCGTTCGCAAACGCAAGCATGAAACCCGTCCCTAGTTTAAAAGTTGTTTACTTAATAAAGTTGTTTACTTACCTATAATACACTGTGTTAAATAATTTTGAATGTTAAATAAAATAATATATACTACAAAAGCGCGATTATTGTAAAAGATTAATTATTTCTTTCGACTAATTTTTTATTAGTTAGTAACAGTTATTTATTTTTTTGCTAGTTATTATTGTTAGCTTGTTTTCTATAGTTAATAACTTATAGTTCTTTTTACAATAATTGTTATTTTTTTGTGATTTCTGGTTAACTAGTTTTTTCGCTAATTATTAATTGTTCGCTTATTTTTTTGTTAGTTATCCTTTGTTAATTTGTTTATTAATTGCATAGCTTACTTTAATGATTAGCTTTTATTTCCGTTTGAAAGTTAATATTTAGCTTGCTTTCCTTTGTTAATTAATAATTTTAATAGTCATTAAATTTCCTACTTATTTTAACATTTTTAAAGTTGTGTGTCAAAAATATTAGAGATTTGTCACAGATAGCTTTCCTGCCACAGGGGAACGGGTATTAATAATTGTCAATCATTTTCTTGTTTTTCTAAATGCTGCAATTGATTCTCAACAATAAAGAAATTTGGTTTGTTTGGCCCCAATGATAATCAATGAGAAATTTTGGCCCTAATGATAATCAATATTTACATAGCTTAGGAGGTACTTCTTTGTTGAAATTAAATTTTGAAAAACCTCTTCCCTGAGTTAACTCGGTCATGTACAGCAAATATTTATTAGCTGAATTTGTCAGTACGTTTTTACTCGGTCGGAAGCAAAAAATAATAATTTGTTGTGATGTGTGTGAGCTTTGCTGTAGGAATGCTTTGTATATAAGATAGTTGCGGAATTTACATAGATAAAAACACTTCGTTTGGAAAGTATCACTTTGTGTTGTTGTTCCTTGTTTTAAAACTATGAAACAAAAACTAATATTTAAATTTTTTTCATTTGTCCGAGATAGCACGGGATAATAAATTGATGGAAAATTAAATGTTTTTTACGCCAAAGAAAAATTAAAATTTCAACTTAGAACTTGTGTGTTATGTTTTCTCTTAGTTTTTTGGATTTATAAATAATATGTTGATTTCTTGCTTTTTTTTTTTTTTTTTTCAAAAAAAAAAATTGGTAAAGGAAACGGTTGAAGCCAAAAGGAGGTGAAAAATTGTTTATTTCCTTGAATTGCAATTTAAACAGTTGTTAATAAATAATTTGAATGCTGAACTCCGAATGAATTTTTAAATTTTTTTAGAAAATCTTGTTTGTTTTTATATCAAACATTAATACATCCGGTTTTTTCTTCTGCTTTATCTTAATTTAAATTTTGAAAACAAATACAGTTAAACCCCGCTATAGTGAACCTTCAGGAGTTCGAAATTTCGGTTCAATATAATCGGGAGTTTATTATATCTGTCACTGTGTAAGAGGTCCAGGATAATACCAGCACTAATTAATAACATATTTTATTAGCAAAACAACATTAACAAGCAGACAAACATTACATCTTACATCCAGATCTCGTACGTAAAGCCAACTCATATAGAAGTATTTGGGGGAGGTTCTCGAATGGAGGCGCGCATGCGCTAACATTAAAGTTTTAGTTCGTGTTTTAAAAAATTTTTCCCTTCGGATTTTAACTTACCTCATTTCCTCCCACCTTGAGTAGAATACCTGAAATTATACTCAACAACAAACTTCTAATTTTTGAACACATAAAATGCTCTACACAAATGAAAGAAAAAAACATCAATTATCAAAAATCATACAAAATACTTAACATAAACAATACTTAATGAATCATACAGTTTACAACATATTACGGTACAGTAGGTTTAACAATTCTTTCATTACTACTTATTTTCAATGATTTTCCTTTTACATCAACATACTCATTTTCTAGCTCTAATCTAAACAGTTTTTGAACTGATCTTAAAATTTCTGAATTTTCTGTCTTGCTACTCTTGCTATGACAAGTGCTACTCTTGTGTGTTCATCTCTGCCAGGAATTACCTTTAATATCTTAGCTAAATTCCAAAATACCCGCTTCTTATTAATATCTTCGACCCATAATTGCCCAAAATATTCAGTCCTAAACCTGGCTCTATGTAATTCTCTTATTTTTTGGAGATGTTTAGCTCGTTTGCTTAAACTTTTCTTATCTACCTGATCAATATCTACTACACCTGAGGAAGGTATCTCGTGCAAGAACATTTCGGGAGTTAATGGTGAAAAATCGGCCTCGGAGTGAGTTAAGCGTAGCGCGTTCCAATATTTTACATAAGATTTGTTTCACCATCTGGATTAAACGCTCCCCCCCCCCCCTACCAACTTGCCAAAGGAGGATTGAACCTAAAACGTATTTTTTGTTCTCAATTTATCCCAATCTATAGAACGAAGAGCGCCGACGAAATTAGTTCGGAATATATAACTTGAAGGTCGTCTTAAGGACTGCTTCCGTCTTCAAAAGGGTTCTAGGTGCTTTTCTTTAAGGCACCTGTTAGGTTAACCCCTACTATCTCAAATACTACGGCATCATTTACTCGATCACTAGGTAAAATTCCTGGCATAACTTCACATCTTTTAACTTTAAATCTTTGACATTTCACACAATGCTTAATACAATTACGAATAGTTTTCAAAACCCAATATTTTTCTCTTAGGTGAGACATCAATAGAGAAATACCAGCATGTAAATAAGTAAATAATAAACATGATAACTTATAATTAACAATTTTACAACAGGATGATTATTATGCAAAATAATTATATAACTTCGTGCAATAAATCGTCTTAAGGACTGCTTCCGTCTTCAAAAGGGTTCTAGGTGCTTTTCTTTAAGGCACCTGTTAGGTTAACCCCTACTATCTCAAATACTACGGCATCATTTACTCGATCACTAGGTAAAATTCCTGGCATAACTTCACATCTTTTAACTTTAAATCTTTGACATTTCACACAATGCTTAATACAATTACGAATAGTTTTCAAAACCCAATATTTTTCTCTTAGGTGAGACATCAATAGAGAAATACCAGCATGTAAATAAGTAAATAATAAACATGATAACTTATAATTAACAATTTTACAACAGGATGATTATTATGCAAAATAATTATATAACTTCGTGCAATAAATCGTCTTAAGGACTGCTTCCGTCTTCAAAAGGGTTCTAGGTGCTTTTCTTTAAGGCACCTGTTAGGTTAACCCCTACTATCTCAAATACTACGGCATCATTTACTCGATCACTAGGTAAAATTCCTGGCATAACTTCACATCTTTTAACTTTAAATCTTTGACATTTCACACAATGCTTAATACAATTACGAATAGTTTTCAAAACCCAATATTTTTCTCTTAGGTGAGACATCAATAG
This sequence comes from Parasteatoda lunata, assembly GCA_949128135.1. Taxonomy (NCBI): domain Eukaryota; kingdom Metazoa; phylum Arthropoda; class Arachnida; order Araneae; family Theridiidae; genus Parasteatoda; species Parasteatoda lunata. Next base: position 3,179,624 of record OX421971.1, read on the forward strand.
AGAAATACCAGCATGTAAATAAGTAAATAATAAACATGATAACTTATAATTAACAATTTTACAACAGGATGATTATTATGCAAAATAATTATATAACTTCGTGCAATAAATCGTCTTAAGGACTGCTTCCGTCTTCAAAAGGGTTCTAGGTGCTTTTCTTTAAGGCACCTGTTAGGTTAACCCCTACTATCTCAAATACTACGGCATCATTTACTCGATCACTAGGTAAAATTCCTGGCATAACTTCACATCTTTTAACTTTAAATCTTTGACATTTCACACAATGCTTAATACAATTACGAATAGTTTTCAAAACCCAATATTTTTCTCTTAGGTGAGACATCAATAGAGAAATACCAGCATGTAAATAAGTAAATAATAAACATGATAACTTATAATTAACAATTTTACAACAGGATGATTATTATGCAAAATAATTATATAACTTCGTGCAATAAATCGTCTTAAGGACTGCTTCCGTCTTCAAAAGGGTTCTAGGTGCTTTTCTTTAAGGCACCTGTTAGGTTAACCCCTACTATCTCAAATACTACGGCATCATTTACTCGATCACTAGGTAAAATTCCTGGCATAACTTCACATCTTTTAACTTTAAATCTTTGACATTTCACACAATGCTTAATACAATTACGAATAGTTTTCAAAACCCAATATTTTTCTCTTAGGTGAGACATCAATAGAGAAATACCAGCATGTAAATAAGTAAATAATAAACATGATAACTTATAATTAACAATTTTACAACAGGATGATTATTATGCAAAATAATTATATAACTTCGTGCAATAAATCGTCTTAAGGACTGCTTCCGTCTTCAAAAGGGTTCTAGGTGCTTTTCTTTAAGGCACCTGTTAGGTTAACCCCTACTATCTCAAATACTACGGCATCATTTACTCGATCACTAGGTAAAATTCCTGGCATAACTTCACATCTTTTAACTTTAAATCTTTGACATTTCACACAATGCTTAATACAATTACGAATAGTTTTCAAAACCCAATATTTTTCTCTTAGGTGAGACATCAATAGAGAAATACCAGCATGTAAATAATAAACATGATAACTTATAATTAACAATTTTACAACAGGATGATTATTATGCAAAATAATTATATAACTTCGTGCAATAAATCGTCTTAAGGACTGCTTCCGTCTTCAAAAGGGTTCTAGGTGCTTTTCTTTAAGGCACCTGTTAGGTTAACCCCTACTATCTCAAATACTACGGCATCATTTACTCGATCACTAGGTAAAATTCCTGGCATAACTTCACATCTTTTAACTTTAAATCTTTGACATTTCACACAATGCTTAATACAATTACGAATAGTTTTCAAAACCCAATATTTTTCTCTTAGGTGAGACATCAATAGAGAAATACCAGCATGTAAATAATAAACATGATAACTTATAATTAACAATTTTACAACAGGATGATTATTATGCAAAATAATTATATAACTTCGTGCAATAAATCGTCTTAAGGACTGCTTCCGTCTTCAAAAGGGTTCTAGGTGCTTTTCTTTAAGGCACCTGTTAGGTTAACCCCTACTATCTCAAATACTACGGCATCATTTACTCGATCACTAGGTAGAAGGATCGTCTTAAGGACTGCTTCCGTCTTCAAAAGGGTTCTAGGTGCTTTTCTTTAAGGCACCTGTTAGGTTAACCCCTACTATCTCAAATACTACGGCATCATTTACTCGATCACTAGGTAGAAGGATCGTCTTAAGGACTGCTTCCGTCTTCAAAAGGGTTCTAGGTGCTTTTCTTTAAGGCACCTGTTAGGTTAACCCCTACTATCTCAAATACTACGGCATCATTTACTCGATCACTAGGTAAAATTCCTGGCATAACTTCACATCTTTTAACTTTAAATCTTTGACATTTCACACAATGCTTAATACAATTACGAATAGTTTTCAAAACCCAATATTTTTCTCTTAGGTGAGACATCAATAGAGAAATACCAGCATGTAAATAATAAACATGATAACTTATAATTAACAATTTTACAACAGGATGATTATTATGCAAAATAATTATATAACTTCGTGCAATAAATCGTCTTAAGGACTGCTTCCGTCTTCAAAAGGGTTCTAGGTGCTTTTCTTTAAGGCACCTGTTAGGTTAACCCCTACTATCTCAAATACTACGGCATCATTTACTCGATCACTAGGTAAAATTCCTGGCATAACTTCACATCTTTTAACTTTAAATCTTTGACATTTCACACAATGCTTAATACAATTACGAATAGTTTTCAAAACCCAATATTTTTCTCTTAGGTGAGACATCAATAGAGAAATACCAGCATGTAAATAATAAACATGATAACTTATAATTAACAATTTTACAACAGGATGATTATTATGCAAAATAATTATATAACTTCGTGCAATAAATCGTCTTAAGGACTGCTTCCGTCTTCAAAAGGGTTCTAGGTGCTTTTCTTTAAGGCACCTGTTAGGTTAACCCCTACTATCTCAAATACTACGGCATCATTTACTCGATCACTAGGTAAAATTCCTGGCATAACTTCACATCTTTTAACTTTAAATCTTTGACATTTCACACAATGCTTAATACAATTACGAATAGTTTTCAAAACCCAATATTTTTCTCTTAGGTGAGACATCAATAGAGAAATACCAGCATGTAAATAATAAACATGATAACTTATAATTAACAATTTTACAACAGGATGATTATTATGCAAAATAATTATATAACTTCGTGCAATAAATCGTCTTAAGGACTGCTTCCGTCTTCAAAAGGGTTCTAGGTGCTTTTCTTTAAGGCACCTGTTAGGTTAACCCCTACTATCTCAAATACTACGGCATCATTTACTCGATCACTAGGTAGAAGGATCGTCTTAAGGACTGCTTCCGTCTTCAAAAGGGTTCTAGGTGCTTTTCTTTAAGGCACCTGTTAGGTTAACCCCTACTATCTCAAATACTACGGCATCATTTACTCGATCACTAGGTAGAAGGATCGTCTTAAGGACTGCTTCCGTCTTCAAAAGGGTTCTAGGTGCTTTTCTTTAAGGCACCTGTTAGGTTAACCCCTACTATCTCAAATACTACGGCATCATTTACTCGATCACTAGGTAAAATTCCTGGCATAACTTCACATCTTTTAACTTTAAATCTTTGACATTTCACACAATGCTTAATACAATTACGAATAGTTTTCAAAACCCAATATTTTTCTCTTAGGTGAGACATCAATAGAGAAATACCAGCATGTAAATAATAAACATGATAACTTATAATTAACAATTTTACAACAGGATGATTATTATGCAAAATAATTATATAACTTCGTGCAATAAATCGTCTTAAGGACTGCTTCCGTCTTCAAAAGGGTTCTAGGTGCTTTTTTTTAAGGCACCTGTTAGGTTTACCCCTACTATCTCAAATACTACGGCATCATTTACTCGATCACTAGGTAAAATTCCTGGCATAACTTCACATCTTTTAACTTTAAATCTTTGACATTTCACACAATGCTTAATACAATTACGAATAGTTTTCAAAACCCAATATTTTTCTCTTAGGTGAGACATCAATAGAGAAATACCAGCATGTAAATAATAAACATGATAACTTATAATTAACAATTTTACAACAGGATGATTATTATGCAAAATAATTATATAACTTCGTGCAATAAATCGTCTTAAGGACTGCTTCCGTCTTCAAAAGGGTTCTAGGTGCTTTTCTTTAAGGCACCTGTTAGGTTAACCCCTACTATCTCAAATACTACGGCATCATTTACTCGATCACTAGGTAAAATTCCTGGCATAACTTCACATCTTTTAACTTTAAATCTTTGACATTTCACACAATGCTTAATACAATTACGAATAGTTTTCAAAACCCAATATTTTTCTCTTAGGTGAGACATCAATAGAGAAATACCAGCATGTAAATAATAAACATGATAACTTATAATTAACAATTTTACAACAGGATGATTATTATGCAAAATAATTATATAACTTCGTGCAATAAATCGTCTTAAGGACTGCTTCCGTCTTCAAAAGGGTTCTAGGTGCTTTTCTTTAAGGCACCTGTTAGGTTAACCCCTACTATCTCAAATACTACGGCATCATTTACTCGATCACTAGGTAAAATTCCTGGCATAACTTCACATCTTTTAACTTTAAATCTTTGACATTTCACACAATGCTTAATACAATTACGAATAGTTTTCAAAACCCAATATTTTTCTCTTAGGTGAGACATCAATAGAGAAATACCAGCATGTAAATAATAAACATGATAACTTATAATTAACAATTTTACAACAGGATGATTATTATGCAAAATAATTATATAACTTCGTGCAATAAATCGTCTTAAGGACTGCTTCCGTCTTCAAAAGGGTTCTAGGTGCTTTTCTTTAAGGCACCTGTTAGGTTAACCCCTACTATCTCAAATACTACGGCATCATTTACTCGATCACTAGGTAAAATTCCTGGCATAACTTCACATCTTTTAACTTTAAATCTTTGACATTTCACACAATGCTTAATACAATTACGAATAGTTTTCAAAACCCAATATTTTTCTCTTAGGTGAGACATCAATAGAGAAATACCAGCATGTAAATAATAAACATGATAACTTATAATTAACAATTTTACAACAGGATGATTATTATGCAAAATAATTATATAACTTCGTGCAATAAATCGTCTTAAGGACTGCTTCCGTCTTCAAAAGGGTTCTAGGTGCTTTTCTTTAAGGCACCTGTTAGGTTAACCCCTACTATCTCAAATACTACGGCATCATTTACTCGATCACTAGGTAGAAGGATCGTCTTAAGGACTGCTTCCGTCTTCAAAAGGGTTCTAGGTGCTTTTCTTTAAGGCACCTGTTAGGTTAACCCCTACTATCTCAAATACTACGGCATCATTTACTCGATCACTAGGTAGAAGGATCGTCTTAAGGACTGCTTCCGTCTTCAAAAGGGTTCTAGGTGCTTTTCTTTAAGGCACCTGTTAGGTTAACCCCTACTATCTCAAATACTACGGCATCATTTACTCGATCACTAGGTAGAAGGATCGTCTTAAGGACTGCTTCCGTCTTCAAAAGGGTTCTAGGTGCTTTTCTTTAAGGCACCTGTTAGGTTAACCCCTACTATCTCAAATACTACGGCATCATTTACTCGATCACTAGGTAGAAGGATCGTCTTAAGGACTGCTTCCGTCTTCAAAAGGGTTCTAGGTGCTTTTCTTTAAGGCACCTGTTAGGTTAACCCCTACTATCTCAAATACTACGGCATCATTTACTCGATCACTAGGTAGAAGGATCGTCTTAAGGACTGCTTCCGTCTTCAAAAGGGTTCTAGGTGCTTTTCTTTAAGGCACCTGTTAGGTTAACCCCTACTATCTCAAATACTACGGCATCATTTACTCGATCACTAGGTAGAAGGATCGTCTTAAGGACTGCTTCCGTCTTCAAAAGGGTTCTAGGTGCTTTTCTTTAAGGCACCTGTTAGGTTAACCCCTACTATCTCAAATACTACGGCATCATTTACTCGATCACTAGGTAGAAGGATCGTCTTAAGGACTGCTTCCGTCTTCAAAAGGGTTCTAGGTGCTTTTCTTTAAGGCACCTGTTAGGTTAACCCCTACTATCTCAAATACTACGGCATCATTTACTCGATCACTAGGTAGAAGGATCGTCTTAAGGACTGCTTCCGTCTTCAAAAGGGTTCTAGGTGCTTTTCTTTAAGGCACCTGTTAGGTTAACCCCTACTATCTCAAATACTACGGCATCATTTACTCGATCACTAGGTAGAAGGATCGTCTTAAGGACTGCTTCCGTCTTCAAAAGGGTTCTAGGTGCTTTTCTTTAAGGCACCTGTTAGGTTAACCCCTACTATCTCAAATACTACGGCATCATTTACTCGATCACTAGGTAAAATTCCTGGCATAACTTCACATCTTTTAACTTTAAATCTTTGACATTTCACACAATGCTTAATACAATTACGAATAGTTTTCAAAACCCAATATTTTTCTCTTAGGTGAGACATCAATAGAGAAATACCAGCATGTAAATAATAAACATGATAACTTATAATTAACAATTTTACAACAGGATGATTATTATGCAAAATAATTATATAACTTCGTGCAATAAATCGTCTTAAGGACTGCTTCCGTCTTCAAAAGGGTTCTAGGTGCTTTTCTTTAAGGCACCTGTTAGGTTAACCCCTACTATCTCAAATACTACGGCATCATTTACTCGATCACTAGGTAAAATTCCTGGCATAACTTCACATCTTTTAACTTTAAATCTTTGACATTTCACACAATGCTTAATACAATTACGAATAGTTTTCAAAACCCAATATTTTTCTCTTAGGTGAGACATCAATAGAGAAATACCAGCATGTAAATAATAAACATGATAACTTATAATTAACAATTTTACAACAGGATGATTATTATGCAAAATAATTATATAACTTCGTGCAATAAATCGTCTTAAGGACTGCTTCCGTCTTCAAAAGGGTTCTAGGTGCTTTTCTTTAAGGCACCTGTTAGGTTAACCCCTACTATCTCAAATACTACGGCATCATTTACTCGATCACTAGGTAAAATTCCTGGCATAACTTCACATCTTTTAACTTTAAATCTTTGACATTTCACACAATGCTTAATACAATTACGAATAGTTTTCAAAACCCAATATTTTTCTCTTAGGTGAGACATCAATAGAGAAATACCAGCATGTAAATAATAAACATGATAACTTATAATTAACAATTTTACAACAGGATGATTATTATGCAAAATAATTATATAACTTCGTGCAATAAATCGTCTTAAGGACTGCTTCCGTCTTCAAAAGGGTTCTAGGTGCTTTTCTTTAAGGCACCTGTTAGGTTAACCCCTACTATCTCAAATACTACGGCATCATTTACTCGATCACTAGGTAAAATTCCTGGCATAACTTCACATCTTTTAACTTTAAATCTTTGACATTTCACACAATGCTTAATACAATTACGAATAGTTTTCAAAACCCAATATTTTTCTCTTAGGTGAGACATCAATAGAGAAATACCAGCATGTAAATAATAAACATGATAACTTATAATTAACAATTTTACAACAGGATGATTATTATGCAAAATAATTATATAACTTCGTGCAATAAATCGTCTTAAGGACTGCTTCCGTCTTCAAAAGGGTTCTAGGTGCTTTTCTTTAAGGCACCTGTTAGGTTAACCCCTACTATCTCAAATACTACGGCATCATTTACTCGATCACTAGGTAAAATTCCTGGCATAACTTCACATCTTTTAACTTTAAATCTTTGACATTTCACACAATGCTTAATACAATTACGAATAGTTTTCAAAACCCAATATTTTTCTCTTAGGTGAGACATCAATAGAGAAATACCAGCATGTAAATAAGTAAATAATAAACATGATAACTTATAATTAACAATTTTACAACAGGATGATTATTATGCAAAATAATTGGATGAATGAAAGCATGTATCATCACGATAATCAAGGTTGGTTTTAGCTTTTATAACACCATTTTGGTCAACAAATGGTCTTAATTGCTTAAGTTTATTATCATTTACATCTTTAAAACCATCCTTTTGAATTAATAACATAAGAGAAATTTCAGCTTTACAAAGTTCATTTACACTTGAAACCTTAGAAAATTTTTTATCTTTATGTTTACAGTTATAAAAGAATCTATATATCCATGCTATCATCCTCAAAATTTTCTTATATGATGAAAAATATTTACAATACCAATATTGATTGCTATCATCCGTATTTAAAGCAATTATTACCGTTTTACGTAGCTCTGAATTGACCAATTCTTCATTTGGGTTTTCTTCCGGCCAATTTTCCTCCTTATCGTAGAGCCCTCCCACCAACGACGTTGAATTAACTGTTAAGCCACGTGATGCAAGATCGGCAGGTTTCAAGCTACCTGGCAAGTGGCGCCACATGGTGAGAGAAGTTACCGAGCGAATTTCTTTAACGCGATTCTATACAAATAGTCCCCAATTTAAATGATGCTTAATCAGAGCGGTGGCCGAATCAGTCTGAACTTGACTGAAATCTTTAAGTATGGATGACAGTGATCCTATACAACAGCCTAGGAATAGTAAGTGGCTTTAAAGGAGCTTTTAGCATTGACCAAATGAATTTTAACAATATCATTAACAACAATTCTTATAAATATACAAAATCTGTAAGCTAATTTACTGGCGTCACAAAATACGTGTAAGCTAAATACAACATTAATTGGTTCAAATTCTAGCCATCTAGGAATTTTAATGTCCTCTAATAAATGTAATTGTGAGAATCTTATTTTGACTTAACACTTGAAATTGATATTTACATTTATGGATCAACACTACTTAATTCTATACCAATACACATTATGGATACTTTCAGAAGTTTCTATACCACTAAACAATGATTGTTTTAACTTCACTTATAATTAGCAACATCGTTACATAAATAACTACGATGGGGTCTACAATTGCTCTTATTAACTTCTTACCATTAAATATTTTTACGACCAAAGTTGGGACATCCGAGAGTTGTACTTGATTACTTAAGGTATTCGTTTTATTTTCGTAGTTTTCTTACGTGGAAACATGTTCTACCTTATTATTTGGATTATAATAATTCAAAATGTATATTTTTACAAATAGAACATGTTTCGACCTACAATTGCTAGCTCTATGTCCTTTTTTTTAAACAAACAAACAAACAAAAAAAAAAGCATTAGTTTTCTTAATTATTATATCTTTCTTATTTTCTAAGGACATGGAAGCTGTTTCTTTACAACTCTCTGATGCATGCGACTTATCACAAAAAATACATACATAATAATCTACTCTTTTAGACTTATGTTCATTATTCTTAAATGTACTATTTGCAGTAAATAATTTATGCGAAGTAGGAACTGAATACTTATTTTTATACTTATCAAAATTATTCCTCTTGGGCACGTATTTATCGGACGAAAATTCTTTAAGCAGTTTTAGTTTTGATTCAGCTTCAATTCTTAAGAAATCTATTATTAAGTTTAAATAAGACTTTTTTAAAACTGATTTCTCTGTCGTTCGTAAACTATTAATAAATCCGGTGGTATTGCTGATTCAACTAACGGATACAAAAAATCTGAATACTTATCTTGTGTAAGGACTTGTAGGGCTCTTAATTTTCCTTGTAGTTCATCGTATAGGACTGATAAATCAGTTTTTGTTTTATCGGCAGTGACCAACTTCAATAAGTCTTTGATATAAATCTGGATCAATACACCTCTCCTTTAAATATTCCACGGCTTGCTTATAATGTTCGGCTGTAACGTTTCTAATATTCTTCTCGGTTTTGAAGACGCGGTAGTGGCTTGCAGTAAATAGGAGAACTTGTCTCCATTCTCTCGTCTTTGTGAATTTTTTCAAACTGATTCCAGAAAGATTCCTTGAATCCCCGTCAAACTTAATTAAATTTCAATTCGGGTAACTTATAGCTATTCGTAGTGGCACTCCCTTCGGAAACGTTATTAACAGCATTGTTTACTACTTTGTCCTTGGCCGTTAATACCTTATTTGTTTTAACTTTTAGAGCTGAAAACTTTTTGTAATAATCCTCAGAAGATTCGAATTCCGTAGTATAATCCTCTGGGCTGCATTTCAGACTCTGCATGAGTTTCAAATGTTTGTCTTGTGATTGTCGTAAGAGATGATTTTTCTCCGTAATCCGCTCCAAATAAATTTCTATTTCTAAAAAATCTGGATCGGTGTCTGCTATGAGAGCTTCCAACTTATTTGCAGTTCTCGTAAAAGATGTTCGTAATGCTGTACGTGCCTGTTTAGAAGCCTCCATCTTAGCTTAACTTAATTCGTAATGTATCATCCCGGCAGGGATGCCATTATATGTCACTGTGTAAGAGGTCCAGGATACTACCAGCACTAATTAATAACATATTTTATTAGCAAAACAACATTAACAAAGGTATACAATTAACAAGCAGACAAACATAATATCTTACATCCAGATCTCGTACGTAAAGTATATAGCCCAGATTATACCATTTTATTTTAAATGATATTTACCCCGATGAATTAATCTTGCTTCGTAATCTTGATGATAATATTAATTTCAATTTTTTGGATTTGGGTATTATAAAAGAAGAAAATATCTGCTTTGTTGATTTATACGATAAAAGAAATGATTTTATTTTTAATATAAATAAACTTATTACTTGGAATTCTAATGTTTCTAGGAGAATCTATTTAAACACCACTTTTAATGAAATGAATATAATTAAAAGAGTATGTAGTAATATTTATTTATCCAAAAAACAAATCGATAAAGTCTTTCAAAATTTGATAATAAACGATGGATACCCAACTAAAATAGTTAAATTCTATATAAAATCATTGAGTTAATCGTTTATTATTGTAGATATATTTATTAAAAATTTTTCTTTGTTAATTTATATAGTATAATTTATATAGCCAACTCATATAGAAGTATTTGGGGGAGGTTTTCGAATGGAGGCGCGCATGCGCTAACATTCAAGTTTCAGTTCGTATTTTAAAAGTTTCACTTCGGATTTTAACTTACCTCAATATCCCTACTACAAACAATTTTAACTAATTTTTCCGAACTGCACCCTTTTATTATACATTATTTAAATAAATGAAACATAAAAAGAAATAAAAAAAAATGATTAAAAAACAATAAATATATTAACAAAAAATGTGTTCACTTTTATTTTTTTATGACTTCGTCTTGCGTACAAAAAATTTAGGGATGGGAAACTGAGATAGAAGAAGCAAACAAGAAAAATATGCTTATGGCTACATTCCCTACTCAAGACATGGTTTTAAAATATCGGTATTTGCATTTTATGTAGAAATTATGTAGTTGAAAGACAGAAAAAAAATTCATAATATCCAATTTCCTCACTTCTATTTTTTGTGTTCACTATATCCACAAAAAATAATATTATACGTGCATAGTAAGGCACGAGAGCGAACATTTCGTTCACTATATTCGGGAGTTCACTATAACGGGGTTTGACTGATATTTTCCAAATTATTCATTCAAATTTCATTATTATTATTCATTTCATTATTTGAAGCTTCTATGTTAGTGGAAAAATTTCTTAACAGGATTCTTGTTAAATTTATAATTTTTTCCACTCGTTACCTCCAAATATTACAAATAAATTTCCATTAGTAAATGTTATATTTAGAAGATAAGAAATTCCAGTAACTTTTCTCAACCCCAGGCACAATATTTAAAATAAGAATTCAAATTTTACCCTTACAATAATGTTGATTTGGTTAATAAACTCTAATCATATCAATCATATAAACTGTAACATATAAAACAATATAATAGATAATAATTCCTTTTAAATTTTTTTACATTAATTATAATAATCATTATAATGAATCAAAAGAAAAATTTCCTGAGAAGAAAAAAAAAAATCAATAATTGTAATAAATTTTAAAAATATTTTCAAATTGCAAAGAAAAACAAATCTGTTAAACGATGTGAATAAGTTCAATGTATAAAAAATATCAAAATTTAATAATCCGTTTCCTTTGTTTTAATGAAAATCCAAAAATTAATTATTAAATGATAATCATACATAATTCTGGTAAGGAATTGCAATAAATTTATCAATATATAAAAAAAGTTATAAATAATTGAAATTGCTAAAATGACAAACATATAATTTTAATCAAAACCATCTTATTAAAGCAGAAATAAATTGTAGCACACTATAGACACATAAATTAATATCACTTATCACACCTTTTCAAATTTGGCCACTTTTGTTGTGTTGTTTTTTTTTTGTTAAATGACATACGTTATACAGGGTACCTGGAAAGTCATAAATTTCGGTATTGAACAAAATTTATCATGAAATGTCATGATTAAAAAAATTTTTTTTGAAAAAAATCATGGAAAGTAATGGATTTAAGTCGCCGAATAATCTAATTTTTAAAATGGAATTGGTGTTACCCCCTCCCCCCTAATTGCATGGTGTCCGAATATCTGAATTTGCAACAAAATCCCCACTCACAGTCATATTTTATTAAAATATCACATGTTTTTATCATGTTCTTTTAAAAAATGAAAGAAAAGCATTTCTACAGCGAATCTTTCAAAGTTCAGTGATTTCAGAATCTTTGTTATTATTTTTAAAAAAAATTCTTTTAATCAATTTAAAATTCTAGCTGAAGTAAGCCAGTCACTGGAGAATTTCTTTTTTCCGAAATGAGAAGAGAAAAATCAGGAGTATTTCTTTCCTTTCTGATGAACAAGAAAAGTATCTGTAGAGTATAGTTCTGCAGAAAATGAGAAGAAAAAAATTATTCTATTTCTTTACTTTGTTTTTTTAAATTTAAAATCTATAAATATGAAGATGCAGAGTATAACAGTTTTGTTTTTACCTTACATTTCAATTAATTTTATTATAATGCTTTTTTAAATTTATTGTTCTGTTTTCTTCGGAGAAAATAGTAACTTTGTGAAGTCATGAAAAATTCTTAGAATTAGTCATGATTTTTAAAATCTAAAATGTAGCTGATACCCCGAGTGAAACAAATTGTAATATTATTTTGAAGCCTACATTATTATTTTTTTAAAATCTACTTTGTTAGTTTTGCCAGAAAGGGAGGGTGTAAATACAGTATCATGTGCAAAATAACACGCATTAATAATTGTAGTGTAGGAGGAATTCATTCACTCTGTGCAGGTGGTGTACCAGCATTCCTTCGGGTGACGTCATATCCTCCTCTGGTTGGCTTAGAATCCTCATTCATTTGGCCACGATCTTATAAAGAAAAATGAATCGTCACCAGAGAATATTTTATGGGCGTTCCAGTTAATTTATTTTATTTCGTCCTAATCCGTTAAGGCTACAGTGGACTCTTTAATAAGTTTTTCTTAAAGAATAATGTTACATTTCTGTAACTTGTAGAGATTGCTTATATTTAGAGAGAGAACATTAAAATAATAATAATGATAATTTGATACATAATTCATGCTATAACATGAAAAATTAAAATTTTTTCAAAAAAATTGTCGATTTATTTTGAAGTCTAAGTAAGCTTTACGCAAAATTTTTCTTTAAATTTAAAGATTATTTGTTAATTTCAACTCTATTTACATTTCTCTTCAAATTGTAGGGGAAAAAATTTACACATTTTTCTACTAATTTCCATTCAGAATATATATATAAAAAAAAAAAACAAGTTTCGTATAAAAAAAAAAAAATAAAAAAAAAAAAAAAAAACATGAAAATCGTTCCCCTTATGAACGTTTTGGAACATTGAAATGACTATAAAATATGTTGCGGCAACTTATTATGAAATGTTTTCTCTTCAAGTTTTTTTTTTTTTTTTTTTTTTTTTTTATTGAACTAGAGAGTGTGTCAAATAAGTTTCATGGAATAGTCAACAAAAGGACAGAGCATAGAACTATTTCACTTTCCAATTCGATGCAAAAAAAATTTTTTTTTGAGTAACACTACACAAAACATGTTTTTGTTTTAAAAAAGCCAAATAACACTAATTATTATGATTTTAATAATTATTATGCTTTTTTTTATATCATTTAATTAATATAAACTGGTCAAAATTAGAAAATCGATTTTTCGAGAGATTTTCACGATTTTGGGATTTTATCATTTTTAGGCAGTGTTTGCATACCACTTATATTAAGTCACATAATTGTACTGATTAACGAATAGAAATACTTATCAGATAATACAGACTTATTTAACTATCGAGAAATTAAAATTTTAAGAAAAAAAATCTTTCCGACATTAAAATGTGTAGTTTATTTTATTGTTTCAAAAATAAAATAGTTAAAAATAATTCTTGAGTAATTAAATTTTAAATTTCCGACTTTTTTTTTAAAAAGAATTTTATTACTCAGAAACAATTTGACCTATTTCTTTCTAATTTCGTATTTTGATATAAAATTACATTCTTAAAAATTTTGTAACAATCTGTAATGAATTTAGCATTTTTTTCGGTTATTATTAAACAAAATAATAATTATTATTAAAAATTATTCATTGCATGGAATTATCTTTGAATAAACGAGTTTTATAGTTGTGCGCAAAATGTTTTTGATTCGCTAAAAAGTTTTCAAAAATTTGTCTAAATAAGAAAAAAAATAACATTAAGGGAACCAAAATTTCGACCGCTCTTCTGACCAAACTATTGAGATCCTATTTTTAAGATGGCGGTTACCTTTCATATAGTTTGTCTAAAGTAAGAACTCCCCTTGCCTTTCGTCTGAACCAGTGGCGGTGACTATGTTAACGAGTTATAACAATTTCAAGCAGGGGTGGGCGAAAAAAAGGGAATATTTTTCTTTGGTCTATTGTGTTATCCCTAGATTGAAGAGAAGGTACCTTCCCTGAAATGCGCTATTCTTGTTTCCATAACAGCAGACTGCCTCAGACTTTGTGGCGGGGGGAGTTCTTACCATAGACAAACTGTATATTGAGAGTGAGGAATCCAAATACCTAAAAATAGGTATGTTTATTCAGAGAAAGTACTTTTTGTGTCTAATTTCGTTACTAAAAATATCACCTGCTCTCATTAATTAGTATGTTTAATGTGAGGCTATAGATAAAGTCATTCGATTAAAAATTATATTTTTTTCTTCTTTCAGATCATTCTTTTTATTTTATACTTTGTAAAATGCTACACAGAAGCTAGTTTTTTGTGAGGTTTGTCTTCTCAAGAATTTTAAACGCCTGTACAATTTTTTTTGGTTCGATATTATAAGATGTTTGATAATATGGCAAAAATGTTTCAAAACATTCTGAAAATTTTGCATTTTTTATTACAAATTTTTCATTTTTTTTTTCTAAAAAGGAAAAAAAAAAAAAAAAAGGTTTAGTAAATAAACTTATTCATAATTCATAACCTAAACTATCATATTAAGCACACGATTTTTTTTCTTCAAAAATTTATATATATGTAATATAATGGTAAATGGGTCTAAATGTCATAAGTTTTCGATAATATTTAAAATTTCCAGTCATAATATGTTTATCAACAAATTCAAAATCTTCTTCACAGTGACATCGGATATATGAATTTTTCCTAAATTTTTGCTAATTAAAAGTAGGTTCTACCAAGAGAGCTTTTAATTATGTTAGAATCTTTTAAGGGAAACATATATTTTGAATTTTCAAATGTATTAAGAAATTTAATCGTTTCGAAAATAGGGTTTTGAAAGTTAATAACAAAATATGAATTATATACATTTTTCTTTATATTTGGAGAAATTTTACTCATTTTTACCAGATACTTTACCTTTTTACTTTTACCAGATCGAAACGAAGAATTTAGAAGTGTGAATTTTTTTTCTCTCCATTTTTCTTTTTATCTTTATTGTGCTATATATATAGTTAAAAATATAAAGAAAACATAGAAAAAGTTATTAAGATTTTTTTAAACGAAGAAAAAAAATTATAAATCTTTTTAAACAGTTCACAAATTTGAAAATTTTTTTAATTTTTACAAATACAAATTTTTATGTACTTGAAGCTTATGCGCTTATTAAATAAGTATTGAATAAGGAAATTTTCAGTACATAAAACTTATTATTTTTTTATTTTTCTCCCGTTAATTTGTTCCCTTTTCGTCTTTATTATGTTATTATATATATATGTAGAGATTTGTGTGTCAGGGGAGGAAAAAAGGCAATAATTAATTTAGCAATTAAACTTAACAGATTTAATAAATAAAGAAAAAAAAAGTAAAACAGCGACATCTATAGCACAGAGTACATGGGTAGTTCTATCTATATTTAGTCAGTCTTTGTTCTGCAATTCTTATCTTTAGATAAGAATTAGTGAATTGAACCACGAATTCCGGGACTTGTAGACAGTCTGTAACAGTTGATGAATGGCCAATAACAACTCCAATACATGGTGCGTAGGGTAAGTACTTACTTACGAAAGTTGCTTATTTTCGATATTTAAAAGCCCCTAAAGATGCTTTTTTTCATTGGGTGTTTTTAAAAATTGTTTAATTTTTCCCTTTTCGATTGATGAGATTTTTTTGTTTTGTTTACCATGTCGATTTTCGCCACGTATTATGCAAAAACGTGCTTTTCCCATTGTTTTGTTCAACATTTTCACATTCCATTTCGGCGTACCGTCCGTTCATAGCGTATGAAAGCGAACATCATTTTACATGTTTGATGAAATGCTTGCGAGTCCGTATGTGTGTCCACTGAGCTGGGCTCGTTGAGATTATTGCCTTTTCATGTGCAACTCTGCTGTATTTTGCAAGATATTCTCCAATTTCAGACAGAAAAATTTCTCCATCTTTTTATGGTGGCTAATATAATCAAGAAAAGAGTTCTTTGCAAGAAACTAGTTATTTTATCATGATCATGTAAAGTCTTTGAAAATTATTTTGCATTTTGTTATGGTATATAGTGCTTAAAAAGTACTTAAAAGGTGCTTATTTTTGTTGAAAGATTTGGCTACGCACCCTGATATATAATACTTCGAAAGCATTAACATTGTATTGTAGTTAATTAGTTTATTCGGTGGTTTTTGAGAATATTTATAGGAATATTGTGAAAAATAGAATTCAAGTAACGGCCAATGGATTGAAAATAAGAACATTACATTATTGCAGCTAGATTAAAACGAAGAACTTAGAAAAAATGGGTTTTTATATCTTTCTGGACAATATATTTAAATATTAATATGTTTTTGTTACGTAAGACTGATTGATTAAAGACACATCATCAGATAAATCGATCCATATTCTTATATTATAACTTTTTTTAAGGGAAAGTTATAATCTGATTACGCGTTATACAGTCAAACCCCGCTACAATGAACCTTCAAGGGTCCGAAATTTCGGTTTACTATAACCGGGAGTGCCCTTTATCCGTTCCGCAAACAATTTTAACTCATTTTTCCGAACTGCTCCCTTTTATGACACTTTTTTTTTTTTTTTTTTTTAAATAAATGACCCATAAAAAGAAGCACAAAAATGATTAAAAAAAACAATATGTAGTAACAAAAAATGTGTTCACTTTTATTTTTTTATGACTCTTCGTCTTGCGTACAAAAAATTTAGGGATGGTCTTTATGTAGGGATGGGAAACTGAGATAGAAGAAGCAAACAAGAAAAAAAAAACAAAACCTTATGGCTACATTCCCTACTCAAGACAAGGTTTTAAAAAATCGGTATTTGTATTTTATGTAGAAATTATGCAGTTGAAGACAGAAAAAAAGTTCATAATATCCAATTTCCTCACTTCTATTCTCTTGGTTCACTATATCCACAAAAAATAATATTATACGTGTATAGTAAGGCACGAGGGCGAACATTTTGTTCACTATAACGGGTTTGACTGTACATATGGATTAGATTTAATATATATATATTTCTTTTAATATTACGCACACGCATGTATCTCTCTTGCGGAATCGTCGCGTACGTGTAGATGTGACAATATTCAATGAAGAAGGCCGCATTCTTCCAGTAGAATAAGAAATAAAAACAAGTCATGCCAGTTTCTCGCTTTGGGTGAATGAGGAAATAGCTGGCGGCAGCCAAATGGGGCGATTTCTCACGAAGCTTTTTCTCTCTTCGAAAGAATGGACGAGGCAAAATAAGAATCGAGAGGAGTTATGTGGTGTCGGAATGCTTTTGGGGATCATGCGCAGTTTATACGCCTGTCTCAGGGGATGGATTACGCACCGGTCGGTAAGTGCACTCCCTCCCACATTTGAAAATATTTAGGAAACCCCATATTTGATTTCCTGGGTTATTTAATTCGTCGTGTAGCTGTAGCCACGAAAGCAAATTCCGTAGATTTACTTAATATTACCAGAGAGGATTGTGCTCCGGAAAAAATCCGGTTTTCCAGATTTTTTCACTAACCACGATTCGGAAATCCTAATTCCAGAAATTTCAAGAAATCATCAATCACATTTATGTATAAAAATTCTTGTACATTTTATTTAAAAATATTAGAACTAGAATTTATATTTGACATCTCTTTTGTAAGTAATTTTTCTGGTTGAATGTAATTAAAGAGGAAAGTTAACTTATTTCAAAAAATTATTCATTTAAATTATGCCGCATATAATTTATTCAGAATTTCGTGTTGTGGAAATATTAATGATAGAAATTTAAAAAGATATAAATTTTTTGAAATGCGTTATTAATGATTTTACTCCAGAAATTTTCAGGATTTTTGAGTTGGGCTTAGAATTACCCCTGCTTTGATGTAATTAATGTAAAGACTGCTTCTATGAAATGACTATAAGAATTTTGTATTTATTTTTTTGTAAGCGAAAGCATCCTAACACTAGCCTAGCAAGAAGGGGTGACTGGGGCAGGCAACACTTTAGAGGGGTGGCTAGTTGTCTCAGCTTTTTCATTGTTTTCCCTTATTTTTTCTTTAAGAAGCAACGATTTCTGGTTGCCAAATTTATAATGTCCTTTTCTCCATTAATATTTTTTTGATAAAATAAATAAATATCTTTGTTTTTTTCATTAATCACAGTTTCAGCCAAATTTCTAAAAATATTTTTTCTTATTTTTCTAATTAATAAATTTTGTGACATATTTTAAGGCGCAAATTTATGCAAATAAAATATTTAAGTAATTGTATTAAACTGCTTTTGAAATAATTATAAAATTTTAAAACGTAGTTTTAATGATATTAAAATGATAGCATTTTAGGATTCAAAAAATTTTTTTGTGCTACTTCTTTAAAATAAATATTTTTATAGCTGTACATATTTTTATAGTGTGGCATTTTGTAACAAGATTTTAGATAATTTCATATTGTTCAGGTTTATTTTTTAATATTGTTTTAAATTTTTTATTTTTTATTTCTGGAGGTATAAATTGTTGTTTGAGTTGTAAAATATGAAAGGGATTATCATTATTAGTATTAGTAATCTAAGCATAACAAAATATGGTGTGCATGATTTAAAAAAAATTAACAATAATTATTGGAATATTCTCAGTTATTGGCTTCATTTTTTTGTTGCCAAAACTTAGCGTTAAGAATATAAAACAGAGTATAGTGGAGAGGAAAATATTAAAATGTGGGAGTATGAACACAGGGTGCGTAGCGCTTTTAGAAAGTGCTTAAAGGTGCTTTTTTCGATTTTCGTATTCTAAATCGCTTCCCTTACTAATTTTTTTGAAAAAATAAAAAAAGCAAAAAATCAACATATTTTTTTATTTCATTAATAAATACAAGGAACAAAAGCAAAACATAATACACCAGTTCGAAGTTGAAATTTTAAATTTTTTTATGTGTAAAGTTATACTTTACTATCCCGAGTTATCTCGGGCATATGAAAAAAGTTAAATATTAGTCTATGATAGTTTTTAAAACAAGGAACAACACTAAGTGATACGTCTATTTATAATCATTATTTTTTTTTTCCTATGTAAATTCAGTAACAATCGTATATGCAATCGCACCAAGTGTACATTCCCACAATCCAACTTCAAAACTCCCAATCAAAATTTGGCAAATTTCCAAATACAGCAGATTATAGTTTGTTTGGTTCCAGCCGAGTAAAAACACAAAACAAACTGACAAATTCTGCTACGCCCGAGTTTTCTCCGGATAATAAATATTTGCAATATGTACAGTCAGCAAAAAAAAAAAAAAAAAAAAAAGATATCACCCTGAATAATTTTCGTTCTAATGATCGAATTTTCACGAACTAAGTGTCAATCTTAATGGTTCCTGGGGGTGACCTCAAATATGCTAATTAGTTAGTGCTAACTATTAATTAAGTTACGAAATCAGACACAAAAACGTACTTTCTCTGAATAAACATATATTTTTTTTTACATATTTGGAATCCAGATACTTGAATTAGGGGGGGTAGACAAAATTTTGAAAAAAATGGGTGGTAAATAGGGTCGCAACAAAGGTTTATATATTTGGCGATAGTCCAGAAAACCGCCAAAAAAAGTCGCCAGCGCAAATGAATATTTTAAGATAACCCATTGACTAATTCAAAAGAAGAATGCTTAATTTTACTAGGTTGCTAAGCAACCAAGCTCTGACTGGAAAAATAATTGAAATAATGTTCTGTGATTACTCAGAGAGGTTTAATTAATAGTTAATAGAAAGTATCTCGAAGTTTCTAGGCAATTGACAATTTTTAAGCTGATTTCTGTCCAAAAAGCAAAGTTTTTTTATTTTAATCTCCCTTGAAAAGAAAATTTGAATCGATTATAAATTATTTATGATTTTCTAAGTTTTAGAATTTAAATACATGAACATTTTATCTGATATTATTTAGATTATGTTGTTTCTGCTATATTTATTCGAGGATTTCATACTAAAATCAAATTAACATAACTTATTATGGCTAAATACAAAATTTTAGGGATAATCACTTTTACAGCTTTAATTAAGTCTTCTAGGCAAGAAAGTTTGAAGAAAAAAAAAGTGCTTGAAAAATAAAATGTATATTGTATAGTAATTCTAATGCGCATTCACAACTTTTTCTATAATTTACGATATTTCTTATTCCTATAACTCAAGGAATTGCTGAATGTTTAGTGGTATTTTAAAAGCATTGAAATAGGTTATAATTAAGAAGAAGATATTGAAATAATATGTTGCATATAGTATGATTCATTGTTTCAAAAATCGCTTCATTCTGCTAGATATTTAGATAACAAGGTTTTCTTTGGATAAAGATGATTAGCAAATAGCATCCTTATGCTTCGATACATTTAGAAACTTACGTTCGCAAATTCACCATAAAATATCGCACAGTATATTCTTCAATTACGATAAGCTACATTTACCACCAAATACTGATACTATGATTATTTTTGTTTTCTTATATATATCTGATATGATACTCTCTTTTTAAACAGAGCTTGTAAGGTCCTTAAGATACTGAAAGGGGGGCACGAAAACTTAAAAGATAAAATAATTAATTTCATTAACTCAAAATATCTGGTCTCAAAATTTTAATTTTAAACCAAGTTAAATATAACTTGTACAATATTGATGCTCTTATGTTTTTAAAGACCATATAATTCCTGTTGAAATATGAAAATGCATATTTTTACTTTAACGAGTGTAAAATCCTTATCAAAATAATGATCAAGACCCAAATGTAAAACAGTATAATTGATGATAAAAACTCAACTGGCTTCAAAAAATATGAAGAGGGAAGTAAAAGTCGACATGTTTCGAGCGTTCAAATATATTCACCCATTCTCAAAACTTGTCAAGCTTGAATAACTTGTGACTTTTATTATTGTGCTCAAAACATGTCTATTTTTATCATCATCTATTAATTTTTAAATCAATGAAGTTTTTATATTTTCAATTCAATTTCTTGGGATTATCTATTTAGTTACACAATATATTAAATTATTTCACTCGATATTAAAATAAGTTTTACTTAAGTTATAGGCACAGGTTCTTAGATTAAAAAAATAATAATTCGCTATTTTGTAAAAAAATCAATGCAGTACAATTTTTTTTGCTGCAAGCCTTAACATTTTAATTTAAGGACATAAAAAAATTCCGTTTACAATTGAAATTTCAAAAGTCGAATGTGAAAATGGAATGTCCCCTAGCACCAGAAATCGAAATTAAATAGTTACAAGGACAACTATTTTAAACAAGTTAGCGTTTCCGTCCTACTCACTCGAAGTTGTTTGAAAAAGTATTTTGTATATATAGATTCCAAAGTTTATTCTACAAATATTTTAGGGTATACTTTCGGAGTATTTTGATCGAGTTTATTTTTACACCCTTATCTGCTTAAAATCATTAATTAATAAGCTTAAAATAAATTATTCAAGCAACATGATTTAACGCATTTATAGTATAATAGTAAACGGGGCTTCCATCTCATATCCTTAACCTTGATACCGCTATCATTAAATGAATGGAATAAGCTTAGATAAATAATAAAAGTTAATTTTTTCCCCGTTTTTATTTTCAAGGAAATATGTTTCGATCAAACAGATTTCATTCTGGAAATAGCGAAATTATTGAGTAGGTCCCTTGGAGCAATATCATTCTTATCCTCTTTTGACGAAATATAGGAAAAACTGGTTTTCACAGTTCTGTAAAAAGTATGTTAGCCTTCTTGCCACGTTTTTTATTATTTTTTTATTTTTAATCAAAATAAGTTCGGAAATTTACGTATTTTTTATTGCATTTTTTTAAATCAGATGATTCTAAAATTCGCACGGCTTCGGAAACTTTTTACAAATTTCAATTTTTAGTGTTTCCTGCTAAACAAAATAAGGCATTTTTCCTGATAACAAATTATACTACAATAATATCTTGGGAATCGTGCTAAAGTAAAAAATTAAACAAAATAGTTTAGTATATTATCCGGAAAAAAATCTACATGGAATCATAAAGAAATAATCATTTAAGATACTGAGATATTTTAAGACGCTTAAAAGTTTTGGCTACGTATTTGACAGCTTTTTATGTTCGGTATCTTTATACTCTTTGTAGTGACTTATAAAACATAGACACTATTTTAGATAATCTATGTTGAAGTCACAAGAAACAAAACAAAAAAGACAATCAATGATTTATATTCTTTTTTCGAAAAAAATAGTATGCTAAGTAAATAATCAGCTGTTTTGCATTAAATAATTTTAAACAGCGGAGTGTTTTTAATTTCTTAACAAGGCTTTATTCTTAGCTAGCAGACAATAATTCTTTTGAAAAAAACTTGACTATAATGTAAAAAGGAACTTTACTTTAAAGAAAATCTAAATTAAAGTACTAAAAAAATTGATTAGTATTAATGAAAAAATAATAAATGTAGTAGGGTAAAGAATAAAATTTTTAAAAATGCTAAAATTTAATTAAATAGTTGGTAAAATAGTTCTGCGAAACACTTCCGGACAGGTGATTAAAAAATTACTTTTAAGATTAACACGATATTATAAGATGTTGAGAAATTTGCGATGATGTGAGATATGCTGAAATATGTTTACTACGTATTTTTATTAATATTCATAAAAAATATATACAAGAAACTGAGAAATATTTTATTCCAAATCTATTGTTCGTATGTATATTATTGTAATTGTATCAGTTATTGAGGAAAAAAAACTAAAAAATAATCACATTAAAATAAGCACTATCTGGTGTATAATCATATTCTATCAAAAGCATGCTTTTATAAAACTGGACATTCGTTGAATAAAATGTTTTTTATTCAATAAAATGTTTTATTCAAATTTCTTTACTTAATTTCAAATAGATTTTTAGAGGACTAAAAAAGAAACATTGTATTTTATAGTTTAAAAAAAATAAAAATAAAAAGATAAGCAAACGATTATTAGCGAAAAAAATATGAATGAAATTTTACGCCACGCGCGCTAAATCAAGTTCTTCGTAAGTTTATCACATTTTAATATTAATCGCCCCATTTAATCATTTTTTCATTGTCGCCAAATTATTTTTTTTAAAATAATTAATTTTAATTTTTCTTATCTTCTAAGAAATAAAAACAGTTGAAACTTTAGATTTTTCAATTGAAAAGCATGTAGATTAATATGGTATAAAAAAATCCATACCTTATAATTCAAAATTTTTTCATCCTCTCTTTAATTAAATAATAAAAAATAATTAATAATTATTAAAAATTATTTTTTTCATGAAATTATCTTTGGGTAAATGCGTTTTATGAGTTGGTGCAATATTTTTTTGAACTTCATTAGTTTTTAAAATATAACTGAAAACGCAAAAAGTGAAATTAACATTAAGGGGTCCAAACTTTGAATCGCTCTCCTGACCAAACTATGGGGACCATATTTCCCAGATTGCGGCTACCCCCTATATTTTGAAGATAAGGAATCCAAATATGTAAAAAAAAATATATGCTTATTTAGAGAAAGTACGTTTTTGTGTCTGATTTCGTAACTTAATTAATAGTTAGCACTAACTAATTAGCATATTTGAGGTTACCCCCAGGAACCATTAAGATTGACACTTAGTTCGTGAAAATCCGATCATTAGAACGAAAATTATTCAGGGTGATATCTTTTTTTTTTTTGCTGACTGTACATACCCGAGTTAACTCGGTTTAATCAGGGTAGCGGTCAAAAGTTTTTTTTTCATCGGGTGTTTTTAAAAAGTGCTTAATTTTCCGAATTGAGTTTTTTTTTTTTTTTGGATTATTAAGCACTATTCTTTGTTGCATTATTCTATTCTATGTTGATTTCGGCCACGAATTATGCAAAAAGGAACATTTCGGTCTTATTCATACAAAACTGAAAAATGAACTTGGTAGTACAGTGGGGCTTCAAAAATAGTTTTTTTTTGTAATCACTTGATCTGGGGGAAAAGAGGAGTTAAAATGGAAGTAAATGAAAACTGATTTTATGTATAAAATATTTTTTAATATAAGATAATTGTTTTCGTATTTTTATGTCCAATAATTGACCAAATTAAGGCATTGGATAGATCGCAATTTGACTTACTTTTAATTTATAATTATTTAGTATTTCCTGCAACAAAATTTGAGTTTTTAACAGTTATTTTCAAAAAGAGTTTTATGTTAAAATAATTCAAGAACATAAATATTGGAACACTTGTAATTTTACATATATATGTTAATTTAATATTACTTCATATTTATAATAGCTAATAATTATCCTTATCAGGGTTGGTACATTTTCAGAATTTAGTAACCTTGCCTAATTATGACATTTTTTAAAGTGCTTAAATATTTTTTTGAGTTCTTAAAAGGTACTTACTTTTTGTTGAAAAATGTGGCGACGCACCTTGTGAACAATCTTCTGATATTTAAAATTTCTCTGAAATAAGAAGAAAACATTTAGAAAATATAATTTCTTCACTTTCTTTTCCTTAACAATTTACTCCTATTTACTTTTGGAACTTTTGTTAAAAACTAAGAAAAAAGAGAAAGAGAGAATGCATTTCAAATCTATAAATATTTAAATGCGGGAGAAACTTAATCGCTTCATTTTGAATTGCTAATGAAAAACACAATATTTTTTTATTCATCTCAATTTTCCCCGACAATCAAACAGGTTTTGATGCTTTCCGGGTGTTAAAAAATAGTGTTTATTACGGAGTTTTTTTTACTGCTACGGAGTTGAACATGAGTAGTCGTAAACTCGAAAAATAAGGTTGGCTGTTCAACGACGGTTATAAAGTATAATAAAAAGTCCTAGTACGAGGAAATGCTATTTATCAAAAGTTATTTAAGGCATTTCCATATTAGGAAGAAATTACTTTTTCTGAAGGATATGTTCAAAATCTACTTCATCGAAAGAATCCACTTTATCGAAGAAATCGACTAAAGTGAAAAAGGAAATTTTTATTCTATGTTTTGTATTTTATCAATATAAATAAATAAACAATGACTATTAAAAGAACTTTTTAAAAAAAAGGTTATTATAATATTTTTATTTAATAACCGTCCTTGGACAGCCGACCCAATTTTGGGTTTACGACTACTCATGTTAGACTCCGTAGCCTTGTCATTTTGAACTCAATCCAAAAGACAAGGGAACTCCTTGATCAAGTATTGTAAGAAATTTGCCTTCTTGAAGGACTTTTTGATGGAGTTATCCCGCATTTGCGTTACATGGCTAGGAAAATCTCTCCCGGTTAGCCTGACGGCAAGGGAACTCCAACCCATGACCCGTCTATCGCTGAGTATGTTTTACGTCAGCGCTGTGGTCGATAATATTATTTAAAATATTTTAGTGTTCAACATTCATGAAAAGTAAAATTAAGGTTAAAAACCCTGTTAGAATGTGCGCCACTTTTTATCGCGCTGAAAATATACAATTAGTAGAATTCAACCTGATATTTTCTTTCTAGACTGGCTATCTATCACTTAAAAAAAGGATCTTTATAGTCTTCGTTTTTATATAAATCCCGCAGTGGACTGTAAAGACACAGTAAAACACCGAACACTGGCTGCGGCTGGTGGGTGACCACTTTGATAAGTCTGCTTAGGGACCGAGGGTGTGCGGTATGGTTCTACTTTAAAGTGCTCGACTTCAAGTCGTCGAGCTACCGAAGCGGGAGAGCCATCGAAATTGTGATGGTATGTCATCCTCGGAGATGCTTCCCAGACCATAGCCCTTTGTGCATGATGTGAATGAACCAAATGCTTTACTATTTCAGTGATACTTTATGGAGGTATTTCACCTCATTACAGATATATAATTGACTAGAACCCAATATGGCTATAAATGCCCCTCCAATGGTCAGACGAAATATCGTTTTGTCTATTTTATTGATTTTCTCACATGCCGAAAGCAGTTTTCTGATTGTTAACTTAGTCATATAGCTGCGAAAAATGCATATCCTTGTTGACAATAGGGTGGAATTCAGCTAAATTTTCGCAATGACGATGGCTCAATTAAACCAGTCAGAATCCTGTATTTTTGTAAACACATCGCATTTTGCGATATGTAAAAAGAAAAGTCTTTTGATTGGCCAAATGTGTCCATCGTAATTGCGAATATTTTACCTGAATTCCGCACTTCAAAGCCATGGATTTACAAAATATAGATTTTGTTCATACGATAGATGAATGAAGACATAAAATTGACGGATTTTACACTGTACTGATATTTTGTTTAAAAAAAGTTCATTAAAGAAGGAAACAGGGTCCCGTATGCCTTAGTCAGGCTCTGTACCTGCTCTTCTACAAATAGTGATAAAATATTTCTTTACATATATTATTCAACCTCTCTTTGTTATTAGTAATTTGTTTTTTAATAGTCACAGAGAGAGGAGAGTTTGAATTTCGATACGATTTTTATTCACCACTATTTTAATTTTCGTAAACAAACATTAAAAAAAAGGGCATGCAGAAAGAGGAGCAGCGGTGAAAGAGAGCATCCTAACCAAGTAGCACAAAAATATTAAATCTGGGTTGGGTATTATTGTGATTATTTGGTTAAAGTGAAATAGTTAGTGAATATGTCAAGCATTTTTAATCATGAAGTTCGAGGTCATTAAAATAATCTTTACATTTATTGAACTTTAAGAATAATACATTTTAATAAAAGAATATTTTTCAACAACGTCAACTTAAATATTGGAAGATTAGGGAGTTCTCTATCAAGAATTATGAAAAAACTATCTTTTATTGAAAGTATTTCTCCATTACTGAACACAACTTTTTCGCATCTTTCTGGGAGCATTTGGATACCACGTCAGAAGAACTATTCATCTTTCCAGGATATTCCTTGGTTTCTTCTAATGATGTAAATTTCTACTCGGACTGCCATAGACCGGAATAGGTAATAATCTGAAGAGGCAAGGTCTGGCGAATACGACGGGTAGAGTAGGACTTTCCATCGAAGTGTTTCTAAGTAGCAAAATCGAAGTTCAATGTCTCTTTGCTTCAGATACATTCAGTCATTATTATGCAAAAGCGTGCTTTTCACATTGTTCGATTCAACGTTTTCACAATCCATTTCGGCTTATCGTCGTGTATGAAGGTGCCAATCATTTTACATGAAAGCGTTCGCATGAGCTGGGTTCGGTGAGATTATTACGCTCTCATGTGCAACTCTGCTGCATTTTGCAAAATAATCTCAATTTCAGGCTTCATTTTCCACCCTCTGATGTTGAACCAAACAATCTCTTGATCTTTTTATGGTGGCTAATATAATCAAGAATAGCTTTCTTTGTCAGAAACTAGTTATTTTATCATGATCATGTTAAGTCTTTGTAAATTATTTTGTATTTTGTTAATGTATATAGTGCTTAAAAATATTTTTTGAGTGCTTGAAAAGTAGTGAAAAGGTGTTTATTTTTTGTTGAAAGATTTGGCTAAGAAGCACCCTGTTTTCTTCTTCTCATTTCAATTACCGTTGATTTTAAATAATTTAGTTCTATAGAAACATGTTTTAAAAGAATAACGAGCAAAAGATTGTTTCAGATCATTTTAGAAATAGTTTTAATCAGGGTTCGTAATTTTTTTGATTTTTTTTCTAAAAAATCAAAAAAATCCGATTTATTTGATTTAATTCGGATTTTTTTGATTTAAATCAGATTTTTTTGATTTTTATTCAAATACACTGTAAGAACTTTAATTTATGATGAAATAAATTTTACAAATGTTTAATCAAAATTAAATTAATATTAAAACTATATTATAACAATATTTTAGAAGCTCTAACTTACTAAAATAATTTTTCATTATAATGCATAGCTTTGAATGCATAGCAACCATTTTGAAACAAAGGCATGATTGAAATTTAAAGACTTGATGAAATAGAGAATTTAAAGAATACTTCAGGGGTCTGTCTAGGTTTTTCTGAGAGGTACCAATTTGGTGAAAATTTAGACACAATTTGTGAAAATTAAAAATTATTTTAAGAAATCAACACAAATATGGAAAAAATATGGATTTATCGTTCCTTACGAGACACAAAAATAAAATTTTAAGAAAAAAGTACTTTGTGAAATTATTATGGCTTGGACAGACCCCTGTACTTTAACTATTAAAACAAAGTTTCAATTAGCAAACCATAATTTTAATTTAAAATTGTGATTTCTTTTTTTTTCTCTTGATTTTTAAAATGACAAAATAAATGTTACAGATTGTGTTTATAAATGTAGTCATTCATCAAAAAATAATTAATTAATTAATTTATATATTTTTATATTAAAATATTAATTTTAATTTTATATCAAAATAGATAAGGTAAGCTAAAATAAAATTTAAAAAATCTATGTACTCATTGGAATTTTTTTTTTCCACAAAATTTCTTTATCGAAAATCAGATACTGTAAACATATTGTGAGAAAAAATACCAGTTAATAACCCTGCTGCTTCAAATAGACTTTCAAAGGGAAGAATGACACTATATCAAGAAAAAAATATCTGAATTCATCAGAAATTTTTTTTCTTTTCTATTTTTGGCATATTAGGGTAATTTCTTTTTAATATAACCTCAAGCTTCAGAAATATACATTTTCCACCAATAAAATATAATGTAGATTTTAATTCCACGCCTTTTTGATTCAAAAGGTAGAATTTTAATTAACATTATTTGCATTATTTTTTGAAAAAAATTCATGTTTATTAATTACTTTCTACAGCTATGCAAGTCTATATTAAGAAAGCAAATGTTTACTTTAATCTGTACTTTCAGTCTCAAGAATCAAAAGATTTAAAAAAATATAATTTCAGATGTGTTGGAATTTAACACACACACCAAGAAAGAAAGTAATTTTGTTAATTAAAATTTATTAATGCGGCAATTTATTTAAAATAAACTTTAAAACTAAGAAAAGAAAATAATAAAAGTATCAATAATTTAAAACACTGTTTTTTAACTTTTAAAATCAATACATATATATATATATATATATATATATATATATATATATATATATATATATATATATATATATATATATATATATATAAATTAGTTGATTTAAATCAATGATTTTTTTAAAAAAATCATTTGATTTAAATCATGATTTAAATCAAGCTGATTTAAATCAACAAACCCTGGTTTTAATACGCCCATACTTCCACACTATTATTGATCATTGAATTTATCTGGCGTAGTTCGAGCAATAAACACTTTTTATGATCAATTAGGGCTACAGGCAAGCAAACGTCACTGATGTTTGCTGGATGATCTAAAATATTTAAAAAATAAAATAAATAAAAACAATATTCTTTAAATTTTAAATTAAAACCATGAACTAACTAAAACACTTAAGACGATTCACTCTGACTGACGTGTTTTTGACCCAAATGCCCCACAAGCGTTTTCTTTGTTGCAACACTCAATGGAAACAGGTTGCTTATTCAGTGAATAGTCGACTCTCTACGCTATGTTATGTCTCATTCATATTCTGATGTACTTCTGTACATATTTGTAGCATGAATGAATGAGTGATTTATTGTTTTAAAATTGAGTTTTTATGCTTCACAAAATTATTGAGTTAAGCCTGGATTACATCAGTGTTTCCCAAACTTATGACTTTCTGTGTACCCATTCTAAATTTTTCGTAACGCTGTGTACCACTAATAAAAAAATGAATGCATTTTTTAAAAAATATTTTTCTTTTTCTTTTTTGGTATTAAGTTTTGTTAATAAGTTTATTTGCATCAGTGAGAAGGATGATATTGTTTTTGCCGTGATAACAGAGCTGCTGTCATAAAAAAAAAAAAAAATAAATAAATAAAAAAAAATAAAAAAAAATTGCTCAAAAGTTACAAATCATAACTGACTGTTGACACCACTTATTATTAACTGTTAACTCTTTAAAAAACAGCCAATAGAAAAATATGTAATCGTAAATTTTCATGGCTAGCTTTGTTTTTAAATAAGTTGCAAAATATTTCGCATAAGAACGCTACCCCAGTTAATTCAACTTTTCCCGTCCCCTAGGGGTACGCGTACCACACTTGGGGAAACACTGGATTTATGTTAGTGTTTCGAAATTTTTTTCTTCGTTTGTGTTTTAAAAAAGTATTTCTATCATATTTTTATTGTTGTATATATATATATATATATATATATATATATATATATATATATATATATATATATATAAAATTTTTTCTTTTTTAATTATTCTATAATTTTTTCCATGTTTTCTCTATATTTTGAATTTTTATATATCTGTAAATAACAGAAATCTCGATAAAAATGGATTAAAAATAATGCACATACTACAAGAGTTTCAAATTAAATATTTGTACTAAAAAGAGCTATCGACATCAAGCGAATCAGCGTGAGGAACACAGTACTCAAAGCAAAACATATTTTGATTACTGAAGAAAACAGAAAACTTTTAAAAGGCGATAATTATTATATACACTTCCAAGTTTCATTACACAATGGTTTTCAACTAATAATGATGCTTTTCAATCCATCTTTCTTATTAACAATTCGAAAATTTTGATAAACGTTTTTTTTCCCCTGATTAAATTTGATTTGGCGACCCATTAATTATTTTTTTACTTCATTTTCGACAAGTAGTATAGTTTGTATAAAATAAGAACTCCCCCAGACATTCGTCTGAGCTTGTGACGGTGATTATGGTAACGAGGTATGAAGATTTGAAGTAGGGGTGTGGGGTTACTGTTTGGAGTGGTTACGTCTCGGGTCGACGAAAGAAAAAGGGAATCCTTCGGTCTATTATGTTAGTCCGAGAGTGAAGCTACCCACCCTAAAATGCACCATTCTTGTTTCCGTAGCACCAGACTGCCTCAGACTTTGTTGCGGGAGGAGTTCTTAACTTAGACAAACTATACATGAATATATTAACGCCCAATAATAAACAAACGAACAATGACATGCATAATGAAATCCTTAACTTTCAAACTACCATTTAAAGAAACATAATAAAATCAAAGTGAATAAAAAAATAATGGATGAAAAAATTAATGATTTAATTTGCTTTGTGAAGAAAAGGGTATACACATGTGTAAAGGAAATTTACAGACAGGTATTAGTGATATTCTTACAATAAACTGATAACAATAAATGATTCTCTCTGTAATGTATAAAATAACTATAGTAGGAATTGTAGAGGCCGCTTAAAAAAGGCATATAACCGTTATAACGATCATTTTTCGTTTTAAGTTCTAATTTAGAAATTGCTTTGTGTTTATTCAGAGGGGTGGAGCAAAAAGTAATAGAAAATTTTCAACTTAAGTAAAAAGTTGAATTAAAAAGAGAATTTTTCTTTACTACACTTTTAAGAAAAAACGTATGAGTTTTTCTTTATGCAGTAAAAAAATAGTTATAAACAAATGTCTTGGGTTTCAACTACTAATTAAAAATGTTTGTGTATTTAATCAATCATTTTAAAATAAATGTGTCATATTGATTTTTTAATAATATCAATAAAAATAGATTATTTCCAATTCATTTTTATGTGGGTATTTATGTTTTAAGACTTAAAAGGAAACTAAATGATGACACAGTTTCTAAGCAGATAAATATTTTGTTTTTGTTAGATGTCTTCGTAAGTTAAATGTTTACTCAGAATGTATTTCAACAGTTGTTGCTAGGCCCGGATAGATTGGTTGATAGGGCGCTGAACTTCCGAGTTCGAATTTAGCTGGGTAAGGATTCTCCGTGTAGTAAATGTGGACTCGTGCACGTTAAATCTTTCGGATCACAAAGTCCTCCATGTTCCCATAACAAGTTTATGCTATGAGGGTACTGGATTGGGGATTGATCGTGCTCTGGTTCAAGTCAAAATTACGATCTGTGAATGAATGAATGGGTCTGCCCTATAAACAGGTGTGACGTATGGGTGTGGCAGAATTCGAATTCTTCGCCATAGATGGCGGTATTGGAAAACAAGATAAAAATAATTATTGCTGGGCTTTTCCACGGGGTTTCGGAAATTCTGATATTTTTGACCCGATTTTTATTACGACTTTCGAATTAGTCATTTTCATTGTTACTCTTATGACTTGTTTTATTTGTGCCGACCTCAGTCTATGATTTACTTTTAAAGCTCGATATTTCTAATTAAATATTATCACAAATACGAAATTCGAATGTGAGTTTTTAAACTGTTTATTGTTGTTTCGATTTTTTTGTGGCTTAAAATATGCCAAAAAAAAAAAAAAAAAACGTTCTTCGATTTAACATTCACAAAGTCTCTTATAATTCACTAAATATATATATGTCTTATGGTTGAAAATACACTGAACTGAATGCCGTATTTTATTTTGAGCTATGATGCATTTTGTTTTATTTTAAAATATTTTAGATCTCATACGATTTCTTTAATTAAAATATTTAATTTGCATTTATATTACTCAATAAAATAGTTATCTATTTTTTACTTTCATTCATGAATATTACAAATAATTTATTTTAAAATACACTTTTGTGTTACGTGATGTGATTAAAAACCATATATTTTTTTTCCCCATCTTAATTTTTTTTGTTTTTGATTAAAAGAAAATATTTTTATTTTAATAAGCATCCACTTGGGTTTCTTCAGTTTTGAAAGAATAATAATTAATTGAAAGAGTTTTATTTCATGCAACTATATAACTAAGTTGATTGATAAAAATTACTCTGTCTAAAACTTTGATGTTTATCTTATCATAATTGCAGACAACGTATCGAAAAAAAAAAAAAAAAAAAAAAAAAAAAAAAAAAAAAGAAGAAACCCTTTTACAAAATTTTGAATGTAAATAAATATTAAGATAGTGATTTATTTTTCCTCGTATTGTTTATTACGATAAATTTCATTTCAATGTTGTTAAACGGTTGTTAACGGTAATTTAACACTTTTTCTAAATTCCGTCTTACCATCACAAGTATTAATTGCGCATTAATTAATCTTTTAACATTAAAATATGTAAATTAATCAGTGTAAATTAAAATAAATTGAATAATTATAAAAATGAAAAATTATAAAAATGAAAAATTAAAAATTTCCGTCTCTTCATAGTGATTTATTTTTTAACAGTCGTTGAACAGCCGACCCAATTTTTGGATTTACGACTACTAATGTTCAACTCCGTAGGCTTGTCTTTTTGAACCCAATCCAGAAGACATGGGAATTCCTCGATCAATTATTGGGAGAAATTTGCCTTAGTGGATGACTTTTTGAGGGAACTAACCCGCATTTGTGTTACACGGAGAGGAATACCACGAGAACTTCTCACGGTTAGCCTGACGGTAAAGGGACTCTAACCCATGATCCGTCTACCACCGAGGATATTTCACGTCAGCAATGTGGTCGGTGTAAGCTGGATTCGGAATTCGTATCGACCAGCCATCGTCAGGATTCGAACCTCATTAGAAGGCGAACGCTCTATCCACTGAGGCTCTCAAAATGTTTTAGTAATTATCTGTGGTATGTCTAAAATAGGGCTTTATAAATCTTGTATATAAATAAATTTATAAATCTTGTAGGGCCCTAGCCAAATTATTAGACACATTATAAGATTCTAGTTAAAATCTTGATTATCAGGTGATGCTATACAGCTTTATTCTTTTTACGTGGCTGAAACCGGTTTGCTTTTGTTTACATTCGTATGTCAATTGGTTAACATTGTAATGCAATACTTTAAAAATAAATACAGGTAAAAAGTATATAAAAAATCTCCTGAATAAAAACCTATTACATATATTTATAAATATAAAAGTATTGCCTATAAACTCGTGCAAAACATGTCATTATTAAAAAAAGTGCAATGCGTCTAATAATTTAGGTCTAATTATTATATTATACCAATGTTATAATATAAATATTCTATATTTATATAATATATCGCCTAATTTATCCCATCGTCGATTTTATAAGACACATCGTCTAATTTAACAAACTGATACATGAGCGTAAAGAAGGTTTCTGTCGCTGGAAAAAAATAATGCTGTATAGCAGCGGTTCCCAATTTTTCCCCAGCGGTTGCGGAACCCTAAATGATCGAGCTTTTTTTCGTGGAACCTCGAGACTTAATGAATAAATTTCATCAGCAATTGTTAATACATGAATTAACCAAATACCATTTATTATTTTGAAAATGTTATTTTAATAATTTAATATTTATTATTATTATGTTAAATTTAATATTTATCTTATTTTTTCTAATTGATTTGAATATATTTGATGAATGAATAAAGAATAAAAATTTCTTATCCTGTCGTTTTATCAACATGAGTCTTAAAATTGGTTTTTATGTCAGACAGTTAAATTCTCAGTTCTGGAGCTTAATTTAATCGAGTTTCTAATTAGATTTTAATCGATGAATAAAAAGAAAACGAATTAAATGAAATATGGCTTGTATTAAAATAAAAACGAAGAAAATAAACTTCGAGAACGTTTGTTAGAGAAACAACATTGTTGAATTTGGTTATTTTTATTCGAAATATTAAAGGAATTTTTCATAAATGTATTGTTATTAATAAAAAATTGCTATGAAATTTCTTACTATACAAGCATTTAAGTTAAATAATTTCATAAAAATAACGGATATATTAAATAAATAATGGGCAATTAATCGAATATAAATTTAATCATAAGTTTCGAAAATCATCACTGGTTAAAAAAACTCCCGGAACCCTTCCATGGAATGGTGTCGTGGAACCCGCGGGAACCTCTGCTGTATAGTATCACCTGATAATTAAGTATTTACATAGAATCTTATAGTGCGTCATAAAAATCCGAGTGTATCAAGTGCTAATGTAAAGTGCAACTATTATACGATTTTTGTCTGAAGAATGAGAAAGTTTGACCCCGTTCTGCTTGGTAGAACATGGCTCTATGCCAGCATTCCCTTTAATTTGGATTGTCTGCGGTTTGTCCTTGATTGGGTATATGAACCCCTCCCAAGCTTATTATTTTAATAAGCTTGTCTTATTGGTTGCACACACTTAGATTAGTCACGCCAGTGCGTGATGAATTTCCCTTTCCTTTACACACGCAACACTTCTCCTGATATTTGTCTAACTTCTGGCAACCCTGATTTTTGTGTGTCATCTCATTTTTCATAAATAAAAATTTGGATTTTAAAATAATTGATTAAAAAAAATCGAAAGATTCGGATTTTTGTTACATCTTTTTAGTTTAATTTTATTTATAACTGGCGTTGAATGACTATCTACACACAGGTAAAAGTATGCTTACTGTTGCCATAGGTGAAGAGGTCTATGCGCCACCTGTAGCATAACCATTTAGAATTTAGATCAATTCGCCAATAACGTCACAAGTTTTGCGTTAGTCCGTCTCATATAATTCGATTAAGTTCACTCCCATGCTTTGGGGTCATTTTTTTCACATTTGACAAAATGATTCATAATATTTTACTATTTTTAATTTTAAAAAGTTATCCAAAATTTATTCAGTCATAATTTAATAACAATATTACTATCCTAACCAATCGCAGTACTTCTTTTCATAGTCACTAGTTAAATATATGTAAACAAATCGTTTCAATTGTTGCATTGAAACTAATTTTCGCTATATCATTTTAATCCTTTAAAAGATATTTTGATTTAATTAGTAAAAGGTTCTTTTAAGAGCTGTCTATATATTGATAATTCTTAATTTTATCATTTTGTTTGTAAATATTTGATTTTCGTTTCGAATTGGGCAAGCAATCAGAATGTAATTAAGAATTATAGAATACATAAATACTACATATTGAAGTTTTTTGTTTTTTCAGGCTAAAAATAAGCGTGATATGTTAGTCCTATGTTGTAATATTAGTGGAGAGATGACTTTAAAGAGAATGTTTCAAAAAAATTTTTATGTGTATTTTTTTTATTTTTATTTAAAGGGAGTTGTCAAGAAGTACAAAATTAAAAATGACCTCAAATAAAACTCAAAGGACTTCGAATCAAATAATTAAGAAAACTCTACTCAAGGATGGCGCCAGACTCTGCCCGACGAGGGGTCAAGTCTCTCCCGACAGGGGGGCTCAAACAAATGAATTCAAAATATTTAAATTAAAACGAATTTTATACTTTAAATTTTTTTCTCACATCATGTTTTTCAAAAAAAAAAAAAAAAATAAAAAAAAAATAATAAATGTTTCTAAAAATCTAAAATCACTAATATTGATACCATAATGTGCAGATTCCTTTTAATGTGTAAATTTAAATCTAATTCTTTTCTTCTTTCTGCTATCGATGTATTTTGTACTGTATGGTGTAATTTACCATACATTGTAAGCGTAAAAATTACTTCTGTAATAAAGAAAAATAGTTGTAGCAGTAAACGCTATTTCAAAAAATTTCTACGCTTCTTACTCTCATAACGTAAAAGTTATTCCTTAATAAAAATTTGAAATTTCATGCACATTTAACAAAACATTTTAAGAACATTTTGATATAAAATGTTATTTCTATATTCATCGATTGGCTTTCGAATTATTTAAATTTTTTGTAAATAAAGTTTTAAGTACATTTTTCGCATCCACGTATTCTATCTAAAGATATCATGCCCCGTTTTGAAAGAACTTCGAAATGGTTATGCCCATAAAATTGTAAAATTCGAATTTTTTTTAATTGTTACGTAGTATAATTTTACGGACAAAAAAAGGGCTATTTTAATCAGACGAGTCGATGTTGATATATATTGTAAATAAAAACAAGGTAAAAATTTCTCATTGCGATTCCTTTTTCTTTTCAAAGATGCTTTTAAAGTGAACATCTATGTCCGGCAAAATACTAATTTCTCCATTTGAAAAAAAGAGTAAGTCCATCGGCTTAAAATATAAGATTAAAAAATTATAGCATAAATTTGTAATTATTTTTCAATTTACAAATTTTAAATTTGCGTCCGAAAAACGAATATTAACTAACTTACATTTTTTTAAAAAATTGCCACTCATGGCTGCTGTTGGTCTGCCTATGTTTTTGTTTCTCTGCAAAGCTGAAAGCACACTTTCTACCAAGATTTCTGTTTCGCCCTGCAGAAGCTTTTTAGATATTGACATACACCTGCAACGAATAACCTTTCACACAGTTAATTAATTATTGTAACATTCTTTCCTCTACGATTTAAATTTGCTTTTGCTTTCATAGTTACGAATTTTAAGTCACAAAAAATGAACACTAAAAATTATGAAGTTAGGGGACAAAATTTCGAAAAAAAAGACTTTCTTTTTTATTTCTCAGGACTTATTTGACCGATTTTGCTTAAATTTTGTATTTTGACATTTAAAATTGCAAATGATGAAAAAATTGTACAACTTACATTTCTTAAGTTTCTCGACTTCCCTTAAATAAAGCAATTATAAATGTTTACTAAAAGTTTTATTTTGCATGAAATTATCTTTGGAAAAACGAATAGAAATTGATTGATCTGATTGGAATTGTATGCAAAACTTTTTCAATTCGCTTAAAAAAAATTGGGATATAGTGAAATACGCAAAAATTAAAGTTGACATTAAAGGGTCCTAACTTTCAAGCGCGTTCCTGAAAAAAAACTATTAAAACAATATTTCTAGATTGAAACTACTATATTTTGGAGGTCAGAAATCCGTCGAAAAAAAAGTATGTTTAATCGGATAACGTTTTTATGTCTTATTTCCTAACTTAAAATATCGTTTGGACTAATTAATTAGTATATTTGATGTCACCCTCTCGAACCATTAGGAATGAGTCTTAGAACATGAGGAGCCGAACTTAAGATTAAAATTTATTCCGGTGGGTCAATTTTACATTCATTTGAAGTATATGTCAATATTGCTGATAATAGCAAAATAATTTTTCTTTTTTATAAAGAAAGGTAATTTAGCTGGTGGTTATCCATGTATATATGCTTTGATAATTTTAACGATTATGATTGAAAGAGGAAAATAAGGTGAAATGATGTTCACTTTCAATATTAATATCAGATATAAATAAATAAAAACGTCTTTTATTTTGGCCTCTTTTGTTAATTTCATAGTATAATTGCATAGAAATATCTTCGAAATAATAGCTCATTGTTAATGAGGATAATATCTCTACCTCGTCATATCTCAAGAGCGTTTTACGTTTTGATTGAATCGAAAAAATTTTCATACAATTGCAAAAATTCGTTTTTCCAAAGGTAATGCAATGCAAAAAATATCTTTTTAAATAGTTATGAAATATTTAATATTTTTTATATTTATATTTATAATATGCGTTGGAAAAATTCTGAATCCCGATTTTTGTAATCCCCATGTAGTAAATGGTGACTGATGCACGTTAAATCTGTCGAGTCGCTAAGTCCTCCATGTTCCCATAACAAATCAAGACCTCTGGGGGTACTTATCCAGGAGTTCCCTTGTCTTCTGGATTGGTTCAAAACTACAAGGCTACGGAGTTGAACATTAGTAGTCGGAAACCCGAATATTGGGTCGGTTGTTCAACGACGGATAAAATAAAATAGCAAGATAAAATAGTAAAACTTTTATATAATTTTATGGAAGGTAATTTTAAATTGTAAAATACAAAATTTGAATGAAATCGGGTGAATAATTCGAGATAAATAAAATTTTAAGCAGACTGACTTTTTTAAAATTTGACAACTCACAAACTAATAGATCGATTGTTCTGAAAGTTTGTATTTTGAAATTAAAAGGATGTCAAAATATGTAGATCATACAATTCAATATATTTTACAATTATTTAATAAACTAATAAAAAATAATTATTTAAAATTATTTTTGCTTAAAAATTTGTATATAAAATGTTTTTTGTAATTTTATGCAAACATTTTTCAATACACTAAAAAAGTTCTCGAGATAATGGACTATAATCGAGGAGTTAAGTTAAAATTAAAGGACCCAAACTTTCCAACCCTCTCCTTGCCATAACTTCAGACCATATCTTCCAGATTGCAGCTATTTCCGCGTTTTGAAAAGTAAAAACCTAAAACTTTAGACAAACTTGAATGTTTATCCAGAGCAGAATGCGCTTTTCTGTTTATTTTCGTAACTTAAAATATGGTATTGACTCTTTGAAGGTGAAAATATGATTAAATCAAAAGTTAATCAAGGTGTTCCCTTTTTCCATTTCATACACTGTACATAAAATAAGTCAATGAGAATCTGTTATGTTGATTAATATATATTTTACGATATTGAATACGAACAGTTTAATTGTTTTTCTTAATCAATCAACAATCTTTTCATTACTAAGAAAATGATTTAAAAAAAATTATTTGGTCATTGTTTTTCTTTTTTTCCGACTGCATATTTATTGCGTTGATTAAAATACTATAAACCTTGAATCCGAATAAGTAAGTGATTTTCCTCATTTAAAAGTATTAAAAAAAAAAAAAAAAAAAAAAGATTTAAAAATTAAAAACATTTTTTTTTTATTCTTATACTTTCATTTTGCTTCAAAATTTCAAAAAGCAATTATGTGATCCCATAAACCATTGATGAACACATTACATAAAAAAGAATTCCTAAAGAAGGGGACCTGCCTCTCTTTCTATCCCCCAGGCTTTTGTCAGTTTTTCCCTCAGAAAAGAGGTGTGATTGTCCTTTTCTCAGTTCTACAGAAGAAAGAAAAATCAGTTTGAAAGATAAGTTTCCAAGAAAATGAAGATGTGTCTGCAGGGAGGGGGAAAGGATTTCGAAAAGTCGTCAATTTCACCCATATCTAATCGCATCCCGTCTTTAGTTTAACAATGTATGGCAAAGTTATGAGTAGTGCAGTGAAACTACAATTACATAGAATTTACAATATATTTTACTAATTTTTGTTACTAATTCTTAAAAATAAATAAATAAAAACTAAAAAGTCAACTACAAAAAATTTTATTAAGTATTTGCAAATGAATTTTTGACATAATTTAGAAAAAAATGTGACCAGACTGGGGTGCAATTGCCCCTCCCCCTGACCCCCTACTGGCGCCGCCCTTGACTCTACTGTTACGTTTAATAAAATTGGAAGATTTATTAACTCAACAACTAAATCTAAGCATCCTCATTCCAAAAAAATCACTCACCCAAAAAACAAAAACTATTTACATTCCAAAACTATCACCATGGCAACCACAAAACTATTCGTTGCCATCTACTAACTGACATATAACAAATAAATTATTTTTAAAAAAAATAGGATGGCATAAGCACTGAATATCTTTTACAGGAGGTTTCACCCAAAATAAAATGCAATTCGCGATCGCAACACTCGATACGCCATCTAGCGGGAGACTGTAAATATCGGGCATTAGTTCCCACATAACCATTGGCAATGACGGACGCCATTTTCTTAGCATAAAAAAAGAAGCAAAATTTCCCTAAAGAAAAGGTAAAACTTCTTGAAGAAACTAATCAGAACATGCCAAACATTGAAGCAGAACACGCCAAGCATTTGAAGAACAACTTCTCAATATTTTTTACCTTTCTATTACCAACAATATAACATGATTTCATGATCACTTGCTGTTACAGATGTGTGTATTGCGGTAAAATAATTTTTATGTCTTCAATTCATTACAAGTTAAAATGAAATCAACATTGCTTTCATCATTCCAATGAATAAATGTGTTCCAATGAATTCCATACAGAACTGTAATAGTTATAGAATTTTCTTCTTCTTCATAGAATAGTATATATTTCTGTATCTACATAATTCAGAAAACAACAATAAAGAATAATCCGAATTACTTGAAAAAGTATCTTTTGTGCTGATTATAAATAAATTTTTTATCGTTTTCTTGATAAGTGTTTTTTAGTTTTGAAAGAATTTCAACTAGATTTCAGCTATTCTGTTTTTAAGCTACATATTAAAATTCATATCGAGATCTTACAATTATAAAATTTTGATGTGCGGTATGTTACCTAAAAGTAATGAAGGGATAAACTATGTATATATTATTTGAGAATAAAGTTTTCAGACAAAGAACATATCATTTCGGAATTCTCCGGACTTATAAATCAGGTATGATTTTTATAATAAAAAATTTGCTTGTAAATAATTTTTTTTCTTACTTGATGATCCTTCTCTACAAAATGGTTTTTTTACGTCTGATTAAATACTATAAGAATTAAGAAAACGAAAGTTTTATTGAAAAATGAGGAATTTTTAAAATCGTTTTTCTCCTAAGAATTCTTTATTTTACGTTTTTTAGTTTATCATTTTTTGATAAAATTGTTGTCAAAATACTTTTTTTGAAAAATTAAATGGTATTAAATTATGCGTTTATGTATACTTCTTGCATATTCTAATATTTGAAGTAATATGATTCAGAAAAGTATGGAAGAAAAATTCGGTACTTACGTATTAACCACAGCTACAGTTTTGGCAGATTTTTAAGTGCCGTCAATCTACACTTAAAATTTTTGGAAAAAATCTTAAAATGAAACACTTTGTTTAAAATCAAAGTAGTCAATCGGATTTCGGTGGAAAATGGGCCGATATAGAGTTTAGCATAGATTCAAAACTAACTTTTCTCTCACCTCATTCTATAGCCATTATGAACTCTAATAAATAAGATTCAAAATGAAATAACATTTCCAAAACGGACTTTTACTAAGATAAAGTTTCATGTTATGGGTATTGGTACATTTTCGTTATATTTCACTCCATAAAATATTTCGCTCTTAAAAAAATAAAATTGCATCTTGTTTTGTTTTTGGCAAGTCCCAAAGACGCATTTTCGTAACACTAAAAATGGCGACAAAAAAAGAATAGTTCTTTTTTTGTTTTGTTTTTGTTTCGTAAGCATTCTTTATTTTACGTTAAAATTTAAATGGGCCTTTCATGTTATACCATTAAATTTAGTAAAACTATTTCTCAGGCATTAGGTTTGAACTTTTATAAGAATATACCTATTTTTTTTCTCTTTATTTACAAATATTTTT
This sequence comes from Parasteatoda lunata, assembly GCA_949128135.1. Lineage (NCBI taxonomy): Eukaryota > Metazoa > Arthropoda > Arachnida > Araneae > Theridiidae > Parasteatoda > Parasteatoda lunata. The sequence goes on from OX421971.1 coordinate 3,221,994, forward strand.
CCGATGTGTTCTGAATGTTCCTTCTCTAAAAAAAAAAAGGAGATACCATTTTGTTTTCGTTTGCATAAGAAAACAAGCATTTTTCTTTTTTAAATTTAATCAGCCACAATAAAGATGGAACGTTACAATGCTACATGCTGCATTAAAGACGTCTCCAGTGTAACTGAATGACTGTTCATGTGGAAATCGCAGGGATTCGGCACATACAACAACGCCCCCTATAGTTCGTTGCGATCGCGAATTATTTTGGTTATGTTGATAAAATGTAAATATTTTCTTTTAACGATTTAATTTTTTTTATGAAGTAGATAGAATATTAGTTAAAAAAATTATTAAAAAATTAAGTTTTTAGTAAATATTTTTGTTTTACTAACAAGCATGAGGAGAAGAGATGGTTGTTTTAGCATCTTATTGGTCTAGTATCCATGTTATTAGCTAAAATTGAGTTAAAATAAATAATTTTTAAAGAAATATTCAAAGCATTTATCTTTTGTATTTAAAAAGGGCTTAATGATTCAAAAAATTTTTGATACTCTCTACATGACAGAAAGAAATGTCATACAAGAATATTTACAACTAATCATCACAAGTAAAATAAAGTGTTGAGTTCAGAATATTTTTGTTGAGATTGATTGTTTTGTATTGAGGTTGATTGTTTTATATCAACATTTTAAATTTACTTAATTACCTTTTCCTTTAACCATTGAATGGAGTATAAATTTAAAAAATAAGTAAAATATATTAATTGATGCTCATGTAGAGGAAAGAAAACAAAACTTTTTTATGACTTCTTGACTCTGTTGGTACATAGTATTTTTAGTTATGTAAAAAAAACAATTAAATAATCTAAACCATGGAATTTATAGCATTTTATATAATTTTGCTCTGTAAAGACTACAACATTTGATGAGTTCGCATTTAAAGAATGTTTCTGTAAATTATAGTGCAAATTCAAAACAATATAACTTTCTTTATTTTGTAATGGGCACTGTTTGGACAAATAACTGAGAAATTTCTCTATATTTAATTGTAATTAAATTGTTTAATTTCAAAGCATAGTTAACTTTTAATATCGATGTATAGTAATCATCTGGAATTATTATATTTTGCTTAATAAAAATATAAACATTGCATGGTTTTTTTCACATTCTGTATTTGCCTTTTGCAACATTCTGTACAAAAACTACTTAAAATAACACACTTAAACATATTTTCTCCAAATCTATTTCAATTTTACTAAAAATTAATGCCATACAAAAACATTAAAAAATAAAAAACAAAATGTTTTTGAAATAAATTTGTTATAAAATATTGTGTTCAATCTGTGTAGAATACACTGTTTTTATTTTATGATGTGAATTTTAATGTATGAGTGTAAGAAGATTCAAGGCAAACAAATCAAATTTATTGTAAATTTTTTACAAATGTAGTTTTTATTTTTTATGTCAAGTATTCATTAAAAGTATTCAAAGCTCAAGTATTTAGGTTCATTAAAAGTATTCAAAGTTCAACTATTTAAGTTCAAAGTATTCATTTGTATGACAAATGAATATTTTGGTTACTAAAGAAAATGAAAGTGATATCTTAAGATAGTTATAAGAAAATATCAATCATTTTTATTCATAAGGATGAAACATTTCTAATTATTTTTAAAGGAAATCAGATTATTTCCAGTAGTAAAGTAGCTCTAAAAAAATTTTTTTTATGAAAATTTAAAATTTTTATAGAGTTGAGAAAAGATTTATATTTTCTACAGAATTCAAATTTAAAAAAAAAACTTCAGAAATTATAGCAGATGATGAAGTATTATGTCCCCTGTAAACCATAATCATCTAATTTTTTTATTATTATATTTTAAAAACTAATTTGCCTATTTTTAATTTTATCTTTTTGGCTTACCTTTTAGATTTTCTGCTACTAAAATAAAAATGTTTATTTATTTATTATTTTTTTTTTTCAAAAAGATTTTATAGTTATTATGCCAAAAGTTAATTCTTAGCATTGCTTTTCAATTTGAAATACTTAATTTGCATTTATTAACATTATTGCAAATGGTGGCTTATACAGTTTTACATACAATTTGTTGTTAAAGTAAATTGAAACTTATTAAAAAGTAAGTCTAATTTATTTACTTGTACTTGTAATAGTAATCAGGAATAATGTTAAGAAAGCACGATAAACACATTATTGTTAGAACTATCATGCTTTACTGTTTTTAAAAAAAGAAAATGATTTACAGTTTTAATGCTGTTATAACTCTTTTAATTTTACATTGATGACCCCAGATATCTGCCTTTTTGTGTATTAATAATCATGTGTGATTTTTCTGTCCTGTAAAAATATGAAAATAAATTATAATAATGTGATCAAAACTCAGTAGCTGAATTATAACAGTTTTATTTAAAAAGTTTCTCATTTTTTATAGCAGTGGAGAGAACGTGGTATATGGGAATATCATACAATCATTTTAGCAAGGGTAAGTGTTTTTTTATAACGTTTATTTGAATTCTAATTGTTTTCAGTATACAATCAAATGTTGAAATTGTAAATTTTTGAATTGAAAAAAGAAAAGAGAACCAAATTTTTTGCTTCATTATTCTTTATTCTCAAATGAGAATAGAAAAAGCATATTTTCCCACTCCGATGCACCAGAGAGGCATCTCTTGGATACCTTTTATTCCGATATGATTTCTAAGAAAAGAAAAAATCTTCCAAAAATTTCTGCAGGAAAGAAAAGCAAAATTTTTTACTATCCAAAGAAAAAATCTTTCTGCAAGAACTCGCTTACACTCTGTGACAATGTTGCCGTGTCGCCACGATTCTGCCACATGATGTTTGCCCATCATCACCTCGGTCGGGAGTATACGATTAGGGTGGTTGTACGAAAAAGGACTTCAAAGTTCTTCAATAGTGCCCTCTAAAAAAGTGTTACCTATATTATTATTCTGTCTAAACTATTATTCTGAGAGCTAAAAATAAATAATATCTAGACCTTGTCACCAAGCACCTGTCTTTAAACTACGTTTGAAGTTGAAGTTTTATTTAAAAAGAGATATTTTTTTGTACAAAGCAAAGAATTTATCAATCTTAGAAAAAGCTAGAAGTATTTTTTATACAAAGTCTGTATCATATCAGCATTGTTATCACTGTGTTTAATTTAGAGGATATTAATTATAAAATGACTGAATTTAGAGATTTTATAGCATATTATTTCAGTTTATTCTACAATATTTGCCCACAGACATTTAAAATTCTTCAATGGGTTGAAATTAGATGAATGTAATGTAAAATGATGAATAAAAGAGGTATAATATCATTTTATTCTTTAAAATTTTCGATTTAAAAAAATATATATATTCAGACACGAAAATCTTTAAACAATCGAGATAAAACTTTTTTAATTCCATTTCAATGCTTTAGTTAAAATTTTACTTTTTTTTGACATTATTCTTTCAGATATTATGCAGAAGATATTTGACAAAATGAGATCTAACCATTATGTAAACTATTCTTAAAAGTTTTATCCATGGAAATTATTTTTACTAGACTCTCATTTGGAATTTTTAATGCTTATTTTTTTAGGGGTCAACAATTATTTTTTGTAATAAAAAAGGATTCATCATAAATAATTTACATCAATCGCATTAGACTTTCTTCATCATACTAAATTCATGTGCTAGGATTTCTGAAAGATCCATTTATGAAAGAGATAATTCATTTGAAAACTATATTTAATCTCATTTCATTCGCTTCTTTTGGTCAAATTCTGATAATATTTACTGATATAGTAACACAATAATTAATATCTATTTTATTTAGGCTATTTTACAGTAGGTAACAAAATGTATACTCATTTTTTTCTACATTCTTTAAAAGATTGATTTTAATGGGAGGATTATCAAAAAAATACTTTTATCTTTCAGTCTGTTCCTTTTTTAAACAGATTTTAATAATTAATAAAATATGAATTAAGGAGCATTATCTATAAAATGTTTGTGTTTCTGAAACCCGGATTTTATAGTAAAAAAATGTAAGATTTTCTTGCTGTAAAAAAACCGGATTTATTTCAAATTTTGAAAGTTGGAGTCAGGGTTTAAAATTTTTTTTATTGAGTTGAGACTTTCCAAATACTAGTTTCATCCATCTTTTTTTTTTTTGGGGGGGGGGAGGGGGGTGTGAAAGATAAGCTGAAATTTTTTTCCTCAATGTTAATAAAAATTACCCTGGTGTTTTCATGTGGTGGGTAAACTATGGACACAAAAGTCCCTCTTTTGATTTCAGCTAGCCCCAGAGATAGAACAACCTGCCTCCCATATTTGTGTTTAAAATATATATTTTTAACTATAGAGTATAAAGTTTTTGTGGAGGTCATCCTGTAAGAATTAAAATAAGTGTTTCATTAATCCCAGGTACCCGGTTACGGTTTTGGTGTGGCTGTGAGTGGTGGGAAAGATAACCCAAATTTTTCTTCTGGAGATCCAGCAATCACTATATCTGATGTGCTCAAAGCAGGTCCCGCTGAAGGTAAACTGCTGTAAGTATCTTCTCAGAATACACACTTTTTTTGTTCCTACTATTAGTTCTCCCTATATCTTCTTCATATTTTCAATCGTTCATGAAATAATTTTTATTCAAGTTTAAATACAATTTTTTAAACTTGTAGGGGATGACACTGGATGTTAATACAGTTTTTTCAAATATTAATTCATTCATTAAATTTAATAAATTTTAGTTTTATATGTGAGAAATTTTTTTAATTATTGAATAAAAAGTATTCTTTATTGACCTAAGTACAAATTGACTTTAAATATTACTTGTTTTTATTCCTGTTAAAATAATTGAGAGCTAAAAAAGTCTTACATTGCTGATATACTAACTAAAAACTTTTATCTAATCAGCAAAACTTCAGTTTTTGTAAAGCTTTAATGTTTTGAAACTACTGTTACTATCATAAAAGCTAAAAATTCTAAAAACTTCTGTAAGAAAAAAAATGTTCTTTTTTCAGTGAAAATATTTTAACAAGGCTATCAATTTAATATTAAATATTATAATAAAACTATTTTTTACATTCAAATAACAAAAAAAATTAAAAAATTTTTCTATCATACAAAAAAACTTTGCAATTTAACATTATCAAAGTTACTGAAACAGACAGCAAAAACTGAACCAAATTATAATATGATTAACAAAAGTTTTTCAAAGACAAGTGCCGTAACTCCTTGCCCCTCGGGACTCTGGGGCAAAAATTTTTGTTTGGGGCCCTATTTAAAATTGTATTCTGTACTTCATCTCTAATCGTCATTTGAGTTATTTATGTATTATGTTTTGGCGTATTCTATATCAATGTTACAAATCTCTCGCAGAGGAAATTTGACTAAAAGAAAAAAAAAAAAAAAAAGAAACTATTCAAGTTGTCCACTCTTGCTTCATGTCCACAGTAGCCCCCCTTTCCCCCTAAATATAATGCTAATCTTAAAATACCAATTTTTTAAAAGCTCTCTAATCCGGTAAAGATTATTTTGCTCCGGAAAAAATCAGGATTTTTCGCTAACTGCAATCCGGAAATCCAAGGTTCGGAAGTTTCAAGTAATCGTTGATCACATTTATGCATAAAAATTCTTGTATATTTTATTTAAAATATTTGAACTAAAGTTTAAACTCAGCATCTCTCTCATTTGTAGAAATTTTTTTTTGGTAGAATAATAAATGTGATTAGAGTTAAAAGTAAACTTATGCATAATCATTCATTTGAATTTTTCTCCATATATTTATTTAGAATTTAATATTTTGAAAATATCAATGATTTAAATTTATAAAGAGATCATTTTTTTTATATGTGTAATTTAAGATTTTACTCGAGAAATTTTCAGGACTTTCGAGTTGGGCTCACAATCACCCCTGCTATATCATAAGGAAGGTGTTTTCAAGACAAACTCCATAAAGAAAAAAAAAAAAAGATGAAGATTATTTATTATATTCAAATCTAAAAATTTCAACTCAGGTTCTGGAAATTGAATGAAATTATAATGCATATAAAGTAATTAAATGCCACAAATATATGAAGTTATAATTGCTTTTGTGTTTTTTATAGAATCAATGACATTCTAGTCAGTGCCAATGGAATTTCATTAGAAAATGTTGATTATACCAGAGCTGTACAGGTGTTGAGAGATTGTGGTAATTCTGTCAATCTGGTAAGATACTGACATTTATTTCTTCTATAAAAGGCTCAAAGTTATACAATCTTCTGTATCTTGCCTTTTTTTAAAAAAAATTTTTTAAGCGCTTCATTAACCAATTTTTTTGGAAAAAAAAAAAAATATTTTTTTTTTAATTTTGAAAAAATATATTTTTTTTTTTAAAATTTCAGTAATAAATACAAGGAACTAAAACAAAACATAATACACAAGCTCTAAGTTGAAATGTAACTTTTTTTACGTGTAAAAAATATTTAATAACTATCAGTCTACTATTCAAAATTTTCTCAAGCAAATGAAAATAATAAAATTTTAGTCTTTGTATATGTTCACATCTTCATAATCTGAAATCTTATCTGCATTACTTTCGCTCGCAGACGTCATTTTTTTATTTTTTTGTTTTTCAATGTAAATACAGCAACCATCGTATGTACAATTGCACAAAACACTTCTGCAGTCCCATAAACAGCAAAACTCCCAAACAAAAATTGGCAAAGTTTCAATCACAGCAGGTTATCGTTATTTTTTGTTTTGCTTCGGGCCAATTAAAACCTTATAAAACAAAACAAATTGACAAATTCTGCTGTGCCCTAGTTCACTCGGGATAATAAATATTTGCATAATATACATACCTAAGTTAACTCGGGATAATCAGGGAAGCGGTTATTAATCATTGCAGAGGATATTGATGAAACATTCTTTTTAAATGCAATTAAAAAATGCAAAAAACAAACAAACAAGCTAAAAATCATAAAAAATGACCTTAGAAAGGTAAACGTTCTTAAAAAATTTTCAAAGCATGATTTATAATTTCATACTTCTTGTATTTATAAATTCTCTAAGAAAACACTATAAATGAAATTTATATGTAGTTTATAAATAAAATAAAATGTAAATAAATATCCGATAAAGATAAATAAGAATTTATGAATTTTTGGTAATTTTTTATATCTTAAACTTTACAGTATCAACTTTTGTTTCTGAAGGATATTTTAAATTGTTTAAATATACAAAAGTTATACAAATTTATGAAGAAAAAAACATAATTTGTCGAAAAATTGCACTGAAAATGAAAAATATGCAAAATTAATTTAAAAAAATTATTAAAATCCGAATATTCTCCTTTTATAGGAAAAATATCTTACTAAATATACAAAAATGCATTTATCATCACTCTGCTAATAAAACTAAAATAGAGAAGCATTTGTATGAAATTATGTTTATTAATTTTTATTACAATGATTACCACAAATAAATGGAGGCTAAACAAAGCATATAAATCAGAAACCATCAGTAGAAAGAAGACTAAACTAGGGATGCAAAACTTTTTGTGAGTGAAGGGCCGCATGCAGAATTACGTAGATTAACGAAAGGCCTCATGCATATTTAGTCATGTTGGCAGCAAATATGATAATTTTTATATTAATATTAGTGTTTTAAGCACTAAATATTTTTATCAGTGAACTTAATAACATATTTGCAGAAAATTAAATACTTAATGAATTTAAATTTATTTAAAACTAAATAATCGGATAAATTTTTTTAAAAAACTTTTTACATTTTTCACAATAATTGATTTATCAAATATTTACATTAAAATATACTAATATATATACAACGTCGTTGCCAAGTGGAAGGATTAAAACAGGTCATAGGCAGGCAAGGAAGGTACAAAATTTATTATTAATTATTAGTCAGAGCAGTCATGAGAGAGTGTACGAAAGTGTGCACGAAAAGTTGCGCTCCTCGGTTATATGTTAGAGAAAATCTTGCAAAGTAAAATCCGTAAATGTCTCTATTTAGGGAAGAGAGGGAAATCTTAGAAATTACTATTGGTTTATCCAATAGGTCTCACGATTCCCACGGAGAGTAATAGGGAAAAATGTCCTGCTTTTAATCAAATGCATGCCTGGGCCAAAAATAGATTTAAGAACAGGATGTGGCTTTTAAAAGTGTGAGAAAGCATTTCGATTAGAATTAATTAGGATAACATAAAAAGATTAATAGAAGCTTTTTATCTTACATATATATATAAATATTGGAGAGGGAGATATAAAATTTAACCAAAAAGATGAGTACAGAATAAAAATGCAAAAAAAAAAAAAAAAAAAAAAAAACACGTTTTATAGAGTAATGTAAATTTGAATTAAATATTTTAATCGAAGAAAATTTATAATATTTAAACAAAAACCAATTGAAAAGAAATTTTCTATTGCGTTCAAAAGGTCCCACGGGCCACATGTGGATTGCTGGCCATAGGTTGTGCACCCCAAACTAAATGAATTCAAACCATTAATATAAATGAAAACAGTGAGCTATCTAACAGAGGAAAGGGTAATACTTTGTAGAAACTAAAAAAAAAAAAAAAAAAAAAAATGTGAATAAAGCACAAATGAAAGTACATAGATGGACATGCTATTGTTTCAGTTCTATAAACAAGAACCTTCCTCAGCGTCTAAACATCAAAATGAAGGTAGGGAGACAAACAGGTATAAAGTGCTTTAACCTATAGGGACAGGGAAACAAGTTTGAACTAGGAAATAACAGAAGGAAGGTAAACAATTTTTGATTGTTTGATCTTGTTATCCTGAAATCAGTTGTCGAATTGAATAAATTTTAATTTAAAATCGTTTTTTCTTCTGTAAATAAACTAAACTTCATCAATCTTAAAGGTCCTTTTGCAGATATTTATAGCTGGGGTATTTATCACATTTTGTGTTAGTGTGGTCTTGTGTATATTGGACAAACTAAATGTACCCTGAAAATTAACTTAAAAACATACGTCTGAAATAAACCGATCTTCTATCGCTCTACACAATTGGATTTAAAATCACAGGTTTGGTTTTACTTCTAAACTTGTTCAACACTGTTCTTCACCTTTGTTTTTGGGAGTCATTATATATTTTAAAAAAATTCTAATAATTTGGTTAATGATCTCTGGAGTATCCCACCGTTATTCACCAAGTATTTGGGACTCCATTTTAATTTAATCTGTTGCCCTCTGGGGTTCCCACCAAATCCTCTCACACTTGTTTCCTATCTCTCCATTGTTATTTCCTTGTTCAAACATGTTTTTCTGTTCTTATTGGTTTTAACCATTTTACATGTGTTTGTCTCTTAATTTCTCTACTCTCATTTGATGTTTAGACACCCAGGAAGATTTTTATTTATAGAAGTAAAGTTATGATATATCAATTTAAGTACACTTTCATTTGTGCTTTATACCTTTTTTTTTTGCATTAGGCAATGAGATATGTGGAAAACTGAAAACTGATGAGGATTAAAAATTGAACAAATAGAATGCTATAATTGAAGAGATTTCTATCTAGACTTGGTAGCTGTTTTGAGCTAGATTTTATTTTATTTATTTTTAAATAATCAAGAGACGCACATCACTGAGATATATTGTTATATAAATACATACAACTCTTTACATACAATGCTCTTTAAATATAATTACATATATTTTTATTTCATTTTATATTTTTATATAATTGAAAATATTTCTTATGTTTGTGAAAATAACTTCTTAGCAAGCATACAATTTTTTTTATAAAAAAATAGTAATAACTAGTTGTTTTGCATATAGAACTTTAATTATTTAATTAAACTACCAAGTAAATCTATGATAATTTTTATAAAAAATATTTCTAACAATGTGATTTATATTATTTCATATACATAGTAGATTCTTTAAATATTGAAGGTGAGATGTTTTCATGGAAAAAAATATTATTTCTTTCTGTGAAATTAATTTTCTTGGATAATAAATAGAATGTTACTCATTTATTCTAACGCTCAAATCTTTGTTTTGATATTTGAACTAACTCACAGGATATTTAGCAATGATTTTTTCTTGTTTAAATTTCAGGTCATTAAACGTAAAATAACTGCCTCAACTTTAAACTTAAACAATTCTAGGTCTGTTAAAGTCACTCTTACCAAAAGTAAAAAAAAGGATGGTAAGTACTAATTTGTAATTTTTTTTAAAAAATTTCATGTCTAAAACATAACTTATTTTATCAATTTTAATAAATATAGCAAAATATATACACCAAAAATAGTAGATTTTCTTTGTCTTTCTTGTAATTATAGAAATGAGGAAATGTTTTAAGAAATAAACAGTCTTATAGGTGTCCTACTCTACATGTCTATATATTTATATAGCGTAAGTCTAGATTAGATGGGTAGTTTATATATCTCCAATATTTTTTTTTATATACTGTAGCAGATGTAGTTGTTGCAGAATGATTCAGTGGTGAATGGGTGCATTAATTAAAGAAACCATATTTAATAACAAAACATATTTAAGAATAAAAACAGTAAAAAATATGTGATATGAAATGGGGCTCTCCAATGAGCCACCGAATTCAATCCATTGCCTGCCACTTAAGTCATTAAAAAATTATTATGAGTGGAGTGATTACAACACCCTCTTCTGGTCAGGCAGAAATTTGTAACACTCCCCACCTGAACTCTTTTGAGTTCACTGAACATAAATTTGCATAAATTTTTTTTTTCAAGAACAATATTAATAGAAATATAAAATCAAAAATTTTATCCTTAGCAGAAATTTACAATAATAATATTCAAATGAATGTTCAATAATTAAGTTAACAATATAAAACAATTAATATGCATATTATCAAATATATATATTTTACACATTGCAATAAACATTTTGTTTAAGGGTTAATTTCTAAATTACTTACAAGTTGAACTGAGCGTCTTATATCTTCTAAAGGGGTTTTTATCAAAAGAGAACGAATGTTACCATCTTGCCCCTGATACACTCCAAACTTCTTCCAAGTATCCACATATTTCTGGGATAATGCTCATCATTGATTAAAACAATATCATTTACCTTAAATTATGTTATCTTAACTGGTGAAGAAATATAAGCAGATCTTAGATGAAGTAAATATTCCTTCTTCCACCGATTCCAGAAATGATCCAAAAGTGTTTGTTGATATTTATACCTTTTAGTTAATGAATCTCTATTTACAATCAAATCATTAGGTTTGTACTTAACAAAAGGTGAAGACATCAATCTTTTACCACCTAAAAAATGAGAAGGTATAAGTGGAGAAGGTTCTGAGGGTTTGTTATATAGATACGTAATAGGCCTAGAATTTATCATGGCTTCAATTTCCAAAAAGACATTTTCTAATTCTTTAAGAGTTAGAGAAGATTTACCAATAATTTTCTTTAAACAAGTTTTAACTGTTATCTGTCGCTCCCAGAAACCTCCCCACCATGGACTTTTTTCTACAATAAATTTCCAAACAATATTTTTAGATGCAAACATATTTTTTACCTGAGGATCATTAATTTGATTCCACCATTTTTTTAGTTCACTATTTGCCTTTTTAAAGGCTTTTGCATTATCTGAATACAAAATCGAACATAATCCTCTACGAGAAACAAATCTTCTAAATCCCAATAAGAAAGAATAAGTATTCATTTTAATAACTAGCTCTAAATGCACAGCTCTAGTGACTACACAGGTAAAGTGTAATAAATTATTTCAATCAACTCAAATAAATTCAATAATAATTCTTAATGAAAGGTAAAGGTAAAATTACCTTACCTGTAATTTCTGTTGTTGAATTTCCCGGTGAGAAGATGGAAAGCTTTTCTTTCACTTTAAAAACTTGCTACTCTTGAAAAAAAGATGTCATTATTAACAATAAACAAGGTCTGCCAATTAAGGAATTAACTGCTATCCATTTTTTGAAAAAAACATTTAATATTTAACACAAAACGTAACAACAAACATAATTGAAAACGAAATATCAAGCTTTTTGAAATGAGCATAACATATCAACCTCTTCACTCTGAGGCGATCATTCCCCTTCTGATTACAAAACTGCCACCACGCCACAGTTACAGTTAAAATTTAAAGGTTAGATAGTTCCTTGCAGTTTCTCGACATAAAGATTAACAAATAACACTTATTACTAGAGTCAGTAACAAAAAAAGGTCCAGCGAAATCTACACCAGAAACATCAAAAGGAGGTTGTTCTTTAATTCTGTCAGGTGGTAATGGAGCTACCACTTGAGCACCTGGTATTACCTCATAACGTTTGCATATATAACAGTTTCTCAAAACCTTTTTGACAAATTGTTTACCTTTGATTATCCAATATTGTTCCCTTAAGTTAGTTAAAGTAGAATCTACACCTAAATGACCCATTTTAACATGAGCATCTAATATTACTAATTCAACAAATTTATCATTAGAAGGAAGCAATACAGGATGTTTTGTTTTCACCTCATTGCTTGAGAACTGTAAACGTCCCTGCAAAAATAAAAGATTATCATCATTAAGTAAGAAATCGAATATTCGTGAATTTTTACTTAAAGTATTTTGAGAGAGGAGTTGTTGGATTTCACTCTCGTAATGCAAGAGTTGAACAGTTTTAATCCAGGTATGCAAAGCATTTTGAAGTTCAGAAGCACTAATGGGTCCTTTCAACTTTGAAGAATCTGGCTTGGCATTATGGGCAAACCTTTTTACCTAAGCTATTACTCTCAAAAGTCTAGTAAGATTGCTATATTTGTTGGAATCAATGCACTTTGTAAGAGAAATGTCTGAAATCTTGGTTTGAGTCACAGTGTTCATCGCAACAGGTCGTTGTTCTTTCTTGACCACATCACTATAATTGTCATCAGGATGACTGCTAAAATTCACTTTAGGCCACAAGTTGACGGGATGGGACAAACAATTTGGTCCAGACCACTACAGGGAACTCGACATGATTTTAACCGCAGATTCTCCTCTAGTGATGAAATCAGCAGGATTTTTCGCACCGCTGCAATGGTTCCAACACTCTGGAAGCGCGAGTGTCTGCACTTCTACCACTCGATTAGACACAAATGGCTTCTAGAGCTTTAAAGTTTCCTTCACCCAGTGAAGAACAATTTTAGAATTACTCCAATAGTATATTTGTTGAGTGAAATTAGGAAAAACGTGTTGTAAATATTTCCCTAATCTAGTACCGACGAGAGCTGCCATCAGTTCCGATCTAGCTAAAGTCAAAGTTTTTAATGGAACAACCTTGCACTTAAAAATTATGAATTTAATTTCAATATGTCCTTCTTTTGTGGTATAACGAAGGTATGCCACGGCTCCGTAAGTCTTAGGACTTGCGTCTACAAATATGTGAAGAGAAACATCACTAATATCCGTCGTTAAACATAGTTTTCAATCTATTATAGCATAATTGTCCAAATCAGTAATTTCAGAACACCATTTTTTCCATTTCTTTACCAAAGTGCTAGGTAAGTCTTCGTCCCACTTTAGACCTCGTTCCCAAATTTCCTGCATAATTATTTTAGCTCTAACTACAAATGGACTAATGAATCCACATGGATCAAAAATTTTAGAAATTATTCTCAACACTTGTCTTTTGGTGTTTCCTGATTCCAAGGAATACCTAAAATCCTTTCAATCAAATTTAATTTTATCCTCAATAGGATCCAACTTTAATCCTAATAAACCTGCTCCTTGCCCAAAATCAGTGTTTTCCTCATATCCTTTTTTACGCCAAAGTTAATTTAGTTCCATACAATTAGTTTTTAATTTCCTTAAATTAAATCCGGTGGCACACAATATTTCAATTGCCGATGAAGATAACTGATACGCATACTGAACAGTTTCAGCACCATAATACTAATAATCTATGTATAGAGAATTCAACATTTTCCTAATATAGTTTCCTAATATAAAATTTTATTACGCAAGCAAGACGTCGTTAATCAGAGAGGAAGGCGATTAAATTGAAGTTTTTTTTTTAATTATCTGTTTCATCCGAAAACCATACAAATTTTAAATAATTTCTATCCTCTTCCGCAATTTCTATCATGTGATAGGCCTTTTCCAAATCTCCGCAAAATGCAACTTGATTTTCTCGAAATTTAAGAATTATATCCAATAAATTTAGATAAAGATTAATTCCCGATTTAAGCGAATCATTCAAAGATTTTTTATTTTCATTTGCCTTACTACTACAATCATAAACAATGTGAAGGCGACTTGTTTCTTTGTCATTCCTAATTACAGCACGATGAGACATAAAATATCCTGAATTTAAATTTTCATTTACACTATTCCCTACAATGTTACATTTTATTTGTTCCGAAACAATCTGTTTATACTGATCTAAAATCTCAGGATTTTTATTTAATTTATTCTCTAACGAATAAAAACGCTTTTTGTCAACTTCATAATTAGAGTCCATTTCCAAAGGGGGTCCCAAATTATCCTTCCACATTAATTTACATACATAACGTTTTCCATTAAATCGCAAAGATTCCTGGCATTTTTTTATCAATAGATTATCCTTTTCAGAAAGACATATTTTCTCATTCGGAAACTCTTCTATTTCCCAAAATAGCTTAAGATCAAATAAAATAGAAGATGAGTCTATAGCTAAGCATACATTCTCACAACTTTCGGCTGAGTCATGACCCAATTTATTATACCCAGATAGTAACCATCCGAAATGGGAATTAATTAAACATACATCTTTGTTTAATTTTATCCTTTCATTAGAAAAAATTTTCCAAAAAATACCACTCCCTATCAATAAGAGACAGCGAGTTCATATCCTTTAATTCTTAAATCATTCATTAAGAGCACATCTGGCTTGTTCAAAGTTAGATTCGTAATAAACTGTGTTGCTAAACATTTGATCTCGATCCACTTAGAACTATCACTTTTATTTATGAGTTTTAAAGAAATTACAGGATAATCCTTTTCGAATGGTTTATTTTGCCTGAAAGAAAAAATTGCTAATTTTTCGTAGCGTACGGGTTTTAATTTTAATTCCTTAGTTAATTTCGAACTTATAAAATTCCTATGTGACGCATTATCAAGAATGGCATTTGCCAAAATCGAATTTTTATCCGAACAAGCTAATACAAAACATGTTCGTAGAAAAGCTTTATCTTTGCAAAATATATTATTGTGTGAAACAGAAATATTCTCTAAATTTATTTTTGAGCTAGACTGATATTTATTCGAATTAATGTCGTTTTACGAATCTTTCGTTTTCGTTTCAATAGCTCTGTTTATAATTGGGGGTTTAAGAGTTTTCCTACAAGCTGATTCGTGATGGTATTTAGAACGACATATTTTACATTCAATTCCTGATCTGCATAATTTGCTAAAGTGGTTCCTTTTGAAACAAACCCAACATTGTTCCTCAGACAGAAGTTTACCAATTTTTGTTTCAACATCTGATTTTTTACAATCAAAAAGAATCATGCGAATTTACCAAACCTCAAAAAATTCAAATATTTTTTGACTGAGTACACAAAGTTGAAGGTGTGGCTACATTTTTAGGTTTTGAGTAATTCTTTTGATAAGTATGTCAGCTTTGATAATTTTGAAAAGTGGTGCGTTTATTTTCGTAATTTTTGGGGCTACTCATTATAGATTCACAAATTTCTCTAGACTTGACCTCGTTTCTTAAAAATGTAATTATTTTCGAAACTTCAAATTTTTTATTTTTATTAGGTTTCCTATGAAATTCTAAAACTAAATCTTGGGGCAATAATTTCAATAACAATGGGTTTAATAGATGACCATACGATCTGCCTGTAACATTTAAAGCGCGTAAATTTCTTATGTTTACGTCTATTTCATCATATAGTTTACGCAAATCTTTAACATAAGATTAGTTTCTAACCGGCTCCAAATTTAGTAATTTAGTCATATATGAATTTATAATGAAATCAGTTCTACCATAGTGCTGTTTTAATAGATCATTACAAGAATCGTAATTTTTATCATTTAATTCAAATCCAGCAACAACATTATAGGCAGGGGGAATAAAAAGGGATTTTAGGAACTGAAAATTTTAAATTTTAGAAAGGGAATCATTTGTACCTATCGCGCTATTAAAGCAATTAAGGAATTCCGTGAAATTGGAATCACCAGAAAAACAAGGAATTTCTAATTTTGGTAGTTTAAGGGCCGAAAAGGTGTGTTCTGCAGTTTCAGTAGAAGTATTATGACTTAATTCAGATACATGATTTATTTCCCTGTTCATTTCTTTAATTTTACTTCTTAGCTTTATTTTAGATATGAGAATTTTTTTCTCATATTCTTCTGATACTTTAATTTCAGTTTTAAATTTTTCTGGATCCGCAATGAAGTCTTCTATATCCGAATCATGTTTTTTAAGAATTGGTTCTTTAGTTTCTAAAAGTTCAAGCAATTCTGAAAGTGGTGTATCAGTTTCCGCTTGCTCTTCAACCGAATTTATTCTTTTAATTAATTTCGTTATACCACTTCTTTCTTCTATAAGTTTATTAATCTTATCCTTTTTCAAAATAGTAATAATATAAGTGATAAAATCTCCTACCTTGCAATCCAAATAATGTACCAAATCCAGTAATGCAATAGTCCAATTATGCAATAATGTCCCAGTTTTGCAAGATTGGGAGTAGTTATACACCAATCTTATAATTCCTCTTTGTACAAACAACCTTTTGTCGTATAGTTCCAGTTTTTATTTTATTTAGCGATATTCCTGGCCGATGCACCATGCTGCAGAATGATTCAGTGGTGAATGGGTGCATTAATTAAAGAAACCATATTTTATAACACAACATATTTAATAATAAAAACAATAAAAAATATATGATACGAAATGGGACTCTCCAATGAGCCATCCAATTCAATCCATTGCCTGCCACTTAAGTCATTAAAGAATTATTGTGAGTGGAGTGATTACAACGCCCTCTTCTGGCCAGGCAGAAATTTGTAACAGCAGTTTTATCAGTTTTTGTGAGAATAAAAAGTTCATTAAATCTTAATGTTTATTTTATTTAGGGGTGAAAACAGGCTATGTTCTGTAAAAAAAGAATTTTTAAAAATATTTTTTTGACTCAATAGCCAGAAAATGAAAGACAGTTTCTAAGTGTTGGGTCAAATGAGTTCAAATATACTGAAACCGAAAGTCAAACAATTTTGATCCTCCAACTCTGCTCCTAGATGATAGTCAAAAGCTCTGCTAACGTTCTAGTAATTATACTATATATTTATACACACCTTTAAGTTTCAGAATTGAAATCTTTATCTTAGTATATAAAAGAAGATTATTTCAACATTTTGTGAAATAAGTTTCATTTTCAACTTTTAGTGTTAAGGATTTTAGTGGTTTTTTTTAAAAATGAAACTAATGAATGGACTCTCATTTCAGATTTTGGTATAGTTCTCGGTTGCCGTATTTATGTTAAAGAAATCACTAATCATTCTAGTATAGAGAAAGATGGCAGTATCCGTGAAGGGGATATTATAATGAAGGTAACACTTTTCTCACACTTGAACAAATTCGGGGTAACAGTTTTTTCATAAACTGCTCAAATTTATTTTTTTTTTAAATACCTTTAAAAAGTTCAGGAAAAATTCACTTGCTTGCACTTTTCTACTACTGAATGACAAATTTATTTGCAGTCATGGAATTCTGATTTTACTCAACCATTTCTGATAGTGCAATATTTAAAAACAATGTACATAATTTAAAAAATTTAAATCTTCATTAAGTATATTATATTGAAATGTTTAAAGAAATCATCAATTTTATTCCTAACAAACTTAATATTTTTTCATGGTTCAATATTCAGGGTTTATACTCAAAAGGGAGAACCTGGAAAATACAGGGAATTTAAAAATCGCTTAAAATAACAGGGAATTTTGATTTTTTTTCTCTCCAAACTGGGAAATTACAGGGAATTTTGTTTCTTATTTTTGTCTTTTAAAAAATGGTGACCACTCAAAGCTTGATCTATGGGATATTTAACCATGGTATTTCAGCTGTACTAAAATATTTCATTTGCATTATTTAAGTTTGTTCAGCTGTTTTTCCAGCCAATATAACTAATAAATATAGTTAGCTCACTCCTTGTTGTTTCCTCTTAATATATTGTTTATAGTATGTACAGGGAAAACATGGGAAATTAATTTTTTTCTAGATTTGAGTGGCAACCCTGATATTGATTCTCCCCCCCCCCCCCCAAACATCCTTTTCTCTACTTTAGTGTCAGTCTTGGTATATAAACCCTATTTGATTTTTTTTTTTACTTACTTATTAGTGCTGTTTAAGTTTAGCACAATAAAGCCATTTTTTATTCTTGTGTCATCCATTTCTATGTATTCTTTTTTTTCTTTATGCAATTGAATTATTTACAAACTTTAAAGAAGATAAAGTGTTTCTCTCAGTGGCATTACTATGGTCAGCATATTTAGAGCATGTATAATCACTTGATTCACTAAAATAGCAGGGACTACAGAGTACAGCAGAAAAGGAAAAGAAAACCGGACAAACAATTTTTAATATAACTGTTTAAAAATAAATAAATTAGCAAAATATAATAAATTATAAAAATGAGGTAATCTTTTATTAATATTTGTAATATTCATCATTGGTAGGAAATTGAATTAAATATAAATTTTATAATTATTTTTTTTTAAATATGAAACATGTATGGTATATAAATTGATACCGATTTTTTGCACATAAAAGTTTCAGGTTTTTTCACTTTGTTTCACAATCACCCATGGGTGGTTATAAAAAAAAAAAGAAAAGAAAAAAAAAAAAAAAGAAAATCCATATAGCCCTATAATAGAAAAATCTCTCATCTCTTCCAGTGTGAAACATTTCTTCACTTCTATCAAAAGGAGGTTCAATATTTCTTGCTAGAAATCTTCCTCTTTTTATTTCTTGTCCTCACTTTTACTGTCCCATGCAAAAGCATTTATTTATTATTTTGAAAAAGTAATGTAAAATCCTTTTACGGTTGTCCCACAGAAACAGTGCTCGTTGGATATATTGCCTTTTTAAATTTCATCTGAAATGTTGAGCATTCCCTTTTATTGTGCCTGAAAGCAAGCTTTAAAATACCTGTCAGACATTGTGTATTTTATCATAGTTATATAGATTGTGTTGACCAGATAATGTGTTTTTTTATTGTATATTTTTCATTTGTTATGTGCAATACTGACTATTATTTCTCATAATAGATCAATAATAACAGCACAGACTGCATGACTCTTAAAGAGGCCAAAAAAATAATTGAAAACACAAAAGAGAAACTGCAACTTATTTTAGAAAGGCAATCTACTGATGGGAAACAAATCCAAAGCAATGGTATGTTTTCCATTTAAAATTTAAACTGCAGAATTTTTATTTTTTATTAAAGAAACTTTAAATAAGCTGCCAACCATTTAGAATTGCTTGATTATATGTGTGTGTATATATATACAGTCAAATACCGCTATAGTGAACCTTTAAGAGACTGAAATTTCAGTTCACTATATCTGTACTGCAAACAATTTTAACTAATGGCTCCTAACTCTCCCCTTTTATTACACATTATTTAAATAAATGACCAATAAAATGAAATACAAAAATAATATGAAGTAACAAAAAATGTGTTAACTTTTTATTTTTTATTACTCTTCGTCTTGCGTACAAAAAAAATTAGTCCTCAACATCAGATATACGGATACTTCCCAACTCTCCAATAATTTCCCCTCAATGTTATTCTGCTTTTTAAACCTATCTAATCAGCCATTCGAGCACATAAAATTAGTCTCACCAAATCGTTTAGCAAATTCATCGGATTTGACTAGAAGCATTTGTCCAGATGCACAAAGATTGCAGCTTCTTTGAGTGCTGATTCAAAAATGCTATTCAATAATGAAGCAAACAAGAAAAAATGCTTGTTACTACATTCTATGCTATAGATGGGTTTAAAAATCGGTATATGTATCTATTTTGAAGTAGAAATTTCAAAATTATAACAAAAAAATGAAAATAAATCAGCCAAAGACAGTTCATAATATCCAACTTCATCTCTTTTTTTTAGTTCACTATATCCACAAAAAATAACATTATGCGTGCGTAGCAAGGCACAGGAGCGAACATTTCGTTCACTATTCTTAAAGATAAATTTATTGTTACTGTTGTTGATAAAGCATCGAATAATTTTTGTATTATGTGTAAATATTTTTGTTTAAAAATTTATTATTAGAGAATATAACGCTAATAATACCTAGTTAAAATTAAAAGAAGATAAAAAAGTTTTTGAAAAAAGGATTATTGCATTTAGTAAAAAATTAAAATTTAAGTTAAATAGGATTACATTTGCATATTTATTTCCTATTGTTAAATTTCATAAATATCAGGTCAAATTTAGGTTTATTGCTTGTGGTACTAATTGTTGCAATTCTGATATTAGTAAAAAGTTTTTTAATTTTCTTAAAATTATTTTACTTAAAATTAAAAAAGAGAAAAATATTGTAAATATTGCTTTCTAATATATTATCATAGCTAAAACAAAATATATCGATGCAATGATGTGAGAAGCATCAAAAAAATTATTATTGTAATTACAGTGAAATCCATCAAATTGACACTGGCCATCTTTCTAAATTGTTCTGCTTAGTTGACTTTTTTCTTCTAAAGAACTGAATTTATCCAATTTATTAAAAAGTTGCAAAACCTTTATAATCTGTCTTTCTTGTATGTAGACTCTAAATGAGTCAAATTTATGAAAAAAAATTCTATTCTAAACCCTTCTAACTAAATCTTCTATTCTATTCTAATTCTTCTATTCTATTCTAAACTTGACTGAAAAAAATAAAATGAAAAGCTTTTTTACAAAGTTTTCTATGATAATGTATGAAATAGAATTTTACTGAAAGGTTAAAATAGTATTAACCCCTCTAAAAGTTGACTGTTATTTTTTTCCAGCTAATTATATAGTAAACTAAGCTAATTAGGTTTATGTTTCTTGAGCAATTCTATTTTATTCTTTTGTTGCTTTAAAAAACAAAAAGAGTTTATTTTTTGTAACAAATAGGTTTGTAAGTATAATAAAATTAAATTTAAAATGTTGTAGCAAATATAATGTATACTGTACCCTCTGTATATGTATATTCTGTCATGGGTGATATAATATTCTAATTGAACTTTCTTTTGTTTGCATTAATATTTTAAGAATTTATTTATTGCAAAAACTAATCTATTAAATAGTATTAAATTTATGTAACAAATTATAATTTATTCATTAATCTCATTTAATAAGAAATGTTTGTTTAATAAAATTTCAAAATCAAATTAAAAAGATTTTATTTAATTTACATTTATTTTGGTAGGCAATATATAGCATATATAACATATATAATAACATGATGTAATAAATGATAAAAAACAATAACTTATTTCCTTATAACTTAACTTATTATTCTGTGCCTTTACTGCTGATGGCCAATGTAATAAATTTCACTGTATCATTTATTTAAAATTAAAGATTAAATCAAATTAATTTTATAGTGCAAAAACAATTTCCTCTGTAAACAAGGAAAATTTAATTTTTTTTTTTTTTTTTCTGAAATCCTATCTTTTTATTGTTATCTGCCTTTCCAAAATTTACTGAAAAATCTTACTTTACATTTCCAGCTTTTAAAAAACTGAAGTAGCTTTGTAATAAGTTCAATTCAACCTATTATAAAAAAAGCCTCTTAATTGGCATTAAAATGTCTTAATTGTAAGATCATACTATGGTCAGTTTTATGCATTAATTATTAATTTGTTCTACAATATAAGCAAAGTGAATTTTGAAAAATACATTTTGTTAACTAGTTTTTTGATGTTCATCTATATTTTAATGCTTTTTATCCTCCCCCCCCCCTTAAATTTACTTTAAGTTTTTCATCTATTTTCCCATTATGCTTTTCGACTATGAAGCACCTCTAAAGTATATGAAGAGTAGAATTCGCAAATTATTTCCCAGAATTTGACAAATTAGAAAACGGTATACTAGTAATCAATATCATAGTATTTCATAGAATTGATATATAAAGTTCAGAATTATGCAGCTTATGCGCACAAAATGAAACTTATTGATTTTCTTCTTTTTTTGTAATTTTTATATTTATTGTGTTATATATATATATATATATATATATATATATATATATATATATACGGCAAAATAAATAAATACAAAAAAACCAGAAAAAACTTAGGAAAAACAATAAGTATCATTTATTGCGCATAAGCTGCAAGTAAATAGAACTCATAAGATAAGTTTAAAATGAAGATAAAACAAAGGTAAATTACAGACAAATAAAAAAAAAAGGGGGGGGGGAAATAATACTAATGACAAACAAGTGGGGAAAGAAAAAGAATTAATCTTAAAAAAAAAAAAAAAAAAAAAAAACAAGGATAAAGTTTTTTTAAAAAACCGGAAAATAAAAGATATAATCTTTTCATCAGCCCACACGATTATATCCAAAAAAGAGTGCTTTCTAATATTGTATCAATATAGTCAAAGCAAAATATATCAATACAATAGTGTGAGCGGCACTCAAAAATTTTTGACTCTGAAGTGAGCAAAGATAGCTCCTTTTTAATACTAATATTTATTGAACATATTTACATTATATACAAGTTGGGTTGAATTACAAGAAACATCATCACAGCAGGTGATGGGAGAGATATTGGGCAGGCTGCCATATGCGTGCTGGTATTTATACAATTCTAAGAATATGATGACGTCAGAACTCTTAATTCAGTTCACTTCCAAAATAAGTAAAAACACAATTGATTAAAGACAAACGGATAATAAAATGAAATACACTTGATTTTATGATGAGCGGCGAACCCATCACCGCAACTCTTTCAAAATTTGATAAAAAACAATAGATACCCAACTAAAGTAATAAAATTCTATATAAAATCATTGAGTTAATCGCATATTTTGTAAATATATTTACTATAAATTTTCTTTTTTATGCAATTTTCCCATGTGCAAATCCATTTCGGGTAAATCCGTGGCCAAAAAAATTTTTTACTAATAATTTCTTCCTTAATTTGCATAATTTTTCCTTGTGCAAATCCATTTCAGGCAAATCCTTGGTCAAAATTATTTACTAAAAAATTCCTTTGTTAATTTATAATATTTTTCCATGTGCAAATCCGTGGCTAAAATTATTTACTAAAATAAGTTGTTTTTATTTTTTTATTTTTTCTTTGTTAATTTATATAATTTTTCCATGTGCAAATCCATTTCGGGCAAATCCGTGGTTAAATTATTTACTAATAAATTTCTTTGTTAAATTATACAATTTTTCCATGTGCAAATCCATTTTAGGCAAATCCGTGGCTAAAATTATTTACTAAAAAGATTTCTTTGTCAATTTATATAATTTTTCCATGTGCAAATCCATTTCGGGCAAATCCGTGGCTAAAAGTATGTGGAAATTCATGTTTCTTTCTCTTTTCTATTTTATATTTTTTTCTTAAATAAATATTTATTTTCTAAAATTATTTATAGTCAACTTCTTTAAATTATCCAGTATAATATTATCTCGCGCACATCCGTTTTCTGACCCATCCTTGGTAACTAACAAATCAAATGGACAGCAAGAACGCACTTTAAACTCCTCTAGTTACACTCAATTTGCGCTTTTGTTTTCATAGTTTTCATATTTTGCAATCTGGCAATCTTGTTACGTAAACATTTTAAATCATTCTTGAAAAATTTCCCGTTCATGTAAGTTCATTATATTTCACTGCTCGCTTTATAGATTTTGTTTTATTCTGCTCTTCCTTTATACTTTATTTTCTGTTTTTACGTGTTATTTTCACTTATTGTGTTTAATTTTTTTTGTCGTAATTTTTGTAAAAAATTTTTTTGAGTGCTCCTCACACTATTGTATTGATATATTTTGCTTTGGCTATATTGATACAATATTAGAAAGCACTCTTTTCGGAGATAATTGTGTGGGCTGATGAAAAGATTATATCTTTTATTTTCCGGTTTTTTAAAAAAACTTTATCCTTGTTTTTTTTAAAGATTAATTCTTTTTCTTTCCCCAGTTGTTTGTCATTATTATTATCTCCCCCCCTTTTTTTCATTTGTCAATAAAGTTAAAAATTAAGAGCTCTATATACTCGCAGCTGAAGCGCAGTAAATAAAACTTATTAATTTTCTTAATTCTCCTCGTTTTCCTCTTATTTCTTTTTATATTTATCTATTGTGCTATATATAATAACATTGATACATGATGTTTGGTTTATTAATAATTTAATTTTTTTAACTTAATTTTATTCTAATTTCTAGGTGAAACAAAAATTCCAACACCAGCAGATCGGGGGGAAGAAAAAAATTTATCTAGGTAGGTAGATGTAGAGGACAAATATACATATGTATAAAACGTTTGTATTGATGCTATAAAATAAGTTGATAATGCTATATAATATGGATGCTTTCAAATACATTTCAAATATTTATCTAGGAATCAAATATTTATCTATAAGAAAAAAATTTATCTAGGTAGGTAAATGCAGAGGACAAATATACATATGTATAAAACATTTAATTTTAAATGTTTGTATTGATGCTATAAAATAAGTTGATAATGCTATATAATATTGATGCTTTCAAATACATTTCAAATATTTATCTAGGAATCAAATATTTATCTATAAGAAAAAAATTTATCTAGGTAGGTAAATGCAGAGGACAAATATACATATGTATAAAACATTTAATTTTAAATGTTTGTATTGATGCTATAAATTAAGTTGATAATGCTATATAATATGGATGCTTTCAAATACATTTCAAATATTTATCTAGGAATCAAATATTTATCTATAAGAAAAAAATTTATCTAGGTAGGTAAATGCAGAGGACAAATATACATATGTATAAAACATTTAATTTTAAATGTTTGTATTGATGCTATAAAATAAGTTGATAATGCTATATAATATTGATGCTTTCAAATACATTTCAAATATTTATCTAGGAATCAAATATTTATCTATAAGAAAAAAATTTATCTAGGTAGGTAAATGCAGAGGACAAATATACATATGTATAAAACATTTAATTTTAAATGTTTGTATTGATGCTATAAATTAAGTTGATAATGCTATATAATATGGATGCTTTCAAATACATTTCAAATATTTATCTAGGAATCAAATATTTATCTATAAGAAAAAAATTTATCTAGGTAGGTAAATGCAGAGGACAAATATACATATGTATAAAACATTTAATTTTAAATGTTTGTATTGATGCTATAAAATAAGTTGATAATGCTATATAATATGGATGCTTTCAAATACATTTCAAATATTTATCTAGGAATCAAATATTTATCTATAAGAAAAAAATTTATCTAGGTAGGTAAATGCAGAGGACAAATATACATATGTATAAAACATTTAATTTTAAATGTTTGTATTGATGCTATAAATTAAGTTGATAATGCTATATAATATGGATGCTTTCAAATACATTTCAAATATTTATCTAGGAATCAAATATTTATCTATAAGAAAAAAATTTATCTAGGTAGGTAAATGCAGAGGACAAATATACATATGTATAAAACATTTAATTTTAAATGTTTGTATTGATGCTATAAATTAAGTTGATAATGCTATATAATATGGATGCTTTCAAATACATTTCAAATATTTATCTAGGAATCAAATATTTATCTATAAGAAAAAAATTTATCTAGGTAGGTAAATGCAGAGGACAAATATACATATGTATAAAACATTTAATTTTAAATGTTTGTATTGATGCTATAAATTAAGTTGATAATGCTATATAATATGGATGCTTTCAAATACATTTCAAATATTTATCTAGGAATCAAATATTTATCTATAAGAAAAAAATTTATCTAGGTAGGTAAATGCAGAGGACAAATATACATATGTATAAAACATTTAATTTTAAATGTTTGTATTGATGCTATAAATTAAGTTGATAATGCTATATAATATGGATGCTTTCAAATACATTTCAAATATTTATCTAGGAATCAAATATTTATCTATAAGAAAAAAATTTATCTAGGTAGGTAAATGCAGAGGACAAATATACATATGTATAAAACATTTAATTTTAAATGTTTGTATTGATGCTATAAAATAAGTTGATAATGCTATATAATATTGATGCTTTCAAATACATTTCAAATATTTATCTAGGAATCAAATATTTATCTATAAGAAAAAAATTTATCTAGGTAGGTAAATGCAGAGGACAAATATACATATGTATAAAACATTTAATTTTAAATGTTTGTATTGATGCTATAAAATAAATTGATAATGCTATATAATATTGATGCTTTCAAATACATTTCAAATATTAAACATGATGTACAACATTTTCCTCGGTGTTGATACTGGGTTGTACATTTTATTCAACTTACTTTGTTCTTGTGTAGAATTTTTTTTAACAATTGGAAATTGTTTATTTTTATATTTACCAAGTTAATTGAAAGAATCATTAATTAAGAAAGTTGTCTTTATGGAAGCTTATTATTACTATTCTTATTTTTCTATTCTTGTTTATTTTTGCCCACTGATTTAACAGAAAAATTAAAAGGTATTTTAAAAACATACGCTGAGTAAGCTGTATTTTAATTTTTGTTTGGTGAAATTGAGAAAGCAAGAATAGATATTTCTGTGCAATCAATCCAATGTAATGTCAATCTATTATATATTGTGTTAATAAATTTATTTGATTTATTAAAAACAATGATGTGTGGCCCAATCCTCACTATCGGTACCAATGTTTTTCCTGTTAACTTAGATGTTGTTACAAAATTATGATTTATCGTCATTTGTTTTTCTTTGATTTCAATATAAATGCGCACCTCTATGCTTTTCTATGATTATATATGATATACAAAAGGACCAACTATTACAATTTATCTATAATTATTACGATTTCATTGGCAAGATTATGCTTCAAAAACAAAGTACCGATTTTGAGAATTTCTATAATAATCTGTTTCAAATAAGTTGCGTTTCCCTTAACTATTTTAATTAGTGTTATGAAAGTTTTTCTTCTTTTAAATTTTTTTCCACTCCTTAAATGATTCTAATAAAATAAAATAAAGTAAAAACTTGATATGAAAAGGAAATAAAAAAATGTAAAAAGAAATTTTAAAAAATCTTTCCCCCTCACTATTTAATCTTCTCTTCGTAACAGAAGCTGCACAAACCCAAATCTAAAATGTGTTTCGCAGTTGAAGTAAAGTGCAGAAGTAATGGAATATATTAATTTATGAATATTTTTATTTATATTATATAAAATTAAATAGTACATATGTACCCCATAAAATTACGTTAATTTAAATTCTGTAAACACATACAAGTCGACACTTTGCTTGGTAATGATGTAATATATTTTATTTTTACTTTATAACTAAATTTGCTTTATAATTTGCAACTAGTATATTAACAAAGGGTAAATAAAGTACTAATGAATGCATGCATTAAAGAATTACTGCGC
Organism: Parasteatoda lunata; assembly: GCA_949128135.1. NCBI lineage: Eukaryota > Metazoa > Arthropoda > Arachnida > Araneae > Theridiidae > Parasteatoda > Parasteatoda lunata. Next base: position 3,249,545 of record OX421971.1, read on the forward strand.
ATGGTCTCTTTTAAAGGACCGTCTTAAAAAATCTAGAAGATTATTGCAAATATTGTTTTCAAAATCTACTCAAAGTAGTTAATTAAATAGATCTATTCTGTAAGTATTTTACCTGATACCCTCTCACAAAATTTTAGATTTAGATTGTTTTTTACATTTTCCAACTTTTCGAAATAAAGAAAAATCTATCGAGTTTTCCATCTGATCTCATTCAGGGTGGCCACCCACCTGGAAAACCTGGAATTATCAGGGAATTTTTTTATACTGGAAAAAACCTGGAAAAATCATGGAAATTTAGATAAAAACTTGGAAAAATCAGGGAATTTTGAAGAAAAGCTGGAAATTTTTTCTTAGATATTATTTTAATTTCACTAATTCAAATTATTTACTAATTTTCTTAATTTAAATGTTATCAACTTAGCTATACTTTGCTTGTATCAAAATTTGCTCGATTATAACTCTGTTAAACTAAAATGCCACATAAAATTCTCCCATGGTTGCTAAACAAATGTAGAAACCTTTAATCTCTATGGAGACGCAAAGATTGTGGTGGATGTGGAAGAAGGGGTTAGGATATTTGCTTCTGCTTTTAAATTCTGTCCGTGGGAAAACTTTAGCCATTTATGGCTCAAGTTTGTTCCGATTCTTTGGTGGTAATTTTTTTCTATTATGACAAAATGAGTTAAAATGTTTTTGTGTTTTTAACTTTATAAAAATCTCCAAAAATTAGTAGGGTATAATTTAATAATAATAGATTTTATATTGCACTCTTTTTTCTGAAAGCTTTTGTACTCCCATTCAAAGAATTCTGTAAATTATTTTTGTTCAGCAAACCATCAAATCTTACATTCTTACATTTTTTCTCCAATTGCTAACAGCAATGCTTGTCTAATTGTTATAATTGTTGCATTAATGCTAATTTTTTCTATTTCATTTTTACCTTTTATAACATATTTTAAAACAAGATTTTTTTAGAACTAACTATATATTAATATTTATTTTTACTGCTTGTTGATAAATATTTGATTTTTAATTCAAAATTCGAATTATATAGTTATCAGAAGTTCTTAAATTGCATTTCGGAGATGATATTTCCAAAACTTTTTACCCTTAAAAGCTGACAAAGAATGTATAGGAAAATGATGCATAAACATAAAATATAATTTTTTATATTCATATGTGTTTAGTCGGAAGAAGTAAAATGAAACTTAAGTGTTTTAGTTCTGCGCTGTACAAGATTCTTGTTGATAAAACAATTAACTATACTAAACTAAAAAATTTTGTGTTTAGATTGGAATTCTTTAAATGTTTTAATTTCAAATAAGGAAAAAAATACAAAAAGTATAAAATTTAAGGAATTTTATGACAAAATTTTTTTCTTTAGAGTATAGAACAAAAAATTAGACAATTTTACATTTGTGGCATTTATTTTTGTATTTTGAATCTCTGAAAATAATAATGCTAATTCAAAACAACGTTATTTAAAAATTTGTCTTGAGATATTGGTTTAAAGAAAGTATGATAAATGAATTTTATAAAAAGCCCTGGTAAGATAAAATACAGTATAACACAGTATACAGTACAGCTTCATATTGAAATGTAATTACAGTGACTCGCAAATGTGTTCGTACACTTATGAAATAAGACTATCCATTAATTAAAATGAATATTTCAGAATGGATATTTAATAATAAAAAATGTATTCTTATCCTAACAAACTGTATGGAATATTTTAAAAACAAAGGAAAAGTTTATTTTAAAGAAATCAAACATCAAAAAGTAACAAACTTTTTCCCACAAAAGTCATTGTACACTTTAAAAAAAAATTCTAATTTTTCGTTAAATTAACATTTAGTTTCCTTTTGCATCTACAATAGCTTTTATAAGTTAGTAAATACATGTAACTATTTTTTTTTTATTATTTTTTTTTATTTTTTATTTTGTCGGGAGAAATTTGTGCAGAATATTTTTTAAAAAATTTTACAGAAATTTTTACATCACTTTATTGCGAATTTATGAATTTTTCCACAAATTTTATAATTTTAATCTCTGATATGAAGCCCTCCTTTTATGCATTTTATCACATATTGCACAGTGCATACCTCTTATGATGACAAATAATCAAATTTGGTCTAGTGTTTTATTAGGACCACAAGCCGTTTTTAAAGGATAAAATATTACGGAGTTAGACAGCAAAAATTCAAATATAATTTTGCTATCATAAGTTTGATACTAAATTGCAAATAAATAAATAAAAAATTAAATGAATAATAATTAAATAAAAAAATTAAAGCAATTGACGATAATTTTAATTCTGAAATCCGAAAACATTTAACTATCCGATGAGTTTCGTGTGGTAAAATTTTTGTTACTATTTGATTATTGATATCTTAAAAATTAACTTTTGCTTTGTTTTTAAAATATTAAATGCAGTTTTGCGAAGAATAGATTATACTCTTTATCAAATACCCATTGTTAAATATTCATTTTAATTAATGAATTTCTATTTCCTATTTCAATAAAAGTTATAAATGAGTGAACACTTTTGTGAGCCACAGTAATTATGAAAATTTATTGATATATAATCTCTTGAAGAGGATTTCCTTTGCTTAATGAAAATATATTAAACAATACTTAACCAAGGTCTTATTGGTCATTCTGTTTTTGCCATTTTGAAGGTGCACTTGAGCAAATACTACTTAAAGTAACACATTAAAAAAATTTTATTCAATAAAAACAATATATTTTACAAGCTAAACATATTATTTTCTCCACGTGTCTTAATGTTTTAAAAACTAATGTTGTACCAAAACATTAAAAAACAAAATCTTGTCAAAAAAAATTTTTTTCTTCAAGATTATATGTTAAAAAAGTGACTTTTTGAATGAAATATTTTATAATATAGACACTTTTTTTGTACACATCCTACACTTTATAAGGAAAAAAAAAAAAAAAAAAAAAAACAGACCTGGAAATTTTAAGATTTTTACCTGGAAAACCTGGAAATATCAAGGAAATTTGAAATCTGATTTCAGTGGCCATCCTGTCATTACATTTAGTATTGATATTCAAAGAATTATTGAGAAATGATGATTAATAAGTTAAAGCAAACATGAAAATGAAATTTGTTTGATAGAAACTTGTGTATTTTCAGTTCTAGGCTTCAGTCAGGTCGTAATAGGGGACCCATAATGGATATATCTTTGAGCCAGTTGGACCAACCTGCCACTCCTTTACTGACTGGACACGCTAGGGCTCCTTTGATTAATGAAGAAGAACCTCCTCTGCAGAGGCTGCCCCGCATTGATGGTAATACTACTTATTGCAGAAAGAAAATCTAAAATATTCAGAATCTATACAAGTCATTCATTTTCTAAAATGAAGTTTTAAGATTGTGCCATGCATGAATGAGCAATACTTAAGACATTGCTATACCCCCATGGCAGAAACGCTGACGACATCGCGTCATTGACGCAGAATTTAACAGAGCTCTTGCAGAAAGATTTTTCTTATGAGAAGTACAAAATTTCCACTTGCTTTTCAGCAGAAATTTACACGCAAAATTTGAGTCCTGCATTTAAATAATCACTTTTTGAAGAGCTCAATTTATATTGTAAATCCATTTTTATTTTTGTTTTTTTGGCAGTTACTGACATTGATTTTTATGTGGTTTTTAGATATCCCGAAATATTTCAGGCAATATGGGAAATTCGAATTTTGCATTTGATCATTTACTTTATTATGAGCAATACTTAAGAGCAATGATAATACATGAATGAGCAATACTCAAGACATTGCTATACCCCCATGGCAGAAACGCTGACGACATTGCGTCATTGACGCAGAATTTAACAGAGCTCTTGCAGAAAGATTTTTCTTATGAGAAGTACAAAATTTCCACTTGCTTTTCAGCAGAAATTTACACGCAAAATTTGAGTCCTGCATTTAGATAATCACTTTTTGAAGAGCTCAATTTATATTGTAAATCCATTTTTATTTTTGTTTTTTTGGCAGTTACTGACATTGATTTTTATGTGGTTTTTAGATATCCCGAAATATTTCAGGCGATATGGGAAGTTTGAATTTTGCATTTGATCATTTACTTTATTAAGGCAATGATTCTATCGATTTTTTTAGCAGTTATTGCTTTTGATTTTGACATAGTTTTTAAAATCCGATAATTTTGTTATACGATATCATTTATTACAACAATCAAATCATAAAATGAAACATGCATTTGAGTCATCCCGTTCTGAAGAGTCCAATTCGCAGGATTTCGTCGTCGATCTGTTTTTCGTTAATTACTGCCACAGATTTAGATGAAATAAAATTATTTTTTTAATGTAATGATGATTTGCAAAATGCGATAAAGGAAATAATTAGTGCGTTTCACCCCCTCCCCCCAACAAAATGCAGTTTTAGTAGCAATAATATTAGTTTTTGTTAACAAAGCGTTTTTATTACTTTAAATTAGTAACACGCATCTTTGTTATAGTAGAAAGTATATTGGAGAAAGATATTAGTGATAGAGAGTCACAGAAAGCCTGAAAAAATTCTGCCACAGAGGCTATACCATGTATGGTGCATAGCGTTTTTAAAACGTGCTGAAAGGTGCTTATTTTTGATTTTCGTTTTTTTTTCCATTGAGTTTTTTTGAAAGGTGCTTAATTTTCCCTTAGGTGAGATTATTATCTCTTGTGCAACTCTGCTACATTTTGCAAGATATTCTTAGCTTCAGGCTTCATTTTCCACCCTCTAATATTGAACCGCAAAATCGCTTGATCTTTTTATAATGGCTATTACATTCAAGAAAAGAGTTCTTTGTCTGAAACTAGTTATTTAATCATGATTATGTAATATCTTTGAAAATTATTTTGTATTTTGTTAATGTATTAGTGCCTAAAAATATTCTTTGTGTGCTTAAAAAGTACTTAAAAGGTGCTTATTTTTTGTTGAAAGATTTGGCTATGCACCCTGTTTACCATGATACAAACTTATCAGTGAACTTCAGGCATGTGATTTTTTTGCCAATCTGTGGAATTTTGCAAACCTCGAGAAACATATCTTAGATTCGCAGACTTTAACCAATTCATAATTTATATTCTAATAAAATTATCTCTCAGCTCTGCTAATTTAAAATTTAATTTTCGTTACTTATACAAATTCTTGTTAATGAGAAGTTAATTCTGTTTTTACAAGCACTCTTTTTTTTCTCTTCTTCTTAAGTTCTCATTCATGGGCAATAAAATTTTTTTTTTGCACAGATTAATTAGAAAAAGAAACTTTTGATGAACTTTGAGAATACAAGACTGTCATAACTTAAGGTAGAATTATTGAATTACTGAGGCAAACATAAAAGTTTAAAATTGATTATCTTAAAATTCATTCTAAAATGGAAAATATTTAAAACATCGTTTGATAGAAAAAATGGTGTATTTACTCCCTTTTTTTAAAACTTGTATGTGTAGCAATTTTGTTGCAAATTGTTATTTGTCAGAAGAATGGCAAAAACTGGGGATGAAAGGTGAATCTTGGGACCCCTTTCAAAGAATTCTATTTCTTGTTACTAGAAGGGAGATTTTATGGGATGATTTGACTTCTTAAATGTAAAACCTATATAATTTAAAATGCATTTTATTTTTTAACTTTTTGTTCTGTAAGTTTTCCTCTGCTTAAATAATAAAAATATTGAGCCACAATTTTGGATAAAAGGTTACACTTCCACACTTACTTGCTTTGGGACCCTTCGAAGATTTCTATCTGATAAAATAATACAAATATTTAGCCGCAATTTTGGTGCCAAGGCAAATGTCAGATAGTCGCCAGTAATTTCAGGGCTGATTGTGCTCCCGAAAAATTCGGATTTTTCCCTAACCGCAATCCAGTAGTTTCTGGAAATTCAAGATCCAGTTTCAAGAAATCATTGATCACATTTATGCATAAGAATTGATGTATATTTCATTTAAAACCATAACAACTAGAATGTATGGCATCTCTTTCATTTGTAAATATTTTTTCTGGTAGAATATTAAATATAATTAAAGATAGAAGTAAAATTACACATAATTATTCATTTAAATTATGCTGCATATAATTTATTTAGAATATATAAAGAATATAGGTTTTGAAAATATCAATGATTTAATTTTTTTTGTAATGTTTCATTAATGATTATAGGGTTAATTTTCAGGATTTTTGAGTTGGGCTCACAATCACCCATGCAATTTAGAAATGCTGTAAAAAAAAAAATGAATTAGTTTGTGTGTTCACTTCTAATGTCTCATTTATTTTTCTTTAATTTTAGAATTTTCACCTTCAAGCAAGCAATTTGATGAGGATCCTTTGGCAAGAAGGAACAAAACAGTGCCGTAAGTCTTTCATTGTGTGCAAGCAGATAAAAAACTTTGAGTTATATACTTGTTAAAATTATGTTGAAAGCTATTAATTTTTGTTTATTTTAGATCTTATTTTCTGTATAAAATATTTCTCTTTTAAAAATTCTGAGCTTTTTTTAACAGTTTGTAATGAGAATTAACATTATTTACTTTTTAATCCAAATATGCGTTATAATTCTTATCTGTGTTTGAATTATTGAAAGCCTTACCATTTTGATGATACGCGAATCAGTTATTCGATCGAGTTGAAGGAAAATTCTGATGAGTATGAAGAAAAATGTTTGGTTTTTAATGCCTACTTTATTTTTCTGAGAAAATTTACAAATTACAAATCGTACAAACAAATAATAAATTCACAAGAGGAACAGAAAATGGTTTTTTAAATTATTTTAATTGCTGCTTAAATAATATCTGTTTTAATCAGTTATATGCCAACATTTCTGTAAAATTTCTATTCTAAATGACTGCATTTAATGAGAAAAAAGAGTCACCATAATAAAAATGCTCATGAAAAACAAAGGTATAGCAGAATTGCTGCTTAATAGAAAAAAAAAATAAAGAAATGATAAATACTATTATAGTGGTGTATAAGAATATTAAATGCAAGTAAATCTTATTTTTAGAATCAAGTTTTTTTTCTAAAAAAAAGGATTTTTTTTGCTACTTCTATCTGTATTATATTTGTTTCTTCAGGCAAATTATCCACTAAAAGTACCTCAAAAGGTACAAAGTCATCATCTATTGATAAATATCTCTTAAGACGCAGATGGGACACCAGTGTCTATTGTATATATTTTTTTTTCTGATGCTCTAATTGCAAATGAAAGTATATGTTGGTATTTTTTTAATTATAATTAAGTAATATAAAAATTTTTTTAAAAGTCAACTCCTACTTAGGTAAACTAAGAAAATTTTTATTTTAGTTCTTTTTTATTTAATAATTATTTTTGATTAAGCAATTTCTTATCTCATATAAAACTAAAATTTATTTATTAAATTTTATTAATGAATTAATATTTGAAAAAACTGTATTAACATCAAGTATTATCCACTGCAAATTAAAAAAAAAAAAAAAATGTATTTGAATTTGAGTGGATGAATAAAAAGTATTTTATGAACAATTGAAAATTTGAACAAGATATAGGGAAAGTGTGAACTAATAGTAGGAATTGAAAAAAGAAATTGTCTAATGACTACAAAAAAAACAAACAAAAAACAAATCTGTTTGATTATCGGAATTGAATTTGTACGAAAATATAAAATGCAAAAAAAGTTATTTGAAAGCTTTTTGTTTTACTCGGATTCAAAAATTTATCAATAATTGTTCTTGTATATTAAAGAAATTTCAGTGAGGAGTTTCTCTTAAATCTAAATAACTGCAAATTTGAAAAATCATTGTTTGGATGTGAACCGTGAAAAGATTTTACCTTACAGCACAGGAAAAGACAGTGTTTGATGTTGTATTTCATAACTGTAAATTATTAAAATGCTTTATATATAATACTTTCACTTATTTTGACCTAAATTATCACAAAATAATGAAAAAAGTATGAAAAATATGCTTTATAAAAATTCTGTGTCAAAGTGTTGAGAGAAGTTTGCCTTTGCCATTTCTCAGATTTTTGGTTAAACTTTTTTTTTTTTTTTTTTATTTATTTATTTTTTTTTGGTGTTTTACAAACTTTTTATATAGGATGATTTAGACAGCACAATACCTTTAAAAAAAGTAGAAAATAGGGAGGTGCTTTATCTGGATTTGAAGAAATACTGCTTGTTTATTTTTAGGACTTCTATGGAATTTATGGCATAAAAAATATGCAATTGATAAAAAATATGCAATGGCATAAAAAATTTGCTGATGACATAAAAAATATGCTGATGGCATAAAAAATATGCAATTTTCATTTAATTGTACATATTTTTGACTCATTTAATAGTACATATTTGCCACTTGTTTTAAGTTTAATTTTGTTACAGTTTAAACTGATGAAAACCAATTTATGTGATGCTAAAAAATTCATTTAATGTTAATTGTACAAAAACAAAGATATTTATCAAAAATGAAAAAACAGATAAATGTACACTATATAACTACTTTTTGAAAACTACTGATTGTAGAACTGTATTGGTAAAAATTTTGTTAGAAAAAATGGAAAGAAAATCTAAAATGCTGCATTTATTTTGCAATTTTGCTTTTATTTCGCAAAAGATACCTTGGGCTTGCATCAAAAAATACAGTCACATATAGTATCAGTTTATTTATGAATAATTTAATACAGAAGATTTAAAACATAATTTTCCCTCCCCTTAGACAGTTGAGTTCAGTCAAGAGGCCTCTCAAAGAAGAAGCATGTATCAAAACCTAGATGATGAGATTTATTTAAAAAATGTATTTTTTCCCTGATGATTTTCTATGTTTTGAAAAGAAAACTGGCAGCAGGTGAAAAATTACACATTGGGAGAAAGGCTAAAGTTTCTTGAAAGGGTTTAGTGTTGTTTGGCAACATAAGAATTAAAATTAAAAAAACAGTGAAATGACAATTCAGAAAATTTATTTTAATTTGTATAGCAAAATTGTTGGCTGGAAACATGTTTGAAGGAATAAAAAAAATCAGTGCATAGTATTTATATATTTTTGATTCCTATAAAATGTTGATTGTAGGACAGAAGCCAGATTCATCTCCTTCCAAAAAGATGGGAGTGTCGGAATACGCTTGACCGGTGGAAATGAGGTTGGTGTTTTTGTAACTGCTGTTCAGCCTGGAAGCCCTGCATCACTTCAAGGTCTTCAACCTGGAGATAAAATTATTAAAGTAAGCTTTTTGTTTTATAATATAAATCACCGAAAAAGCGACTTATCACCCACTTTAAAATTTTTTTAAAGTAGAGATTAAAACTCATATGTATGATCATCTCAATGTCTAGGACTTAAGTTGATCTAAATTTTTCTGTTTCATAAGGTGTTAAACTATTGCTGCATAATTTTTTTTAATAAATAAAATCAATTTTTTTTTTTTTTACTTTGATCACAATTCTTAGATTTTTTAAAAAATTCATTTTCATTTTTAAATATTTATTTGCTTTTTCTAGGAATCATAATTTATAGAAACACCTTATATAGTGAACTCTCCTACTGTGATATTCAATACAACAATTACTCCTATTACAATAATGTTTTGTGGTCCTGACAAACTTGCATATGACCTAATGTTATCCACCTCTCAGTATTGCAATATTCTTTGAAGCAATAAACCCCTGTAAAAAGATTATTTCTTTTCACCACAGTGAATGACTTTTGTAATTTGATTTCAATACCCCATCTTTGAATTGCCTCCCTTATCTCTTAAGAAGTCACAGATGTAATGTTCCTATCTGATTTCATATTTACCCATAATTACCACTCTGCAAATTAAATTTTATTTAATGTATAAATAGATTTATATTTATTGCATATATAACATTAAAATTAAAAAAAAAATCTTATTGAGTCCCCAAAGTATGTTGGCCCTCGATATAATAATGTTTCCCTCTACAACACTGTATTTATTTGGTCCCCTAAATATTGTTGTAGTGAGGTTTTACTGTATTATGCTTATTACTTTACAGAAAATTAAGTAAAATACATCATTGTTTTTATTTTACTGCCTGAATGAGCACTTCATGTTCTTTTTGCTTCAGTTTCTAGGGCTTTTCTTGTTTTGTTAACTTTTATGTTGTTGTGAAAGTTATTTTCTTTTTGAAGGTGAATGAAATGGACATGAATGGTGTTACTCGAGAAGAAGCTGTTCTTTATCTTCTCCACATACAGGACTATGTTAACTTAGTTGTTCAGTACATGAAAGATAGTAAGTTATTATTGTTCTTTTACAACTAAATTTCTAAAATCTTAGGCTCTTTAACGCTAAACCTACTATAACCGGTCAAATGACCGTTTAAGAACTTTTGAATCGAAAATGCTCTTATCATCTTATCGTTTTTGCACATTTGACTTCATGACTTTTTCTAACAATTATATACAGTTAATATTATATAATTATTATTTTTTTGTATTTTGTTTGTTTCGTATAATAATTGCCATATACCTATTTTTATATTTACAAAAGCGCAAATTCGTATTCATATACCTATTTGCGCTATAAAGTTATTGGAACAGAAATGACGATGTAATGCTTGTTAAACGTATTGCATTCAATGAGTTGCACATTTCTGCAAACTGTTGCGTGGTCTGTTCCGTCAGAATAATTGTGATTTCAAATTTCAAGAAAGTACCTAAAATTTTAAATTGGCACTTTTTTGTCAGAAAAAGTGACAGAAATGAAATGTTTTGTTAAGTAGCTTATATTTTTTTTGATGGCTTTACTTCTTTTTTAACTAACTGTTTTTACCAAGAAAAATGTCGAAACAATCAAGACAGCACAAGTTCTTAGAAGAAATAATTTTAATTATAAGAATTATAGAAATAATAATAATTGGAAGAAATGTGTTTGCGGAAAATGTGCCTGTGGAAACACCTTGTATAAGTAAAAAATATGTTGAGAAGTGAAATAAAAGTTCTTATTCTTTGTGTTTGTAATACATATTGTAATACAATATTTTTTAATCATAATAAAATTGTTTGGTTTATTTCCTTCCTAATATCCATATTTCATACATTCGATCACGAAATATAAAGTAAGGTCATTTGATCACCCATGGTAGAAATAGGTATATATTAAGTGTTGGTATGTTTAGTGTTAATGCTTTTTTTCTAAAGCATATTTTTTTGCATAAACTTTAAAGTATTTGAGTTTTTTTTTATTTTATTTTTTTTTTTAAATCTGTTGTCTAATAACTTACTTTTTATATTATGGTAAGAAAAAATAAGTATATAACAGTTTGCGTACTCATACTCCATTTTAAGTTTCATTATTTGAAATATAGTCAACTCTTAATAATTTATTTTTTTAGCATTTAAGTAAATAGATTAAAGAATTTAGAAATGTAAGAATAAGGGATAGAAGACAATAGCTTTAAATCTGTCAAATGCATAGTGATATAAAAATTAAGATATGTAACAGTTTATTTATACATTAATTAAACTATAAAATGAAAGTTATATCTTAATAACTATGTTTCTGATAAAATTCAATTTGAAATATAACTGTTTCAATAACTACAGTGACACATTTTTTATAAACTTTTTTTTAAAAAATTTAATGGTAGGGCAATAATAAAAATTGTATGTGAGATTTCATTGCATGATCAAGTAATTGTAGAATTAAGTGATTTTATTTATTGTCGATTTTAGAATATGACGAAATTGTAGCAAATCAGCGTGGTGATTCCTTCTACATAAAGTAAGCAAATAATCTTTTTGTTAATAGATTTTTTTTTAATGAACTCATAGTTGTCGTAATATTTTTTTACTCTTTCTCTCTAGAACTCACTTTTCTTACGAGGGTTCTGGAAAAGGAGAAATAGGTTTTCAAGTGGGTGAAATATTTCATGTGATAGATACTCTTTACAATGGTGTTGTTGGATCTTGGCTGGTTTACAGACTTGGAAGAACTAATCAGGAAATACAGAAAGGAGTCATACCCAACAACCAACGGTAATTCTTCTTTTTGTGCATTCAATCTTCTGTTGAATAATATGACATGGTGCATAACATATTTAAAAAATGCTTGTTTTTGATTTTCATTCTCTAAAAGCCCTTAAAGGTGTTTTTTTTCATTGGGTGTTTTTAAAAAGTGCTTAATTTTCCCTTTTTCATAGTATTTTTTTCTTAACCCTGTCAATTTTTCGCTATGCATTCATTGTTCTATTCGACGTTTCCACAAATCATTCAAACACGATGCAGTTCGGCCTACCGTCGATCCGTAGTGTATGAAAGCGGCAATCATTTTACACGTTTGACGAAATACTTGTGAGTCCGCATGTGCGTCTTCTGAGTTAGGCTCGGTGAGATTCTTGCACTCTCATGTGCAGCTCTGCTGCATTTTGCATAATATTCTCAATACTGTGCAAAACAATATTCTCAATATTGAACAATATTGTATATAACAATTTACAATATTGTCAATATATAACAATATTTGCACAATATTCTCAATATTGTCCCCCCCCCCTCTGAAATCGAACTAAAAAATCTTTTTATGGTGGCTAATATAATCAAGAAAAGAGTTTGTTAGAAACAAGTGATTTTATAATGATCATGTAAAGTCTTTAAAAATGTTGCATTTTGTTAATGTATAGAGTGCTTGAAAATAATTTTTGAGTGCTTAAAAGGTGCTTTTTTTGTTGAAAGATTTGGCTACTATCCCTGTATGAAGGCAATTTTTTTAAAACCTGTTTGGAAACAATGGCAATTACTAGAAAAACTTTAATGCGACATTGGACAATCAAGCTGGTTTTGATGTTACCACTTTCTTTAATTGTGTTTGTATTGTTTACACTCTTCATTTTTCAGAAAAATTAAAAAAATCTGTATCCAGAGCATTTGTATATCCTGAATATAAAGATCAATATTTCGCATCCTTTTTTATGAACTAATCTTACCCGTAGCTTTTAGTGAAACTCCATTTAAAAAAAAAACAAAAAAAATCTGTATAATATATATGAATTATTACATCCTTACATTACATGAATTATTACATACTAATATTAATACATCCATTACCCCTTTTTTAAAACTAAAAACTTTACTGCAAATTTATGAAAACAATTGCTGTTTTTTTTTTGCAAAAGCACTTTACAACGATAATAACTGCAAAAAAAAAAAAAAAAAAAAAAAAAACTAATCAGAAGCACCGCAATATCACAGCATCGGGACACTTTAAGGAGTACGCAAAAAGTTGTATACACCTGTTAAATCATCATCAGCAATGGCTCAACAGCCCAGGGTGGGCCTTGGCTTTCTCAAGAAGTTTTTTCCATGCTAACTTTTTTCCTACAAGTATTTCCCAGTTTTTTGTATTAAAGACCAAAAGGTATTTTTCTAGGCCATCTACCCATCTCAAATTCTGCCTGCCTCTTTTTCTTGAGCCAACTAACTGGTCTGGCATTGAAAACTCTTTTTGTGGTACAGTCTTCGCCCATTTTGATAACGTGATCTGCTCATTCTATTCTTTGTCATTTAATAAAATCAATAATGTCAGGTTCATTATATGAATAATAAAGCTCTACCACAGCTAGCCGCACACATAAAGCTAGCCACACACAATTTTTTTGAATTCCTCCAAAAATACCTCTCAAGACCTTTCTCTCAAAGGTACCCAACATAGCCTCATCTGTACAAGATATGGCCCAGGTTTCACAAGCGTATGTTAAAATTGATCTTAAAAGAGATTTATAGAATAAAACTTTTTCTATGAATTACATTAGATTTTATTTATTTCCTGTTAATAAATATAATTAAATATTTTCAATTTAAATTGAATATTTTTAAAAGCATAATTTCAACAACTTATAAAAATTAGATCAAAGGATTACGTAAAGGCACATGCTTATGTAATCCTACAAACATATGCAGAAGAGGAGAAAGAGGTTACAAAAATCTTGAAAAAGTAATGAATAAAAGAAGTAATAATAAGATGTAATAATAAGAAGTAATAATAAGAAAACTCAAATAAGAAAGCAATTATAATACATTTCAAATTAAAGCATTTTATCTATAAGGAAGTAATCAATAATTAACATCTTGATAAAAAATAATATTTTTCAGCTAAAAGTAAAAACAATTAAATGGCACTAGTTTTGCTGGCACAAAGAAAAGTTATGACATTTTTATTGTGAAGAAGAGAATATTTAGTGTGTTTTCCCCCTACAAAATGCAATAATATTGGCCTTAATATTAGAATTAAAAAACTATTATGCATTGAAATAAAAAAATTCCTATAATATTTTTTTTTTTTTTTTGATGCTTCTGTTACTTTAAAATAGCAGCATGTATATTTGTTAGTCATAAAAGCATTTGCAGAAAAATATTAGAGAGGCAAAGCGTGAAAAAATTCTGCCTCAAGCATCACTCCTAATCATGGACAGTGTACCAAGTGGATTCTGTGAAAAAAGAAATGTCCTCTCTTCCTCGTCTAACTCATCTGGCCCTTCTCATTTAAAATTTTCCTTTGGCATTAATTATAGGGGGCATTGATTTTTCTCCAGTGGCGGCACATGATAGCACATAGTAACTGACTTCTTGCTGGAAAGATTTTTTCTTTAAGAAGTATAAAAATTTGGTTTTCTTTTTAACAGAAATTTTCGTTCTATATTTTATATAGTTATTACTATTGTTTTTCAAATAGTTTTTAAAATCTTGTGTTTTTAATACGATATTATTTATTACGACAACTGAATCTCGAAATAGAAACACACATTTAGTGGATGGCTATAATTTAGCAACCTCTTTTCGAAGAGTTTGACTCCCACGATTTCAACATCAATCTTTTTTTTTTGGTAGTTACTGCTATGGATGTCACGATTTTATTATTATTATTTTTTTAATGTGATGATGATTTACAGAATGCGATAAAGGAAATAATTAAAGTGTTTTCCCGCTACAAAATACATAAATATTGGTCATAATATTGGAATTAAAAAAAATTACATATTCAAATGAAATAGTTATATTATTTTAATTGAAAAGTTATTATTATCATTTTTCAAGTTGACGCTTCTGTTACTTTAAATTTATTGTTGTTTTTTTTGTCGGAGAAAATAGTAACTTTGTTAAGTCATGAAAGATTCTTGGAATTAGTCATGGAAAGTCGTGATTTCGAAATCTAAAATGTAGCAGATTAAAAATGTCTTAATTAAAACACTTTTAATGTCTTGTTTACAGAGCTGAGCAGTGGGCCCAGGAGCAACAAAACCAGGCAAAGAAAGATGCTGCATCAGAGAGTCGTGGCAGTTTCTTTAAGAGAAGAAGTGCTCGACGTTCCAAGTCACTTAGTAAAGATCACTGGGAAGACGTTGTCTTTGGTAAATATTGCACGTATATGTTAAACTTTTTTTTTGCTATAAAGACAAATTTTGTTCACATAAAATGTTACCTCTTCGGCCATTCGATAAGTTTTTTCTTCCTTAACAAAAAAAGTTGAGAAATTTTGTTGTTTTCTCCTAATCTATGATAATTTTTACCACTCCTTAGTTTGCCACAGGCAACTAAAATGCAACTATTTTCATCATGAGGCCACTATGGCAACTTTTTTTTGCCTGAAAAAGCCACTATTTTCATTATAAAAATTTAGTACTAGAACATTAACGTTTATATAGAAATTATCATATTTGCCACCATCTTGACTAAATGGATCATGGTATATGTCATTTAATAAAATTTTTGTTCTTATTTAGGCAACTATTTATTATTCATGCTTTAGGTTACTAAAAGCAACTATTTTGTTCATTTTATTTCTGTGGCAACCCTGTTAAACAATCATTGAAACAATAAATAAGATAAAGAAACGATTTGCTGAAAGCAGAGACGATTGTGCTCTGGAAAAAATTCGGATTTTTTACTATTGTGAAAAATTTTTGTACATTTTATTTAAAAATATTCGAACCAGAATTTATACTTGACATCTCTTTCATTTGTAAATTTTCTTTTCTGGTAAAATAAGAAATGTGATAAGAGATAAAAGTAAACTTATACATAATAATTAATTTAAATTAGCCTGCATGAAATTTATTTAGAATTTCACTTGAAAATATGAATGATTTAATTTTATAAAGACACTAATTTAAATAATTAATGATTTTATTCACGAAATTTTTAGTTGGGCTCACAATCATCCCTGTATAAGAGTAAAAACAAAGAAAAATCATCTATCCCTCTTCCAAAAAGTTATTCTAAATTTTCTCTTATTTTACCGATAGCATTTCAATGTTATAACCTTTTAGACCTATCTCTCAAGATGAAATATAATGCTGACAAACAACCAGAAATTGAGTATGACACAGGGTGCCTAGTGTTTTTAAAAAGTGCTTAAAGGTGCTTATTTTTGATTTACATTTTTTAACAGCCTTTAAAGGTGCTTTTTTTATTCGGGGTTTGTAAAAAGTGCTTAATTTTCTATCTTTTAAAAAAAGAATTTTTTCTTTGCCATGTCAATTGTCCTAAATTACAAAAAAATTCATGGTTTTTAAAATTTTCTCTGAAATATTTATCAGAAACTAGTTGTTTTTTTATCATGATTAGTGATATGTGTGTTTGGGAAAAAAGTTGAAGTTTGTGTTTTAGTATTTTATGTTCATAAATTAATCATTTTTATTACTGCACAGATCCTAATTATGTTTTTATTAAAGTGATTAAAAATATTTGTTGAGGGCTTTAAAAATACTTTAAAGGTGTTTATTTTTTGTTAAAAAATCTGGTTACGCAACCTGTTACAATTAACTGCCAACATAATGTGATTTAGTATATAATGAAATTGAAGCAAAAGAGAGGAATTTTAGTTTGAAGAAAAAACATTTTTAGAATAATGTTATTAAATATTTGTAATTTCATCTCAGTCTGTTGAAGCCAATTCATATCTTTGTTCTACCAAATCTCAATGTTTCCCTAATCTTTTGCGTTCATGGTCTTTCTTGCAGTTGCAAAACTTGCCTCCTATTTTTCTTCTTGTAACAGTCCTTGTTTAATGCGCATCATTATAAGAATTGAAGCCAGCTAAGCCTTTTTTTCCATACTGGCAAAAATTATACTAGCTGATTTCTGATAAATTCATTTAAGAAAAAAATGAACTACTTTCCTACCTGAAAAATAATTTTTGTTATTTTTCTTTTGTTGGGTAAATCCTGTGTCCTCGTTACCTTCACTAACAATGAAAGAGATAAATTACCATCTACTTACATTAATCTTAATTGACTATTTCATTATAAATGTGTATTTATTTAGCGGTATAAATCAAAGTACAGTTTGAAAAAAGGTTTCTAACAGGGAAATCACGTCAGTATATATGCTGTGCTATTCTAAATTATGTAATATCTATTCTTTAAAGAAATCGCTTTTGTTATTAATAAATATGTTTGTTATTAATAATTATGTAATTGGCTATTATGTCATTTTTTTTTGCAATTGACAGGCAATTGAAATAATAAAAAGATTTAAAATTTTAAGCTGTTGAGTTCAGTGCTATCCACACTTCCATATTTATGTATAGAGCTGGGTAAAATTTAATTTTAATGTGCATTATAATTAATTACATAGATTTCTCTATTATTTATGAATGCAACTTTCATATTTGTGCAGTATTAATGTTCTAAATGAAATCATGATGTAGTTCTGGTTACATAATTTTCTCTCCTTTTTATTACAGCCGATGGTGTATCTAAATTTCCTGCATATGAAAGAGTTACTCTTAAGCATCGTAAGTAATGTTAATATTTATCATGGTGCATAGCGTTTTTAAAAAGTGCTTAAAGGTGCTTATTTTCGATTTTCGTTTTTTAAAAGCCTTTAAAGGTGCTTTTTCCATTAGGTGTTTTTAAAAAGTGCTAATTTTCCCTATTCCAAAATGAGATTTTTTTCTTAACCCTGTCCATTTTCACCATGGTAAAGCGTGTTTTTTTATTATGCCAAAGTGTGCTTTTACATTGTTTTATCCAACATTTTTCACAATTCATTCAACAACAATCCATTTGGTTGTACCGTCGATCCATAGCGTATGAAAGCGCTAATCATTTAACATGTTAGATATTACACGTTACTTCCGAGTCTGGGCCTCCGTCTACTGAGCTGGGTTCGGTGAGATCATTGCACTTTCATGTGCAACTCTGTTGCGTTTTGCATGATACTCTCAATTTTAAGCTCCATTTTCCATCCTCTGATGTCAAAATGAAAATCTCTTGATCATGATCAAGAAAAGAGTTCTCTGTTAGAAACTAGTTATTTTATCATCATCAATGTACAGTCTTTGAAAATTACTTTATATTTTGTTAATGTATATAGTAATAAAAATATTTTTTACTGCTTAAAGAGTACTTAAAAGGTGCTTATTTTTTGTTAGAAGATTTGGCTATGGAGAAGCCAAGAATGTTTTATTATGAGTAAAAAAGGCTGAAGTAGTAGATTTGTAACATATACATTTATCTTGTTCATTGTGATTGAGAATTTTTGAGATTTGTAATATTTATATTATTTTTAATCTGTCATGTTTTATGGTGTGAAATGACAATTCATAAAAAGGGCTTAACTTTTTAAAATTTAAGGTTTGAATCTTATTAAAGTAATATTCAACTAAACTAATAAAAATATTCAAATTAGACTTTTTTTCAAATATTGACTTATTTTCAGGGATGAGATTTTTCCTCTTTTTATCAGATTTCTGCTTTTTTCACTTTAGTCTCTTGAATTTCAGCCTTTTTATGGAAAACTCGGATTATCTAAAATTGTAACTTTTTTTTCCATAATTATTCCACTTTTTCAGAAAGTTTAGCTGTTGAAATAAAATAATTATATTTATTTCAGATTTTCAAAGATAAACAGTTCAAACTACATAGCTGCCAACCCTTCCGTATTTTTACTTATTCTACTATTTTCTTTTATTTCCCTATTTTTCTCCACTTTTACGTGCAGCTGATAATATTTTCCGCATTTTTATCCGCCCCTGCCAGATAGCTCGTATTTTCGTAATAAAGACATCGCTGCTTCAAACAAGCCTTTTAGAATTCCCTAGCCTGGAATCTGCTAACATTTTCATTCTTATTCACCCAATTTTAATATCAAACGTATACATATATTAATAAATTAGTTCACAATTTTATGTCAACACATAGTTATTTATTATCTTAAATTGGCTGGAATTTATTATTAAACAATTGCACGTGCGTAAAATTTACTCGCTTGGAAATTCAGCTTTTTTGCCTTTTGGCCAATCTCATCCCTGTATTTTACAGTTTTTTTTTTACTACTTTGAGTTCTCATATCTTCCCAAATTTTATTTGATTTTTTGTCCTAACATTCCTTCTAAATTTTATTTTATCATTTGTAAAAAATTTCATAATATTTTTTGATTCGTTTAAAAAATTTACAATTAAAAATGCATGAAAAAAATGCTTTTTTGGGGAACACCTATACTTTTCTAATTTGAATTCTAGGTTTAAAAAACTAAATGAACATAATTAAAAAAAGATACGAATGAAAGTTACATATATGGCTATTCTTTCTGGTCTAAGATATTCCAAAATTTTTTTCTTCTCACCTCCTTAATACTTCTTGCAAAAGTTACTGATCCATGCCTTAAGTTATAGACCAATCCACCCCATATTTCTTTGAAAAATAGTGAAAATAACAAAATCCGAAAGTATCTGATTACTATTATTTATATTGAATTAATGAAATGTTTATTTAAAAAAGTTACTTTTTGTTAAAATAAAATAAGTGACCAACAATAAAAGCAATTAAGTTTAAAAATCAGTACATACCTATTCATTCTATTAAACTATATTAATAACTCCATTTTATTCCCTGCGTAATAAGAAGAAAATTCTTCTTCTTTTAGATACGTTAAAACAAACTCTGGTGTAAGAAATAAAGATTTAATATTAACAAAACAAAAAAATTTAAATAAAATAATAATAATAATAAAACTCATAAAAAATATTAACACTTTCTTTATTTACTCTATGAAATGAAAAGCTTAAAGTTTCATTAACATTCTGAAAAGCTTAAAGAAATATTTATTAACCATTATAAATTAGACAGCAACATACAGAACAAGTACTGAACATAAACCACAACCTCCTCCAAGCAATCCAAAACATCAATGCATCAATCAACTCACAGTTATCGCAGACCACCAAAATCAAGCATCACTGCCTGCGGTTAGTGTTCAGGTGGGTGCTTACTTGGTTTATTCTGCGTAGGGACCGAGGGTGTGTGGTATTGGGCCTGGTTAAACTGTTTTACCGTGAAGTGTTTAACTTGGCGGCGTGCAAGTCATTAGGCCACCAAAGCGGGGATGCCATTCCTCTGCAGAGGATCAAAATTGTGATGGCATGTCTTCGGATCATCCTCATGGATGTTTCATAGACTGTAGCCAATAACCCATTGTGCAGCTCTAGTGCAACGTAAATGAACTACAACAACAACTACAAACACAAAAGGGAAATTTATTTATTTTTAAATAAGTCATTTAAAAAAATTTATCGCTTTGTTTTTCAATCTCTCTTATAGATACAGTACCCTTTACCGATTTTGCTAAGTGAAAATTGTTAATTGTTTTTATTTTTGCTTTTGTTTTATTAATTAGAAATATTTCATCACAGACAATTTAAAGCAATTTCATCTTAATTTATGTTTCTCTATAAGACAATTTCAGATAAATAATATGACTTTTTATTTCTGAATTCTTTTTATCCATTTTAATGTGTCTTTTTGCATAGTTAACCTAGTTGATGCTGCTAGCGTCCAATTAATTCATTGTATTTTTTTAATTTCTGTTAACAGGCGTCTGTCCAGGGCAAAATTGCGGCCTTTAGCGGTACTTTCACAAATTCAATTTTAGGAAAAACGGTAGTTTCGCATAATACTTTTAACATATTTTCGAAACATATGTAAATATTTTTGAAAATATTTTCTTATTTTACCATATTTTTGTGTTGATTTTTTAATATAATTTTTAAATTTCACAATTTGTGTCTAAATTTTCACAAATTAGGTACCTCTAAAAAAAACCTAGACAGACCCCTGGTTTATGAAACGTATCTGCTGCAATTGTGTTTATTTCTAAATATAAACAATTTGAAATTCATTTTAAGTAATATTTAATATTTTTTTTCTAATTAAATTATGAAATTAATTTGTTCATAAATAATGTTTCTTTAGAAAAAAAAAAAAACTTGTAAATGCATTCAGTTATTCTTGTTGAATTGTTTGTGTTAATACTTGTGTAAATTATTTTTGGCAGCCAGTTTTATACGTCCTGTTGTGTTGTTTGGATCTTTGGCTGATGTTGCTAGGGATAAATTATTGAAAGATTATCCTGATAAATATGCCTCTCCACGTATGTTACAAGTATTACTTTTCCACACATATCTGTAATTTAAGATTTGCTTTTCATTGAAAGTCTGATTATCCAACACATCTGAGGTTTGTCATAAATTAGATTTACTTCATTAATTACACTTTATGAACTATATCAGGGGTGATTGTGTTTTGGTTTTTCGTATTATCCCTGCAGGTCTATAAACTAGTAGCAGGGCATATGATTCTTTTGGGGAATTCTGTGTGTCTGAAGACTATTGATTTGCAGACTTCTGCAAATCAAAACTTATAATCCGACGAAATTTTCACCGCAATATAAAATTTCAATTGTTAACGCAATTTAAAAGTAAGAGTCAAGTTCGACAATTTAAGTTTTGAAACTTTCGATAAATCGCGCTCACAAGATGCTTTCAGCACATGATTCTTCTGCAGTTTTGTTATTTTTTATTTTTGGTTTGTCTGGTTTTCTTTGCTTTTAATGTTTGAAATTACGCTGGAATCCTCTAATATCGTGATTCTTATTCATGTGATTTTACATCGATTCATGTGATCTTACATCGATTTCTGTATTTACTTGATTTAAAAGTTATTCTATGTGAAACATGTGCATTCATGTGTCAGTTTAAAATCCAATGTTGATATTCGTATTCACTGGATCTAAAAATCATGGATCGCTTGTATTTATGTAATTCAAAAATCCAATATCGCGATTTGTATCTTTGCTTTCTTAAGGCCAGAATAACGTTTCATATTCACACGATTTATAAAAATCCGATATCGCGATTCTTGTATGAACTTAACTAATTTTTGTTAAATTAGTTACTTTAGAAGTGTGATAATATTTATTGGTAGGAAATTTAATTATGAATCTTAATTTTAAAAAGTATATTAAATATGAATAGTATATACGTTGATATTTTGTTATCAAGTTTTTTGGTTATAAAATTTTCAGGGTCTTGTAGTTTCTGTCTCAATCTCTCCTGCTATATTTTTTATGAATCAAGAAAGTGAAAAGTGAAATAAAGCTTTTTGAAGAGCTACGAATGAACAAGTTATAATTATAATGAAAGTCCGCTTTTGCAACACTGTTTAAAAAAATGCTTGAATCGTATTGTGATGTGGTTACTCTTGAATGTAACTATAATATTTGTGAAAATTACTATTTTCCATTCATTCAAATTTGGATTAAAATAATACGGCATTTCGATTCACGTGATACATGAATCTTATATCAAGATTCATATGCTTGTAATTCCCAAATCTAGTTGCATGGCAACCCTGTGGCAGAATTTTTTGGAGCAACTTGTAATAAAATTCTCTAGCACTAATATCTTTTTGAAATTGAGTGCAAACCAAACGGTGTCAAAAATATTATGATCAGTCTGTTTCTTAAGGGAGTGTTAAAATCATTGTTATTTTTTCTTTCATTCTGAATGTTGTGTGGGCAGAAACTTTTACAGATATATAAATAATCTGTTAAAATAATAGTGGATAAATAAATATTTGATACTTAACTGTCTCAAATCTTTTTAATCAGCTTTAAATTCTATTTCAATTGTATTGGTCTAATGAAGTGAGAAAACTTATACATGAAGATAAATATGGATGAAGGGCATAGCAAAAAGGAACCAATTTTTATCCATACCATGGATAGGAAAATTAAATAAATTGCAAAATAGTCGTTTCTGCCTCTATTGCCAATGTCAGTCCTTGGCCGGGATAGCCTGGTCGGTAGGGCACTGGGCCCATGTCCAAGAGGTCGTGGGTTCGATCCTCGCTGGCCGAGGACTCCCCGTGTAGTAAATGGTGACTGATGCACGTTAAATCTGTCGAGTCTCAAAGTCCTCCATGTTCCCATAACAAATCAATACCTCTGGGGGTACTGATCCAGGAGTTTCCTTGTCTTCTGGATTGGTTCAAAATTACAAGGCTACGGAGTTGAACATTAGTAGTCGTAAACCCATGAAATTGGGTCGGCTGTTCAACGACGGTTATAAAATAAAAATAAAATATTTAATGATGATTGCTTCATAAAAATAAATGTAACTCCTTTAGACAATAATCAGAGATGATTGTGCTCCGGAAAAAATCCAGATTTTTTGTTGACTGCAATCCAAAAATTTCTAGAGATCCGAGATCTAAAAGTTTCAAGAAATCATTGATCACATTTATGTGTAAAAATTCTTGTATATTTTATTTAAAAATATTGGAACTAGAATTTATGCTTGGCATCTGTTTCATTTGTAAATATTTTTTCTGGTAGAATAATAAATGTGATTAGAGTTAAAAGTAAACTTTTATAAAATTATTTATTTAAATTATGCTGCATATAATTTATTTAGAGTTTTATGTTGTGAAAATATCAATGATTTAAATTTATAAAGACATTAGTTTCTTTAAATTCCATCATTAATGATTTTACCTGAGAAATTTTCAGAATTTTTGAGTTGGGCTCACAATCACCCATGAAATGCTTAATATCATTTGAAATAACCCATCCCTCTTTTATATAAATAGAACTCTGAAATAGGGTTGTTTTTGAGGATTCTCTTAAGTCTAGCAAAATCACTATTGTTGAATCCTGAGATATATTTAGGTGACAAGCAGGGCCCGACTTAGCTAGTTGGGGCCCATGGCAAAAAGTTCTTTGGGGGCCCATTCTGCTTCACTACTTCAGTAATAAAGAACAGAACTTTATGGAGGTATTTAAATTTTTCACCTCATTACAGATATATAACAAGAAAATTGAGTAGAACCTAAAATAGCTATTAAGTTCCCCCCTCCAATGGTCAGACGAAATATTGTTCTGTCTATTTTATTGATTTTCTGACATTTCTTTCTCCAACATGCTGAAAGTTGTTTTCCGATTGTTAACTTTGTCATCTTGCTACAAAAATTTATATAATTGCTGACAGTAGGGCTGAATTCAGCCAAAGTTTTGCAATGATGATGGCTCAATTAAGCCAATCAGAAGCCTGTGTTTTTGTAAACATATCACATTTTGTGATATGCAAAAATACAGGCTTTTGATTGGCTTAATTGAGCCAATTAAAACTACCATTCATTGATGTACATTGAATTCCACATTAGAATAACATGAATTTGCAAAATATAGATTTTTTTGTATTCATATGTATGATAGATTAATGAAGAAACTAACATAAATTTGACGGATTTTACACTGTGCTGATATTTTGTTTAAAAAAAGTCATTAAAGAAGGAAACGTAAAATAATCTTTCTATTCAATTTGGAGCCCCCCTCTGATGTGGGGCCCCGGGTCAACTGCCTCGTATGCCTCTGCCTTAGTCAGGCTCTGGTGGGAAAACTGAATGGTGTTGGATAATCGGCATATTGATTGAAGCTGTTCTTCTGTTAAATGATTTTTCACTGTATTTAATAATCAGATCTTTCCTGTTTGTAATTTTAATGTGTATGTAACTGTCTCTCATTTATTTTGTGCTTTAGTGGATTATGGATTATAAGCAAAATGTAAGCTTAACTTATTGTTTAGATCTATTTTCTGAGTTAAACAGTGCCTTTTAATATGATATAATTTTTTTAATCTAGAACTTGATGGTCACTTAGACGATGTACCTAAAAGTCAAAAGCCATCTGGTATTATTCGACTCAGTGCAATTAAAGAAATAATTGGAAAGGTATCTCAATACAAGTACAATTTTAATTATTATTTTCATTTATAAGTGCAAAATGTGTAGAGGAATTTTTTTATTCCTTGCCAAAATGGAATTTGTTTTCGTGAGAAACTACTGAGACAATTTTCATTAAAAAAATCTCTCCTTTTTTTTTGTCCTTGACCTATTTTATATTTTCAGTTGGATCATTCTACAGTATTTGACTTCAAAATGCCTTAGCGTTACCAAATTCCATCGATTATTTAAAGCAATTTATCAGTGCTTAAAAGTATTAAAAGTGCTTATTTTTGATTTTCCTTTTTAAGAGCCCATAAAGGTGTTTTTTTCATGGGGTGTTTTTAAAAAGTGCTTAATTTTCCCTTTTCGAAACTGAAATTTTTTGTACCGTGTCGATTTTCTCCACAGATTATGCAAAAGCGTGCTTTTCAAATTGTTCTATTCAACGTTATTCACAATTCATTCAATCATAATCTATTTCGGCTTACTGTTAGTCCATAGCGTATAAAAATGCCAAAAAATTTACATGTTTGATGAAATATTTACAAGCCTGCATGTGCTTATGCTGAGCTGGGTTTGGTGAGATTCTTGCACTCTCATTTGCAACTCTGCTGCATTTTGTAAGATATTCTGAATTTCAGGCTTCATTTTCCACCCTCTGATATCGAACCAAAAAAATGTCTTTATCATTTTATAATGGCTAATATAATCAAGAAAAGCAATCTTTGTCATAAACTAGCTATTTCATCATGATCTTGTAAAGTCCTTGAAAATTATTATTTTGCATTTTGTTAATGTATATAGTGCTTAAAAATATTTTTTGTGTGCTTAAAAAGTACTTTAAAGCTATGCTTGTTTTTGTTAAAAGATTTGGCTACCCTGTTTCAACTCTTGGTTTGTTTAAAATTTTCAGTAGGGTCATCCTGCAGTATTTGCCCCTTCAAATTGTGTGCTACGAAACTTGATGAAGGAGTTATAAATAGAATCTAAATTGCTGCACAAGAATAAGAATTCAAATAATAGTGTAGTTGCATTAAAACTAATTGAAAATATTTTATTTTAGTATCTGGATTGTTGAGTAGAATGAAAACACGGACCATTAAAATGTATAATCATAAATATATTATCGTGATGCTTTAAATAAGGCACTTTTTTTCCATCTCTTTTTCTTCTTTTTTATTTTGTATGTGTTTTTTGTTAAAAGTTTGATAGGTATTTTCTTATAATCAAAAAGGTGTATAAAGTATCTTATCTTAAAAAATTTAAATTACATTGAATTATGAATGATTTGAAAGAGAAAACAAGCTGATTTTTTAAAAAATAGTTGTTCTAAAGTCCTGATGATGATTATTATTTTTTTAGTGTGGATTTTGTTTCGAATTTCGATTTCTAGTAAAAGAATGAATTAATCATTAGGGCACATTTGCCACATTATTTTTAGTTTTGTTGAAATAAAATAAATTCAATATTTTTAATGTGATTATGCGGAAATTTTAGATTGTGCATTTGAGTCATTAACCTTATGCCGATTCTATTATAAATTTATATAGTGTTTTGATAAACTTTTTTTTTTGGAAACTATTGCTACAAACTAACAAAAACCTTATTTTTTATATAAAATTTTATTTCAATAAAAATATTTCACTTTTGAAATATTATAATTTTATTACATGCTTTTAATGTGATGATTTCATGATTTTTATTTTTCGGCAGTTTTTGCTAGTGGTTCACGTGGTTTTTACTCATGGATTTTCACATGGTTTTTAAAATTCCAACGTCTGTCAGTTGATATTATTTTGACAAAACACAACATTTGTTAAATTTATATTACTCATTTCTTCTCCTAGTGTAACTGAAAATTCAACAGGTGCTTTTCCTAGTACCTTACTAGAAGTATCCACAACAGCCACTTCATAACTTGACATTAACATTTTGTTTTTACAGAAATGTGTAGTTGCAGCCTAATCCAAAACCCAAATTCTGTCATCATTTTTAATCAATCATGGTTTCACTAACTTCCACAAAGTGTGATGTCTCAACTGAGGCACTTGACTGGTTTATTTTTTGTTTATTCCTTATGACTTTACATTTCTGGCATATCTACAATTTGCAACTAAATATCCATACTTGTGGCAGTGATGACCTATTATTTTCTGCCATTGGTTTGAAATTTTCTGTCTCCATAACTTTCTTCAACACTTTCAGAAGGAAATATAGAGAACACTAACCTTCAGCTTTCTTTTGTGTAAGTCTTCTCTTATCAGTTCTTCAGTAATTTTATCAATAGTTGATGAAATCCCATTGAGGTTACTACCCATTTTCAAATACTAATGATGACTGACAAATCATGCTCCCACCACAGTGCAGGCATAAAATATTTTTACGAATCATGGGTTAGAATTCTCTTGCAGTTAAGTGTCCATATGTCCCAGAGACTACATGTAAGCTTTTTAAATTATCATTTAAATTTCGCAATGCTCTAATGTCACTAGAATTTTTCACAGGATCAAGATTTAATAGACAATTCATATGACTATTAATCTTTAAAACTTCACGCTCAAAACAATTTTTTAACAATTCTTTTTGACTTTTGATATACTTTTCTTTAGTCAAAGCAGACCCTTTAATAGCATTTAATCTAATTCCACCAACTCTTAAATAAGTAAATTTTTGTATCTCAGTTAAACTTACGTTTTCATGAATAGCGTTTTGAAATTGTTTCCAAATTTCAAGCCTTAATGTTGTTTCACCGTAAAATTTATTTATGCTCAGTTTTGCAAGTTTAACTGCATTACTTTATGGAACAAATTTTGTTTTTTCGTCTTGTGCGCTATTAAATACCTCCTCTACTTTCTTTAAAGCTTTTTTTCAAAAATCTGGCGATTCGAGATTGTCAGCACTTGATTATTTTTTCTGAATATTTTTCAATTCCAGTAATTTCAGTTTCTACTTCCTCACTTTTTCAAACTTTTAAACTTTTATTCTCATCAATTAATTGTTCTTTACAATCTATTAATTCTTCTATCTTTTCTTTAATTTCAACATTATCATCCATTAAATTTTCAATTTTTGTTATTAATTGAGTTGTTAAAAAGTGAATTGTTTTTCTTTTATTCTTTAAGTGAATTATTTTAATTTAATTAAGCGAATTGATTTTCTTTTATTCTTTAAGTGAATTGTTTTAATTGAATTAAGTGAATTGTTTTTATTTTATTTCGCTCTGTTGCTACTCAGTCCCGATCATACACAGTATATACACTCGACTGCTAAAGGCAACATAGGAGCGACCACGACCGTGAAATTAATACGGCTTTCAGGATCAGCACTCAAAAGTAAGGTGATCTTAAAACAGCTCTCCCAGATTCTCATAAAACAGCAATGAATCAACCAGTGGTATTCCGTTCATCGAATTCTATCACAGTTATAATTCTGGTGGTGAAGTATTTATTACAAAAATACAATTCCAATTCACTAGTATATATAAAACATGTTAACTCAATTCTATGATGGGGTAACTTTTCATGGATGACGATTGACATTATCGATTACTCCTCGCCCTCCACACTCTTAAATTTTAAAATTTGAATTTCTTCCATTTTTTTTGGTTTCTTCCAATGCCCTATAAGAAATAAGTTTCTTCCAGAGAAACTCTTAAGCCCAAATAATTTTATATGTCTTTGAAATATACTGGTTGGAAATTAATAACTACAAAAATCTAATTTTGTATTTTTAGGGAAAGCATGCCATATTAGATATTACTCCCAGTGCTGTAAACCGGTTAAACTATGCTCAATTCTACCCCATTGTGATATTTATGCGTGCTGAAAACAAGCACGTTGTGAAAGAGATGAGGTCTCGTCTTGCCAAGTCCAGTCATAAAAGCTCAAAGAAGTTACACGATCATGCAGTCAAGCTTGAGAAGCTGTGGTCACATATATTTACAGGTCAGGAGTTATTAAAAAACAAGTGTTTTCGTAACATTTTTTTTTCTTATTTTTTTTAACTATATAGAAGTAAACTTGCTTATAATCAGTCGAGTGGAAAGGATAAAAATATTTATGTATCTGATTGATTCTTTGATTGTTTTAGCTACTGTCACCCTGACAAGTGCCGATATGTGGTACAAGAAACTACGTGAAACAATTGATAAGCAGCAACAATCATCCATATGGATTTCAGAATCAAAAGTAATTCTTCATTTATTTTATGAAACCAATTTTTCAGTAATGTTTTATATGTTAATCTTTTGAAATATCTTGTCATTGGTTAAATTTAAAGGAAACAAACCCTTGATAATCACATTTATTTAAAAAAAATTTTTTTTTTTAAATTTATCAAAATTTTTTTTAGAACTGCTCGGGTTAAAACAAGTTATTTTTTTAAAAAAGACACAGTTAATTGATAGTTATTTTTGATCTAACCAAAGCAGATTTTGAGAAATGTTTTTAAATATTCATTTTCTTTATTCTCGATTAATTTTATTATTATTCATTTTATAAACTTCATTTCTTAATGTAAAACGTCAATTATAAATGTTGCCTATTCCTTGTGTTTTGCATTCATGATTAAAGGGCTTTCAAGAAATTTGTCTTGAACAAAATTGAACTTTAATTTTACTCTTTCTCATTTAAATACTTGGTTATGTTTGTGTGAAATTATAGTAATGAAGGGGGCATTCATCGACAAATGATCGGTTTTTACAATGAATTTTTTAATGTTCTACTTAATCTTTTTTTCTAAAAAAAATAGGAAAAAAATTAAATGCAAATTTGTGGAAAATTGGATCTGCAAAATTGAATTAAAAAGGAAAATTTTTTTCATCTGAAAAGCTGCACAAAATTTAACTGCCTGATAGATTGCAGAATTAACACATCTGTTTCAAATAACAAGTTTTATTGAAAATAAATGATTAAACATTTAAAAGTCATTAAAATAATTATTAAACATGCGATTTTACTTAAAATCAGAAATTATCTATTTCAGTAATTTGCATAACTTTTCAAATGCACGTAAAATTGTATCATGTACAATTGTCCGAAATCGTACAGGTTCAAAATTGTGCAATACAATCGCAAACGCATTACGTTAATAGATACCAATTTTATGTAAACCAAGTGATTAAGAACCTAAATATAATAAAGATAAGTTATTGAAATACAATAAATTGATGAAAATAATCTTACAAGGTGCAATAATTGTACCATATAGAGCAATCGCATCACATCGCTTTATCTTAATTTGATTTGAAATACCTATGCATTATTAAACCAAGTTATTAAACAAATAAAAATCCTAACACAAAAATATTAATAATAATTAAATTAAATAAATCTTGTTTGTGCGAAATTGTTCCAAACAAAATGAACATATCCCGTTTCTTTTTACTAATTTTAAATTTCTAAAATTTTAATAATAAACAGCAAATAATTTAATAAAAAAATACAAAACAGCAAATATTTAAAAGTAGTTTTTAAAAATAGATATTAAAAATAAACAAATAATCTCAGTTTGCTCAAAATTAAAGCGTAAAATGATGAAGAACGCATTATTTCTATAATGAAATTGTAGTATCTCATATAAATAAATCCAGTGATTAAACAGCTAAAAATCGTTAAAACGAACGTCAGCATCTTCTTTGATAAAAGGGAGAGCGTTTGTTGTGCTATTGTTATATTCTTGCAAACTGTTTTTCACCTGCATTGTTTAATTCTTTTAATTATTATTGATCGTTCCTAAATTATAAAAGTAGATCGCTGCAAAAGATGAAGAGTAATAGTGAAATTTAGGGGAATCAATTCACCTATATAAAATTTTCAAGCTCAACTAGTAAAACAAACACCGTACAGGTCGCCTCGTACAATACACTGTACATATCAAAATTTAATGTTATAAATCAAAAACGCCGCGGCGCATCTCTGCAAAATTATGGTAG
Organism: Parasteatoda lunata; assembly: GCA_949128135.1. Lineage (NCBI taxonomy): Eukaryota > Metazoa > Arthropoda > Arachnida > Araneae > Theridiidae > Parasteatoda > Parasteatoda lunata. Next base: position 3,280,485 of record OX421971.1, read on the forward strand.
TTTTAATTTTTATGTAAATAGTAAGCTAAGTAAAAAAAAAAAAATTATGCACATTTTTTCAGGAATTGAATAAAATTTAGTTATATTTTAGATTTTTTGTGATTTTAACGAATTTTCTAAAATACATATGAAAATATTAACTAAGAAAATTAATTTTTGAAACAGTTGGCAATACACTTGGAGACACTCATATTTCAGGCCCCAGAATTGAATTTTATTCCTGAAAAAGTTTACCAGGAGTGGAGATAGGCTTTATAAATTATTTGTTGAAATTGTTAGTTTTTTTTTTTTTTTTTTTTTTGCATGCTGCTGGGGGAGTGGAAACAATCACTCCCCTGCCCATAGGGGCTGACCTAATAGCCCCCCCCCCTCTGCTTCACTACTTCAGTAGTGAAAAATTAAACTTTGTGGCGGGATTTAAATTTTTCACCTCATTATACATTTATGACAAGAAAATTGATTAGAACCTAAAATTGATGAAGTCCCCCTTCTCCTATGGTAAGACGAAATAGCGTTCTATCCGTTTTATTGTTTTTCTGATAATTCTATGTCCATCATACAGTTTTCTGATTTTTCAAATTTGTCATCTAGTTGCGAAAAATTCATATCCTTGTGACAGTGAGGCAGAATTCAGCCAAATTTTCGTAATCTGTATTTTTGTATACATATCACATCTTGCGATATGTTTACAAAATGATGGTAAATGAATTTGCCAAGGAGGGCTGTTACCACGCTAATCCTTCCTCTTGAACACTTACCTTTATAGAACATCAATCCATAGTTATATCTGAAATTTTGAAGTGGTAGAAGATTCCTTTCTGCCATGACTGGTATGCGGACAAAGAGCCAGGCTCTTCATTTTCTCAATTGTGACAGAGCTTCTAAAACCGTCTCTCTCAAACACATCCTGAACTGTTTGGGTTTTTCCAGAGAGGACATCATATACTCGTCCTCCCTTCTGGTGCTCGATTTCCTCAGGGTCAAAGGTCTGATGGACCTAATCTGACTTTGTCAGACACTAGGAGGATGAGCCACAACAAAAACAGGAGTGACTGTGAACTTAATACAGCTCTCACAATCAGCACACAAAAGTGTGGTAATCTTAATACAGCTCTCCCGGCTTTTCACCAAACAGCAACGAATCAACCAGTGGTATCCATTCATTGAATCACAGCTATAATTCTTGTGGGGGAGAACTGTAGTGTGCCTACCTCTACAAAAGTACAATTCTAATTCACTAGTATATATAAGACATGTTAAACATGATTCTATGTTGGGGCACCTTTTCATAGACGAAGGTTGTCGATAACTATTATGGCCACACTATTAAATGGCATAATGAAATGAATGAATTTTTTCAGCCTGAAGAAGCTATTTCAGATGACTTCCTCTTCCCCATGACTTCCAGACTCAGCTATGCCTCTTCACCAGAGAGTGATTTAGAACTTCCACCCACCACTCGTACTTCAGACCTACCAGGGATGGTGAAAGCTTCGAGTGATCCTAGCATTGCTACTCAGGATGAAATGTCTGGCCCACCAGGATATAACCAAATACCTGGTTATCCTCGCTCAAGACAGGTAATTCTACTTTCCTCAATGATTTGTCTAATATTTGGGTTGTTTTTATGAAATTATCTAAGTGAACAGCCAATAAAGTAGTAATATGCTTTTTTTTATAAAGTCAATTCCTACTTAGGTCTTCAAAGAAAATTTTTATTTTAGTTACTTTTTATTAAATAATTAAAATTTTTTGTCCCATATAAATCTAAAATTTAATGAATGAATTAATATTTGAAAAAATTGTATTAACATCAAGCGACATCTACTACAAGTTTCACAAAAATGTATTTGAACTTGAGTGGATGAATAAAAAGTATTTTATTAATGATTGAAAATTTGAATTCGATACATAGGGAGAATGTGTACTTAATAGTGAATGAAACTGTGAAAAAATTTCGTTCTTCACTTTGAATATTTTTCAATTAATTTGTAGTTCTTTTTGGTTAGCATATTCACAGCTGCTAATAAACTTTTTTTAGAAGTCAGGGTTCTGCCAAAAGAAGTTTGATAGTTTAGGGTTCCGTTAAATTGATAGCTACTGATTTAGATAATTGCATCCTTTCTTCACACTGGGCTCCCAAAACTGTGATCTCTAACCAGCGGCATCAGGTTTATGAAAAGTGTTTTCAAAGGAATGGCAATGCTTACTTTTGTTTCATCTAACAGATTTGATAAAATGAATTGAATGAGTCATTTTATGGAACCTCATGGTGACATGAACAGTGACATTGTCGAGGAATGTTACTGAATAATTCGGAATAATTATGAATATACAGTGGAAAGTCGCGTATCCGGAATCGGCAGGACTTCCCAAAGTCCGGATATTTGATTTTTTCGTATAATAGACCCCCAAGGTAAACAAAGCTTAAAATGATCTGAATCTAAGAAGCAAAAAATTAAACATTATTTTTCGGGCAATAATATTTTAGTATTAGAATGATATCTAACCAATCAAAAACAAAATATTAGAAAATAAATAATTATTGCTATTATAAAAATAAATATAGAAAGCGAAAAAATTAATTGCTCTCTCCGCCATTTTGAACTAGAAAGATTCAAGCAAGAAGGGGAAATTCCTGTCATTCACTAAGGTGGGTAGGTGGAGAAGAAAATTCATTTCCTCCTTATTTCTCATTCAAGTTGAGGGCGGGGCAGTGACAAATTCTTATTTTCTCTCCCATCAGTGGCTATCAATCAAGCATAAAGGCATGGCATGCTGATTGGGTTCTCTTTATTTTTTCCTTTTGTGACTAAAGGGAATTCCCCCTACACTTTAACATTTGTTGTGTTTACACTTTTTCACACTATTTCTTCTTTCCCTAACACTCTAATAAAAATGTTCCAGGAAATGCCTCTTTTACTAGCCAGCTGCATAGGAAAGAAGAGGTGGAGGGGACTCAGTTGTGCACCTTTGAAAACAAATCTCCTCCCCCCTTTCCCGCATTCCAAAGGAGAAGCGTCACTAACGGTATGGTCTTGGTAGATCTTCTGTTCCCCTTTCTGTTGATTTATGGGTTCAATGTATAAATCACTCGAAGCTAAGAAAGGAAAAAACCTGTCAAAAGATCTCTTTTTCTTTTAAGAGAGGGGAAGGTGAAGAAATGTTTGTTTATTTTGATTGTTAAAAAGTGTCCGGGAAATCGACTCTTCCGGAAAAGGGGCGTCTGGATATGGGATGTTACACTGTATATGTTCTAATAATTGCTTATAAATAATCGATAATATTTTGATGAAATCTTTTCATTCTTTTTCAGCCTCCTTTTGATTATATTCAACAGCAGCAAGTGAGTATAATTTTTCCTCTTTTTCATTCTTCCTCTTTCCTCTTTCTTTCCTCTTTTTCATTTCCTTCTTTTTCATATTTTTAATTTTCACAAATTATGTCTAAATTTTCAGAAAATAGGTACCTCCCAAAATAACCTAGATATACCCTTGCTTGCACTTCAAACAAGAAAAATCATTATATAGTAGTAATTGTTTTTGCATGATAATTTTCTGTAAATCCAAAATTTGAATTTGGATAGAAGTTATATTTTATTTTATGACTAGTTATAAACAGACGACTAAGTCCTTGATTACCAATGCTTAACTCCATAGCCTGGTCAACTTGAACCCAACCCAGATGACAAGAACCTGAGTCAATAATTCGATCAAACTAGCCTTCCTTGAGGACTTATTGGATGGAACTCAACCATATTTGTGTTACATGGAGAAGAATACCAAAAAAATCTCCCACAATTAGCAAGAGGATTCTAACCTCTGTCATGCCTGCCAAGTCTCCTGTATTTTTACTAAGACTCCTGTATTTTACAACTATCTCCTGTTCCTCAAATTTTTCCATATTTGTTGACGAAATTGTAAAAAAAATTGGTAATAAAAAATCCACTTATGACAAAAATACTTCTCTATTCCTCAACAGATGGTGCTTTTGCCACTACTGCTGTACGTTAAGTGTTAATAATTTAAGTTGAGCTGTTATAGGTCAGGGGATAGAGCCTTCAAATGAGGTGAACCCAAGTTCGAATTCCAGCGATGATTGGTTGATACGAATCCTGACCACAATGCTGACCTAAAATATCCTGAGTGGTAGATGAGTCACTGGTTAGAATCCCCTTGTCAGGCTAACCGTGGGAGGTTTTCCTCTTCATGTAACTCAAATGCAGATTAGTTTCATAAAAAGAGTTCTCCAAGAAGCAATTTTTTCCCAATACTTGATCCCGGAGTTCCCTTGCGTTCTGGATTGGGCTCAAAATTACAAGGCTACAGAGTTGAACATCAGTAGTCATAAGCCCTAAATTGGGTCTGTTAGTAAAATCTCCGTTGGCAGTGTTGGTTAATATATTTATTCATTTTTTAATAATCCCCAATTCAGCAGTTAGCTCTTCCCTGTGACTCTTCTCTTTTAGTTCTTTTATTTTCTGCTATTTCCTTTACAATTATCTTTTTTTACTAGAATTCTAATTAAAGAAAATTTCTAAGAAGCATCATCTTTAAATATTCGAAAATTTTATCTGTTTAAATTTTTTATTTTCTAATTTCAGGATTCGTTATTGAATACAGATCTGAATTCTGCAAAATATATTTCAGGTAAGACATGGACAACATTTTTGTTACTGTGATTCTTATATTATTATGCGAGTCCCATGTTATATCAGAACTTTGATACCAAAGGAGTCAAAAAGTTAAATCAACAAAAAGTTATTTATGTCTCATTAAATGCAGGGACCTGAAAGTGATGGCCTCTCATCGAAAATGATGTAAAAAAGAGAATTAGTTGTCACCAGTATAAGACGAAAAAGCTATAGAAATGAAACTACTCAACAGATCATAAAACATCAAAATCATTCCATTAGATTTATGAAAATACAGATTATATTTTTTGACTAAAAGGGAATTCTTATTTAAAAAATGAATTCTCTTCCTCTTAACCTGTGAAATATGTTCTTGATGCCCCAGAATCTTGTTTCATTCATAAGAATACCCTTATTAACAACATAAGTTCCTCTCCACAACTCATTCAGGTGTGGAAATGCATTTTACTCTGATTTACCTCTCTTGGCTACTGTGGCTTTTCTAGTATTGTTTTTCACCTTTATTTTTTGTTAGCAACTTTGCATTTTATGTTTGAATTTTCCTTCCTAGTTGAGTCTTAAGAATATGCCCTTGTTTTTGAGGGCTTGAAACATGTCAACTTTTATTGATATCTTCATATTTTTTTAATTCAATTGAAATTGTAAGTAATATTTCTTCTTGTTCTATTATTTATTTGCTATTTCCTTAAGGTATCTTCCTTTTTCACAAAGATTATAAGAAATATATGTTAAAGGAATACTCCACACACCCCCATTACATGCACAATATATAGTCAAACTTTGGTATTGCAAAAAATACTGTAGAGAACCAATTAACTGGGATACTCTAGACCATGGCTATCCCAGATATCTGAATTTCCCAGAGTTAATCGATGTTTTATCAAACCCAAATTACCAGGAAAAAGTGAAACACATTTTAAAATAAGGAAAAAACAAAAAGATCTTCTAAATTAGGGAAAAAAAGGTAGAAAAATAGCTTTTAAAAGGATAAAAGCATTTGCAAGTTTAGACAAGAAAAACAAGTTTAAATAATACAAATTCACATTTTTTTTATAATAATTAAATCCCCAAATTAACCAATCTAAAACAAAACCAATAATTAAAAAACGCATTATATTTCATACCTAATTATACGGGGGAGGAGGAAAGATTAAAAGGAAAACTTATTAATCTAAATTAAAACAACTTGAAAATTATTGAACGGAAACAATATTTAAAAAAAAAACACTAACATAAATATTAAAACCTGGAACAAGGCAGGATATAAGATCAACGGAATTATAAAAAAAAGCAAACTTAATGATAAAATTTATGAATAAAAAGAATTAATTTATTGAGTACAAAATTTATCTTAAAAAGAAAAGAAAAAAACTCAAACACAGTGGAATCAGAAAAACAGAATCAAAATTAAAAATAGAAAACTGCTATCTGCTTCATAAAATAATTTTCTGCTTTTATTAACAAATAATTATATGCTTAAATTAATAAACAATTTCTCCTTTTATTTTATTTTTTATAAAAAGACTATTTTTAAAGAAAGCAGATGTGATTCCACTTCAAGAAAAACTAGCTAATGATACCGCATTTCTAAAAAATCAGAATTTATTCAAATATATATATATATATACTAGGGGGCTAAGACCCCTGTTCGCTGCCGCTCATCAACCCCGATGATTGCTTCACAATAATTGTCTTTTCTTGGCAGAAAACAGTTTTTCTACATAAGTTAAAATTATTCACTTAACATATATGTACTAAAAGGAATTCTGTATGCTTACTCTTGTGCCTCTACTTCCCACGTCCAAATATTACTATTTATTAGTATTATAAACATTTGGATCTCTTGGTGAACGGAAGTGATTTTTCGACTACCAAAACAATATGGAAATGAATGAGGGAAAACTGGATCTTACCACGTGATTTTCCGGCCAATAAAAATGCGCTGACAACAATGGAAAACGGTATCAGACCATTATGATTTTATATTATATATATATATATATATATATATATATATATATATATATATATATATATATATATATATATATATATATATTGTTTTGTAAATCGATGTCCAATAAATGAATATTAATGGTGATTAAAAAACGTTTAGTAATAAATAATGCTTTATCTGAAATAATAGAACAATTCATCATAACAAATCAAATATAATGAAAACTAAAGTGGATTTAAAATAAATCTCACTTGTCAATACTCTTATCCAGAAGACTCTGACATTCATTGATATGCATTTTCCTCATAAATCAAAGAGAAAACTCCTTTGAGTTTGATTGACAGTACCTTATGAGAAAAACAACACACACAGGAGATAATAAAACATTTGTCCCTTGATCTAATGATCTTCAAGGTCAGGGGAAGAATTGAACAAGGAGAAGAATTTCCCTCTACTCAACTTCAGGGATGAGTCAAATTTCCCCCTTTTTTTAATAATTGTTATACTTCAAAATAGCGGGAAAGCCAAGCAAAATTCTTCCCGGTTTTCTGGATACCAGATAAATGGTTCTTTACTGTATATAAATTTCCTATGTATTTTGCTATTGGAAAAAAATATCTTTTAGTAATGAACATATGTCTCTTTAGCCATTGATTTTGTGAAATAATTCTTTTAACCAAAAACAATTACTTTTTAAAGTTTCAAAATACTTTTATATGAAAATTATCCAAAGGTGATTATGCTCCAGAAGTTTCCGGAAATCCTAGGTCCATAAGTTTCAAGAAATCATCGATCACATTTATGTATAAAAATTCCTGTATATTTTATATCATCTGAATTGCCCATCATAGCCACTATTGGGAAGAAAAAAGGGTTATTTTTAGTTCAAGCTCAACACTCTTCTAAAGACTTTGCCATTTAGCTATCAAATGAAGGATATAGGAAATACAAAACTTTTGGCTATTTTCATTATTTATCTACACAAACTGCATATTTAATAAGTTTTATAAATACTTGTATTTAAAAAAAACAACAACATAAAATTAAGAAAATATATTTATTAAACCGCAAAATTTTTTACTCTCAACTAGGAAAACTAATAATTTAAAAGTTTCATGTTGCTCTTATTACCATGAAATATCTTTCTTTTTTTTTTAAATTTATATATCTATTTTGAACAACAAATAATTTTGACATGGTTAAGATTAAGAATATATCTATAAATTGAAAAATATTTTTGACTTAAATCATTAAATAAAAAAATAAAAAAAACCAACAAAAAACAATTAAGTGATTTAAATCATATCAACGCTTTTTAAAGTAACTAAACATCAACCTCAATAATTGTGCTCAGTAGAAATAAATTTTTTAGGCCTAATTTACTAAATCCCTAGTTTTTCATTCTCTTAGTTGATATAAAACTTTTTTGAAAGGTTTAATTTTTGTCCCCATTGTTTTAAATTTCAAATGGTATTATCAAAATGTAATTTTATGTAAAACAATGCGCATTTGGAAAGGCGGGGAAAGTCATGAGTTTCGATATTGAACAAAATTGTTCATGATTTTAACTATTTTTAAAAAAAAATCATGAAAAGTCATGGGGTTACGTCGCCAAAAAATCTTGTTCCAAATATCTAAATTTTCATCAAAATCCTTTCTCACAGTCATATTCTATTAAAATATAAAATGTTTTTATCCTGTTCCTTAAAAATGATGGTGTTCTGTCAAAAAATGAAAGAAAGAACAACATTTCTAGAATGAATTATTTTTTAAACTTCTGTGATTTCAGAATTTTTCTTATTTATTTATAACTTATTTTTTATTTTATCTATTTAAAGTTCTAGTTTAGGCTTTTTATATTACACTTTAACATGCTCGCTGCCACCGGCGCGCTAGCGCCTCAGGTATGCCGACGACACCCTGCTGCGTCGATCGACTATGATAAGTTATATGCTCCGTGTTTAGTGTGGTTTTGGAAGTTGAACAGAGAGGTTGTTTCGGCACATTAGTGAAGCATTATTTTTTTTTTTTTGTGGTTGGTTTTCAAAATTTTGGTTTAAATATTTTTATGTGCTATATTGTGCTTATTATATATTTGTAAATATTTTCAGTATTGTTTCATAAATGGTACTACATATACTTGAATAGTATTCCATTTTATTCCTTTTAAGCTGCTATTTTATGCAATATGCCAGTAATTTCTGAGAATATTGATCAGACGCACTGGAGCGTCAGTGGCACTCACGAAGACAGGTTGAGGAGGATTGTGGAGCGTCGAAAAAAAAAAACGCTATCTAAACAGGAAAATAATTTGTTTCTTCGTTTTTCTGGTTCTCCTAATAAAATATAAGGAGCATTTAAACCATGAAAACCCTGTTTTGTAATCCGGCTTCTAAGGAGGAAAATATCATTTTTAGTGGCAGCGAATGCGTTAAAGAAGAAATAAAACAGCTTTAAATAACTGCATATAACTGACAGTATTTAGTTATATGCTTTTATATTTTTTCAGCTATTTTATTGCTCAGCTCTTTCTTTACTCTGTTTCTTAAGTTTAAAATCAATAAATATGAAGATGCAGAGTATAGTAATTTTGGTTATGCCTATCATTTCAATTAATTTTATCATAATGCTTTTTTAAATTTATTGTTGTGTTTTTGTGGAGAAAATAGAAACTTCTGTAATTCATGAAAAATTCTTGGAATTTTTTATGAAAATTTACCGAAAATTTTAAGTTAGCAAGTGCAAAACGGTTTCAATCGCGTAAAAACAATAAAGTTTTACATTTAATATTATAGTGCATTTAATAATTTAGCCAGATACTGTATATAATTACACCGGAACTATTAATATTTTCTTATCTTGAAGTAAAAAAAAATGTGATTTTCAGGAAGTGATGGTACCCTAAAAGCCCGATCACCACTCCAAGCTGAACCCCCACCCAGGGTTGATAGAGCCAACAAGCCCACTCATTATAGAACAGCACAAGAGCGAATGTTTGCACGCCACTCTCTTTTGCTTGAAAGTGAGTCTTCCTATCAGGGTGGGCAAAAACCATTTAAAAATCAAAAGTGATTTTTTTTCATTTAAATAATTTTTTTTTGTATTATATAAATTAGCTAGCTATTATTATTTTAAACAAAGATTTTTTAAGTGTAATCAGATCTTTTTTGTATAATAATCAACTAATTATTTTGTATATAATAAATAACTAGCAGACTGATTTAAAATTAAAACCTTAATTTTAAGCTTAACTGCTTCCCTTGCCCATTTTTTTTTGAAAAATGAAAATGCAAAAAATCAACATATTCATTATTATATTAATAAATACAGGGAATTAAAACAAAGTATAATACATAAGTTTTAAGTTGAACATTTACTTTACCATCAGTTCCCAAATTATTTTGCGCATATGAAAAAAGTTAAATATTAGTCTTTGTAAGGAATGACACAAAGTGATACTTTTTGAATGAAGTGATATGCCATTTTCTTTTCTATGTAAATCCAGCAACTATACCAGTGATTCTCAACCTTTTTTTGTGGTAGCACACTTTTAACCATTTCGAAATTTGACGGCACAGAATGAAAAAAATTAGCTTAAAAGTCGTTTACTTAACTATAATTCACTGTATTAAATAGTTTGTGATAGTAATTTTGAATGTGAAATAAAATAATATGTACTACAAAAGCACGTTTATTAAGGGATTAGCTATTTCTTTCGATAAATTTTTTATTAGTTAGTGACAGTTATTTATTTAGTTTTGCTAGTTATTAATTGTTAGCTTGTATTCTATAGTTATTATCGGTTAGTTTTTTACATTAATTTTTATTTTTTTGTTATTTCTTGTTAACTAGTGTTTTTGCTAATTATTAATTGTTAGCTTTTTTTGTTAGTTATCCTTTGTTAATTTGTTTTTATAACTATTCATTGCATAGCTTACTTTAAAGATTAGCTTTTATTTCCGTTTGAAAATTAATATTTAGCTTGATTTTCTTTGTTAATTAATAATTTTAATAGTCATTAAATTTCCAACTTATTTCAACATTTTTTAAAATTGTCAATGACAATTTAAACACTTCCTTCTTATTCAGGGTGGCCACCCACCTGGAAAACCTTGAAAACCTGGAATTATCAGGGAATTTTTTTATACTGGAAAAATCAGGGAAATTTGGATAGAAACCTGGAAAAATCAGGGAATTTTTAAGAAAAGCTGGAAATTTTTCTGCGATATTTTTTTCAATTTCACTAATTGAAATTATTGACTAATTTTCTTAATTTAAATTATTTTATCCATTATATCCCCATTTTTTAGACTGAAATGTATTGCCAAACAGTTGAAATATCATTAACTTAACAATACTTTGCTTGCATCATAATTTGCTCCATTGTAACCCTGTTATACAGAATGCCACATAAATTTCTCCCATGGTTGCTAAACGATGCAGAAACTTTTGACTTCTTCAGAGACTATGGGACTGCAAATTAGGATAGGCAAAGATTGTGGTGGCAGTGGAAGAAGGGGTTAGGATATTTGCTTCTGTTTTTAATTTCTATGTTCGACACCGTGGAATTACCCAATTGTAAAAACAAAAACAATTGACTAATCTAAACTAAGAAACCATGTGGTTAGATTGAAATTCTTTAAATATTCTAATAAGAAAAAATATGTTGTTCTATAGAATATGCAACAAGAAATTTGACAATTTTACCTTTACAAATACTGAATATCTCTTAAAATAATAATGCTAATTCAGAACAAACAACATTATTTAAACATTTGACTTTGGATATTGGTTTAAAGAAAATTATATCAATTTATTTTATAAAGAGCAATGTTTGGATTAAATACAGTATAAAATGGCTCTATATTGAAATGTAAATAATAAAAAATTTATTGATGTATAATCACATGGAATTATTTTCTTTTACTTAATGAAAATATTTTAAACAGTACTTATCCAAGGGTCACTCTGTATTTGCTATTTGGTACATTTTGTGCAAAAACTACTTAACTATTTAAAAAAAAATGTATTCATTAAAAACAACATATTCTACAATACTAAACATATTATTTTCTGCACATCTATTCAATAAGATATATTGAGAATAACATTTGAAATAAAATACTTCATAATATTGACACTTTTTTTGTACCCACCTAATTAATGATAAAAAAAATTGCACACTGACCTGGAAATTTTAAGATTTTTACTGGAAAAATCAGGGAAATTTGAAATCTGATTTGAGTGGCCACCCTGTTATTTTGACTTATTTTAAGATTGTCAAAGACAAGAGACAATCATCGACAAAGATGCTCACGCGGATAAAGCATGGAAAAATTATACAAAGTATATATATATATATATGTAATACAAAAAGTATAATACTTTTGTATTAATAAAAGAATTAAATCTCTTTCGATTTCATAAAATGTCTTTGTTAAAGAATAAGCGTAGAGAGATTCTATTTTGGGAAGTCAAGGCTGATAAACATACGATTGAGTTATTTATAGAATCTCTCCCCCTTTTACTTCCATATAAGGAAGCATGAAATGATTTTCCTTAATGCGTAAGGATACAAGAATGCCAACGACTGTGCCTGTTTACTCAAATCTGTGTTAGTATAAAAGCGAGAGCAATGCTTTTCGCATGGCTTTTTCCATCATGTTGTGATCCTGAAAAGTTGTTCCGGAATTGTCCAAAGTTTTGTCCACCCCCTCCCTTGCGGAGTGTGGATGTGAAGTGTTATCGATACCAGCCTACTACCATTAATAAAGATATTTTGAGTGTAACATGGCTTACGACTGCATTATTAAAGCTAAATACACCACTGATAATAGAGATGAAGCTCTGTTATTATATATATATACACACTTTTCTTTAATTTAATCATAAATCGTAAGAAAAAAAAGCTTTATAATTTTTATTGTATCATTTCTAATATTTGGTGGCACATTTTAAGAATTTGGCTGCTCACAAAAGTGCCGCGGCACAGTGGTTGAGAATCACTGGTATATACAATCACACAAAATACATTTGCTGTCCCACATTCCAACAGCAAAATTTGGCAAACTTTCAATCCTAACAGATTTTTTTCTCTCTTCCAGCCGAGTAAAATCGCTATAAAACAAAATGTGCTGACAAATTCTGTTTCGCCCGAGTTTTCTCAGGATGATAAATATTTGCAATATATAGATACCCTGATAAACTCGAGATAATAAGGGAAGCGGTTATAGACAAAGATAACTTGTTATAGACATCAGATAGATAATAGATATAAAATGAATAATAGATATCAAATGAAGAATAAATTAGATTCGGAAACATAAAAAGAAACAATACACTACTGGAGGTAAGGGAATGCTGCACGAGACCCACAGTTAATGTTCTGTAAATTATTTATTTCCTTTTTATTAAAGTATTGTTTGCTTTAAAAATATATTTATGTTTTACTTTTTTATTAATAATATATTCTTAGATTAACAGTTTTATGGTTATATTTCTCTAAAAAGCTTTACACTCATTTGACATTGAATAGAATGAATTCCATATTTTCCATAGAGGATCTTTTCTGTAAAGATTTATGGTTCAGGGGACCATCCAACAAATATTCTCAAAAGGACTTCATCATTAGATCGAAAGTTATTCAAGGTCCTTTTTTTGGGAGGGGGTGGGTGGCACTACATTCTATCCGTAACCTCAAAGGAGCTTACATATAAAAACTTTCAATTGCAATCAATAATTCAAAATTTCATGAGCTCTAAAATATAACATTTTCATAAATAAGAGGTCAATGCAGAAAAGCATATAATGCATGATAATTGCATATTTTAATATTATTTTTATCACAATGTTTAAAAAATTATTTTGATCATTTATGTTCTTTGTTCGTTTTTAGTATGTTGGAAAATTATCTGTTATAAGTGATCTATATTTGTAATTTTAGCCCAAATTATTGATTATGTATTAAAAAAATTACTATTGAAGCTTATTTTTGAATAATTGTGATTGTTTTTTACTGGTACACTTAAGGATTTAATTGTTTGTGCTTACCCTGCAAAGTCACTAAAACATTGACTAATTATCTTAATTACTAATGTTTTTTTAAATTAGTTGTTTAAATTATTTATTTAAGAAATAATTTAAATCCTTGACACTTTTTTATCTGATGTCCTTCATTCTTTTAGAGGCCCAAAAGGATCCAACTATTTTAATTACTAATGGTGACTTGTTATCTTAATTACTAATGTTTTTTTAAATTAATTGTTTAAATAATAATTTAAGTCCTTCTTTAAATAATTTAAATCTTTTACTGTTTCAGGTGCCCAAAAGGATCCACCCGATTATATAAACACAGGGGCTCAACCTCATTCATTAGAGCGGTCAAATGGTAGATTGGTAAGCTATTTTATTTTTGTACTTTTACTAACCTTTCAAACTATTCTTTTTCCTAATTTGACTTTATGCATTACTTGTCATAACACTCAATTTCTTTTACAAAAATATTATTTTCAATTGTTTTGTCTCTTTTTTTTTTTTTCTTCTTTTTATTTATTTATTTATTATTATTTTTTTTTTTTTTTGTTATAAAAAATGACATATTTGATAGGTTTTCTTAAAGCTTTGCTTAATTTTAAAACGAAAAGAAAGTATGCAATTTTAATTTTTCTAACCAAATGTATAAAAGGTGACGAAGTATTAATCGCTTCCCTTACCAATTTTTTTGCAGAAAAAAATGCAAAAAATCAGCATGTTTTTTTATTTAATCAATAAATACAAGGAAATAAAACAAAATATAATACACAAGTTCTAAGTTGACATTTTAATTTTTTTATGTGTAAAAAGTATTTTATTTATCCTTAGTTTACTCTCCCAAATTATCTTGAGCAAATGAGAAAAGTTAAATATTAGTCTTTATATATGCTTTCATTTCGCTCAGAATTTTGATTTGGGCTCACAATCACCCCTGTTTAAACAAATGGTGCAATTCAGACAATTTGTTAACTATCTATATATCCCTACTTAAACATTTTTAAACTGCGATTGTGATATTTTATTCCCTTATAGTTGTTTCAAGGATTAGCGATTGAGAAATTTGAGGAAAAAAACTTAGTATGGATATTTTTACATTTTATTTAAGTAGTTATTAAATAATTCATAATTTTGCAAACTTCTATACATTGTAAATTGACTTTTAAAAAAGAAAAATGAAAGGCAAATAAAAATAAGGAAGCATAAGTCAAATAAAAACTTAAATACCTTCAGATGATAATTATTCAAAAATTATTTTTAAAATTTTAGATTTTATAGTATTTGCATTCTATACTAATATGTCCTTATTCTTTAGTAATATGTCTTGTATTTATGTATTTTTAATTATTTGAGGAATATTTTTTTTAAAAAAATTTCCTTTTATTAAAAATCTGAGATCCTTATTGCTTAATTTTGCTGTATTTTTGCATTGCCTTTGTGAAGTTTTCTTTTACAATGATAATATATTTATTTTAAACAGGGTGCGTAGCATTTTTTAAAAAATGCTTAATGGTGCTTATGTTTGGTTTTAATTTTTTAAAAGCCCTTAAAGGTGCTTTTTTAATTGGGTGTTTTTAAAAAGTGCATAATTTTCTCTTTTCCAAAATGATATTTTTCCTTTACTATGGTGATTTTTACCACGAATTATGCAAAAAAAAAAAACAATTTTCCCATTGCTCTATTCAATGTTTTCCCAGTTAATTCAACGTCAATCTAGTTCGGTGTACCGTCTGTCCGTTGTGTTTGGAAACGCCAATCATTTTACATGATTCAAAATATCATGATTTTTTACAGTTATGAAAAACAATGAACAAAAGTTTTTTTTGACCTGACGGTTAAACCGTTAATTGTCAAAAACTTTCTAAACCTGCCTAATTATGATTTTTTAGTGCTTAAAAGGTGTTTATTTTTTGTTGAAAAATTTGCCTACGCACCCTGTTCATACCTACCAAGTCTCCTGTTTTTTAATAAGGACTCCTGTATTTTAAGACTATCTCCTGTTTACCTGTATATTTAATTTCTCTATATTTGTTCAAGAAATTTAAAAAAGAATTTTTTATCGGTAAAATATCCACTGATGGCAAAAATACTTCTTTTATTCCTCAATAAATGGTGCTATCGCCAGTATTGCAGTGTGTTGAGTGTTAATAGTTTAAGTCGAGCCGTGACGGTTCAGGGGATAGAACTTTCTCCTTCCAATGAGGTGAACCAGGTTCAAGTCCCAGAAATGACTGGTCAGTATGAATTTCGCTTCCAGCTTGCACCGACCACAGTGCTAAAGTAAAATATCCTCAGTGGTAGACAGATCACGGGTTAGAGTCCCCTTGCCGTCTGCCTTGCTGTGGGAGGTTTTCGTGATTTTTCTCTCTTTGTAATTCAAATGTGGGTAAGTTCCATCAAAAAGTCCTCTACAAAGGCAAATTTCTCCCAATACTTGTACCAAGAGTTCCATTGTCTTCTCGATTGGGTTCAAAACTGCAAGACTAGACAGTCTACCCATTGAATTGGGTCGGCTGTTCGATGACAGTTATAAAATAATACGGTTTAAGTAATTATCAATAATAGTTTAAAAAAATCTTCTTTAGATTAAGATTTATATACATATTTTTTGCTTCAACTAAATGTAAGTGCTTATATAATTTGCAATTTTGAATTATTCTCTTTGACTTACTTGATTATGCATGACATATCAAATCTTTACTAATAGCCTAAAAAATTTGCCTAGTAAAATCTTGGTTATTTTATTTCTCCAATGTTGGTAGGAATGCATGTTAAATGAAATGAAACCTAAATTGTTTATTGTGAATACTGATAATATATTTTGTTTGCAGGGTGCATTTGACAGCTCCTCCTATAGTAGTGACTCTTACAATCAGTATTCATCTAACCCCATGGACAAAAACAGGGCTGAACAGCCTTACTCTGCTGCTGGAAGTCCTTACACTATGTATGGGCGACAACAGCCTCCCCCACTTCCAAAAGTAGACAGGTCAAGACCACCACTAAATATCAATAATAAATATAGGTACATCATGAGCTTTATAATATACACTCAAACCCCACTATAGCGAACCTGCTAGAGACCGAAATTTTGGTTCACTATATCCGTTCTTCAAAAAATTTTAATTAATCTTATTTAATTCCCCCCTTTTATTACACATTATTTAAATAAATGATCCATAAAATGAAATACAAAAATGACTGAAATATAATACGTAGTAACAAAAAATGTGTTAACTTTTATTTTTTATGACTCCTCGTCTTGCTTTAAAAAATATGTAGTAATCTTTAGCTGATGAGCAAACCTTAACATCAGTTATGGAAACATTTCATGACTCTCTGATTATTTTACCTGAATTTATGTTATTCCGCTTTTTAAACCTGTTTGATCATCTATTTGAGCACGTAAAAATAATCTCACCGGTTGCTCAGCAAGTTCATCAGCTTTGACTTCAAGCATTTGTTCAGATACTACAAGATTGCGCCTTCTTTGAATGCTGAACCAATTCCATAATGCTATTCAGTAAAGAAGGAAGCAAGAAAAATGCTTATTGCTACATTCCGTGCTGTAGATGGTTTTAAAAATCCGTATATGTATTTATTTTGTAGTAGAAATTTCAAAATTATTACAAAAAAAAAAAATTAAGAAAATAAATCAGTCGAAGACAGAAAAAAGTTCATACTATCCAACTTCCTCTCTTGTTTTGGTTCTCCATAGCTGCAAACCCTTCTGCATTTTTACTTATTTTAGCTATTTTTTACGCGCAGAAGATAAGATCTTCCGCATTTTACCCGTCCGCCCTATAGCTACTATTGTCTTTAAGTCAGACGTCAATGCTCCTCTAGTAATGGCCTTAGGAAGCCCGCTTGTGGTGATCCTCTCTTTTACCAATGAGAGAAGGAATTCAGCTTCTGTTGCGAAAGCGCTTCCCGTTTTCACGTGATTTCCTGTTTGCTGGCGCGAAAGCATATTTTAAAAGAAAATGGTTTGTGTCAAAGCAAGACAGCAATTGGTTTATGGCGATATTTATTTGCTCATTAGATTAATCTTGTTAATTTATTATGGCTGAACGAAAACAATACAAACAAGTCTTTAAGGAGTCTTATTCTCTTGAATTATCATTTATTTCTAAATCGAATTTTGGAGTACATGATGTACGTTGCAACGTACGTAAAAATGATTTTAGCATCGCGCATGTTGGTAAAACTGATAAAGTTAGACACATAAAATCAACAAAACACCAGAACACATTTTTTTGAATGTAATTATTTTTCTTTAATTTTTATTACGTTTATATATAGTGCACAATTATATTGTAATTAAACTAATGTTAATATAAGTCTTAAAATATTATATATTTCCCTTTAATCAAGAATTAATAAATGAATATTGTACCATCAAGTAAATGGTCAAAAGTTTTTTAAAAATGTTTTTCCTTTTCTCGTTTTTTTAAAAAAAGGAGAGTATATTGCTTTTTTATGCTCATATTATAGTGGATTTATAAATAAATAATTAAAATCAGCTTCTTTTAATAAATTTATTAGTAATTAGTATGTAGTTGCGAATCTTCTGCATTTTTATTACTAGAGGTTGGCAGCTATGGTTCTCTATATCCACAAAAAATAACATTATACAAGTCTAGTAAGGCACATGAGCAAACATTTTGTTCACTATAAACCGTGTTCACTATAGCGAGGTTTGACTATATTTTGCTAATGAACAATTTTGAAACTTTTTTAGATAATTTTTATAAAAGAATTATCGATTTGAGTCAAATGATGTTTTTAAAGAATTTATGTAGCATTATAATTTGAGATAGTTAAATTTTGCATTGAATTTTATAGTTTTATAATTTATTGTGAGCATATGGTTGTATAAATAGTCATCAAAATTACATGTGATCTGTGAAATTATATTTTATAAACCACATAATTATAATAATTATTAATAATTACATCATTTGGTCAATAAAAAATACAGCAGTTGTGTAATGGCATTTTAAAATTTTTACAACTTTTTTTTTTTTGTTTTTGTAAATTTATTTAAAGAACAAAACAAAATTGTTATGCATTTTTTTTTATCCTTCTGCATTTTTTTTATACTTATGTATTTTTTTATCTTTAAATATTTGTAAAAAGTAGTTACTGAATATGGTCTTTTTTTTGCATGAAACATGAAGTTAAAATTCTACCAATTTTTTAGATAAAATTTTTTTTTTTTGTGTTAACCATATTTTATTCTAACACTGTAATGGTAAATTTCTGAATTTTAAAGTAACTAGAATAAGTATTGGGAATATAATTTTCCTAATATTGCATAAAATATCTGTTTAAACCATTGTTGGCCAAACGTGCGTAAATGCGCCATTTCAACAATTATTTTTTATTAACTCTGACACATATTTTTTACTAAGTTATTTTATTTTCCTTCTCTTTTTAGATTTACATCTTTAAACTATTAGTAATTCAATTGGACTAAACTCTTTCTATTGAGAAAGTTTTAAACTATGCTTGTTTTTTAAGTTTATTGACAAATTACACTTAATGTATTATTATTCCACTTGGGATGCATCATTTGTTTTTATAATGGATTAAAGTAGCACATTCTGTTGAAAAAATAAAACAAATATCATTAAAGAACTCAACTAAATGATTTGTTAATTGATTTGGTCTATGGTGATTACATGCAATGCTCTCTGTGGCATAATTTTTTTGGGGTTTATGCGACAAAACTCTCTAACACTAATATTTTTCTGCAAGATATTTTCATTAATAACATATATGTATGTTATTAGTTTAAGGTAACAAAAACGCTGTGTTTACAAAATCATGCAATTTTCTTTTACTTGAATATGTAATTTTTTTTTTCATTCTAATACTATGGGCGATATTCTCGCATTTTGTTGGAGGGCACACACTAATTATTTCCTTTATTGCATTTTACAAATCATCATCACATTAAAAAAAAATTAAATATCATGAAATCTGTAACATTTCAGATCGACAACGAAATCTCGCGAATCAGACTCTCCAGAAAGGGGTTACTCAAGTGCATGTTTTGTTTCAAGATTTAATTGTTGTAATAAATAATATCGTTTAAAAATATCAGGTTTTAAAAACTATGTGGAAATTAAAAGCAATAACTGCCAAAAAGAATCAATAGAATCATTGCCTTAAAAAGTAAATGATCAAATGCGCAGTTCAAATTTCCCATATCGACTTAAATATATCTGAAAAGCCACTGGAAAATCTGTGTTGATAACTGTTGAAAATAGAATCAAAATGGATTTACGATACTGGCATAAATCGATTGTATGTTTAAATTTCTGCAGAAAAGCAACCTTGTTTTTTTTTACTTCCCGAAAGCAAAATATTTCTGCTCAGTTTTATTTCTTTCATAAAGTATAATTTTTTTTATGTCTTTAAGAATTTAATTTAAATATATTTCAGTGGATGTGAAAATATCATATTTTATAAAATTTCTTTGCTTGGCCTAAAAAGGGTTAAAGACAGATTAAGAGTTTTTTTTTTTTTTTTTTTTTTTTTTTTTTTTGAATTTAATGGTTAATTTATTCTATATAGAAATATTTGTCATACTGCAGTCAAGGTATGATATAAGGTAGAACAATTTATTTTACTCTGAAAGTTTCTTTAAAAAAATAACAACTAATTTTTATGGTTTGTTTTTATAGGCAATTTTTAAGTAATTAATAATGTATTTCTAATTCATATTTTATAAATTTAAATCATATATCTTCAGGCATTATTAATTATTATGTAAAAATTTCTTATGTAGTAATGAAGTTTCAAATGTATTGTTCTGGTTTATTTTTGACAATATTTCCATTACAATTTTCTTTATAAAATTCAACTAATTATAAACTGAAGTTAAAGTACCTTAAAAAAAGAAAAAAAAGTATATTATTAAAAAAAAAACGGATTTAAATTTTTTTAAAAAAAAAAGGAAACCAGATTTAAATTTAAAAAAAAAAATTTAATAAATCCAATATTTTTTTTAAAAAAAGAAATAAATAAAATGAAAAAATCATGAACTCTGTTTGGTTCATATTTGGCATTTTTTAATTAAATGTAATCTATATTAATAACATAGTACTAAGGTTTGTACTATTTCTATTTTAGAAATTAATTTTCAGTTTAGAAAAAAAAAGAAATTTAATTTTGAATATTTTCTCTTTGCATTTTCAGGCACCATGAGGAGCGTCCAGCTCCCCCTTCTCCACCTCCAAAACCTTTATCTTATGATCAGAGGTACTGCTGACTTTTCCTTCGGCTAAAAATATTAAGCTTACTTTAAAAGTAAATTTATTCTGATTTCTTCTTAAAAATTTTGTAGGATGTCTGATGGGCGCCCTGTTCCACCGCCTAAACCTGGGCAGTACCAATCTTCAAGGCCATGGCAAAATGAAGAGCCACCTCATCGTACGCACGATTTCTTGCCTCCGAGCCACCCGTCTTCGGAAATGATGCCACCACCATATTCCGCCAACCAAAGAAGTCGCAACAGTTTTTCCATGCAGTCACCACCCTACTACTCACCACCTCGAAACTATGCACTCAATGACATGCCACCCAAGCATTCCCCTTTGGAAGATGCACGCCGGCCCTACAAGTCTGACGATAACGGGGGTTTTGATTCGGGTCACGGGAGCAGCCTGGACAGGAACTATGATGTTCGCTCCTATACCAAAAGCATGGGAAATCCACCACAATGGCCTGCAGCAGTTCATATGAATGGGGGAGGACCCTACCATAATGTAACATATAGAGGACCCCCAAGGAGAGAACCTATGTACCCTCCTCCGTATGACCACCATTCTTCCCCTCCCCCTCCATCCAGCCTTATTGACCTCTCCAACAGGGAAAACAGAGGCAGTGCTTTTGAACTCTATAAAAAACCTCTTATTTCCTCCAAATGACTGACCCCCCTTTAAATTTATTATTTATTGAATTTGCAGAATGGTTGCTCTTTATTTTCAATCAAATCTGTCCCATCATCAAAATCTCTGGTAAAAACATTAGAATAGAAACCTGTATAACCAACACCTCCTAGAAAAGAGTAGGCCTCAGCACGGGTTACCATAAATATCCTTTAGTAGTCCAAACGTAATGACATATTTCGTATTTTCAACCACTGCGCAGCTTAGTACCCTGAACGTAATGACATCTTTCTTATTTTTCACCAACTGCGCAGTTAACTTCGTCATATCGGACTCTATTCAACCTTTTTTCAAATCATTCAAACAAAATGCATTTCGGCATTTGGTTGCGTATAAAAGCCCCAATCATTTTACATGTTTAATAAAATGCTTGCTGGTCCTCTCGTGCATATACTGAGTCTGTAGGAATTATTTTTGCTCTATCATTTGCAACTCTGCTGCATTCTCAATTTCAGGTTTTATTTTCCACCCTCTGAAATCCAACCGAAAAATCAAACCGAATCATCAAGAAAAAATGTTCTTTGTCAGAAGCTACCTATTATGATCATGAAATTATTGTGCATTTTGTTAATGTATATAGTGCTTAAAAACTATTTTTTAAGTGCTAAAAAAGTACTTAAACGGTGCTTATTGTTGAAAG
The DNA here is from genome assembly GCA_949128135.1 of Parasteatoda lunata. Classification (NCBI taxonomy): domain Eukaryota; kingdom Metazoa; phylum Arthropoda; class Arachnida; order Araneae; family Theridiidae; genus Parasteatoda; species Parasteatoda lunata. The sequence continues at coordinate 3,302,723 of OX421971.1, forward strand.
ATTTGGCTATGCACTCTGACACTCTATGCTGTTATTATTTTCTTTACATCTTATCCTCCCGTGGCAAAATTGTGGTGACACATTGCCGCAGAATGGTACAGAGTTTTGGCTGAAAGATTTTTCATTTGGGGAGGGAAAAGTTTTCTTTTCTGCATAATTTTTAGAAAATTTTTTTTTTCCTGCAGAATTTTTTTCAAAAATATATTTTTTTGCGCATCAGAGAGGGAAAAAAATAATCGTGATTTTTATATTTTTATTTGAGATTTAAAGAAAAAGTCCGTAATGACTGTTTTCAGCTAGAATTTAAAATTAATAATATAAAATAAATAACTCAGAAATTGCGAAAAGAGTCTAGAAATGCTGTTCTTTCTTTTCTTTAAGGAACACCATGTACTTATTTGAGTGTCTCTTTTTTAGAGTGGTTCGTGATCTTTATTTCGGAAGCACGGATTTTACGATTTTTAATTTTTTAATGTTTAATTTATTTCCGAATTTTAATTTGTGTAATAATTTACAAAATTCGAAATAGGAAATAATTGGTGCAATTTTCATGCTACAAAATGCGAGAATATTACCTATAATATTAGAATTAAAAAAATAATATGCTTTTACAATTAAAATTTTTTATTCTGTACTTTCTTTTGTAAACACAACGTTTCTGTTACTTTAAATAAGTAATTATTATAATTAAAAGTATCTTAAAGCAAAATATAAGTGCTAAGGAAGTTCTGCCACAGGGGTCTAATTCAAAGGAGACTTCAACTAAATTAAATGCTATTTAAAAACTATGATCTCTGATTGCAGCATGTATTTCAACTGTTAGCCAATGAAAAAAGTAATTTTTTTAAAAATGGCTCTACCCAACGAACTCATTGAAAAGGATCGAGGCCTTGCAGCTGCTGTTATAAGAAAGATACACAGACAAACTCTTCATTTTATTATTAGAGATAAATTGGTTTTAGTTGTATTATATTTATAAACTTTTCACAAAAGTAACTAGTTAATGTTGAGTGATATGTTAAATTATTTTTTGATTTAAATTGGTGATTTTTACAAAAGAAAAAAAAATCAAAGGGATTTAAGCTACGATTCAATTAATTATCAAATTTTAATCCCGATTTAATATTGACTATAAGCCACCAACCTTCTGACTGAACGAGCCAAGTGCTGCAGGTTTTGATGCTGAAACAGATTTGAATGTCAGTCGTCTTTTTTTTTAATTTCCTTCTTTACGGTTATGTATTCTCTGGGATATTTTAATCTGATATTTATTCTAGTTATAAAATACAGTTTAGCATTAGGATTTGTTTTAAATTTCATCGTTCCGTACATTTTTTTAATGTGTGGAGTCGAAGCTCGATTTTGCGACCTTTGTGATCGAAAATAGATATATCCTGATGCACAAAAATGCTCTTTTAACTTGATCCATTTCAACAACACTTTATTTTAATAGGAATAAATCGATCTTTTTTTCTTTATTAATAAATATTTAAAACTTGAAATAATAATTCATTTGTGAAAAATAGTATTCTGATTCAGCTTTTTTATAAATAATATTGTACATCAAGGTGAAAACCATAAATCTTAAATTGAAAATAAACTTCACAAGGGCAACATCAAAGTAAATAATTTCTTTGAAACTTAAAGGTTTTTAGTGTCGACATTCTGTCCATGGAATAGCGAACGAGACTTGCATTGGTCATTATAATAAAAGAAGGGTCGTATGAAAGAGTGCAAACTGTATATTAAAGTGCCCTAGTAATATATTTTAATTTTAGGTAAAAACATAGTAGCCACTCCACAGGGAAACCTTGGAAAATACAGGGAATTTAAAAATAACAGGGAAAATACAGGGAATTTTGATTTTTACAAACTGGGAAAATACAGGAAATTTTGTTTCTTACTTTTGTCTTTTAAAAAATAGTGACCACTCAAAGCGTAATCCATGGAATATTTAACTATAATATTTCTATTATACTAAACTATTTCATTTACTAAGTATGTTCAGCTGTTTTTCCAGCAAATAAAACTAATACATATAGTTAGCTCTTTATAGCGCAGTAATTGTTGTTTCCTCTTAATATATTGTGTATAATATGTACAGGGAAAACATAGGGAATTTCTTTTCCAGATTTGAGTGACAATCCTGAAAAATGAAGTTTAAAGAAAAGTATTTTTCACATAGGAAGATTATTAAACTGACCATCATCTTCATCTTGGCAGAAAACTTCCTGCTATAGTGTGGATATCCCCTTCCAATAAACTGGTTATCAATCTTTTTCACTAAATCTCAATAATCCTAGCTTGATAAAGATTTTCCATACCTAAATATTAATTTGAATAGTTTTAGACAGAAGATTCACGAAATATGAAGAACTGCAAACATTCTCTTGGAATTTTACATGTAGTTTATAAGCAATTAATTGAGACTGAAATATAAATTTTAGCATTTTGTCCCCCTCCACATATCCTAATGCTTTTAGGAAATATGCTTCACGAGGCTGAAAGCCATTCAAACGGAAATAATAAATAAGAATCTAAAAGTTTTAAAAAAGTATATTTGTTTACAAATTATATTTCTGCGCATGTTTTATGTATACATTTGTTAAAATTTTTTTATATTTATATGATTTTGTACATATTTTTGTAATTATTTTTACATGTTAAGTAAATGTGCTTGTAATCAATTCTAGATAAAAATCAAAATATTTTTTAGGAATGTTATTTTTTATAATTTGTGCAATGATTGTTGAATGATGTATAAGAAATGATCAAACAAATAAATTGTTACATGTATTTTTTACTTCTGCTGATTTCTTTCTTTTTTTGTGTGTGTGAATACAAAAAGATGGCTAAATGTACGTCTTTTTTGCTGGGTTGGTTCAGATTGAACGATATTAATCAGAGTGACTGAAAGAGAGTGTATCTACAAAAATACAATTATATAAGACATGCTATGGAGAGTTCATAGATGATGTGACTCTCATCACAAGACTAAGTTAAACGTTTCCCAAGATTACCTTTAAAAATGAGATTAACAAGAAGTATTTAGCTGCTATTTGTGTGCATTCTTTGAGAACACTTACAGAAAAAAAATACTTATACTTAATGTGTATTTTTAATACACATACATTTTAAGATGAAAAGATTTCACAAACTGTTAAATTGAATGTTAAACTCGTGGAAATATACAGTTTAGTTTTCCCTCATACTAAGTCGACTCATACTGATTAAATCTATTTATATGTTTATTTAAATTCAGTGATAAAATTCTATTCTTGAAATTTTATTGTAACAAGTTAAGTTATCACTTTTGTTAGTATATAACATTGTTAACAGTGAACAAGCTGAAGCGTGGGTGCCTTTGTAGATGATCATCCTCAGGGATGTTTCCCAGGCAGTTTCCAATAGCCCATTTTGCAGCTCTAGTGCGACTTAAATAAACTACAGCTCTGCTATCTAAACGTTCCATAATTTCCAGATTACGGCTACAACCCTCATAGAGTCATTCCACGTCAGATCAATCACTTTTGGACCCCTCCGATTTTAATGAAATTTGGTGGTATAAACACTCACTATAAAGTAAGCAATTCTGCCAATTTTTAAATTGAAAATTGTTCAAACTATAGACATTTGAAAAAATAAAATTTTCATAAAAAATAAAAAACTAGCATGCATATAAATGGCTGTGGCTTTTTTTCTAATTGTATCAGAAAAAAATTTCAATTCTTAATATTAAAACATTAAGGGTTAATATTAAGGTCTGATAGGAGGCTTTGTTAATATTGAGAAAAGACTTAGAATTTCTGCATATAAAAGCTATTCAGAAGGCGAATTTCTTAGAAATAAAGCTTCTCGCAACATTTTTTGAGATATACAAAAACAGTAAAATTCGGGGTCACACTGTGTACCCCCTATAAGGTCTATAATTATTTCCTTTGGTAGGGTACACTAGTACCCCGTAATATAATACCTGGTCCCATTAAAATATTAAGGGTCAATATTAAGGTCTGATATGAAGCCTTTTGTTAACGATGAGAAAAGACTTAAAAATTTTCCGTATTAACACTTTTCGGAAGGCGAATTTCTTCGAAATAAGACTTTTCGCATCACTATTTCAGATAGACATACATTGCGGGGTCCCACCGTGTACCCCCTATGGGGTTTATAATTGATTCCTTTGGTAGGGTACACTATTAGAAGGTAATATAATACCTGGTCCAATTAAACCATTAAAGGTTAATATTAAGGTCTGATAGGAGGCATTTTCTTAATAATTATAGAAGGAAATAATTATAGAGCCCATAGGGGGTACACAGCGTGACCCCGCATTTTACTGTTTTTGTATATCTAAAATAGTGTTGCGAGAAGCTCTATTTCGAAGAAATTTGCCTTCCGAAAAGCGTTGATATGGAGAAATTTTAAGTCTTTTCTCATTGTTAAGAAAATGCCTCCTATCAGTCCTTAATATTAACCTTTAATGTTTTAATTGGACCAGGTATTATATTACGGGGTACTAGTGTACCCTACCAAAGGAAATAATTATAGACCTTATAGGGGGTACACAGTGTGACCCCGAATTTTACTGTTTTTGTATATCTCAAAAAATGTTGCGAGAAGCTTTATTTCTAAGAAATTCGCCTTCTGAATAGCTTTTATATGCAGAAATTCTAAGTCGTAACTTCGGGATAAGGACTGGCTCTGAGGACTGGGCCCGTCGAGCTGGGGTCTGAAGCGGGTGTGGCACTGCACCCGGACTGGTCGAGACTGGCTGCAGCGATGCAGTCCCAAGGGCGGCGCCAGTAGGGGGTCAGGGGGAACAATTGCACCCCTGTCGGGCATGCCCAGCCCCCCCCATCGGGAAAATTTTAAAGTCTCCTCCCGAAAATAGTCTGGTCACATTTTTTTCTAAATTATGTCAAAAATTCATTTGCAAATGCTTAATAAAATTTTTTGTAGTTGACTTTTTAGTTTTTATTTATTTATTTTTAAGAATTAGTAACAAAAATTAGTAAAATATATTGTAAATTCTATGTAATTGTAGTTTTACTGCACTACTCATAACTTTGCCATACATTGTTAAACTAAAGAGGGGATGCGATTAGACATGGGTGAAATTGAGGACTTTTCGAAATCCTTTCCCCCTCCCTGCAGACACATCTTCATTTTCTTGGAAACTTATCTTTCAAACAACTGCTTTTCTTTCTTCTGTAGAACTGAGAAAAGGACAATCACACCTCTTTTCTGGGGGAACAACTGACAAAAGCCTGGGGGATAGAAAGAGAGGCAGGTCCCCTTCTTTAGGAATTCTTTTTTATGTAATGTGTTCATCAATGGTTTATGGGATCACATAATTGCTTTTTCGAAATTTTGAAGCAAAATGAAAGTATAAGAATAAAAAAAAAAATTTTTTTTAATTTTTAAATCTTTTTTTTTTTTTTTTAATACTTTTAAATGAAGAAAATCACTTACTTATTCGGATTCAAGGTTTATAGTATTTTAATCAACGCAATAAATATGCAGTCGGAAAATAAGAAAAACAATGACCAAATAATTTTTTTTAAATCATTTTCTTAGTAATAAAAAGATTGTTGATTGATTAAGAAAAACAATTAAACTGTTCGTATTCAATATCGTAAAATATATATTAATCAACATAACAGATTCTCATTGACTTATTTTATGTACAGTGTATGAAATGGAAAAAGGGAACACCTTGATTAACTTTTGATTTAATCATATTTTCACCTTCAAAGAGTCAATACCATATTTTAAGTTACGAAAATAAACAGAAAAGCGCATTCTGCTCTGGATAAACATCCAAGTTTGTCTAAAGTTTTAGGTTTTTAATTTTCAAAACGCGGAAATAGCCGCAATCTGGAAGATATGGTCTGAAGTTATGGCAAGGAGAGGGTTGGAAAGTTTGGGTCCTTTAATTTTAACTTAACTCCTCGATTATAGTCCATTATCTCGAGAACTTTTTTAGTGTATTGAAAAATGTTTGCATAAAATTACAAAAAACATTTTATATACAAATTTTTAAGCAAAAATAATTTTAAATGATTCTTTTTTATTAGTTTATTAAATAATTGTAAAATATATTGAATTGTATGATCTACATATTTTGACATCCTTTTAATTTCAAAATACAAACTTTCAGAACAATCGATCTATTAGTTTGTGAGTTATCAAATTTTAAAAAAGTCAGTCTGCTTAAAATTTTATTTATCTCGAATTATTCACCCGATTTCATTCAAATTTTGTATTTTACAATTTAAAATTACCTTCCAAAGTTTTACTATTTTATTTTATCCGTCGTTGAACAACCGACCCAATATTCGGGTTTCCGACTACTAATGTTCAACTCCGTAGCCTTGTAGTTTTGAACCAATCCAGAAGACAAGGGAACTCCTGGATAAGTACCCCCAGAGGTCTTGATTTGTTATGGGAACATGGAGGACTTAGCGACTCGACAGATTTAACGTGCATCAGTCACCATTTACTACATGGGGATTTCAAAAATCGGGATTCAGAATTTTTCCAACGCATATTATAAATATAAAAAATATTAAATATTTCATAACTATTTAAAAATATATTTTTTGCATGGCATTACGTTTGGAAAAACGAATTTTTGCAATTGTATGAAAATTTTTTCGATTCAATCAAAACGTAAAACGCTCTTGAGATATGACGAGGTTGAGATATTATCCTCATTAACAATGAGCTATTATTTCGAAGATATTACTATGCAATTATACTATGAAATTAACAAAAGAGGCCAAAATAAAAGACGTTTTTATTTATTTATATCTGATATTAATATTGAAAGTGAACATCATTTCACCTTATTTTCCTCTTTCAATCATAATCGTTAAAACTATCAAAGCCGATACATGGATAACCACCAGCTAAATTACCTTTCTTTATAAAAAAGAAAAATTATTTTGCTATTATCAGCAATATTGACATATACTTCAAATGAATGTAAAATTGACCCACCGGAATAAATTTTAATCTTAAGTTCGGCTCCTCATGTTCTAAGACTCATTCCTAATGGTTCGAGAGGGTGACATCAAATATACTAATTAATTAGTCCAAACGATATTTTAAGTTAGGAAATAAGACATAAAAACGTTATCCGATTAAACATACTTTTTTTTCGACGGATTTCTGACCTCCAAAATATAGTAGTTTCAATCTAGAAATATTGTTTTAATAGTTTTTTTTCAGGAACGCGCTTGAAAGTTAGGACCCTTTAATGTCAACTTTAATTTTTGCGTATTTCACTATATCCCAATTTTTTTTAAGCGAATTGAAAAAGTTTTGCATACAATTCCAATCAGATCAATCAATTCCCATTCGTTTTTCTAAAGATAATTTCATGCAAAATAAAACTTTTAGTGAACATTTATTATTGCTTTATTTAAGGGAAGTCGAGAAACTTAAGAAATGTAAGTTGTACAATTTTTTCATCATTTGCAATTTTAAATGTCAAAATACAAAATTTAAGCAAAATCGGTCAAATAAGTCCTGAGAAATAAAAAAGAAAGTCTTTTTTTTCGAAATTTTGTCCCCTAACTTCATAATTTTTAGTGTTCATTTTTTGTGACTTAAAATTCGTAACTATGAAAGCAAAAGCAAATTTAAATCGTAGAGGAAAGAATGTTACAATAATTAATTGTGTGAAAGGTTATTCGTTGCAGGTGTATGTCAATATGTAAAAAGCTTCTGCAGGGCGAAACAGAAATCTTGGTAGAAAGTGTGCTTTCAGCTTTGCAGAGAAACAAAAACATAGGCAGACCAACAGCAGCCATGAGTGGCAATTTTTAAAAAAAATTTAAGTTAATATTCGTTTCTCGAACGCAAATTTAAAATTTGTAAATTGAAAAATAATTACAAATTTATGCTATAATTTTTTAATCTTATATTTTAAGCCGATGGACTTACTCTTTTTTTCAAATGGAGAAATTAGCAATTTGCCGGTCATAGATGTTCACTTTAAAAGCATCTTTGAAAAGAAAAAGGAATCGCAAGGAGAAATTTTTACCTTGTTTTTATTTACAATATATATTAACATCGACTCCCCTGATTAAAATAGCCCTTTTTTTGTCCGTAAAATTATACTACGTAACAATTTAAAAAAAAATTCGAATTTTACAATTTTATGGGCATAACCATTTCGAAGTTCGTTCAAAACGGGGCATGATATCTTTAGATAGAATACGTGGATGCGAAAAATGTACTTAAAACTTTATTTACAAAACATTTAAATAATTCGAAAGCCAATCGATGAATATAAAAATAACATTTTATATCAAAATATTCTTAAAATGTTTTGTTAAATGTGCATGAAATTTCAAATTTTTATTAAGGAATAACTTTTACGTTATGAGAGTAAGAAGCGTAGAAATATTTTGAAATAGCGTTTACTGATACAACTATTTTTCTTTATTACAGAAGTAATTTTTACGCTTACAATGTATGGTAAATTGCACCATACAGTACAAAATATATCGATAGCAGAAAGAAGAAAAGAATTAGATTTAAATTTACACATTAAAAGGAATCTGCACATTATAGTATCAATATTAGTGATTTTAGATTTTTAGAAACATTTATTTATTTATTATTTATTTTTTTTGAAAAATATGATGTGAGAAAAAAATGTAAAGTATAAAATTCGTTTTAATTTAAATATTTTGAATTCATTTGTTTGAGCCCCCCTGTCGGGAGAGACTTGACCCCTCGTCGGGCAGAGTCTGGCGCCATCCTTGTGCAGTCCGGTCCGGCCCGGACCAGCGTCGGGGCCTTCCCGTGGAATGCCTCAGCTGCGCGGCGGGCCCAATTTCTGCGTATAAAAGCTCTCCAGAAGGCGAATTTCTTCGAAATAAGTTTCTCGCAACACTTTTTGAGATATACAAAAACAGTAAAATGCGGGGTCACGCTGTGTACCCCTTATGGAATCTATAAATATTTCCTTTGGTAGGGAACACTAGTACCCGGTAATGTAACACCTGGTCCCATTAGAAAATTAAGGGTCAATATTAAGGTCTGATAGGAGGCATTTTTCTTAACATTGAAAAATGCACTGTTTTAGATATATATACATAGTAAAATGCAGGGTCACACTATGTACCCTATGTGAGCTCTATAATTATTTCCTTTGGTAGGGTACACTAGTGCCCCGTAATATAATACCTGGTCCATTTACAACATTAAAGGTTAATATTAAGGTCTGATATGAAGCCATTTGTTAACAATGAGAAAAGACTTTATAATGATCCATATTAACGCTTTTCGGAAGGCGAATTTCCTCAAAATAAAGTTTCTCGCAACTCTTTTTGAGATATACATACATAGAAAATTTATTTCTCTTGACAAAAGACTTTGAATTTCTCCGTATAAAAGCTCTTCACAAGGCGAATTTCTTCGAAATAAGACTTTTCGCCTCACTATTTCAGATAGACATACATTGCGAGGTCCCACCGTGTACCCCCTATGGGGTTTATAATTGATTCCTTTGGTAAGGTACACTATTACAAGGTAATATAACACCTGGTCCAATTAAAACATTAAAGGTTAATATTAAGGTCTGATGAGAGGCATTTTCTTAACAATGAGAAAAGACTTAAAATTTCTCCATATCAACGCTTTTCGGAAAGCAAATTTCTTCGAAATAGAGCTTCTCGCAACACTATTTTAGATATACAAAAACAGTAAAATGCGGGGTCACGCTGTGTACCCCCTATGAGCTCTTTAATTATTTCCTTTGGTAGGGTACACTATTACCCCGTAATATAATACCTGGTCCATTTACAACATTAAAGGTTAATATTAAGTTCTGATATGAAGCCTTTTGTTAACAATGAGAAAAGACTTAAAATTTCTCCGTATCAACGCTTTTCGGAAGGCGAATTTCTTCGAAATAGAGCTTCTCGCAACACTATTTTAGATATACAAAAAGAGTAAAAATCGGGGTCACGCTGTGTACCCCCTATGGGGTATATAATTATTTCCTTCGGTAGGGCACACTAGTACCCCGTAATATAATACCTGGTCCAATTAAAACATTAAAGGTAAATATTAAGGTCTGATAGGAGGCTTTGTTATTATTAAGAAAAGACTTAGAATTTTTCCGTATTAACGCTTTTCGGAAGGCGAATTTCTTCGAAATAAAGCTTCTCGCAACACTTTTTGAGATATACATACATAGAAAATTCATTTCTCTTTATTTCTCTCGTAAAAGCACCGCGGCTCCTGCGGTGTCCGGTGCGCCTCTGCCGGCCCTTGCAAATCCGAGGGAGAGAGTGTGATTTTCGTGCCGATCCTTAAACCATATCCGCAGCAGGTCTCCAAGGTGAACAGCCTCTAGTCGATAGAACAATGTAGGTAAGGGAAGTCAGCAAGTTCAATCCGTTACTTCGGGGTAAGGATTGGCTCTGAGGACTGCGCCCGTCGGGCTGGGGTACGAAGCGGGTGTGGCAGTGCACCGGGACTGGGCGAGACTGGCTGCAGCGATGCAGTCCGGTCCGGCCCTGACCCTTCCCGTGGAAGTCCTCAGCAGCGCGGCGGGCCCAATTTCTGTGTATAAAAGCTCTTCAGAAGGCGAATTTCTTCGAAATAAAGCTTCTCGCAACAGTTTTTGAGATATACAAAAACAGTAAAATGCGGGGTCAAGCTGTGTACCCCCTATGGGTTCTATAATTATTTCCATAGAAACAATCCTCTTTCTTCGTTAAGGAACGCATAATGGAATAAAAAATAACAAAAAATAGGTATGTAGGGGTCAATTTTCAGGACCACGTAACTCGCTTTAATATTAAGTTATAAATCTCAAACTCGGTACCAGAATAGTGTACCATGCCCCTAAGCCTTGTACCAAAGGAAATATTTATAGGTTAATTTGGAGGGGTGCAAAGGAACCTCAAAGTACATCGATCAACTGACCGGAAGAGTGTTTTGAAGCCTTGTAGTTGCACGCTCACCGTGTATACGTGGTGGAGCGGATAGCGTGATAGCAGCTGAGCAAGACGGCGCAGTTTCGAATCCCGGTGTGGACAATTTTTCTTTTTTTTTCTTTTGTAAAATTTTACATTATATTATTTATTTAATGTGTTTTTCTATATTTGAGAAGGAACTATATATGGAAAATAATTTTTTTAAGTTCGGGAAATTGAGAACAGAGCTTAAAATAAGGAAAAATCAATTAAAATTAAATTATTCATATTATTTTCAATACTTTCGATAGTTTGGCCTGCCTAGTATGTTCTCTGCATAGAAACAATCCTCTTTATTCGATAAAGAACGCATAGTGGAATAAAAAATAACAAAAAATAGGTATGTAGGAGTCAAATTTCAAGACCACGTAACTCGCTTTAATATTAAGTTATAAATCTCAAACTCGGTACCAAAATAGGGTACCATGCTCCCAACCCTTTTAATAAAGGAAATATTTATAGGTTAATTAGGAGGGGTGCAATGGACCCCCAAAATACATCGATCAACTGAACGGAGGAGTGTTTTGAAGCCATGTAGTTGCACGCTCACCGTGTATATGTGGTGGAGCGGATAGCGTGATAGCAGCTGAGCAAGACCCGGTGTGGACAATTTTTAATTTTTTTTTCTTTTGTCATTTTTACATTATATTTTTTATTTAATGTGTTTTGTTTGAGAAGGAACTATATATGGAAAATAATTTTTTTAAGTTCGGGAAATAGAGTACAGAGCTTAAAATAAGGAAAAATCAATTAAAATTAATTTATTCATATTATTTACAATACTTTCGATAGTTTGGCCTGCCTAGTATGTTCTCTGCATATAAATAATCCTCTTTCTTCGATAAAGAACGCATAATGGAATAAAAAATAACAAAAAATGGGTATGTAGAAGTCAATTTTCAAGACCCCGTAACTCGCTTTAATATTAAGTTATAAATCTCAAACTAGGTACGAAAATAGTGTACCATGCCCCCAACCCTTGTACCAAAGGAAATATTTATAGGTTAATTAGAAGGGGTGCAATGGACCCCCAAAGTACATCGTTCAACTGACCGGAAGAGTGCTTTTGAAGCCATTTAGTTGCCCGCTCACCGTGTATGCGTGTTGGAGCGGATAGCGTGATAGCAGCTGAGCAAGACGGCGCGGGTTCGAATCCCGGTTTGGACAATTTTTAATTTTTTTTCTTTTGCTAATTTTACATTATATTATTTATTTAATGTGTTTTTCTATATTTGAGAAGGAACTATATAAAGTATAAAAATTTTTTAAGTTCGGGAAAGTGAGAACGGAGCTTAAAAACAGGAAAAATCAATTAAAATTAATTTATTCATATTATTTACAATACTTTCGATAGTTTTACCTGCCTAGTATGTTCTCTGCATAGAAACAAACCTCTTTCCTCGTTAAAGAACGCATAATGGAATAAAAAATAACAAAAAATAGGTATGTACAGGTCAATTTTCAAGACCACGTATCTCGCTTTAATATTAAGTTATAAATCTCAAACTAGGTACGAAAATAGTGTACCATGCCCCCAGCCCTTGTTCCAAAGGAAATATTTTTAGGTTAATTACGAGGGGTGCAATGGACCCCCAAAGTACATCGATCAACTGACCGGAAGAGTGCTTTTGAAGTCATGTAGTTGCTCGTTCACCGTGTATGCGTGGTGGAGCGGATAGCGTGATAGCAGCTGAGCAAGACGGCGCGGGTTCGAATCCCGGTGTGGACAATTTTTAATTTTTTTTTTCTTTTATTAATTTTACATTATATTATTTATTTAATGTGTTTTTCTATATTTGAGAAGGAACTATATATGGAAAATAATTTTTTTAAGTTCGGGAAAGTGAGAACAGAGCTTAAAATAAGGAAAAATCAATTAAAATTAATTTATTTATATTATTTTCAATACTTTTTCGATAGTTTGGCCTTCCTAGTATGTTCTCTGCATAGAAACAATCATCTTTCTTCGTTAAAGAACGCATAATGGAATAAAAAATAACAAAAAATAGGTATGTAGGGGTCAATTTTCAAGACCACGTAACTCGCTTTAATATTACGTTATAAATCTCAAACTCGGTACCAAAATAGGGTACCATGCCCCCAACCCTTGAACTAAAGGAAATATTTATAGGTTAATTAGGAGGAGTGCAATGGCCCCCAAAATACATCGATCAACTGACCGTAAGAGTGTTTTGAAGCCATGCAGTTGCACGCTTACCGTGTATACGTGGTGGAGTGGATAGCCTGATAGCAGCTGAGCAAGACGGCGCGGGTACGAATCCCGGTGTGGAAAATTTGTTTTTTTTCCTTTTGTTAATTTTACATTATATTATTTATTTAATGTGTTTTTCTATATTTGAGAAGGAACTATATATGGAAAATAATTTTTTTAAGTTCGGGAAAGTGAGAACAGAGCTTAAAATAAGGAAAAATCAATTAAAATTAATTTATTCATATTATTTACAATACTTTCTATAGTTTGGCCTGCCTAGTATGTTCTCTGCATAGAAACAATCCTCTTTCTTAGTTAAAGAACGCATAATGGAATAAAAAATAACAAGAAATAGGTATGTACAGATCAATTTTCAAGACGACGTAACTCGCTTTAATATTAAGTTATAAATCTCAAACTCGGTACCAAAATAGTGTACCATGCCCCCAAGCCTTGTACCAAAGGAAATATTTATAGGTTAGTTAAGAGGGGTGCAATGGACCATCAAAGTACATCGATCAACTGACTGGAAGAGTGCTTTTGAAGTCATGTAGTTGCACGCTCACCGTGTATGCGTGGTGGAGCGGATAGTGTGATAGCAGCTGACAAAGACGGCGCGGGTTCAAATCCCGGTGTGGACAATTTTTAATTTTTTTTTCTTTTGTCAATTTTACATTATATTATTTATTTAATGTGTTTTTCTATATTTCAGAAGGAACTATATATGGAAAATAATTTTTTTAAGTTCGGGAAATTGAGAACAGAGCTTAAAATAAGGAAAAGACAATGAAAATTAATTTATTCATATTATTTACAATACTTTCGATAGTTTGGCCTGCCTAGTATGTTCTCTGCATAGAAACAAACCTCTTTCCTCGTTAAAGAACGCATAATGGAATAAAAAATAACAAAAAATAGGTATGTACAGGTCAATTTTCAAGACCACGTATCTCGCTTTAATATTAAGTTATAAATTGCAAACTAGGTACGAAAATAGTGTACCATATCCCCAGCCCTTGTACCAAAGGAAATATTTTTAGGTTAATTACGACAGGTGCAATGGACCCCCAAAGTACATCGATCAACTGACCGGAAGAGTGCTTTTGAAGCCATGTAGTTGCTCGTTCACCGTGTATGCGTGGTAGAGCGGATAGCGTGATAGCAGCTGAGCAAGACAGCGAGGGTTCGAATCCCGGTGTGGACAATTTTTAATTTTTTTTTCTTTTATTAATTTTACATTTTATTATTTATTTAATGTGTTTTTCTATATTTGAGAAGGAACTATATATGGAAAATAATTTTTTTAAGTTCGGGAAAGTGAGAACTGAGCTTAAAATAAGGAAAAATCAATTAAAATTAATTTATTTAAATTATTTTCAATACTTTTTCGATAGTTTGGCCTTCCTAGTATGTTCTCTGCATAGAAACAATCATCTTTCTTCGTTAAAGAACGCATAATGGAATAAAAAATAACAAAAAATAGGTATGTACAGGTCAATTTTCAAGACCACGTATCTCGCTTTAATACTAAGTTATAAATCTCAAACTAGGTACGAAAATAGTGTACCATGCCCCCAGCCCTTGTACCAAAGGAAATATTTATAGGTTAATTAGGAGGTGTGCAATGGACCCCCAAAATACATCGATCAACTGACCGGAAGAGTGCTTTTCAAGCCATGTAGTTGCTCGTTCACCGTGTATGCGTGGTGGAGCGGATAGCGTGATAGCAGCTGAGCAAGACGGCGCGGGTTCGAATCCCGGTGTGGACAATTTTTAATTTTTTTTTCTTTTGTTAATTTTACATTATATTATTTATTTAATGTGTTTTTCTATATTTGGAAAATAATTTTTTTAAGTTCGGGAAATAGAGAACAGAGCTTAAAATAAGGAAAAATAAATTAAAATTAATTTATTCATATTTTTTACAGTACTTTCGATAGTTTGGCCAGCCTAGTATGTTCTCTGCATAGAAACAAACCTCTTTCCTCGTTAAAGAACGCATAATGGAATAAAAAATAACAAAAAATAGGTATGTACAGGTCAATTTTCAAGACCACGTATCTCGCTTTAATATTAAGTTATAAATCTCAAACTAGGTACGAAAATAGTGTACCATGCCCCCAGCCCTTGTACCAAAGGAAATATTTATAGGTTAATTAGGAGGTGTGCAATGGACCCCCAAAATACATCGATCAACTGACCGGAAGAGTTCTTTTCAAGCCATGTAGTTGCACGCTCACCGTGTATGCGTGGTGGAGCGGATAGCGTGATAGCAGCTGAGCAAGACGGCGCGGGTTCGAATCCCGGTGTGGACAATTTTTAATTTTTTTTTCTTTTATTAATTTTACATTTTATTATTTATTTAATGTGTTTTTCTATATTTGAGAAGGAACTATATATGGAAAATAATTTTTTTAAGTTCGGGAAAGTGAGAACTGAGCTTAAAATAAGGAAAAATCAATTAAAATTAATTTATTTATATTATTTTCAATACTTTTTCGATAGTTTGGCCTTCCTAGTATGTTCTCTGCATAGAAACAATCATCTTTCTTCGTTAAAGAACGCATAATGGAATAAAAAATAACAAAAAATAGGTATGTACAGGTCAATTTTCAAGACCACGTAACTCGCTCTAATATTACGTTATAAATCTCAAACTAGGTACGAAAATAGTGTACTATGCCCCCAACCCTTGTACCAAAGGAAATATTTATAGGTTAATTAGGAGGTGTGCAATGGACCCCCAAAATACATCGATCAACTGACCGGAAGAGTGCTTTTCAAGCCAAGTAGTTGCTCGTTCACCGTGTATGCGTGGTGGAGCGGATAGCGTGATAGCAGCTGAGCAAGACGGCGCGGGTTCGAATCCCGGTGTGGACAATTTTTAATTTTTTTTTCTTTTGTTAATTTTACATTATATTATTTATTTAATGTGTTTTTCTATATTTGGAAAATAATTTTTTTAAGTTCGGGAAATAGAGAACAGAGCTTAAAATAAGGAAAAATAAATTAAAATTAATTTATTCATATTATTTACAGTACTTTCGATAGTTTGGCCAGCCTAGTATGTTCTCTGCATAGAAACAAACCTCTTTCCTCTTTAAAGAACGCATAATGGAATAAAAAATAACAAAAAATAGGTATGTACAGGTCACTTTTCAAGACCACGTATCTCGCTTTAATATTAAGTTATAAATCTCAAACTAGGTACGAAAATAGTGTACTATGCCCCCAGCCCTTGTACCAAAGGAAATATTTTTAGGTTAATTACGAGGGGTGCAATGGACCCCCAAAATACATCGATCAACTGACCGGAAGAGTGCTTTTGAAGCCATGTAGTTGCTCGTTCACCGTGTATGCGTGGTGGAGCGGATAGCGTGATAGCAGCTGAGCAAGACGGCGCGGGTTCGAATCCCGGTGTGGACAATTTTTAATTTTTATTTCTTTTATTAATTTTACATTATATTATTTATTTAATGTGTTTTTCTATATTTGAGAAGGAACTATATATGGAAAATAATTTTTTTCAGTTCGGGAAATAGAGAACAGAGCTTAAAATAAGGAAAAATCAATTAAAATTAATTTATTCATATTATTTACAATACTTTCGATAGTTTGGCCAGCCTAGTATGTTCTCTGCATAGAAACAAACCTCTTTCCTCGTTAAAGAACGCATAATGGAATAAAAAATAACAAAAAATAGGTATGTACAGGTCAATTTTCAAGACCACGTATCTCGCTTTAATTTTAAGTTATAAATCTCAAACTAGGTACGAAAATAGTGTACCATGCCCCCAGCCCTTGTACCAAAGGAAATATTTATAGGTTAATTAGGAGGTGTGCAATGGACCCCCAAAATACATCGATCAACTGACCGGAAGAGTTCTTTTCAAGCCATGTAGTTGCACGCTCACCGTGTATGCGTGGTGGAGCGGATAGCGTGATAGCAGCTGAGCAAGACGGCGCGGGTTCGAATCCCGGTGTGGACAATTTTTAATTTTTTTTTCTTTTGTTAATTTAACATTATATTATTTATTTAATGTGTTTTTCTATATTTGAGAAGGAGCTATATTTGGAAAATAATTTTTTTAAGTTCGGGAAATAGAGAACAGAGCTTAAAATAAGGAAAAATAAATTAAAATTAATTTATTCATGTTATTTACAGTACTTTCGATAGTTTGGCCAGCCTAGTATGTTCTCTGCATAGAAACAAACCTCTTTCCTCGTTAAAGAACGCATAATGGAATAAAAAATAACAAAAAATAGGTATGTACAGGTCACTTTTCAAAACCACGTATCTCGCTTTAATATTAAGTTATAAATCTCAAACTAGGTACGAAAATAGTGTACTATGCCCCCAGCCCTTGTACCAAAGGAAATATTTTTAGGTTAATAACGAGGGGTGCAATGGACCCCCAAAGTACATCGATCAACTGACCGGAAGAGTGCTTTTGAAGCCATGTAGTTGCTCGTTCACCGTGTATGCGTGGTGTAGCGGATAGCGTGATAGCAGCTGAACAAGACGGCGCGGGTTCGAATCCCGGTTTGGACAATTTTTAATTTTTATTTCTTTTATTAATTTTACATTATATTATTTATTTAATGTGTTTTTCTATATTTGAGAAGGAACTATATATGGAAAATAATTTTTTTCAGTTCGGGAAATAGAGAACAGAGCTTAAAATAAGGAAAAATCAATTAAAATTAATTTATTCATATTATTTACAATACTTTCGATAGTTTGGCCAGCCTAGTATGTTCTCTGCATAGAAACAAACCTCTTTCCTCGTTAAAGAACGCATAATGGAATAAAAAATAACAAAAAATAGGTATGTACAGGTCAATTTTCAAGACCACGTATCTCGCTTTAATATTAAGTTATAAATCTCAAACTAGGTACGAAAATAGTGTACCATGCCCCCAGCCCTTGTACCAAAGGAAATATTTTTAGGTTAATTACGAGGGGTGCAATGGATCCCCAAAGTACATCGATCATCTGACCGGAAGAGTGCTTTTGAAGCCATGTAGTTGCTCGTTCACCGTGTATGCGTGGTGGAGCGGATAGCGTGATAGCAGCTGAGCAAGACGGCGAGGGTTCGAATCCCGGTGTGGACAGTTTTTAATTTTTTTTTCTTTTATTAATTTTACATTATATTATTTATTTAATGTGTTTTTCTATATTTGAGAAGGAACTATATATGGAAAATAATTTTTTTAAGTTCGGGAAAGTGAGAACAGAGCTTAAAATAAGGAAAAATCAATTAAAATTAATTTATTTATATTATTTTCAATACTTTTTCGATAGTTTGGCCTTCCTAGTATGTTCTCTGCATAGAAACAATCATCTTTCTTCGTTAAAGAACGCATAATGGAATAAAAAATAACAAAAAATAGGTATGTACTGGTCAATATTCAAGACCACGTAACTCGCTTTAATATTACGTTATAAATCTCAAACTAGGTACGAAAATAGTGTACTATGCCCCCAACCCTTGTACCAAAGGAAATATTTATAGGTTAATTAGGAGGTGTGCAATGGACCCCCAAAATACATCGATCAACTGACCGGAAGAGTGCTTTTCAAGCCAAGTAGTTGCTCGTTCACCGTGTATGCGTGGTGGAGCGGATAGCGTGATAGCAGCTGAGCAAGACGGCGCGGGTTCGAATCCCGGTGTGGACAATTTTTAATTTTTTTTTCTTTTGTTAATTTTACATTATATTATTTATTTAATGTGTTTTTCTATATTTGGAAAATAATTTTTTTAAGTTCGGGAAATAGAGAACAGAGCTTAAAATAAGGAAAAATAAATTAAAATTAATTTATTCATATTATTTACAGTACTTTCGATAGTTTGGCCAGCCTAGTATGTTCTCTGCATAGAAACAAACCTCTTTCCTCTTTAAAGAACGCATAATGGAATAAAAAATAACAAAAAATAGGTATGTACAGGTCACTTTTCAAGACCACGTATCTCGCTTTAATATTAAGTTATAAATCTCAAACTAGGTACGAAAATAGTGTACTATGCCCCCAGCCCTTGTACCAAAGGAAATATTTTTAGGTTAATTACGAGGGGTGCAATGGACCCCCAAAATACATCGATCAACTGACCGGAAGAGTGCTTTTGAAGCCATGTAGTTGCTCGTTCACCGTGTATGCGTGGTGGAGCGGATAGCGTGATAGCAGCTGAGCAAGACGGCGCGGGTTCGAATCCCGGTGTGGACAATTTTTAATTTTTATTTCTTTTATTAATTTTACATTATATTATTTATTTAATGTGTTTTTCTATATTTGAGAAGGAACTATATATGGAAAATAATTTTTTTCAGTTCGGGAAATAGAGAACAGAGCTTAAAATAAGGAAAAATCAATTAAAATTAATTTATTCATATTATTTACAATACTTTCGATAGTTTGGCCAGCCTAGTATGTTCTCTGCATAGAAACAAACCTCTTTCCTCGTTAAAGAACGCATAATGGAATAAAAAATAACAAAAAATAGGTATGTACAGGTCAATTTTCAAGACCACGTATCTCGCTTTAATTTTAAGTTATAAATCTCAAACTAGGTACGAAAATAGTGTACCATGCCCCCAGCCCTTGTACCAAAGGAAATATTTATAGGTTAATTAGGAGGTGTGCAATGGACCCCCAAAATACATCGATCAACTGACCGGAAGAGTTCTTTTCAAGCCATGTAGTTGCACGCTCACCGTGTATGCGTGGTGGAGCGGATAGCGTGATAGCAGCTGAGCAAGACGGCGCGGGTTCGAATCCCGGTGTGGACAATTTTTAATTTTTTTTTCTTTTGTTAATTTAACATTATATTATTTATTTAATGTGTTTTTCTATATTTGAGAAGGAGCTATATTTGGAAAATAATTTTTTTAAGTTCGGGAAATAGAGAACAGAGCTTAAAATAAGGAAAAATAAATTAAAATTAATTTATTCATGTTATTTACAGTACTTTCGATAGTTTGGCCAGCCTAGTATGTTCTCTGCATAGAAACAAACCTCTTTCCTCGTTAAAGAACGCATAATGGAATAAAAAATAACAAAAAATAGGTATGTACAGGTCACTTTTCAAGACCACGTATCTCGCTTTAATATTAAGTTATAAATCTCAAACTAGGTACGAAAATAGTGTACTATGCCCCCAGCCCTTGTACCAAAGGAAATATTTTTAGGTTAATAACGAGGGGTGCAATGGACCCCCAAAGTACATCGATCAACTGACCGGAAGAGTGCTTTTGAAGCCATGTAGTTGCTCGTTCACCGTGTATGCGTGGTGTAGCGGATAGCGTGATAGCAGCTGAACAAGACGGCGCGGGTTCGAATCCCGGTTTGGACAATTTTTAATTTTTATTTCTTTTATTAATTTTACATTATATTATTTATTTAATGTGTTTTTCTATATTTGAGAAGGAACTATATATGGAAAATAATTTTTTTCAGTTCGGGAAATAGAGAACAGAGCTTAAAATAAGGAAAAATCAATTAAAATTAATTTATTCATATTATTTACAATACTTTCGATAGTTTGGCCAGCCTAGTATGTTCTCTGCATAGAAACAAACCTCTTTCCTCGTTAAAGAACGCATAATGGAATAAAAAATAACAAAAAATAGGTATGTACAGGTCAATTTTCAAGACCACGTATCTCGCTTTAATATTAAGTTATAAATCTCAAACTAGGTACGAAAATAGTGTACCATGCCCCCAGCCCTTGTACCAAAGGAAATATTTTTAGGTTAATTACGAGGGGTGCAATGGATCCCCAAAGTACATCGATCATCTGACCGGAAGAGTGCTTTTGAAGCCATGTAGTTGCTCGTTCACCGTGTATGCGTGGTGGAGCGGATAGCGTGATAGCAGCTGAGCAAGACGGCGAGGGTTCGAATCCCGGTGTGGACAGTTTTTAATTTTTTTTTCTTTTATTAATTTTACATTATATTATTTATTTAATGTGTTTTTCTATATTTGAGAAGGAACTATATATGGAAAATAATTTTTTTAAGTTCGGGAAAGTGAGAACAGAGCTTAAAATAAGGAAAAATCAATTAAAATTAATTTATTTATATTATTTTCAATACTTTTTCGATAGTTTGGCCTTCCTAGTATGTTCTCTGCATAGAAACAATCATCTTTCTTCGTTAAAGAACGCATAATGGAATAAAAAATAACAAAAAATAGGTATGTACTGGTCAATTTTCAAGACCACGTAACTCGCTTTAATATTACGTTATAAATCTCAAACTAGGTACGAAAATAGTGTACTATGCCCCCAACCCTTGTACCAAAGGAAATATTTATAGGTTAATTAGGAGGTGTGCAATGGACCCCCAAAATACATCGATCAACTGACCGGAAGAGTGCTTTTCAAGCCATGTAGTTGCACGCTCACCGTGTATGCGTGGTGGAGCGGATAGCGTGATAGCAGCTGAGCAAGACGGCGCGGGTTCGAATCCCGGTGTGGACAATTTTTAATTTTTTTTCTTTTGTTTTTTTTACATTATATTATTTATTTAATGTGTTTTTCTATATTTGAGAAGGAGCTAT
Organism: Parasteatoda lunata; assembly: GCA_949128135.1. Lineage (NCBI taxonomy): Eukaryota > Metazoa > Arthropoda > Arachnida > Araneae > Theridiidae > Parasteatoda > Parasteatoda lunata. The sequence goes on from OX421971.1 coordinate 3,324,495, forward strand.
ATTTGGAAAATAATTTTTTTAAGTTCGGGAAATAGAGAACAGAGCTTAAAATAAGGAAAAATAAATTAAAATTAATTTATTCATATTATTTACAGTACTTTCGATAGTTTGGCCAGCCTAGTATGTTCTCTGCATAGAAACAAACCTCTTTCCTCGTTAAAGAACGCATAATGGAATAAAAAATAACAAAAAATAGGTATGTACAGGTCACTTTTCAAGACCACGTATCTCGCTTTAATATTAAGTTATAAATCTCAAACTAGGTACGAAAATAGTGTACTATGCCCCCAGCCCTTGTACCAAAGGAAATATTTTTAGGTTAATTACGAGGGGTGCAATGGACCCCCAAAGTACATCGATCAACTGACCGGAAGAGTGCTTTTGAAGCCATGTAGTTGCTCGTTCACCGTGTATGCGTGGTGGAGCGGATAGCGTGATAGCAGCTGAGCAAGACGGCGCGGGTTCGAATCCCGGTGTGGACAATTTTTAATTTTTATTTCTTTTATTAATTTTACATTATATTATTTATTTAATGTGTTTTTCTATATTTGAGAAGGAACTATATATGGAAAGAAATTTTTTTCAGTTCGGGAAATAGAGAACAGAGCTTAAAATAAGGAAAAATCAATTAAAATTAATTTATTCATATTATTTACAATACTTTCGATAGTTTGGCCAGCCTAGTATGTTCTATGCATAGAAACAATCCTCTTTATTCGATAAAGAACGCATAATGCAATAAAAAATAACAAAAAAAGGTATGTAGGAGTTAAATTTCAAGACCACGTAACTCGCTTTAATATTAAGTTATAAATCTCAAACTCGGTACCGAAATAGGGTACCAAGCCCCCAGCCCTTGTACCAAAGGAAATATTTTTAGGTTAATTACGAGGGGTGCAATGGACCCCCAAAATACATCGATCAACTGACCGGAAGAGTGCTTCTGAAGCCATGTAGTTGCTCGTTCACCGTGTATGCGTGGTGGAGCGGATAGCGTGATAGCAGCTGAGCAAGACGGCGCGGGTTCGAATCCCGGTGTGGACAATTTTTAATTTTTTTTGCTTTTATTAATTTTACATTATATTATTTATTTAATGTGTTTTTCTATATTTGAGAAGGAACTATATATGGAAAATAATTTTTTAAGTTCGGGAAAGTGAGAAGAGAGCTTAAAATAAGGAAAAAGCAATTAAAATTAATTTATTTATATTATTTTCAATACTTTTTCGATAGTTTGGCCTTCCTAGTATGTTCTCTGCATATAAATAATACTCTTTCTTCGATAAAGAACGCATAATGGAATAAAAAATAACAAAAAATAGGTATGTAGGGGTCAATTTTCAAGACCACGTAACTCGCTTTAATATTAAGTTATAAATCTCAAACTCGGTACCAAAATAGGGTACCATGCCCCCAACCCTTGAACTAAAGGAAATATTTATAGGTTAATTAGGAGGAGTGCAATGGCCCCCAAAGTACATCGATCAACTGACCGTAAGAGTGTTTTGAAGCCAAGCAGTTGCACGCTTACCGTGTATACGTGGTGGAGTGGATAGCCTGATAGCAGCTGAGCAAGACGGCGCGGGTACGAATCCCGGTGTGGACAATTTTTAATTTTTTTTTTCTATTGTCAATTTTACATTATATTATTTATTTAATGTGTTTTTCTATATTTCAGAAGGAACTATATATGGAAAATAATTTTTTTAATTTCGGGAAATTGAGAACAGAGCTTAAAATAAGGAAAAAACAATGAAAATTAATTTATTCATATTATTTACAATATTTTCGATAGCTTGGCCTGCCTAGTATGTTCTCTGCATAGAAACAATCCTCTTTATTCGATAAAGAACGCATAATGGAATAAAAAATAACAAAAAATAGGTATGTAGAAGTCAATTTTCAAGACCACGTAACTCGCTTTAATATTAAGTTATAAATCTCAAACTAGGTACGAAAATAGTGTGCCATGCCGTCAACCCTTGTACAGAAGGAAATATTTATAGGTTAATTAGGAGAGGTGCAATGGTCCCCCAAAGTACATCGATCAACTGACCGGAAGAGTGCTTTTGAAGCCATTTAGTTGCCCGCTCACCGTGTATGCGTGGTGGAGCGGATAGCGTGATAGCAGCTGAGCAAGACGGCGAGGGTTCGAATCCCGGTGTGGACAGTTTTTAATTTTTTTTTCTTTTATTAATTTTACATTATATTATTTATTTAATGTGTTTTTCTATATTTGAGAAGGAACTATATATGGAAAATAATTTTTTTAAGTTCGGGAAAGTGAGAACAGAGCTTAAAATAAGGAAAAATCAATTAAAATTAATTTATTTATATTATTTTCAATACTTTTTCGATAGTTTGGCCTTCCTAGTATGTTCTCTGCATAGAAACAATCATCTTTCTTCGTTAAAGAACGCATAATGGAATAAAAAATAACAAAAAATAGGTATGTACTGGTCAATTTTCAAGACCACGTAACTCGCTTTAATATTACGTTATAAATCTCAAACTAGGTACGAAAATAGTGTACTATGCCCCCAACCCTTGTACCAAAGGAAATATTTATAGGTTAATTAGGAGGTGTGCAATGGACCCCCAAAATACATCGATCAACTGACCGGAAGAGTGCTTTTCAAGCCATGTAGTTGCACGCTCACCGTGTATGCGTGGTGGAGCGGATAGCGTGATAGCAGCTGAGCAAGACGGCGCGGGTTCGAATCCCGGTGTGGACAATTTTTAATTTTTTTTCTTTTGTTTTTTTTACATTATATTATTTATTTAATGTGTTTTTCTATATTTGAGAAGGAGCTATATTTGGAAAATAATTTTTTTAAGTTCGGGAAATAGAGAACAGAGCTTAAAATAAGGAAAAATAAATTAAAATTAATTTATTCATATTATTTACAGTACTTTCGATAGTTTGGCCAGCCTAGTATGTTCTCTGCATAGAAACAAACCTCTTTCCTCGTTAAAGAACGCATAATGGAATAAAAAATAACAAAAAATAGGTATGTACAGGTCACTTTTCAAGACCACGTATCTCGCTTTAATATTAAGTTATAAATCTCAAACTAGGTACGAAAATAGTGTACTATGCCCCCAGCCCTTGTACCAAAGGAAATATTTTTAGGTTAATTACGAGGGGTGCAATGGACCCCCAAAGTACATCGATCAACTGACCGGAAGAGTGCTTTTGAAGCCATGTAGTTGCTCGTTCACCGTGTATGCGTGGTGGAGCGGATAGCGTGATAGCAGCTGAGCAAGACGGCGCGGGTTCGAATCCCGGTGTGGACAATTTTTAATTTTTATTTCTTTTATTAATTTTACATTATATTATTTATTTAATGTGTTTTTCTATATTTGAGAAGGAACTATATATGGAAAGAAATTTTTTTCAGTTCGGGAAATAGAGAACAGAGCTTAAAATAAGGAAAAATCAATTAAAATTAATTTATTCATATTATTTACAATACTTTCGATAGTTTGGCCAGCCTAGTATGTTCTATGCATAGAAACAATCCTCTTTATTCGATAAAGAACGCATAATGCAATAAAAAATAACAAAAAAAGGTATGTAGGAGTTAAATTTCAAGACCACGTAACTCGCTTTAATATTAAGTTATAAATCTCAAACTCGGTACCGAAATAGGGTACCAAGCCCCCAGCCCTTGTACCAAAGGAAATATTTTTAGGTTAATTACGAGGGGTGCAATGGACCCCCAAAATACATCGATCAACTGACCGGAAGAGTGCTTCTGAAGCCATGTAGTTGCTCGTTCACCGTGTATGCGTGGTGGAGCGGATAGCGTGATAGCAGCTGAGCAAGACGGCGCGGGTTCGAATCCCGGTGTGGACAATTTTTAATTTTTTTTGCTTTTATTAATTTTACATTATATTATTTATTTAATGTGTTTTTCTATATTTGAGAAGGAACTATATATGGAAAATAATTTTTTAAGTTCGGGAAAGTGAGAAGAGAGCTTAAAATAAGGAAAAAGCAATTAAAATTAATTTATTTATATTATTTTCAATACTTTTTCGATAGTTTGGCCTTCCTAGTATGTTCTCTGCATATAAATAATACTCTTTCTTCGATAAAGAACGCATAATGGAATAAAAAATAACAAAAAATAGGTATGTAGGGGTCAATTTTCAAGACCACGTAACTCGCTTTAATATTAAGTTATAAATCTCAAACTCGGTACCAAAATAGGGTACCATGCCCCCAACCCTTGAACTAAAGGAAATATTTATAGGTTAATTAGGAGGAGTGCAATGGCCCCCAAAGTACATCGATCAACTGACCGTAAGAGTGTTTTGAAGCCAAGCAGTTGCACGCTTACCGTGTATACGTGGTGGAGTGGATAGCCTGATAGCAGCTGAGCAAGACGGCGCGGGTACGAATCCCGGTGTGGACAATTTTTAATTTTTTTTTTCTATTGTCAATTTTACATTATATTATTTATTTAATGTGTTTTTCTATATTTCAGAAGGAACTATATATGGAAAATAATTTTTTTAATTTCGGGAAATTGAGAACAGAGCTTAAAATAAGGAAAAAACAATGAAAATTAATTTATTCATATTATTTACAATATTTTCGATAGCTTGGCCTGCCTAGTATGTTCTCTGCATAGAAACAATCCTCTTTATTCGATAAAGAACGCATAATGGAATAAAAAATAACAAAAAATAGGTATGTAGAAGTCAATTTTCAAGACCACGTAACTCGCTTTAATATTAAGTTATAAATCTCAAACTAGGTACGAAAATAGTGTGCCATGCCGTCAACCCTTGTACAGAAGGAAATATTTATAGGTTAATTAGGAGAGGTGCAATGGTCCCCCAAAGTACATCGATCAACTGACCGGAAGAGTGCTTTTGAAGCCATTTAGTTGCCCGCTCACCGTGTATGCGTGGTGGAGCGGATAGCGTGATAGCAACTGAGCAAGACGGCGCGGGTTCGAATACCGTAGTGAACAATTTTTAATTTTTTTTTCTTTTTTTAATTTTACATTATATTATTTATTTAATGTGTTTTTCTATATTTGAGAAGGAACTATATATGGAAAATAATTTTTTTAAGTTCGGGAAAGTGAGAACAGAGCTTAAAATAAGGAAAAATCAATTAAATTTAATTTATTTATATTATTTTCAATACTTTTTCGTTAGTTTGGCCTTCCTAGTATGTTCTCTGCATAGAAACAATTCTCTTTATTCGATAAAGAACGCATAATGGAATAAAAAATAACAAAAAAAGGTATGTAGGAGTCAAATTTCAAGACCACGTATCTCGCTTTAATATTAAGTTATAAATCTCAAACTAGGTACGAAAATAGTGTACCCTGCCCCCAGCCCTTGTACCAAAGGAAATATTTTTAGGTTAATTACGAGGGGTGCAATGGACCCCCAAAATACATCGATCAACTGACCGGAAGAGTGCTTTTGAAGCCATGTAGTTGCTCGTTCACCGTGTATGCGTGGTGGAGCGGATAGCGTGATAGCAGCTGAGCAAGACGGCGCGGGTTCGAATCCCGGTGTGGACAATTTTTAATTTTTTTTTCTTTTATTAATTTTACATTATATTATTTATTTAATGTGTTTTTCTATATTTGAGAAGGAACTATATATGGAAAATAATTTTTTAAGTTCGGAAAAGTGAGAAGAGAGCTTAAAATAAGGAAAAAGCAATTAAAATTAATTTATTTATATTATTTTCAATACTTTTTCGATAGTTTGGCCTTCCTAGTATGTTCTCTGCATATAAATAATCCTCTTTCTTCGATAAAGAACGCATAATGGAATAAAAAATAACAAAAAATAGGTATGTAGGGGTCAATTTTCAAGACCACGTAACTCGCTTTAATATTAAGTTATAAATCTCAAACTCGGTACCAAAATAGGGTACCATGCCCCCAACCCTTGAACTAAAGGAAATATTTATAGGTTAATTAGGAGGAGTGCAATGGCCCCCAAACTACATCGATCAACTGACCGTAAGAGTGTTTTGAAGCCAAGCAGTTGCACGCTTACCGTGTATACGTGGTGGAGTGGATAGCCTGATAGCAGCTGAGCAAGACGGCGCGGGTACGAATCCCGGTGTGGACAATTTTTAATTTTTTTTTTCTTTTGTCAATTTTACATTATATTATTTATTTAATGTGTTTTTCTATATTTCAGAAGGAACTATATATGGAAAATAATTTTTTTAATTTCGGGAAATTGAGAACAGAGCTTAAAATAAGGAAAAAACAATGAAAATTAATTTATTCATATTATTTACAATATTTTCGATAGCTTGGCCTGCCTAGTATGTTCTCTGCATAGAAACAATCCTCTTTATTCGATAAAGAACGCATAATGGAATAAAAAATAACAAAAAATAGGTATGTAGAAGTCAATTTTCAAGACCACGTAACTCGCTTTAATATTAAGTTATAAATCTCAAACTAGGTACGAAAATAGTGTGCCATGCCGTCAACCCTTGTACAAAAGGAAATATTTATAGGTTAATTAGGAGAGGTGCAATGGACCCCCAAAATACATCGATCAACTGACCGGAAGAGTGCTTTTGAAGCCATTTAGTTGCCCGCTCGCCGTGTATGCGTGGTGGAGCGGATAGCGTGATAGCAGCTGAGCAAGACGGCGCGGGTTCGAATACCGTAATGAACAATTTTTAATTTTTTTTTCTTTTTTTAATTTTACATTATATTATTTATTTAATGTGTTTTTCTATATTTGAGAAGGAACTATATATGGAAAATAATTTTTTTAAGTTCGGGAAAGTGAGAACAGAGCTTAAAATAAGGAAAAATCAATTAAATTTAATTTATTTATATTATTTTCAATACTTTTTCGATAGTTTGGCCTTCCTAGTATGTTCTCTGCATAGAAACAATTCTCTTTATTCGATAAAGAACGCATAATGGAATAAAAAATAACAAAAAAAAGGTATGTAGGAGTCAAATTTCAAGACCACGTAACTCGCTTTAATATTAAGTTATAAATCTCAAACTCGGTACCAAAATAAGGTACCATGCCCCCAACCCTTGTACTAAAGGAAATATTTATAGGTTAATTAGGGGGGGTGCAATGGACCCCCAAAGTACATCGATCAACTGACCGGAAGATTGTTTTGAAGCCATGTATTTGCACGCTCACCGTGTATACGTGGTGGAGCGGATAGCGTGATAACAGCTGAGCAAGACGGCGCGGTGTCGAATCCCGGTGTGGGAAATTTTTAATTTTTTTTTCTTTTGTTAATTTTACATTATATTATTTATTTAATGTGTTTTCCTATATTTGAGAAGGAACTATATAATTTTTTTTTTTTTTTAAGTTCGGGAAAGTGAGAACAGAGCTTAAAATAAGGAAAAATCAATCAAAATTAATTTATTCATATTATTTACAATACTTTCGATAGTTTGGCCTGCCTAGTATGTTCTCTGCATAGAAACAATCATCTTTCTTCGTTAAAGAACGCATAATGGAATAAAAAATAACAAAAAATAGGTATGTACAGGTCAATTTTCAAGACCACGTAACTCGCTTTAATATTAAGTTATTAATCTCAAACTTGGTACCAAAATAGGGTAAAATGCCCCCAACTATTGTACTAAAGGAAATATTTATAGGTTAATTAGGAGGGGTGCAATGGACCCCCAAAGTACATCGATCAACTGACCGGAGGAGTGTTTTGAAACCATGTAGTTGCACGCTCACTGTGTATACGTGGTGGAGCGGATAGCGTGATAGCAGCTGAGCAAGACGTCGCGGATTCGAATCCCCGGTGTGAACATTTTTTAATTTTTTTTTTCTTTTGTTAATTTTACATTATATTATTTATTTAATGTGTTTTTCTATATTTGAGAAGAAACTATATATGGAAAATAATTTTTTTAATTTCGGGAAATAGAGAAGAGAGCTTAAAATAATGAAAAATCAATTAAAATTAATTTATTCATATTATTTACAATAATTTCAATAGTTTGGCCTGCCTAGTATGTTCTCTGCATAGAAACAGACCTCTTTCCTCGTTAAAGAACGCATAATGGAATAAAAAATAACAAAATAAAGGTATTTACAGGTCAATTTTCACGACCACGTAACTCGCTTTAATATTAAGTTATAAATCTCAAACTAGGTACGAAAATTGTGTACCATGACCCCAATCCTTGTACCAAAGGAAATATTCATAGGTTAATTAGGAGGGGTGCAATGTCCCCCTAAGTACATCGATCAACTGACCGGAAGAGTGCTTTTGAAGCCATGTAGTTGAACGCTCACCGTGAATGCGTGGTGGACCGGATAGCGTGATAGCAGCTGAGCAAGACGGCGCGGGTTCGAATCCCGGTGTCGACAATTTTTAATTTTTTTTTCTTTTGTTAATTTTACATTATATTATTTATTTAATGTGTTTTTCTATATTTGAGAAGGAACTATATATGGAAAATAATTTTTTTAAGTTCGGGAAAGTGAGAACATAGCTTAAAATAAGGAAAAATCAATTAAAATTAATTTATTCATATTATTTTCAATACTTTCGATGATTTGGCCTTCCTAGTATGTTCTCTGCGTAGAAACAATCATCTTTCTTCGTTAAAGAACGCATAATGGAATAAAAAATAACAAAAAATAGGTATGTAGGAGTCAATTTTCAAGACCACGTAACTCGCTTTAATATTAAGTTATAAATCTCAAACTAGGTACGAAAATAGTGTGCCATGCCGTCAACCCTTGTACAAAAGGAAATATTTATAGGTTAATTAGGAGAGGTGCAATGGACCCCCAAAATACATCGATCAACTGACCGGAAGAGTGCTTTTGAAGCCATTTAGTTGCCCGCTCGCCGTGTATGCGTGGTGGAGCGGATAGCGTGATAGCAGCTGAGCAAGACGGCGCGGGTTCGAATACCGTAATGAACAATTTTTAATTTTTTTTTCTTTTTTTAATTTTACATTATATTATTTATTTAATGTGTTTTTCTATATTTGAGAAGGAACTATATATGGAAAATAATTTTTTTAAGTTCGGGAAAGTGAGAACAGAGCTTAAAATAAGGAAAAATCAATTAAATTTAATTTATTTATATTATTTTCAATACTTTTTCGATAGTTTGGCCTTCCTAGTATGTTCTCTGCATAGAAACAATTCTCTTTATTCGATAAAGAACGCATAATGGAATAAAAAATAACAAAAAAAAGGTATGTAGGAGTCAAATTTCAAGACCACGTAACTCGCTTTAATATTAAGTTATAAATCTCAAACTCGGTACCAAAATAAGGTACCATGCCCCCAACCCTTGTACTAAAGGAAATATTTATAGGTTAATTAGGGGGGGTGCAATGGACCCCCAAAGTACATCGATCAACTGACCGGAAGATTGTTTTGAAGCCATGTATTTGCACGCTCACCGTGTATACGTGGTGGAGCGGATAGCGTGATAACAGCTGAGCAAGACGGCGCGGTGTCGAATCCCGGTGTGGGAAATTTTTAATTTTTTTTTCTTTTGTTAATTTTACATTATATTATTTATTTAATGTGTTTTCCTATATTTGAGAAGGAACTATATAATTTTTTTTTTTTTTTTAAGTTCGGGAAAGTGAGAACAGAGCTTAAAATAAGGAAAAATCAATCAAAATTAATTTATTCATATTATTTACAATACTTTCGATAGTTTGGCCTGCCTAGTATGTTCTCTGCATAGAAACAATCATCTTTCTTCGTTAAAGAACGCATAATGGAATAAAAAATAACAAAAAATAGGTATGTACAGGTCAATTTTCAAGACCACGTAACTCGCTTTAATATTAAGTTATTAATCTCAAACTTGGTACCAAAATAGGGTAAAATGCCCCCAACTATTGTACTAAAGGAAATATTTATAGGTTAATTAGGAGGGGTGCAATGGACCCCCAAAGTACATCGATCAACTGACCGGAGGAGTGTTTTGAAACCATGTAGTTGCACGCTCACTGTGTATACGTGGTGGAGCGGATAGCGTGATAGCAGCTGAGCAAGACGTCGCGGATTCGAATCCCCGGTGTGAACATTTTTTAATTTTTTTTTTCTTTTGTTAATTTTACATTATATTATTTATTTAATGTGTTTTTCTATATTTGAGAAGAAACTATATATGGAAAATAATTTTTTTAATTTCGGGAAATAGAGAAGAGAGCTTAAAATAATGAAAAATCAATTAAAATTAATTTATTCATATTATTTACAATAATTTCAATAGTTTGGCCTGCCTAGTATGTTCTCTGCATAGAAACAGACCTCTTTCCTCGTTAAAGAACGCATAATGGAATAAAAAATAACAAAATAAAGGTATTTACAGGTCAATTTTCACGACCACGTAACTCGCTTTAATATTAAGTTATAAATCTCAAACTAGGTACGAAAATTGTGTACCATGACCCCAATCCTTGTACCAAAGGAAATATTCATAGGTTAATTAGGAGGGGTGCAATGTCCCCCTAAGTACATCGATCAACTGACCGGAAGAGTGCTTTTGAAGCCATGTAGTTGAACGCTCACCGTGAATGCGTGGTGGACCGGATAGCGTGATAGCAGCTGAGCAAGACGGCGCGGGTTCGAATCCCGGTGTCGACAATTTTTAATTTTTTTTTCTTTTGTTAATTTTACATTATATTATTTATTTAATGTGTTTTTCTATATTTGAGAAGGAACTATATATGGAAAATAATTTTTTTAAGTTCGGGAAAGTGAGAACATAGCTTAAAATAAGGAAAAATCAATTAAAATTAATTTATTCATATTATTTTCAATACTTTCGATGATTTGGCCTTCCTAGTATGTTCTCTGCGTAGAAACAATCATCTTTCTTCGTTAAAGAACGCATAATGGAATAAAAAATAACAAAAAATAGGTATGTAGGAGTCAATTTTCAAGACCACGTAACTCGCTTTAATATTAAGTTATAAATCTAAAACTCGGTACGAAAATAGTGTGCCATGCCCCCAACCCTTGTACCAAAGGAAATATTTATAGGATAATTAGGAGGGGTGCAATGGACCCCCAAACTACATCGATCAACTGACCGGAAGAGTGTTTTGAAGCCATGTAGTTGCACGCTTACCGTGTATACGTGGTGGAGTGGATAGCCTGATAGCAGCTGAGCAAGACGGCGCGGGTACGAATCCCGGTGTGGACAATTTTTCTTTTTTTTTCTTTTGTTAATTATACTTTATATTATTTATTTAATGTGTTTTTCTATATTTGAGAAGGAACTATATATGGAAAATAATTTTTTTAATTTCGGGAAAGTGAGAACAGAGCTTAAAATAAGGAAAAATCAATTAAAATTAATTTATTCATATTATTTTCAATACTTTCGATTGTTTGGCCAGCCTAGTATGTTCTCTGCATAGAAACAATCATCTTTCTTCGTTAAAGAACGCATAATGGAATAATAAAAAAAAAAAATAGGTATGTAGGGGTCAATTTTCAAGACCACGTAACTCGCTTTAATATTAAGTTATAAGTCTCAAACTCGGTACCAAAATAGTGTACCATGCCCCCAAGCCTTGTACCAAAGGAAATATTTATAGGTTTATTAAGAGGGGTGCAATGGACCATCAAAGTACATCGATCAGCTGCCCGGAAGAGTGCTTTTGAAGCCATGTAGTTGCACGCTCACCGCGTATGCGTGGTGCAGCGGATAGCGTGATAGCAGCTGAACAAGACGGCGCGGGTTCGAATCCCGGTGTGGACAATTTTTAATTTTTTTTCTTTTGTTAATTTTACATTATATTATTTATTTAATGTGTTTTTCTATATTTGAGAAGGAACTATATATGGAAAATAGCTTTTTTAAGTTCGGGAAAGTGAGAACAGAGCTTAAAATAAGGAAAAATCAATTAAAATTAATTTATTCATATTATTTTCAATACTTTCGATTGTTTGGCCTGCCTAGTATGTTCTCTGCATAGAAACAATCATCTTTCTTCGTTAAAGAACGCATAATGGAATAATAAATAAAAAAAAATAGGTATGTAGGGGTCAATTTTCAAGACCACGTAACTCGCTTTAATATTAAAATATAAATCTCAAACTCGGTACCAAAATAGGGTACCATGCCCCCAACCCTTCTACTGAAGGAAATATTTATAGGTTAATTAGGAGGGATGCAATGGACCCCCAAAGTACATCGATCAACTGACCGGAAGAGTGTTTTGAAGCCATGTAGTTGCGCGCTCACCGTGTATTCGTGGTGGAGCGGAGAGCATGATAGCAGCTGAGCAAGACGGCGCGGGATCGAATCCCGGTGTGGACAATTTTTCTTTTTTTTTTCTTTTGTTAATTTTACATTATATTATTTATTTAATGTGTTTTTCTATATTTGAGAAGGAACTATATATGGAAAATAATTTTTTTAAGTTCGGGAAAGTGAGAACATAGCTTAAGATAAGGAAAAATCAATTAAAATTAATTTATTCATATTATTTTCAATACTTTCGATAATTTGGCCTTCCTAGTATGTTCTCTGCGTAGAAACAATCATCTTTCTTCGTTAAAGAACGCATAATGGAATAAAAAATAACAAAAAATAGGTATGTACAGGTCAATTTTCAAGACCACGTAACTCGCTTTAATATTAAGTTATTAATCTCAAACTCGGTACGAAAATAGTGTACATGCCCCCAATCCTTGTACCAAAGGAAATATTTATAGGTTAATTAGGAGGGGTGCAATGGCTCCCCTAAGTACATCGATCAACTGACCGGAAGAGTGATTTTGAAGCCATGTAGTTGCACGCTCACCGTGTATGCGTGGTGGAGCGAATAGCGTGATAGCAGCTGAGCAAGACGGCGCGGGTTCGAAACCCGGTGTGGACAATTTCGAATATTTTTTCTTTTGTTAATTTTACATTATATTATTTATTTAATGTGTTTTTCTATATTTGAGAAGGAACTATATATGGAAAATAATTTTTTTAAGTTCGGGAAAGTGAGAACATAGCTTAAAATAAGGAAAAATCAATTAAAATTAATTTATTCATATTATTTTCAATACTTTCGATGATTTGGCCTTCCTAGTATGTTCTCTGCGTAGAAACAATCATCTTTCTTCGTTAAAGAACGCATAATGGAATAAAAAATAACAAAAAATAGGTATGTACAGGTCAATTTTCAAGACCACGTAACTCGCTTTAATATTAAGTTATAAATCTCAAACTCGGTACGAAAATATTGTACTATGCCCCCAACCCTTTTACCAAAGGAAATATTTATAGGTTAATTAGGAGGGGTGCAATGGACCCCCAAACTACATCGATCAACTGACCGGAAGAGTGCTTTTGAATCCAAGAAGTTGCAAGTTCACCGTGTATGCGTAGTGGAGCGGATAGCGTGATATCAGCTGAGGAAGACGGCGCGGGTTCGAATCCCGGTGTGGACAATTCTTAATTTTTTTTTCTTTTGTTAATTTTACATTATATTATTTATTTAATGTGTTTTTCTATATTTGAGAAGGAACTATATATGGAAAATAGCTTTTTTAAGTTCGGGAAAGTGAGAACAGAGCTTAAAATAAGGAAAAATCAATTAAAATTAATTTATTCATATTATTTTCAATACTTTCGATTGTTTGGCCTGCCTAGTATGTTCTCTGCATAGAAACAATCATCTTTCTTCGTTAAAGAACGCATAATGGAATAATAAAAAAAAAAAATAGGTATGTAGGGGTCAATTTTCAAGACCACGTAACTCGCTTTAATATTAAAATATAAATCTCAAACTCGGTACCAAAATAGGGTACCATGCCCCCAACCCTTCTACTGAAGGAAATATTTATAGGTTAATTAGGAGGGGTGCAATGGACCCCCAAACTACATCGATCAACTGACCGGAAGAGTGTTTTGAAGCCATGTAGTTGCGCGCTCACCGTGTATTCGTGGTGGAGCGGAGAGCATGATAGCAGCTGAGCAAGACGGCGCGGGATCGAATCCCGGTGTGGACAATTTTTCTTTTTTTTTTCTTTTGTTAATTTTACATTATATTATTTATTTAATGTGTTTTTCTATATTTGAGAAGGAACTATATATGGAAAATAATTTTTTTAAGTTCGGGAAAGTGAGAACAGAGCTTAAAATAAGGAAAAATCAATTAAAATTAATTTATTCATATTATTTTCAATACTTTCAATGATTTGGCCTTCCTAGTATGTTCTCTGCGTAGAAACAATCATCTTTCTTCGTTAAAGAACGCATAATGGAATAAAAAATAACAAAAAATAGGTATGTACAGGTCAATTTTCAAGACCACGTAACTCGCTTTAATATTAAGTTATAAATCTCAAACTCGGTACGAAAATATTGTACTATGCCCCCAACCCTTTTACCAAAGGAAATATTTATAGGTTAATTAGGAGGGGTGCAATGGACCCCCAAACTACATCGATCAACTGACCGGAAGAGTGCTTTTGAATCCATGAAGTTGCAAGCTCACCGTGTATGCGTAGTGGAGCGGATAGCGTGATATCAGCTGAGGAAGACGGCGCGGGTTCGAATCCCGGTGTGGACAATTTTTAATTTTTTTTTCTTTTGTTAATTTTACATTATATTATTTATTTAATGTGTTTTTCTATATTTGAGAAGGAACTATATATGGAAAATAATTTTTTTTAAGTTCTGGAAAGTGAGAACAGAGCTTAAAATAAGGAAAAATCAATTAAAAATAATTTATTCATATTATTTTCAATACTTTTGATAGTTTGGCCTGCCTAGTATGTTCTCTGCATAGAAACAATCATCTTTCTTCGTTAAAGAATGCATAATGGAATAAAAAATAACAAAAAATGGGTATGTAGGGGTAAATTTTCAAGACCACGTAACTCGCTTTAATATTAAGTTATAAATCTAAAACTCGGAATAAAAATAGGGTACCATGCTCCCAACCCTTTTAATAAAGGAAATATTTATAGGTTAATTAGGAGGGGTGCAATGGACCCCCAAAGTACATCGATCAACTGACCGGAGGAGTGTTTTGAAGCCATGTAGTTGCACGCTCACCGTGTATACGTGGTGGAGCGGATAGCGTGATAGCAGCTGCGCAAGACGTCGCGGGTTCGAAACCCGGTGTGGACTTTTTTTAATTTTTTTTTCTTTTTTTAATTTTACATTATATTATTTTTTTAATGTGTTTTTCTATATTTGAGAAGGAACTATATATGGAAAATAATTTTTTTTAAGTTCTGGAAAGTGAGAACAGAGCTTAAAATAAGGAAAAATCAATTAAAATTAATTTATTCATATTATTTTCAATACTTTCGATATATTGGCCTGCCTAGTATGTTCTCTGCATAGAAACAATCATCTTTCTTCGTTAAAGAACGCATAATGGAATGAAAAATAACAAAAAATAGGTATGTACAGGTCAATTTTCAAGACCACGTAACTCGCTCTAATATTAAGTTATAAATCTCAAACTCGGTACGAAAATAGTGTGTCATGCCCCCAACCCTTGTACCAAAGGAAATATTTATAGGTTAATTAAGAGGGGTGCAATAGACCTTCAAAGTATATCGAACAATTGACCGGAAGAGAGCTTTTGAAGTCATGTAGTTGGACGCTCACCATGTGTACGTGGTAGAGTGGATAGCGTGATAGCAGCAGAGCAAGACGGCGCGGGTTCGCATCCCGGTGTGGACAATTTTAAATTTTTTTTCTTTTGTAATTTTACATTATATTATTTATTTAATGTGCTTTTCTATATTTGAGAAGGAACTATATATTTAAAATAATTTTTTTAAGTTCGTGAAAGTGAGAACAGAGCTTAAAATAAGGAAAAATCAATTAAAATTAATTTATTCATATTTATTTCAATACTTTCGATAGTTTGGCCTGCCTAGTATGTTCTCTGCATAGAAACAATAATCTTTCTTCGTTAAAGAACGCATAATGGAATAAAAAATAACAAAAAATAGGTATGTACAGGTCAATTCTCAAGACCACGTAACTCGTTTTAATATTAAGTTATTAATCTCAAACTCGGTACGAAAATAGTGTACAATCCCCCCAAACCTTCTACCAAAGGAAATATTTATAGGTTAATTAGGAGGGGTGCAATGGACCCCCAAAGCACATCGATCAACTGACCGGAAGAGTGCTTTCGAAGCCATGTAGTTGCACGCTCACTGTGTATGCGTGGTTGAGCGGATAGCGTGATAGCAGCTGAGCAAGCCGGCGCGGGTTCGAATCCCGGTGTGGATAATTTTTAATTTTTTTTATTTTGTTAATTTTACTTTATATTATTTATTTAATGTGTTTTTCTATATTTGAGACGGAACTATATATGGAAAATAGCTTTTTTAAGTTCGGGAAGGTGAGAACAGAGCTTAAAACAAGGAAAAATCAATTAAAATTAATTTATTCATATTATTTTCAATACTTTCGATAGTTTGGCCTGCCTAGTATGTTCTCTGCATAGAAACAATCATCTTTCTTCGTTAAAGAATGCATAATGTAATAAAAAATAACAAAAAATAGGTATGTAGGGGCCGATTTTCAAGACCACGTAAGTCGCTTTAATATTAAGTTATAAATCTCAAACTCGGTACCAAAATAGGGTACCATGCCCCCAACCCTTCTACTAAAGGAAATATTTATAGGTTAATTAGGAGGGGTGCAATGGACCCCCAAAGTACATCGATCAACTGACCGGAAGAGTGTTTTGAAGCCATGTAGTTGCACGCTCACCGTGTATACGTGGTGGAGCGGAGAGCATGATAGCAGCTGAGCAAGACGGCGCGGGATCGAATCCCGGTGTGGACAATTTTTCTTTTTTTTTTCTTTTGTTAATTTTACATTATATTATTTATTTAATGTGTTTTTCTATATTTGAGAAGGAACTATATATGGAAAATAATTTTTTTAAGTTCTGGAAAGTGAGAACAGAGCTTAAAATAAGGAAAAATCAATTAAAATTAATTTATTCATATTATTTTCAATACTTTCGATAGTTTGGCCTGCCTAGTATGTTCTCTGCATAGAAACAATAATCTTTCTTCGTTAAAGAACACATAATGGAATAAAAAATAACAAAAAATAGGTATGTAGGAGTCAATTTTCAAGACCACGTAACTCGCTTTAATATTAAGTTATAAATCTAAAACTCGGTACGAAAATAGTGTGCCATGCCCCCAACCCTTGTACCAAAGGAAATATTTATAGGATAATTAGGAGGGGTGCAATGGACCCCCAAACTACATCGATCAACTGACCGGAAGAGTGTTTTGAAGCCATGTAGTTGCACGCTTACCGTGTATACGTGGTGGAGTGGATAGCCTGATAGCAGCTGAGCAAGACGGCGCGGGTACGAATCCCGGTGTGGACAATTTTTCTTTTTTTTTCTTTTGTTAATTATACTTTATATTATTTATTTAATGTGTTTTTCTATATTTGAGAAGGAACTATATATGGAAAATAATTTTTTTAATTTCGGGAAAGTGAGAACAGAGCTTAAAATAAGGAAAAATCAATTAAAATTAATTTATTCATATTATTTTCAATACTTTCGATTGTTTGGCCAGCCTAGTATGTTCTCTGCATAGAAACAATCATCTTTCTTCGTTAAAGAACGCATAATGGAATAATAAAAAAAAAAAATAGGTATGTAGGGGTCAATTTTCAAGACCACGTAACTCGCTTTAATATTAAGTTATAAGTCTCAAACTCGGTACCAAAATAGTGTACCATGCCCCCAAGCCTTGTACCAAAGGAAATATTTATAGGTTTATTAAGAGGGGTGCAATGGACCATCAAAGTACATCGATCAGCTGCCCGGAAGAGTGCTTTTGAAGCCATGTAGTTGCACGCTCACCGCGTATGCGTGGTGCAGCGGATAGCGTGATAGCAGCTGAACAAGACGGCGCGGTTTCGAATCCCGGTGTGGACAATTTTTAATTTTTTTTCTTTTGTTAATTTTACATTATATTATTTATTTAATGTGTTTTTCTATATTTGAGAAGGAACTATATATGGAAAATAGCTTTTTTAAGTTCGGGAAAGTGAGAACAGAGCTTAAAATAAGGAAAAATCAATTAAAATTAATTTATTCATATTATTTTCAATACTTTCGATTGTTTGGCCTGCCTAGTATGTTCTCTGCATAGAAACAATCATCTTTCTTCGTTAAAGAACGCATAATGGAATAATAAAAAATAAAAAAATAGGTATGTAGGGGTCAATTTTCAAGACCACGTAACTCGCTTTAATATTAAAATATAAATCTCAAACTCGGTACCAAAATAGGGTACCATGCCCCCAACCCTTCTACTGAAGGAAATATTTATAGGTTAATTAGGAGGGATGCAATGGACCCCCAAAGTACATCGATCAACTGACCGGAAGAGTGTTTTGAAGCCATGTAGTTGCGCGCTCACCGTGTATTCGTGGTGGAGCGGAGAGCATGATAGCAGCTGAGCAAGACGGCGCGGGATCGAATCCCGGTGTGGACAATTTTTCTTTTTTTTTTCTTTTGTTAATTTTACATTATATTATTTATTTAATGTGTTTTTCTATATTTGAGAAGGAACTATATATGGAAAATAATTTTTTTAAGTTCGGGAAAGTGAGAACATAGCTTAAGATAAGGAAAAATCAATTAAAATTAATTTATTCATATTATTTTCAATACTTTCGATAATTTGGCCTTCCTAGTATGTTCTCTGCGTAGAAACAATCATCTTTCTTCGTTAAAGAACGCATAATGGAATAAAAAATAACAAAAAATAGGTATGTACAGGTCAATTTTCAAGACCACGTAACTCGCTTTAATATTAAGTTATTAATCTCAAACTCGGTACGAAAATAGTGTACATGCCCCCAATCCTTGTACCAAAGGAAATATTTATAGGTTAATTAGGAGGGGTGCAATGGCTCCCCTAAGTACATCGATCAACTGACCGGAAGAGTGATTTTGAAGCCATGTAGTTGCACGCTCACCGTGTATGCGTGGTGGAGCGAATAGCGTGATAGCAGCTGAGCAAGACGGCGCGGGTTCGAAACCCGGTGTGGACAATTTCGAATTTTTTTTCTTTTGTTAATTTTACATTATATTATTTATTTAATGTGTTTTTCTATATTTGAGAAGGAACTATATATGGAAAATAATTTTTTTAAGTTCGGGAAAGTGAGAACATAGCTTAAAATAAGGAAAAATCAATTAAAATTAATTTATTCATATTATTTTCAATACTTTCGATGATTTGGCCTTCCTAGTATGTTCTCTGCGTAGAAACAATCATCTTTCTTCGTTAAAGAACGCATAATGGAATAAAAAATAACAAAAAATAGGTATGTACAGGTCAATTTTCAAGACCACGTAACTCGCTTTAATATTAAGTTATAAATCTCAAACTCGGTACGAAAATATTGTACTATGCCCCCAACCCTTTTACCAAAGGAAATATTTATAGGTTAATTAGGAGGGGTGCAATGGACCCCCAAACTACATCGATCAACTGACCGGAAGAGTGCTTTTGAATCCAAGAAGTTGCAAGTTCACCGTGTATGCGTAGTGGAGCGGATAGCGTGATATCAGCTGAGGAAGACGGCGCGGGTTCGAATCCCGGTGTGGACAATTCTTAATTTTTTTTTCTTTTGTTAATTTTACATTATATTATTTATTTAATGTGTTTTTCTATATTTGAGAAGGAACTATATATGGAAAATAGCTTTTTTAAGTTCGGGAAAGTGAGAACAGAGCTTAAAATAAGGAAAAATCTATTAAAATTAATTTATTCATATTATTTTCAATACTTTCGATTGTTTGGCCTGCCTAGTATGTTCTCTGCATAGAAACAATCATCTTTCTTCGTTAAAGAACGCATAATGGAATAATAAAAAAAAAAAATAGGTATGTAGGGGTCAATTTTCAAGACCACGTAACTCGCTTTAATATTAAAATATAAATCTCAAACTCGGTACCAAAATAGGGTACCATGCCCCCAACCCTTCTACTGAAGGAAATATTTATAGGTTAATTAGGAGGGGTGCAATGGACCCCCAAACTACATCGATCAACTGACCGGAAGAGTGTTTTGAAGCCATGTAGTTGCGCGCTCACCGTGTATTCGTGGTGGAGCGGAGAGCATGATAGCAGCTGAGCAAGACGGCGCGGGATCGAATCCCGGTGTGGACAATTTTTCTTTTTTTTTTCTTTTGTTAATTTTACATTATATTATTTATTTAATGTGTTTTTCTATATTTGAGAAGGAACTATATATGGAAAATAATTTTTTTAAGTTCGGGAAAGTGAGAACAGAGCTTAAAATAAGGAAAAATCAATTAAAATTAATTTATTCATATTATTTTCAATACTTTCGATAGTTTTGCCTGGCTAGTATGTTCTCTGCATAGAAACAATCATCTTTCTTCGTTAAAGAACACATAATGGAATAAAAAATAACAAAAAATAGGTATGTACAGGTCAATTTTCAAGACCACGTAACTCGCTTTAATATTAAGTTATTAATCTCAAACTCGGTACGAAAATAGTGTACATGCCCCCAATCCTTGTACCAAAGGAAATATTTATAGGTTAATTAGGAGGGGTGAAATGGCTCCCCTAAGTACATCGATCAACTGACCGGAAGAGTGATTTTGAAGCCATGTAGTTGCACGCTCACCGTGTATGCGTGGTGGAGCGAAAAGCGTGATAGCAGCTGAGCAAGACGGCGCGGGTTCGAAACCCGGTGTGGACAATTTCGAATTTTTTTTCTTTTGTTAATTTTACATTATATTATTTATTTAATGTGTTTTTCTATATTTGAGAAGGAACTATATATGGAAAATAATTTTTTTAAGTTCGGGAAAGTGAGAACATAGCTTAAAATAAGGAAAAATCAATTAAAATTAATTTATTCATATTATTTTCAATACTTTCAATGATTTGGCCTTCCTAGTATGTTCTCTGCGTAGAAACAATCATCTTTCTTCGTTAAAGAACGCATAATGGAATAAAAAATAACAAAAAATAGGTATGTACAGGTCAATTTTCAAGACCACGTAACTCGCTTTAATATTAAGTTATAAATCTCAAACTCGGTACGAAAATATTGTACTATGCCCCCAACCCTTTTACCAAAGGAAATATTTATAGGTTAATTAGGAGGGGTGCAATGGACCCCCAAACTACATCGATCAACTGACCGGAAGAGTGCTTTTGAATCCATGAAGTTGCAAGCTCACCGTGTATGCGTAGTGGAGCGGATAGCGTGATATCAGCTGAGGAAGACGGCGCGGGTTCGAATCCCGGTGTGGACAATTTTTAATTTTTTTTTCTTTTGTTAATTTTACATTATATTATTTATTTAATGTGTTTTTCTATATTTGAGAAGGAACTATATATGGAAAATAATTTTTTTTTAAGTTCTGGAAAGTGAGAACAGAGCTTAAAATAAGGAAAAATCAATTAAAAATAATTTATTCATATTATTTTCAATACTTTTGATAGTTTGGCCTGCCTAGTATGTTCTCTGCATAGAAACAATCATCTTTCTTCGTTAAAGAATGCATAATGGAATAAAAAATAACAAAAAATGGGTATGTAGGGGTAAATTTTCAAGACCACGTAACTCGCTTTAATATTAAGTTATAAATCTAAAACTCGGAATAAAAATAGGGTACCATGCTCCCAACCCTTTTAATAAAGGAAATATTTATAGGTTAATTAGGAGGGGTGCAATGGACCCCCAAAGTACATCGATCAACTGACCGGAGGAGTGTTTTGAAGCCATGTAGTTGCACGCTCACCGTGTATACGTGGTGGAGCGGATAGCGTGATAGCAGCTGCGCAAGACGTCGCGGGTTCGAAACCCGGTGTGGACTTTTTTTAATTTTTTTTTCTTTTTTTAATTTTACATTATATTATTTTTTTAATGTGTTTTTCTATATTTGAGAAGGAACTATATATGGAAAATAATTTTTTTTAAGTTCTGGAAAGTGAGAACAGAGCTTAAAATAAGGAAAAATCAATTAAAATTAATTTATTCATATTATTTTCAATACTTTCGATATATTGGCCTGCCTAGTATGTTCTCTGCATAGAAACAATCCTCTTTATTCGATAAAGAACACATAATGGAATAAAAAATAACAAAAAATAGGTATGTACAGGTCAATTTTCAAGACCACGTAACTCGCTCTAATATTAAGTTATAAATCTCAAACTCGGTACGAAAATAGTGTGCCATGCCCCCAACCCTTGTACCAAAGGAAATATTTATAGGTTAATTAAGAGGGGTGCAATAGGCCTTCAAAGTATATCGAACAATTGACCGGAAGAGAGCTTTTGAAGTCATGTAGTTGCACGCTCACTGTGTATGCGTGGTTGAGCGGATAGCGTGATAGCAGCTGAGCAAGCCGGCGCGGGTTCGAATCCCGGTGTGGATAATTTTTAATTTTTTTTATTTTGTTAATTTTACTTTATATTATTTATTTAATGTGTTTTTCTATATTTGAGACGGAACTATATATGGAAAATAGCTTTTTTAAGTTCGGGAAGGTGAGAACAGAGCTTAAAACAAGGAAAAATCAATTAAAATTAATTTATTCATATTATTTTCAATACTTTCGATAGTTTGGCCTGCCTAGTATGTTCTCTGCATAGAAACAATCATCTTTCTTCGTTAAAGAATGCATAATGTAATAAAAAATAACAAAAAATAGGTATGTAGGGGTCGATTTTCAAGACCACGTAAGTCGCTTTAATATTAAGTTATAAATCTCAAACTCGGTACCAAAATAGGGTACCATGCCCCCAACCCTTCTACTAAAGGAAATATTTATAGGTTAATTAGGAGGGGTGCAATGGACCCCCAAAGTACATCGATCAACTGACCGGAAGAGTGTTTTGAAGCCATGTAGTTGCACGCTCACCGTGTATACGTGGTGGAGCGGAGAGCATGATAGCAGCTGAGCAAGACGGCGCGGGATCGAATCCCGGTGTGGACAATTTTTCTTTTTTTTTTCTTTTGTTAATTTTACATTATATTATTTATTTAATGTGTTTTTCTATATTTGAGAAGGAACTATATATGGAAAATAATTTTTTTAAGTTCTGGAAAGTGAGAACAGAGCTTAAAATAAGGAAAAATCAATTAAAATTAATTTATTCATATTATTTTCAATACTTTCGATAGTTTGGCCTGCCTAGTATGTTCTCTGCATAGAAACAATAATCTTTCTTCGTTAAAGAACACATAATGGAATAAAAAATAACAAAAAATAGGTATGTACAGGTCAATTTTCAAGACCACGTAACTCGCTTTAATATTAAGTTATTAATCTCAAACTCGGTACGAAAATAGTGTACATGCCCCCAATCCTTGTACCAAAGGAAATATTTATAGGTTAATTAGGAGGGGTGCAATGGCTCCCCTAGGTACATCGATCAACTGACCGGAAGAGTGATTTTGAAGCCATGTAGTTGCACGCTCACCGTGGATGCGTGGTGGAGCGGATAGCGTGATAGCAGCTGAGCAAGACGGCGCGGGTTCGAAACCCGGTGTGGACAATTTTGAATTTTTTTTTCTTTTGTTAATTTTACATTATATTATTTATTTAATGTGTTTTTCTATAATTGAGAAGGAACTATATATGGAAAATAGCTTTTTTAAGTTTGGGAAAGTGAGAACAGAGCATAAAATAAGGAAAAATCAATTAAAATTAATTTATTCATATTATTTTCAATACTTTTGATAGTTTGGCCTGCCTAGTATGTTCTCTGCATAGAAACAATCATCTTTCTTCGTTAAAGAATGCATAATGGAATAAAAAATAACAAAAAATGGGTATGTAGGGGTAAATTTTCAAGACCACGTAACTCGCTTTAATATTAAGTTATAAATCTCAAACTGTTTACCAAAATAGGGTACCATGCCCCCAACCCTTGTACTAAAGGAAATATTTATAGGTTAATTAGGAGGGGAGCATTGGACCCCCAAAGTCCATCGATAGACTGACCGGAAGAGTGTTTTGAAGTCATGTAGTTGCAGACTCACCGTGTATACGTGGTGGAGCGGATAGCGTGATAGCAGCTGAGCAAGACGGCGCGGGTTCGAATCCCGGTGTGGACAATTTTTCTTTTTTTTTTCTTTTGTTAATTTTACATTATATTATTTATTTAATGTGTTTTTCTATATTTGGGAAGGAACTATATATGGAAAATAATTTTTTTAAGTTCGGGAAATTGAGAACATAGCTTAAAATAAGGAAAAATCAATTAAAATTAATTTATTCATATTATTTTCAATACTTTCGATAGTTTGCCCTGCCTAGTATGTTCTCTGCATAGAAACAATCCTCTTTATTCGATAAAGAACACATAATGGAATAAAAAATAACAAAAAAAAGGTATGTAGGAGTCCATTTTCAAGACCACGTAACTCGCTTTAATATTAAGTTATAAATCTCAAACTCGGTACCAAAATAGGGTACCATGCCCCCAACCTTTTTACTAAAGGAAATATTTATAGGTTAATTAGGAGGGGTGTAATGGACCCCCAAAGTACATCGATCAACTGACCGGAGGAGTGTTTTGAAGCCATGTAGTTGCACGCTCACCGTGTATACGTGGTGGAGCGGATAGCGTGATAGCAGCTGAGCAAGACGGCGCGGGTTCGAATCCCGGTGTGGACAATTTTTAATTTTTTTTTCTTTTGTTAATTTTACATTATATTATTTATTTAATGTGTTTTTCAATATTTGAGAAGGAACTATATATGGAAAATAATTTTTTTTAAGTTCTGGAAAGTGAGAACAGAGCTTAAAATAAGGAAATATCAATTAAAATTAATTTAATCATATTATTTTTCATACTTTGGATATATTGGCCTGCCTAGTATGTTCTCTGCATAGAAACAATCATCTTTCTTCGTTAAAGAATGCATAATGGAATAAAAAATAACAAAAAATAGGTATGTAGGGGTCGATTTTCAAGACCACGTAAGTCGCTTTAATATTAAGTTATAAATCTCAAACTCGGTACCAAAATAGGGTACCATGCCCCCAACCCTTCTACTAAAGGAAATATTTATAGGTTAATTAGGAGGGGTGCAATGGACCCCCAAAGTACATCGATCAACTGACCGGAAGAGTGTTTTGAAGCCATGTAGTTACACGCTCACCGTGTATACGTGGTGGAGCGGAGAGCATGATAGCAGCTGAGCAAGACGGCGCGGGATCGAATCCCGGTGTGGACAATTTTTCTTTTTTTTTTTCTTTTGTTAATTTTACATTATATTATTTATTTAATGTGTTTTTCTATATTTGAGAAGGAACTATATATGGAAAATAATTTTTTTAAGTTCGGGAAAGTGAGGACAGAGCTTAAAATAAGGAAAAATCAATTAAAATTAATTTATTCATATTATTTTCAATACTTTCGATAGTTTGGCCTGCCTAGTATGTTCTCTGCATAGAAACAATCATCTTTCTTCGTTAAAGAACACATAATGGAATAAAAAATAACAAAAAATAGGTATGTACAGGTCAATTTTCAAGACCACGTAACTCGCTTTAATATTAAGTTATTAATCTCAAACTCGGTACGAAAATAGGGTACCATGCCCCCAACCCTTCTACTAAAGGAAATATTTATAGGTTAATTAGGAGGGGTGCAATGGACCCCCAAAGTACATCGATCAACTGACCGGAAGAGTGTTTTGAAGCCATGTAGTTGCACGCTCACCGTGTATACGTGGTGGAGCGGAGAGCATGATAGCAGCTGAGCAAGACGGCGCGGGATCGAATCCCGGTGTGGACAATTTTTCTTTTTTTTTTTCTTTTGTTAATTTTACATTATATTATTTATTTAATGTGTTTTTCTATATTTGAGAAGGAACTATATATGGAAAATAATTTTTTTAAGTTCGGGAAAGTGAGAACAGAGCTTAAAATAAGGAAAAATCAATTAAAATTAATTTATTCATATTATTTTCAATACTTTCGATAGTTTGGCCTGCCTAGTATGTTCTCTGCATAGAAACAATCATCTTTCTTCGTTAAAGAATGCATAATGGAATAAAAAATAACAAAAAATGGGTATGTAGGGGTAAATTTTCAAGACCACGTAACTCGCTTTAATATTAAGTTATAAATCTAAAACTCGGAATAAAAATAGGGTACCATGCTCCTAACCCTTTTAATAAAGGAAATATTTATAGGTTAATTAAGAGGGGTGCAATAGACCTTCAAAGTATATCGAACAATTGACCGGAAGAGAGCTTTTGAAGTCATGTAGTTGCACGCTCACCGTGTATGCGTGGTGCAGCGGATAGCGTGATAGCAGCTGAACAAGACGGCGCGGGTTCGAATCCCGGTGTGGACAATTTTTAATTTTTTTTCTTTTGTTAATTTTACATTATATTATTTATTTAATGTGTTTTTCTATATTTGGGAAGGAACTATATATGGAAAATAATTTTTTTAAGTTCGGGAAAGTGAGAACATAGCTTAAGATAAGGAAAAATCAATTAAAATTAATTTATTCATATTATTTTCCATACTTTCGATAGTTTGGCTTGCCTAGTATGTTCTCTGCATAGAAACAATAATCTTTCTTCGTTAAAGAACGCATAATGGAATAAAAAATAACAAAAAATAGGTATGTACAGGTCAATTCTCAAGACCACGTAACTCGTTTTAATATTAAGTTATTAATCTCAAACTCGGTACGAAAATAGTGTACAATGCCCCCAAACCTTCTACCAAAGGAAATATTTATAGGTTAATTAGGAGGGGTGCAATGGACCCCCAAAGCACATCGATCAACTGACCGGAAGAGTGCTTTCGAAGCCATGTAGTTGCACGCTCACTGTGTATGCGTGGTTGAGCGGATAGCGTGATAGCAGCTGAGCAAGCCGGCGCGGGTTCGAATCCCGGTGTGGACAATTTTTAATTTTTTTTATTTTGTTAATTTTACTTTATATTATTTATTTAATGTGTTTTTCTATATTTGAGACGGAACTATATATGGAAAATAGCTTTTTTAAGTTCGGGAAGGTGAGAACAGAGCTTAAAACAAGGAAAAATCAATTAAAATTAATTTATTCATATTATTTTCAATACTTTCGATAGTTTGGCCTGCCTAGTATGTTCTCTGCATAGAAACAATCATCTTTCTTCGTTAAAGAATGCATAATGTAATAAAAAATAACAAA
Organism: Parasteatoda lunata; assembly: GCA_949128135.1. Lineage (NCBI taxonomy): Eukaryota > Metazoa > Arthropoda > Arachnida > Araneae > Theridiidae > Parasteatoda > Parasteatoda lunata. The sequence goes on from OX421971.1 coordinate 3,351,684, forward strand.
AAATAGGTATGTAGGGGTCGATTTTCAAGACTACGTAAGTCGCTTTAATATTAAGTTATAAATCTCAAACTGTTTACCAAAATAGGGTACCATGCCCCCAACCCTTGTACTAAAGGAAATATTTATAGGTTAATTAGGAGGGGAGCATTGGACCCCCAAAGTCCATCGATAGACTGACCGGAAGAGTGTTTTGAAGTCATGTAGTTGCACACTCACCGTGTATACGTGGTGGAGCGGATAGCGTGATAGCAGCTGAGCAAGACGGCGCGGGTTCGAATCCCGGTGTGGACAATTTTTCTTTTTTTTTTCTTTTGTTAATTTTACATTATATTATTTATTTAATGTGTTTTTCTATATTTGGGAAGGAACTATATATGGAAAATAATTTTTTTAAGTTCGGGAAATTGAGAACATAGCTTAAAATAAGGAAAAATCAATTAAAATTAATTTATTCATATTATTTTCAATACTTTCGATAGTTTGCCCTGCCTAGTATGTTCTCTGCATAGAAACAATCCTCTTTATTCGATAAAGAACACATAATGGAATAAAAAATAACAAAAAAAAGGTATGTAGGAGTCCATTTTCAAGACCACGTAACTCGCTTTAATATTAAGTTATAAATCTCAAACTCGGTACCAAAATAGGGTACCATGCCCCCAACCTTTTTACTAAAGGAAATATTTATAGGTTAATTAGGAGGGGTGTAATGGACCCCCAAAGTACATCGATCAACTGACCGGAGGAGTGGTTTGAAGCCATGTAGTTGCACGCTCACCGTGTATACGTGGTGGAGCGGATAGCGTGATAGCAGCTGAGCAAGACGGCGCGGGTTCGAATCCCGGTGTGGACAATTTTTAATTTTTTTTTCTTTTGTTAATTTTACATTATATTATTTATTTAATGTGTTTTTCAATATTTGAGAAGGAACTATATATGGAAAATAATTTTTTTTAAGTTCTGGAAAGTGAGAACAGAGCTTAAAATAAGGAAATATCAATTAAAATTAATTTAATCATATTATTTTTCATACTTTCGATATATTGGCCTGCCTAGTATGTTCTCTGCATAGAAACAATCATCTTTCTTCGTTAAAGAACGCATAATGGAATAAAAAATAACAAAAAATAGGTATGTACAGGTCATTTTTCAAGACCACGTAACTCGCTCTAATATTAAGTTATAAATCTCAAACTCGGTACGAAAATAGTGTGCCATGCCCCCAACCCTTGTACCGAAGGAAATATTTATAGGTTAATTAAGAGGGGTGCAATGGACCCCCAAAATACATCGATCAACTGACCGGAAGAGTGCTTTTGAAGCCATGTAGTTGCTCGCTCGCCGTGTATACGTGGTGGAGCGGAGAGCATGATAGCAGCTGAGGAAGACGGCGCGGGTTCGAATCCCGGTGTGGACAATTTTTAATTTTTTTTTCTTTTGTTAATTTCACATTATATTATTTATTTAATGTGTTTTTCTTTATTTGAGAAGGAACTATATATGGAAAATAGCTTTTTTAAGTTCGGGAAAGTGAGAACATAGCTTAAAATAAGGAAAAATCAATTAAAATTAATTTATTCATATTATTTTCAATACTTTCGATGATTTGGCCTTCCTAGTATGTTCTCTGCGTAGAAACAATCATCTTTCTTCGTTAAAGAACGCATAATGGAATAAAAAAATAACAAAAAATAGGTATGTACAGGTCAATTCTCAAGACCTAGTAACTCGTTTTAATATTAAGTTATTAATCTCAAACTCGGTACGAAAATAGTGTACAATGCCCCCAAACCTTCTTCCAAAGGAAATATTTATAGGTTAATTAGGAGGGGTGCAATGGACCCCCAAAGCACATCGATCAACTGACCGGAAGAGTGCTTTCGAAGCCATGTAGTTGCACGCTCACTGTGTATGCGTGGTTGAGCGGATAGCGTGATAGCAGCTGAGCAAGACGGCGCGGGTTCGAATCCCGGTGTGGACAATTTTTAATTTTTTTTATTATTTTAATTTTACTTTATATTATTTATTTAATGTGTTTTTCTATATTTGAGACGGAACTATATATGGAAAATAGCTTTTTTAAGTTCGGGAAGGTGAGAACAGAGCTTAAAACAAGGAAAAATCAATTAAAATTAATTTATTCATATTATTTTCAATACTTTCGATAGTTTGGCCTGTCTAGTATGTTCTCTGCATAGAAACAATCATCTTTCTTCGTTAAAGAATGCATAATGGAATAAAAAATAACAAAAAATAGGTATGTAGGGGTCGATTTTCAAGACCACGTAAGTCGCTTTAATATTAAGTTATAAATCTCAAACTCGATACCAAAATAGGGTACCATGCCCCCAACCCTTCTACTAAAGGAAATATTTATAGGTTAATTAGGAGGGGTGCAATGGACCCCCAAAGTACATCGATCAACTGACCGGAAGAGTGTTTTGAAGCCATGTAGTTGCACGCTCACCGTGTATACGTGGTGGAGCGGAGAGCATGATAGCAGCTGAGCAAGACGGCGCGGGATCGAATCCCGGTGTGGACAATTTTTCTTTTTTTTTTCTTTTGTTAATTTTACATTATATTATTTATTTAATGTGTTTTTCTATATTTGAGAAGGAACTATATATGGAAAATAATTTTTTTAAGTTCGGGAAAGTGAGAACAGAGTTTAAAATAAGGAAAAATCAATTAAAATTAATTTATTCATATTATTTTCAATACTTTCGATAGTTTGGCCTGCCTAGTATGTTCTCTGCATAGAAACAATCATCTTTCTTCGTTAAAGAACACATAATGGAATAAAAAATAACAAAAAATAGGTATGTACAGGTCAATATTCAAGACCACGTAACTCGCTTTAATATTAAGTTATTAATCTCAAACTCGGTACGAAAATAGTGTACATGCCCCCAATCCTTGTACCAAAGGAAATATTTATAGGTTAATTAGGAGGGGTGCAATGGCTCCCCTAGGTACATCGATCAACTGACCGGAAGAGTGATTTTGAAGCCATGTAGTTGCACGCTCACCGTGGATGCGTGGTGGAGCGGATAGCGTGATAGCAGCTGAGCAAGACGGCGCGGGTTCGAAACCCGGTGTGGACAATTTTGAATTTTTTTTTCTTTTGTTAATTTTACATTATATTATTTATTTAATGTGTTTTTCTATAATTGAGAAGGAACTATATATGGAAAATAGCTTTTTTAAGTTCGGGAAAGTGAGAACAGAGCTTAAAATAAGGAAAAATCAATTAAAATTAATTTATTCATATTATTTTCAATACTTTTGATAGTTTGGCCTGCCTAGTATGTTCTCTGCATAGAAACAATCATCTTTCTTCGTTAAAGAATGCATAATGGAATAAAAAATAACAAAAAATGGGTATGTAGGGGTAAATTTTCAAGACCACGTAACTCGCTTTAATATTAAGTTATAAATCTCAAACTGTTTACCAAAATAGGGTACCATGCCCCCAACCCTTGTACTAAAGGAAATATTTATAGGTTAATTAGGAGGGGAGCATTGGACCCCCAAAGTCCATCGATCAACTGACCGGAAGAGTGCTTTTGAAGCCATGTAGTTGCTCGCTCGCCGTGTATACGTGGTGAAGCGGTTTGCATGATAGCAGCTGAGGAAGACGGCGCGGGTTCGAATCCCGGTGTGGACAATTTTTAATTTTTTTTTCTTTTGTTAATTTTACATTATATTATTTATTTAATGTGTTTTTCTTTATTTGAGAAGGAACTACATATGGAAAATAGCTTTTTTAAGTTCGGGAAGGTGAGAACAGAGCTTAAAATAAGGAAAAATCAATTAAAATTAATTTATTCATATTATTTTCAATACTTTCGATAGTTTGGCCTGCCTAATATGTTCTCTCCATAGAAACAATCATCTTTCTTCGTTAAAGAACACATAATGGAATAAAAAATAACAAAAAATAGGTATGTACAGGTCAATTTTCAAGACCACGTAACTCGCTTTAATATTAAGTTATTAATCTCAAACTCGGTACGAAAATAGTGTACATGCCCCCAATCCTTGTACCAAAGGAAATATTTATAGGTTAATTAGGAGGGGTGCAATGGACCCCCAAACTACATCGATCAACTGACCGGAAGAGTGCTTTTGAATCCAAGAAGTTGCAAGCTCACCGTGTATGCGTAGTGGAGCGGATAGCATGATATCAGCTGAGGAAGCCGGCGCGGGTTCGAATCCCGGTGTGGACAATTTTTAATTTTTTTTTTCTTTTGTTAATTTTACATTATATTATTTATTTAATGTGTTTTTCTATATTTGAGAAAGAACTATATATGGAAAATAGCTTTTTTAAGTTCGGGAAAGTGAGAACAGAGCTTAAAATAAGGAAAAATCAATTAAAATTAATTTATTCATATTATTTTCAATACTTTTGATAGTTTGGCCTGCCTAGTATGTTCTCTGCATAGAAACAATCATCTTTCTTCGTTAAAGAATGCATAATGGAATAAAAAATATAAAAAAATGGGTATGTAGGGGTAAATTTTCAAGACCACGTAACTCGCTTTAATATTAAGTTAAAAATCTCAAACTCTGTACCAAAATAGGGTACCATGCCCCCAACCCTTGTACTAAAGGAAATATTTATAGGTTAATTAGGAGGGGAGCAATGGACCCCCAAAGTCCATCGATCAACTGACCGGAAGAGTGCTTTTGAAGCCTTGTAGTTGCTCGTTCAGCGTGTATGCGTGGTGGAGCGGAGAGCGTGATAGCAGCTGAGCAAGACGGCTCGGGTTCGAATCCCGGTGTGAAGAATTTTTATTTTTTTTTTCTTTTGTTAATTTTACATTATATTATTCATTTAATGTGTTTTTCTATATTTGAGAAGGAACTATATATTTAAAATAATTTTTTTAAGTTCGTGAAAGTGAGAACATAGCTTAAAATAAGGAAAAATCAATTAAAATTAATTTATTCATATTATTTGCAATACTTTCGATAGTTTGCCCTGCCTAGTATGTTCTCTGCATAGAAACAAACCTCTTTCCTCGTTAAAGAACGCATAATGGAATAAAAAATAACAAAAAATAGGTATGTACAGGTCAATTTTCAAGACCACGTAACTCGCTTTAATATTAAGTTATAAATCTCAAACTAGGTACGAAAATAGTGTACCATGCCCCCAGCCCTTGTACCAAAGGAAATATTTATAGGTTAATTACGAGGGGTGCAATGGACCCCCAAAGTACATCGATCAACTGAACGGAAGAGTGCTTTTGAAGCCTTGTAGTTGCTCGTTCACCGTGTATGCGTGGTGGAGCGGATAGCGTGATAGCAGCTGAGCAAGACGGCGCGGGTTCGAATCTCGGTGTGGGCAATTTTTATTTTTTTTTTATTTTGTTAATTTTACATTATATTATTCATTTAATGTGTTTTTCTATATTTGAGAAGGAACTATATATGGAAAATAATTTTTTTAAGTTCGGGAAAGTGAGGACATAGCTTAAAATAAGGAAAAATCAATTAAAATTAATTTATTCATATTATTTGCAATACTTTCGATAGTTTGGCCTGCCTAGTATGTTCTCTGCATAGAAAGAATAATCTTTCTTCGTTAAAGAACGCATAATGGAATAAAAAATAACAAAAAATAGGTATGTACAGGTCAATTCTCAAGACCACGTAACTCGCTTTAATATTAAGTTATTAATCTCAAACTCGGTACGAAAATAGTGTACAATGCCCCCAAACCTTGTACTAAAGGAAATATTTATAGGTTAATTAGGAGGGGAGCAATGGACCCCCAAAGTACATCGATCAACTGACCGGAAGAGTGCTTTTGAATTCTGTAGTTGCTCGTTCACCGTGTATGCGTGGTGGAGCGGATAGCGTGATAGCAGCTGAGCAAGACGGCGCGGGTTCAAATCCCGGTGTGGACAATTTTTAATTTTTTTTTCTTTTGTTAATTTTACATTATATCATTCATTTAATGTGTTTTTCTATATTTGAGAAGGAACTATATATGGAAAATAATTTTTTTAAGTTCGGGAAAGTGAGAACATAGCTTAAAATAAGGAAAAATCAATTAAAATTAATTTATTCATATTATTTTCAATACTTTCGATAATTTGGCCTTCCTAGTATGTTCTCTGCGTAGAAACAATCATCTTTCTTCGTTAAAGAACGCATAATGGAATAAAAAATAACAAAAAATAGGTATGTACAGGTCAATTTTCAAGACCACGTAACTCGCTTTAATATTAAGTTATAAATCTCAAACTCGGTACGAAAATATTGTACTATGCCCCCAACCCTTTTACAAAAGGAAATATTTATAGGTTAATTAGGAGGGGTGCAATGGACCCCCAAACTACATCGATCAACTGACCGGAAGAGTGCTTTTGAATCCAAGAAGTTGCAAGCTCACCGTGTATGCGTAGTGGAGCGGATAGCATGATATCAGCTGAGGAAGCCGGCGCGGGTTCGAATCCCGGTGTGGACAATTTTTAATTTTTTTTTTCTTTTGTTAATTTTACATTATATTATTTATTTAATGTGTTTTTCTATATTTGAGAAAGAACTATATATGGAAAATAGCTTTTTTAAGTTCGGGAAAGTGAGAACAGAGCTTAAAATAAGGAAAAATCAATTAAAATTAATTTATTCATATTATTTTCAATACTTTTGATAGTTTGGCCTGCCTAGTATGTTCTCTGCATAGAAACAATCATCTTTCTTCGTTAAAGAATGCATAATGGAATAAAAAATAAAAAAAAATGGGTATGTAGGGGTAAATTTTCAAGACCACGTAACTCGCTTTAATATTAAGTTAAAAATCTCAAACTCTGTACCAAAATAGGGTACCATGCCCCCAACCCTTGTACTAAAGGAAATATTTATAGGTTAATTAGGAGGGGAGCAATGGACCCCCAAAGTCCATCGATCAACTGACCGGAAGAGTGCTTTTGAAGCCTTGTAGTTGCTCGTTCACCGTGTATGCGTGGTGGAGCGGAGAGCGTGATAGCAGCTGAGCAAGACGGTTCGGGTTCGAATCCCGGTGTGAAGAATTTTTATTTTTTTTTCTTTTGTTAATTTTACATTATATTATTCATTTAATGTGTTTTTCTATATTTGAGAAGGAACTATATATTTAAAATAATTTTTTTAAGTTCGTGAAAGTGAGAACATAGCTTAAAATAAGGAAAAATCAATTAAAATTAATTTATTCATATTATTTGCAATACTTTCGATAGTTTGCCCTGCCTAGTATGTTCTCTGCATAGAAACAAACCTCTTTCCTCGTTAAAGAACGCATAATGGAATAAAAAATAACAAAAAATAGGTATGTACAGGTCAATTTTCAAGACCACGTAACTCGCTTTAATATTAAGTTATAAATCTCAAACTAAGTACGAAAATAGTGTACCATGCCCCCAGCCCTTGTACCAAAGGAAATATTTATAGGTTAATTACGAGGGGTGCAATGGTCCCCCAAAGTACATCGATCATCTGACCGGAAGAGTGCTTTTGAAGCCTTGTAGTTGCTCGTTCACCGTGTATGCGTGGTGGAGCGGATAGCGTGATAGCAGCTGAGCAAGACGGCGCGGGTTCGAATCTCAGTGTGGACAATTTTTATTTTTTTTTATTTTGTTAATTTTACATTATATTATTCATTTAATGTGTTTTTCTATATTTGAGAAGGAACTATATATGGAAAATAATTTTTTTAAGTTCGGGAAAGTGAGAACATAGCTTAAAATAAGGAAAAATCAATTAAAATTAATTTATTCATATTATTTGCAATACTTTCGATAGTTTGGCCTGCCTAGTATGTTCTCTGCATAGAAAGAATAATCTTTCTTCGTTAAAGAACGCATAATGGAATAAAAAATAACAAAAAATAGGTATGTACAGGTCAATTCTCAAGACCACGTAACTCGCTTTAATATTAAGTTATTAATCTCAAACTCGGTACGAAAATAGTGTACAATGCCCCCAAACCTTGTACTAAAGGAAATATTTATAGGTTAATTAGGAGGGGAGCAATGGACCCCCAAAGTACATCGATCAACTGACCGGAAGAGTGCTTTTGAATTCTGTAGTTGCTCGTTCACCGTGTATGCGTGGTGGAGCGGATAGCGTGATAGCAGCTGAGCAAGACGGCGCGGGTTCGAATCCCGGTGTGGACAATTTTTAATTTTTTTTCTTTTGTTAATTTTACTTTATATTATTTATTTAATGTGTTTTTCTATATTTGAGACGGAACTATATATGGAAAATAGCTTTTTTAAGTTCGGGAAAGTGAGAACAGAGCTTAAAATAAGGAAAAATCAATTAAAATTAATTTATTCATATTATTTTCAATACTTTTGATAGTTTGGCCTGCCTAGTATGTTCTCTGCATAGAAACAATCATCTTTCTTCGTTAAAGAATGCATAATGGAATAAAAAAAAAAAATGGGTATGTAGGGGTAAATTTTCAAGACCACGTAACTCGCTTGAATATTAAGTTAAAAATCTCAAACTCTGTACCAAAATAGGGTACCATGCCCCCAACCCTTGTACTAAAGGAAATATTTATAGGTTAATTAGGAGGGGAGCAATGGACCCCCAAAGTCCATCGATCAACTGACCGGAAGAGTGCTTTTGAAGCCTTGTAGTTGCTCGTTCACCGTGTATGCGTGGTGGAGCGGAGAGCGTGATAGCAGCTGAGCAAGACGGCTCGGGTTCGAATCCCGGTGTGAAGAATTTTTCTTTTTTTTTCTTTTGTTACTTTTACATTATATTATTCATTTAATGTGTTTTTCTATATTTGAGAAGGAACTATATATTTAAAATAATTTTTTTAAGTTCGTGAAAGTGAGAACATAGCTTAAAATAAGGAAAAATCAATTAAAATTAATTTATTCATATTATTTGCAGTACTTTCGATAGTTTGCCCTGCCTAGTATGTTCTCTGCATAGAAACAAACCTCTTTCCTCGTTAAAGAACGCATAATGGAATAAAAAATAACAAAAAATAGGTATGTACAGGTCAATTTTCAAGACCACGTAACTCGCTTTAATATTAAGTTATAAATCTCAAACTAAGTACGAAAATAGTGTACCATGCCCCCAGCCCTTGTACCAAAGGAAATATTTATAGGTTAATTACGAGGGGTGCAATGGTCCCCCAAAGTACATCGATCAACTGACCGGAAGAGTGCTTTTGAAGCCTTGTAGTTGCTCGTTCACCGTGTATGCGTGGTGGAGCGGATAGCGTGATAGCAGCTGAGCAAGACGGCGCGGGTTCGAATCTCAGTGTGGACAATTTTTATTTTTTTTTATTTTGTTAATTTTACATTATATTATTCATTTAATGTGTTTTTCTATATTTGAGAAGGAACTATATATGGAAAATAATTTTTTTAAGTTCGGGAAAGTGAGAACATAGCTTAAAATAAGGAAAAATCAATTAAAATTAATTTATTCATATTATTTGCAATACTTTCGATAGTTTGGCCTGCCTAGTATGTTCTCTGCATAGAAAGAATAATCTTTCTTCGTTAAAGAACGCATAATGGAATAAAAAATAACAAAAAATAGGTATGTACAGGTCAATTCTCAAGAACACGTAACTCGCTTTAATATTAAGTTATTAATCTCAAACTCGGTACGAAAATAGTGTACAATGCCCCCAAACCTTGTACTAAAGGAAATATTTATAGGTTAATTAGGAGGGGAGCAATGGACCCCCAAAGTACATCGATCAACTGACCGGAAGAGTGCTTTTGAATTCTGTAGTTGCTCGTTCACCGTGTATGCGTGGTGGAGCGGATAGCGTGATAGCAGCTGAGCAAGACGGCGCGGGTTCGAATCCCGGTGTGGACAATTTTTAATTTTTTTTCTTTTGTTAATTTTACTTTATATTATTTATTTAATGTGTTTTTCTATATTTGAGACGGAACTATATATGGAAAATAGCTTTTTTAAGTTCGGGAAAGTGAGAACAGAGCTTAAAATAAGGAAAAATCAATTAAAATTAATTTATTCATATTATTTTCAATACTTTTGATAGTTTGGCCTGCCTAGTATGTTCTCTGCATAGAAACAATCATCTTTCTTCGTTAAAGAATGCATAATGGAATAAAAAAAAAAAAAAAATGGGTATGTAGGGGTAAATTTTCAAGACCACGTAACTCGCTTGAATATTAAGTTAAAAATCTCAAACTCTGTACCAAAATAGGGTACCATGCCCCCAACCCTTGTACTAAAGGAAATATTTATAGGTTAATTAGGAGGGGAGCAATGGACCCCCAAAGTCCATCGATCAACTGACCGGAAGAGTGCTTTTGAAGCCTTGTAGTTGCTCGTTCACCGTGTATGCGTGGTGGAGCGGAGAGCGTGATAGCAGCTGAGCAAGACGGCTCGGGTTCGAATCCCGGTGTGAAGAATTTTTCTTTTTTTTTCTTTTGTTACTTTTACATTATATTATTCATTTAATGTGCTTTTCTATATTTGAGAAGGAACTATATATGGAAAATAATTTTTTTAAGTTCGGGAAAGTGAGAACATAGCTTAAAATAAGGAAAAATCAATTAAAATTAATTTATTCATATTATTTGCAATACTTTCGATAGTTTGGCCTGCCTAGTATGTTCTCTGCATAGAAAGAATAATCTTTCTTCGTTAAAGAACGCATAATGGAATAAAAAATAACAAAAAATAGGTATGTACAGGTCAATTCTCAAGACCACGTAACTCAATTTAATATTAAGTTATTAATCTCAAACTCGGTACGAAAATAGTGTACAATGCCCCCAAACCTTGTACTAAAGGAAATATTTATAGGTTAAATAGGAGGGGAGCAATGGACCCCCAAAGTACATCGATCAACTGACCGGAAGAGTTCTTTTGAATTCTGTAGTTGCTCGTTCACCGTGTATGCGTGGTGGAGCGGATAGCGTGATAGCAGCTGAGCAAGACGGCGCGGGTTCGAATCCCGGTGTGGACAATTTTTAATTTTTTTTTCTTTTGTAAATTTTACATTATATCATTCATTTAATGTGTTTTTCTATATTTGAGAAGGAACTATATATGGAAAATAATTTTTTTAATTTCGGGAAAGTGAGAACAGAGCTTAAAATAAGGAAAAATCAATTAAAATTAAATTATTCATATTATTTTCAATACTTTCGATAGTTTGGCCTGCCTAGTATGTTCTCTGCATAGAATCAATAATCTTTCTTCGTTAAAGAACGCATAATGGAATAAAAAATAACAAAAAATAGGTATGTACAGGTCAATTCTCAAGACCACGTAACTCGCTTTAGTATTAAGTTATAAATCTCAAACTCGGTACCAAAATAGGGTACCATGCCCCCAATCCTTATACTATAGGAAATATTTATAGGTTAATTAGGAGGGGTGCAATGGACCCCCAAAGTACATCGATCAACTGACAGGAAGAGTGTTTTGAAGCCATGTAGTTGCCCGCTCACCGTGTATACGTGGTGGAGTGGATAGCGTGATAGCAGCAGAGCAAGATGGCGCGGGTTCGCATCCCGGTGTGGATAATTTTAAATTTTTTTTCTTTTGTTAATTTTACATTATATTATTTATTTAATGTGTTTTTCTATATTTGAGAAGGAACTATATATGTAAAATAATTTTTTTAAGTTCGTGAAAGTGAGAACAGTGCTTAAAATAAGGAAAAATCAATTAAAATTAATTTATTCATATTATTTTCAATACTTTCGATAGTTTGGCCTGCCTAGTATGTTCTCTGCATAGAATCAATAATCTTTCTTCGTTAAAGAACGCATAATGGAATAAAAAATAACAAAAAATAGGTATGTACAGGTCAATTCTCAAGACCACGTAACTCGCTTTAATATTAAGTTATTAATCTCAAACTCGGTACGAAAATAGTGTACAATGCCCCCAAACCTTGTACCAAAGGAAATATTTATAAGTTAATTAGGAGGGGTGCAATGGAACCCCAAAGCACATCAATCAACTGACCGGAAGAGTGCTTTCGAAGCCATGTAGTTGCACGCTCACCGTGTATGCGTGGTGGAGCGGATAGCGTGATAGCAGCTGAGCAAGACGGCGCGGGTTCTAATCAAGGTGTGGAACATTTTTAATTTTTTTTATTTTGTTAATTTTACATTATTTTTTTTATTTAATGTGTTTTTCTATATTTGAGAAGGAACTATATATGGAAAATAATTTTTTTAAGTTCGGGAAATTGAGAACAGAGATTAAAATAAGGAAAAATCAATTAAAATTAATTTATTCATATTATTTTCAATACTTTTGATAGTTTGGCCTGCCTAGTATGTTCTCTGCATAGAAACAATCATCTTTCTTCGTTAAAGAATGCATAATGGAATAAAAAATATAAAAAAATGGGTATGTAGGGGAAAATTTTCAAGACCACGTAACTCGCTTTAATATTAAGTTAAAAATCTCAAACTCTGTACCAAAATAGGGTACCATGCCCCCAACCCTTGTACTAAAGGAAATATTTATAGGTTAATTAGGAGGGGAGCAATGGACCCCCAAAGTCCATCGATCAACTGACCGGAAGAGTGCTTTTGAAGCCTTGTAGTTGCTCGTTCACCGTGTATGCGTGGCGGAGCGGAGAGCGTGATAGCAGCTGAGCAAGACGGCGCGGGTTCGAATCCCGGTGTGAAGAATTTTTTTTTTTTTTCTTTTGTTAATTTTACATTATATTATTTATTTAATGTGTTTTTCTATATTTGAGAAGGAACTATATATTTAAAATAATTTTTTTAAGTTCGTGAAAGTGAGAACAGAGCTTAAAATAAGGAAAAATCAATTAAAATTAAATTATTCATATTATTTTCAATACTTTCGATAGTTTGGCCTGCCTAGTATGTTCTCTGCATAGAAACAATCATCTTTCTTCGTTAAAGAATGCATAATGGAATAAAAAATAACAAAAAATAGGTATGTACAGGTCAATTCTCAAGACCACGTAACTCGCTTTAATATTAAGTTATTAATCTCAAACTCGGTACGAAAATAGTGTACAATGCCCCCAAACATTGTACCAAAGGAAATATTTATAGGTTAATTAGGAGGGGTGCAATGGAACCCCAAAGCACATCGATCAACTGACCGGAAAAGTGCTTTCGAAGCCATGTAGTTGCACGCTCACCGTGTATGCGTGGTGGAGCGGATAGCGTGATAGCAGCTGAGCAAGACGGCGCGGGTTCTAATCAAGGTGTGGAACATTTTTAATTTTTTTTCTTTTGTTAATTTTACATTATTTTATTTATTTAATGTGTTTTTCTATATTTGAGAAGGAACTATATATGGAAAATAATTTTTTTAATTTCGGGAAATTGAGAACAGAGCTTAAAATAAGGAAAAATCAATTAAAATTAAATTATTCATATTATTTTCAATACTTTCGATAGTTTGGCCTGCCTAGTATGTTCTCTGCATAGAAACAATCATCTTTCTTCGTTAAAGAACGCATAATGGATTAAAAAATAACAAAAAATAGGTATGTACAGGTCAATTTTCAAGACCACGTAACTCGCTTTAATATTAAGTTATAAATCTCAATCTCTGTACCAAAATAGGGTACCATGCCCCCAACCCTTGTACTAAAGGAAATATTTATAGGTTAATTAGGAGGGGAGCAATGGACCCCCAGAGTCCATCGATCAACTGACCGGAAGAGTGTTTTGAAGCCATGTAGTTGCACGCTCACCGTGTATACGTGGTGGAGCGGATAGCGTGATAGCAGCTGAGCAAGACGGCGCGGGTTCGAATCCCGGTGTGGACAATTTTTCTTTTTTTTTCTTTTGTTAATTTTACATTATATTATTTATTTAATGTGTTTTTCTATATTTGAGAAGGAACTATATATGGAAAATAATTTTTTAAGTTCGGAAAAGTGAGAACAGAGCTTAAAATAAGGAAAAATCAATTAAAATTAAATTATTCATATTATTTTCAATACTTTCGATAGTTTGGCCTGCCTAGTATGTTCTCTGCATAGAAACAATCATCTTTCTTCGTTAAAGAACGCATAATGGATTAAAAAATAACAAAAAATAGGTATGTACAGGTCAATTTTCAAGACCACGTAACTCGCTTTAATATTAAGTTATAAATCTCAAACTCTGTACCAAAATAGGGTACCATGCCCCCAACCCTTGTACTAAAGGAAATATTTATAGGTTAATTAGGAGGGGAGCAATGGACCCCCAGAGTCCATCGATCAACTGACCGGAAGAGTGTTTTGAAGCCATGTAGTTGCACGCTCACCGTGTATACGTGGTGGAGCGGATAGCGTGATAGCATCTGAGGAAGACGGCGCGGCTTCGAATCCCGGTGTGGACAATTTTTCTTTTTTTTTTCTTTTGTTAATTTTACATTATATTATTTATTTAATGTGTTTTTCTATATTTGAGAAGGAACTTTATATGGAAAATAATTTTTTTAAGTTCGGAAAAGTGAGAACAGAGCTTAAAATAAGGAAAAATCAATTAAAATTAAATTATTCATATTATTTTCAATACTTTCGATAGTTTGGCCTGCCTAGTATGTTCTCTGCATAGAAACAATCATCTTTCTTCGTTAAAGAACGCATAATGGATTAAAAAATAACAAAAAATAGGTATGTACAGGTCAATTTTCAAGACTACGTTACTCGCTTTAATATTAAGTTATTAATCTCAAACTCGGTACGAAAATAGTGTACATGCCCCCAATCCTTGTACCAAAGGAAATATTTATAGGTTAATTAGGAGGGGTGCAATGGTCCCCCTAAGTACATCGATCAACTGACCGGAAGAGTGCTTTTGAAGCCATGTAGTTGCACACTCACCGTGTATGCGTGGTGGAGCGGATAGCGTGATAGCAGCTGAGCAAGACGGCGCGGGTTCGAAACCCGGTGTCGACAAGTTTTAATTTTTTTTCTTTTGCTAATTTTACATTATATTATTTATTTAATGTGTTTTTCTATATTTGAGAAGGAACTATATATGGAAAATAATTTTTTTAATTTCGGAAAATTGAGAACAGAGCTTAAAATAAGGAAAAATCAATTAAAATTAATTTATTCATATTATTTTCAATACTTTCGATAGTTTGGCCTGCCTAGTATGTTCTCTGCATAGAAACAATCCTCTTTATTCGATAAAGAACTCATAATGGAATAAAAAATAACAAAAAAAAGGTATGTAGGAGTCCATTTTCACGACCACGTAACTCGCTTTAATATTAAGTTATAAATCTCAAACTCGGTACCAAAATAGGGTACCATGCCCCCAACCCTTTTACTGAAGGAAATATTTATAGGTTAATTAGGAGGGGTGCAATGGACCCCCGAAGTACATCGATCAACTGACCGGAGGAGTGCTTTTGAAGCCATGTAGTTGCACGCTCACCGTGTATGCGTGGTGGAGCGGATAGCGTGATAGCAGCTGAGCAAGACGGCGCGGGTTCAAATCCCGGTGTGGACAATTTTTCTTTTTTTTTTCTTTTGTTAATTTTACATTATATTATTTATTTAATGTGTTTTTCTATATTTAAGAAGGAACTATATATGGAAAATAATTTTTTTAAGTTCGGGAAAGTGAGAACATAACTAAAAATAAGGAAAAATCAATTAAAATTAATTTATTCATATTATTTTCAATACTTTCGATAATTTGGCCTTCCTCGTATGTTCTCTGCGTAGAAACAATCATCTTTCTTCGTTAAAGAACGCATAATGGAATAAAAAATAACAAAAAATAGGTATGTACAGCTCAATTTTCAAGACCACGTAACTCGCTTTAATATTAAGTTATAAATCTCAAACTCGGTACGGAAATATAGTACTATGCCCCCAACCCTTTTACCAAAGGAAATATTTATAGGTTAATTAGGAGGGGTGCAATGGACCCCCAAACTACATCGATCAACTGACCGGAAGAGTGCTTTTGAATCTAAGTAATTGCAAGCTCACCGTGTATGCGTAGTGGAGCGGATAGCGTGATAGCAGCTGAGGAAGACGGCGCGGGTTCGAATCCCGGTGTGGACAATTTTTAATTTTTTTTTCTTTTGTTAATTTTACTTTATTTATTTAATGTGTTTTTCTATATTTGAGACGGAACTATATATGGAAAATAGCTTTTTTAAGTTCGGGAAAGTGAGAACAGAGCTTAAAATAAGGAAAAATCAATTAAAATTAATTTATTCATATTATTTTCAATGCTTTCGATAGTTTGGCCTGCCTAGTATGTTCTCTGCGTAGAATCAATAATCTTTCTTCGTTAAAGAACGCATAATGGAATAAAAAATAACAAAAAATAGGTATGTACAGGTCAATTCTCAAGACCACGTAACTCGCTTTAATATTAAGTTATTAATCTCAAACTCGGTACGAAAATAGTGTACAATGCCCCCAAACCTTGTACCAAAGGAAATATTTATAGGTTAATTAGGAGGATTGCAATGGAACCCCAAAGCACATCGATCAACTGACCGGAAGAGTGCTTTCGAAGCCATGTAGTTGCACGCTCCTCGTGTATGCGTGGTGGAGCGGATAGCGTGATAGCAGCTGAGCAAGACGGCGCGGGTTCTAATCAAGGTGTGGAACATTTTTAATTTTTTTTCTTTTGTTAATTTTACATTATTTTATTTATTTAATGTGTTTTTCTATATTTGAGAAGGAACTATATATGGAAAATAATTTTTTTAAGTTCGGAAAAGTGAGAACAGAGCTTAAAATAAGGAAAAATCAATTAAAATTAAATTATTCATATTATTTTCAATACTTTCGATAGTTTGGCCTGCCTAGTATGTTCTCTGCATAGAAACAATCATCTTTCTTCGTTAAAGAACGCATAATGGAATAAAAAATAACAAAAAATAGGTATGTAGGGATCAATTTTCAAGACCACGTAACTCGCTTTAATATTAAGTTATAAATCTCAAACTCTGTACCAAAATAGGGTACCATGCCCCCAAACCTTGTACTAAAGGAAATATTTATAGGTTAATTAGGAGGGGAGCAATGGACCCCCAAAGTCCATCGATCAACTGACTGGAAGAGTGTTTTGAAGCCATGTAGTTGCGCGCTCATCGTGAATGCGTAGTGGAGCGGATAGCGTGATATCAGCTGAGGAAGACGGCGCGGGTTCGAATCCCGGTGTGGACAATTTTTCTTTTTTTTTCTTTTGTTAATTTTACATTATATTATTTATTTAATGTGTTTTTCTATATTTGAGAAGGAACTATATATGGAAAATAATTTTTTTAAGTTCGGGAAAGTGAGAACATAACTAAAAATAAGGAAAAATCAATTAAAATTAATTTATTCATATTATTTTCAATACTTTCGATAATTTGGCCTTCCTCGTATGTTCTCTGCGTAGAAACAATCATCTTTCTTCGTTAAAGAACGCATAATGGAATAAAAAATAACAAAAAATAGGTATGTACAGCTCAATTTTCAAGACCACGTAACTCGCTTTAATATTAAGTTATAAATCTCAAACTCGGTACGGAAATATTGTACTATGCCCCCAACCCTTTTACCAAAGGAAATATTTATAGGTTAATTAGGAGGGGTGCAATGGACCCCCAAACTACATCGATCAACTGACCGGAAGAGTGCTTTTGAATCCAAGTAATTGCAAGCTCACCGTGTATGCGTAGTGGAGCGGATAGCGTGATAGCAGCTGAGGAAGACGGCGCGGGTTCGAATCCCGGTGTGGACAATTTTTAATTTTTTTTTCTTTTGTTAATTTTACTTTATATTATTTATTTAATGTGTTTTTCTATATTTGAGACGGAACTATATATGGAAAATAGCTTTTTTAAGTTCGGGAAAGTGAGAACAGAGCTTAAAATAAGGAAAAATCAATTAAAATTAATTTATTCATAATATTTTCAATACTTTTGATAGTTTGGCCTGCCTAGTATGTTCTCTGCATAGAAACAATCATCTTTCTTCGTTAAAGAATGCATAATGGAATTAAAAAAAAAAAAAATAGGTATGTAGGGGTCAATTTTCAAGACCACGTAACTCGCTTTAATATTAAGTTATAAATCTCAAACTCGGTACGAAAATATTGTACTATGCCCCCAACCCTTTTACCAAAGGAAATATTTATAGGTTAATTAGGAGGGGTGCAATGGACCCCCAAACTACATCGATCAACTGACCGGAAGAGTGCTTTTGAATCCAAGAAGTTGCAAGCTCTCCGTGTATGCGTAGTAGAGCGGATAGCGTGATATCAGCTGAGGAAGACGGCGCGGGTTCGAATCCCGGTGTGGACAATTTTAAATTTTTTTTCTTTTGTTAATTTTACATTATATTATTTATTTAATGTGTTTTTCTATATTTGAGAAGGAACTATATTAAAAAAATTTTTTTTTAAGTTCGGGAAAGTGAGAACAGAGCTTAACATAAGGAAAAATCAATTAAAATTAATTTATTCATATTATTTTCAATACTTTCGATAATTTGTCCTTCCTAGTATGTTCTCTGCGTAGAAACAATCATCTTTCTTCGTTAATGAACGCATAATGGAATAAAAAATAACAAAAAATAGGTAACAGGTCAATTTTCAAGACCACGTAACTCGCTTTACTATTAAGTTATAAATCTCAAACTCGGTACCAAAATAGGGTACCATGCCCCCAATCCTTATACTATAGAAAATATTTATAGGTTATTTAGGAGGGGTGCAATGGACTCCCAAAGTACATCGATCAACTGACAGGAAGAGTGTTTTGAAGCCATGTAGTTGCCCGCTCACCGTGTATACGTGGTGGAGTGGATAGCGTGATAGCAGCAGAGCAAGACGGCGCGGTTTCGTATCCCGGTGTGGATAATTTTAAATTTTTTTTCTTTTGTTAATTTTACATTATATTATTTATTTAATGTGTTTTTCTATATTTGAGAAGGAACTATATATTTAAAATAATTTTTTTAAGTTCGTGAAAGTGAGAACAGAGCTTAAAATAAGGAAAAATCAATTAAAATTAATTTATTCATATTATTTTCAATACTTTCGATAGTTTGGCCTGCCTAGTATGTTCTCTGCGTAGAATCAATAATCTTTCTTCGTTAAAGAACGCATAATGGATTAAAAAATAACAAAAAATAGGTATGTAGGGATCAATTTTCAAGACCACGCAACTCGCTTTAATATTAAGTTATAAATCTCAAACTCTGTACCAAAATAGGGTACCATGCCCCCAAACCTTGTACTAAAGGAAATATTTATAGGTTAATTAGGAGGGGAGCAATGGACCCCCAAAGCACATCGATCAACTGACTGGAAGAGTGTTTTGAAGCCATGTAGTTGCGCGCTCATCGTGTATACGTGGTGGAGCGGAGAGCATGATAGCAGCTGAGCAAGACGGCGCGGGTTCGAATCCCGGTGTGGACAATTTTTCTTTTTTTTTTCTTTTGTTAGTTTTACTTTATATTATTTATTTAATGTGTTTTTCTATATTTGAGACGGAACTATATATGGAAAATAGCTTTTTTAAGTTCGGGAAAGTGAGAACAGAGCTTAAAATTAGGAAAAATCAATTAAAATTAATTTATTCATATTATTTTCAATACTTTTGATAGTTTGGCCTGCCTAGTATGTTCTCTGCATAGAAACAATCATCTTTCTTCGTTAAAGAATGCATAATGGAATAAAAAATAACAAAAAATAGGTATGTAGGGATCAATTTTCAAGACCACGTAACTCGCTTTAATATTAAGTTATAAATCTCAAACTCTGTACCAAAATAGGGTACCATGCCCCCAAACCTTGTACTAAAGGAAATATTTATAGGTTAATTAGGAGGGGAGCAATGGACCCCCAAAGTCCATCGATCAACTGACCGGAAGAGTGCTTTTGAATCCAAGTAATTGCAAGCTCACCGTGTATGCGTAGTGGAGCAGATAGCGTGATATCAGCTGAGGAAGACGGCGCGGGTTCGAATCCCGGTGTGGACAATTTTTAATTTTTTTTTCTTTTGTTAATTTTACATTATATTATTTATTTAATGTGTTTTTCTATATTTGAGAAGGAACTATATATGGAAAATAGCTTTTTTAAGTTCGGGAAAGTGAGAACAGAGCTTAAAATAAGGAAAAATCAATTAAAATTAATTTGTTCATATTATTTTCAATACTTTCGATAGTTTGGCTTGCCTAGTATGTTCTCTGCATAAAAACAATCATCTTTCTTCGTTAAAGAATGCATAAAGGAATAAAAAATAACAAAAAATATGTATGTAGGGGTCAATTTTCAAAACCACGTAACTCGCTTTAATATTAAGTTATAAATCTCAAACTCTGTACCAAAATAGGGTACCATGCCCCCAACCCTTGTACTAAAGGAAATATTTATAGGTTAATTAGGAGGGGAGCAATGGACCCCCAAAGTCCATCGATCAACTGACCGGAAGAGTGTTTTGAAGCCATGCAGTTGCACGCTCACCGTGTATACGTGGTGGAGCGGATAGCGTGATAGCAGCTGAGCAAGACGGCGCGGGTTAGAATCCCGGTGTAGACAATTTTTAATTTTTTCTTCTTTTGTTAATTTTACATTATATTATTTATTTAATGTGTTATTAAATATTTGAGAAGGAACTATATATGGAAAATAATTTTTTTAAGTTCGGGAAAGTGAGAACAGAGCTTAAAATAATAAAAAATCAACTAAAATTAATTTATTCATATTATTTTCAATACTTTCGATAGTTTGGCCTGCCTAGTATGTTCTCTGCATAGAAACAATAATCTTTCTTCGTTAAAGAACGCATAATGGAATAAAAAATAACAAAAAATAGGTATGTACAGGTCAATTCTCAAGACCACGTAACTCGCTTTAATATTAAGTTATTAATCTCTAACTCGGTACGAAAATAGTGTACAATGCCCCCAAACCTTGTACCAAAGGAAATATTTATAGGTTAATTAGGAGGGGTGCAATGGACCCCCAAAGCACATCGATCAACTGACCGGAAGAGTGCTCTCGAAGCCATGTAGTTGCACGCTCACTGTGTATGCGTGGTGGAGCGGATAGCGTGATAGCAGCTGAGCAAGACGGCGCGGGTTCGAATCCTGGTGTGGACAATTTTTAATTTTTTTTTCTTTTGTTAATTTTACTTTATATTATTTATTTAAGGTGTTTTTCTATATTTGAGACGGAACTATATATGGAAAATAGCTTTTTTAAGTTCGGGAAAGTGAGAACAGAGCTTAAAATTAGGAAAAATCAATTAAAATTGATTTATTCATATTATTTTCAATACTTTCGATAGTTTGGCCTGCCTAGTATGTTCTCTGCATAGAAACAATCCTCTTTATTCGATAAAGAACACATAATGGAATAAAAAATAACAAAAAAAGGTATGTAGGAGTCCATTTTCAAGACCACGTAACTCGCTTTAATATTAAGTTATAAATCTCAAACTCGGTACCAAAATAGTCTGCCATGCCCCTAACCCTTGTACCAAAGGAAATATTTATAGGTTAATTAGGACGGGTGCAATGGACCCCCAAAATACATCGATCAACTGACCGGAAGAGTGCTTTTGAAGCCATGTAGTTGCACGCTCACCGTGTATGCGTGGTGGAGCGGATAGCGTGATAGCAGCTGAGCAAGACGGCGCGGGTTTAAATCCCGGTGTGGGTAATTTTTCTTTTTTTTTTCTTTTGTTAATTTTACATTATATTATTTATTTCATGTAGTTTTCTATATTTGAGAAGGAACTATATATGGAAAATAGCTGTTTTAAGTTCGGGAAAGTAAGAGGAGAGCTTAAAATAAGGAAAATTCAATTAAAATTAATTTATTCATACTATTTTCATTACTTTCGATAATTTGGCCTTCCTCGTATGTTCTCTGCGTAGAAACAATCATCTTTCTTCGTTAAAGAACGCATAATGGAATAAAAAATAACAAAAAATAGGTATGTGCAGCTCAATTTTCAAGACCACGTAACTCGCTTTAATATTAAGTTATAAATCTCAAACTCGGTACGGAAATATTGTACTATGCCCCCAACCCTTTTACCAAAGGAAATATTTATAGGTTAATTAGGAGGGGTGCAATGGACTCCCAAACTACATCGATCAACTGACAGGAAGAGTGTTTTGAAGCCATGTAGTTGCACGCTCAGCGTGTGTACGTGGTGGAGTGGATAGCGTGATAGCAGCTGAGCAAGACGGCGCGGGTTCGCATCCCGGTGTCGACAATTTTTAATTTTTTTTCTTTTGTTAATTTTACATTATATTATTTATTTAGCGTGTTATTCAATATTTGAGAAGGAACTTTATATGGAAAATAATTTTTTTAAGTTCGGGAAAGTGAGAACAGAGCTTAAAATAATAAAAAATCAATTAAAATTAATTTATTCATATTATTTTCAATACTTTCGATAGTTTGGCATGCCTAGTATGTTCTCTGCATAGAAACAATAATCTTTCTTCGTTAAAGAACGCATAATGGAATAAAAAATAACAAAAAATAGGTATGTACAGGTCAATTCTCAAGACCACGTAACTCGCTTTAATATTAAGTTATTAATCTCAAACTCGGTACGAAAATAGTGTACATGCCCCCAATCCTTGTACCAAAGGAAATATTTATAGGTTAATTAGGAGGGGTGCAATGGACCCCCAAAGCACATCGATCAACTGACCGGAAGAGTGCTTTCGAAGCCATGTAGTTGCACGCTCACTGTGTATGCGTGGTGGAGCGGAAAGCGTGATAGCAGCTGAGCAAGATAACGCGGGTTCGAATCCTGGTGTGGACAATTTTTAATTTTTTTTTCTTTTGTTAATTTTACTTTATATTATTTATTTAATGTGTTTTTCTATATTTGAGACGGAACTATATATGGAAAATAGCTTTTTTAAGTTCGGGAAAGTGAGAACAGAGCTTAAAATTAGGAAAAATCAATTAAAATTAATTTATTCATATTATTTTCAATACTTTTGATAATTTGGCCTGCCTAGTATGTTCTCTGCATAGAAACAATCATCTTTCTTCGTTAAAGAATGCATAATGGAATAAAAAATAACAAAAAATAGGAATGTAGGGATCAATTTTCAAGACCACGTAACTCGCTTTAATATTAAGTTATAAATCTCAAACTCTGTACCAAAATAGGGTACCATGCCCCCAACCCTTGTACTAAAGGAAATATTTATAGGTTAATTAGGAGGGGAGCAATGGACCCCCAAAGTCCATCGATCTACTGACTGGAAGAGTGTTTTGAAGCCATGTAGTTGCGCGCTCATCGTGTATACGTTGTGGAGCGGAGAGCATGATAGCAGCTGAGCAAGACGGCGCGGGTTCGAATCCCGGTGTGGACAATTTTTCTTTTTTTTTTCTTTTGTTAATTTTACATTATATTATTTATTTAATGTGTTTTTCTATATTTGAGAAGGAACTATATATGGAAAATAATTTTTTTAAGTTCGGGAAAGTGAGAATCATAGCTAAAAATAAGGAAAAATCAATTAAAATTAATTTATTCATATTATTTTCAATACTTTTGATAATTTGGCCTTCCTAGTATGTTCTCTGCGTAGAAACAATCATCTTTCTTCGTTAAAGAACGCATAATGGAATAAAAAATAACAAAAAATAGGTATGTACAGGTCAATTTTCAAGACCACGTAACTCGCTTTAATATTAAGTTATAAATCTCAAACTCGGTACGAAAATAGGGTACCATGCCCCCAACCCTTTTACGAAAGGAAATATTTATCGGTTAATTAGGAGGGGTGCAATGGACCCCCAAACTACATCGATCAACTGACCGGAAGAGTGCTTTTGAATCCAAGTAATTGCAAGCTCACCGTGTATGCGTAGTGGAGCAGATAGCGTGATATCAGCTGAGGAAGACGTCGCGGGTTCGAATCCCGGTGTGGACAATTTTTTTTTTTTTCTTTTGTTAATTTTACATTATATTATTTATTTAATGTGTTTTTCTATATTTGAGAAGGAACTATATATGGAAAATAGCTTTTTTAAGTTCGGGAAAGTGAGAACAGAGCTTAAAATAAGGAAAATTCAATTAAAATTAATTTGTTCATATTATTTTCAATACTTTCGATAGTTTGGCTTGCCTAGTATGTTCTCTGCATAAAAACAATCATCTTTCTTCGTTAAAGAATGCATAAAGGAATAAAAAATAACAAAAAATAGGTATGTAGGGGTCAATTTTCAAAACCACGTAACTCGCTTTAATATTAAGTTATAAATCTCAAACTCTGTACCAAAATAGGGTACCATGCCTCCAACCCTTGTACTAAAGGAAATATTTATAGGTTAATTAGGAGGGGAGCAATGGACCCCCAAAGTCCATCGATCAACTGACCGGAAGAGTGTTTTGAAGCCATGTAGTTGCACGCTCACCGTGTATACGTGGGGGAGCGGATAGCGTGATAGCAGCTGAGCAAGACAGCGCGGGTTCGAATCCCGGTGTAGACAATTTTTCTTTTTTTTTCTTTTGTTAATTTTACATTATATTATTTATATAATGTGTTTTTCTATATTTGAGAAGGAACTATATTAAAAAAAAAATTTTAAGTTCGGGAAAGTGAGAACAGAGCTTAAAATAAGGAAAAATCAATTAAAATTAATTTATTCATATTATTTTCAATACTTTCGATAGTTTGGCCTGTCTAGTATGTTCTCTGCATAGAAACAATCATCTTTCTTCGTTAAAGAATGCATAATGGAATAAAAAATAACAAAAAATAGGTATGTAGGAGTCAATTTTCAAAACCACGTAACTCGCTTTAATATTAAGTTATAAATCTCAAACTCTGTACCAAAATAGGGTACCATGCCCCCAATCCTTATACTATAGGAAATATTTATAGGTTAATTAGGAGGGGTGCAATGGACCCCCAAAGTACATCGATCAACTGTTAGGAAGAGTGTTTTGAAGCCATGTAGTTGCACGCTCACCGTGTGTACGTGGTGGAGTGGATAGCGTGATAGCAGCTGAGCAAGACGGCGCGGGTTCGCATCCCGGTGTCGAAAATTTTTAATTTTTTTTTCTTTTGTTAATTTTACATTATATTATTTATTTAATGTGTTTTTCTATATTTGAGAAGGAACTATATATGGAAAATAATAAGTTCGGGAAAGTGAGAACAGAGCTTAAAATAATAAAAAACCAATTAAAATTAATTTATTCATATTATTTTCAATACTTTCGATAGTTTGACCTGCCTAGTATGTTCTCTGCATAGAAACAATAATCTTTCTTCGTTAAAGAACGCATAATGGAATAAAAAATAACAAAAAATAGGTATGTACTGGTCAATTCTCAAGATCACGTAACTCGCTTTAATATTAAGTTATTAATCTCAAACTCGGTACGAAAATAGTGTACAATGCCCCCAAACCTTGTACCAAAGGAAATATTTATAGGTTAATTAGGAGGGGTGCAATAGACCCCCAAAGCACATCGATCAACTGACCGGAAGAGTGCTTTCGAAGCCATGTAGTTGCACGCTCACTGTGTATGCGTGGTGGAGCGGGTAGCGTGATAGCAGCTGAGCAAGACGGCGCGGGTTCGAATCCCGGTGTAGACAATTTTTCTTTTTTTTTTCTTTTGTTAATTTTACATTATATTATTTATTTAATGTTTTTTTCTATATTTGAGAAGGAACTACATACATAGTAAAATGCAGGGTCGCACTGTGTACCCCCTTTGGGGTCTATAATTATTTCCTTTGGTAGGGAACACTATTAAAAGGTAATATAACATAACAACTGGTCCAATTAAATAAAATTGAGGAAAGTAAAAATGAATGCCGAAACTACTTTTCTTTCAACAATTTTTGAAATAAATTCATTTTTATTTATTTATACTGATTCATTTTTAATTATATTTGTCTATACATAAAAGTCTGAACTGTTTTGAAAGTTTTTTATTTAATGAGTTGACCCCAATTAGTGGGAATGGAATGAATGGTATATGACCTGGAATTATAAGTTTTTAATTAAAAAAAAATTTAAAAAACTATTTTTTATTATTAACTTCTAAAATATTTTCTTGTTTTTTTTTTTTTTTTTTTTTTTTTTTTTTTTTTTTTTTTAAGAAATGTAAATAATACTAGAAACCTATCATTTTTTATTTTAACTTTCATAATTTTTTCTTCTAGATAAAATTAATTATTTTTTATTTCAAAACCCTTCAGCATAATTAAATAAAACTGAGGAATGAAAATATAAATGTCGAAACTACTTTTTTTTCAATAACTTTTGAAATTCATTTTTCTTTATTTATACTGATTCATTTTTATTTATATTTGTCTAGATATAAAAGTCTCAACTGTTTTGAAAGTTGTTATTTAATGAGTTGATCCCAATTGGAGGGAATGGAAGGAATGTTATATGACCTGGAATTTAGGTAAATTTTTTTAAAAAAAATTCTTTGTTATTATTAACTTTCAAAATATTTTCTTGAATAGTTTTTTTTCTTTCTTTTTTTTTTTTTTTTTTTTTTTTGAAGAAGAAGAAGAAATGTAAATAATGCTAAATCCCTATCATTTTTTATTTAAACTTTGATAATTGTTTCTTCTAGATAAAATTCTTTTTTAACTTTAAAAAAAAAGTATCTGTGCACCACTGTTCTCTAAGAATAAAATCCTTTCATTATAAAGAATAAAAAAAGAAAGAAAGTGTTGGGAACAGCATTTCATAAACATTTTAATTCAGTATAATGAATTATTCATTCAGAGAAGCCTATCAATCAGAAAAACAATCTTATAGAATTAAATTATAATTAAGTAAGTTACTGTAAAATGGTTTTAGCAACAGTATAATGCAGTAGTTGCAGACAATTTACGAGTATTTTTTTCATCGCGTTTGATGCCTTTGCCCCAAATTTGTCCTTTTTCTCCTTTTGGTACACTAAAAAATAATTTATTAGGCGTGTTTAACGCAGAACTATTGCACATGGTACAATGCAACACTTGGAGCGCTTTTTCAGAATCAGCGCGGCATATGCTTTCACCGTTTCACATGATGGGAGTCGTGGTTGTACTATACTGTGACGTCATCAGAGTGGATGGGAGACCTAGCAGTGATTTACGGGGCGGGGCTAATCGAGTGATTTTAACTATCAATAACAAAATAACTAGTTATCGCACCGGTCTGAAATTGGTGTCTATCTTTATAAAATGGCATGATGTTTCATTTTACAACATAAAAAAAAGCATGCAGGTTTCTCATTGTTTATTTTTAATTTGTGTTTTACAAAAAGGATATCCTCATTAATTTTAAACAATGAAGGTAATGTATTGCATTTATAATTGGATGAAGTTTATTTTATAGTGTGTTTTGTTTTTCAATAAAATTATTATGCTGTGAAATAATTATGTTTATCTTAGATTTTTTTTTTCCTTTATGACTGTATTGTGTAATTTCTTCTACAACTTTGTAATAAATCTTCAAAACTTTAAAAAATTTGATTTGTCAGGTATGAAATTTGTATTGATAAAATTTTATAAAATATAACGTTAGAAAATCTTTATAAGTGCTTAAGTGTCATGAAAACAGTTGAATATATTTAAAATTTGGTTATTTTAATCGGTCGGCATGATACCTGAAGCAATTTTCTTTTAACACTGATTTTAAAGTCTATCTCGAAATTTTAAGTATTTTTGTTATCAACATTGTTTTATTATTTTAATTTCAGAAATTTTGTTTTCAACATTGTTTTTTGAAATTTGAGACAAAAAGTTTGCTTTTTTATATTTATCATGTTTAAAATAACATATTGTAAAATAATTCTAATCGTAAAAATTTCTTTGACTTCAAAATAACATTTAAATGTCGAAAATTTTCATTTAATTATTCATTTGAAATTTGAAACAAAAAACTTGTTTTTTTATTTTTAGCATGTTTAAAATAATATAATTGTACACTAATTCTAAGCCTAAAAATTTTGACTTAACGCTGAATAACATTTAAAGTTTAATAAAAATTCCCAATAAATGTAGAAAAGAATAATGCTTAAACTTTCATCTGTAAGGTTTGTATATACATACTTTGTGAAAACATGTTGTGTGATTACATCTTCTTTTTTTTTTTCAAAAAGAAGTCCCATTTAAGACATTTACATATAATGTTATGTTTGTTTTGCTATGTTATTGATACCTAATCTCTTATCAGCAAAATAAAACAATCGTATTGATTGATTTTGAGCAAAAATTTTGTAATTGCAACATTCTCAAATAACTGATATAGTCAAACTTTAATCATTAATAGTAAAGGCGACTTACAGTAGAAGAAGATGTTATGTTTTTTCGTCTATTCTTGTGTGCAATTTAATTAGTGCAAATTTAATTTTGATGAAATGCGAAATTTACTACTTTTTTTGGTTTCGAAATTTGAATGATACCTTAATTTTTTATCTAAAATTGTTGCTTAATACATAGTGCCTTAAACTAATTATCAAACCGTTGAAAATTTCTGATGTGCCAATTTTGCATTGGCACATCAGAAATTATTTTTTCATTACAAAAAATAATTGGCAGAATTTTTAATTAAAATTCTTAAAGGCTTTTCTGGTTACACTCCCTGAAAATATTTCTACTGGTGCCTTTGAGTTTTGCTTCAAGTGTTTTGTTAAGTAAAATTTCAGATTCTAAAAGGATTAAGTTACGTAAGTATTTTTCCTTTTAATTTCAGTGAAACATTTATGCAAGTAAGTAATTTGAATATTTTTAAATTTTCTTTATTGTCTCGATTATTAAAAATGATAACGATTTAAAAATTCGAAATATTATTTTATTATAATATTTTTGGAAGTTATGAAGGTAAATTTTCAATTCAAATCAGATGTAAATTTAACTTTATTTATAAAGTGTGATTTTCTATTATATAATTTCAGAATATCAATAATGAATGATAATTAGGAAATTACAAATGGCTTAAGTTACGACTTTTATACAGCATGTTTTACAAAACTAACTCAATTCAGTGTTTAATAAAATTGGCTCATTTCTAAAAAAAAAAAATTAAGAATACATTTTAAAATTAAAGACTTGAAAATTAATAATGATTCATCAGAAAACTCATTGTATGAAAAAAAATAGCAATAAAAGGTGTAATATAGTATTATTTCTTAAATAAATTTAAAATAATCAAAAAATATCAGCTGAACATAAGATAGACTTTGGAGTAAAAGGAAAGAAAATGGATGGTAGCAGAATTCGCTAATATAATATTATTTACTATTTCTGTATTGCTAAGTAAATAATGCATGGAATGACATTATAAAACTTATGTTCTATGTTTTACTGTTTCACAGCAATACAGAAAAATAATCAATATTATATCGCCGATTTCTACTACCATCCAAATCTTACTCTTGCTTATTCCTAAAAGTAAAAAGCAACGCAAAATAATATCAGAAAACACAAAATCTGATATTATGTAGCATTAAAACTAATGCAAAATAATATTAAGGAGAATGCTAGATAATATTATTTTGCATAGAATCTAATATTATATAATGCAGAGCAAACAGCGACCTCTTGTATCTTTCTAATATTAGAAGTTGTGCAAGATAACGTCGATTTTGCCGGTTTTCTGATATTATCTAATGTTTGGTGCTACTTGGGAATTATGTACTCTAGTAGAAGAAATAATTATACGCTTAATAGGGGGTCCATAATGTTGCCCTAAAGGTTACTAGTAAGACTGGGCTATAAATCGATGTATCGCGACATATCGATTTAACGCATATATCAGCAAGCCGATACAGCAACTTTCGTTTCAGGCGATGCATCAGAAAACAGATTTCAGCCGTAGACTAAAGACGACGAGCGCAAAACGAGGTATCTATATAAGACGGACAAGTATCTTCTTGCAACTCATACCGATTTTCACGCTGTGGAAGACGATGTTCGTTTCGTTATGTTGAAATGGCCTTGATTGTTGAGTGGTAGAATCAGAACCATAGTTTTGAGAACATATATCGTGATCTCGCATGTTCGTTTTCGCGCCTCATAGTTTTTTTTCTTTTTCTTTGTCGCCACTTGATATTTTTTTATAGATAATTTTCAGTGGGACTGACTTTGTGATCGCCGTCGTTACCTTGTTCTGAACGTAATCTATTATTGAAAAGAATATATAAAGAAGTGTTTCTTAATTGATTAGATAAATTTTTTTTAAAACAAAACTTTTTTTTAAATTTTAAATGTGAAAATTAATTTTGAAATTGTATGTTTAAGTAATTTTTCACATTATTGAATTTATTACAATCGGGAATCTAATTTAAGGCGATGGGCAATAAAGAATTAAATTACAAAGTAATTAAATTTGTTAGATTATTTTTTACTTTATTTTAATTTATTAAAATTTTTTTTTATAAAACTTCTAATAATAATCTAAAAACTTCTAATAATTTAATGGGTTTTTATTACTGATTTTAAATTTATAAATCTTTAGTTGTTTTTATAAATAAAATTATAACAAAATTTATTTTTCTTCTTTTGGATTTGGACATAAGTCAATCAACTTTATTTATTCAAAAAAATTAGTAAGGTTTGCGACTTTTTTTTTTTTAATCATTTAGCACTTTGTTTTATTTCTGAGTCTAATCATGTTTTTTAATTTTCTTTCAACATTGTCAGTTAAATATAATATCGAATAACATAATTCATTT
Organism: Parasteatoda lunata; assembly: GCA_949128135.1. Lineage (NCBI taxonomy): Eukaryota > Metazoa > Arthropoda > Arachnida > Araneae > Theridiidae > Parasteatoda > Parasteatoda lunata. The sequence goes on from OX421971.1 coordinate 3,382,332, forward strand.
GTTTTTATTTTTAAGAAATTAAACCTTACTTTGATTTTTCGTTCAGAATTCAGTGATTATTCAATTTATTTTAATTATTTATGTGAAATAATAATGATAAAAAATATAGTGCTGTTTTAAAAGCGTTTTTTTAAAAATTTATTTAGCACTTTGTTTTAAGCATACAAAAAATTTTTAACGAACTTATTTTTTAAATTTTCTTTTAATATTGTTGGGTAAATATATTGATAAATCAATTTTATTTATTTTTAAACTAAGAAATCTTTTGTTATTTGTGCGATCATTTTTAGAAAATATAACATTAATATCTTTCTTAAGCAAAACATATATATCTTCAAATTCATAAATTGATTTAAATCAATCTGCGTATGAAGTTTTGATAGAAATCCGACTTTCTGTGCCTTACGAGTAAATGAAATTCAAAAATACTATATCACGATACATCGCTATATCGTGATGCAAAGCTAACGATGCATCACGATATAAAATTTCTTATATCGCCCTGTCCTAGTTACTAGATATGTATATATATAATCGTGTGCTGAATAGCTTTAAAATGAGGAAAGTCGAAGTCAGTATTCTATATTAACACATGTCCCGATATCCTACCTTCATATTGAACCATAATATTTATATTAGACCACGTTTTATATTACTGGGTAAAAGTGTACACTATCAAAGGTAATATTTATATGCTCAATAGGGGGTCCACAATGTTGCCCAATAGGTTACTATGTATGTGTATATATAATATGTGTGTAATAACTTTATAACTATTGTAACATTTCGCATGTTTTTACGTTTTGTGTGAGGAGAATCAATTTAGCTAAAATTTAAGGAAGGAAAGTATATGGAACAGAAAGCTACATTGGACATAGTTTTAAAAGAAAGTGTTGTGAAAACCGCAAAAAAAAAAAAATATGGACAGCTGAACATGAAAAATATTAAGAAGGAGAAAAATATCGTGGTACATTCCTGTTCAACTGAGAAGAGGAGGAAAGGGGAAGGACCTAGACGTGGATCCCAGATGGCGCATTTGATTGTTGTACTTGTGAAATTAGCAAAAGTTTTCTGTTGGAAAATATTGCCTTAGAATAAACAGAAGTTAGCAGCTTTATACTTTTAAACCGGAAGTAATGTTGGTCAGGAGCTCTGAATTGTTGTTGTTAACATTTATTCTTTAAACATCCTCAAAATGCTTCTAAATGTTGTCAATTATCTTTTAAGAATTGAAGTTTTCATTTTTGGTTTGTTCCTTTGACCTCATACTTCACTTTTTTGTAACAATTTGATTTGTTACATAGTATACTATTTATCAACTATATACTAATAATAAATGTTAAATATAATAAAAATATGTTATAATGTACTATTATACATTTGTTTGAAACAGTTTTGTGTTAGAGTTGATATGTGGGCCGTCTTACGGAAGTTGCCAAGACTTAGCAATTGTTCTACTACAGATCACAATACAAAAATCTCCCCAACAAGAAAACAAAGGTTTGCCTGAGGATGGCTATGCATTACACCCTTCCAGTTGTTCCTTTCTGCGATATTTTTTTCTTTTAGTTTTTACCGTCAGCTGCCCAGAAGTTGCGATTATTCTGCCCCTGATAACTATACAGTCCATTTTTGTTAGTTATTTAACATAAATCTAGAGCTTGGAACTCTATGTCTGGGAATATTTTGATCTGTCGCATCGACTGTAATCGTCGAGGGGCAAGTGGATTTTTAACTGGCAAATTAAAAAAAATATGTAAATGTTTGCCTGGGGGTAGAATTCTTTTGGGCTTCTGTGACTTACCTCTCAAGCACTAATATCTTTCTGCAACATACTTTTAATAATAACTGATATACGTGTTATTAATTAAATATAAAGTAACAGACACATTGTATTTACAAAGAAAAGAACCCTATTTGGGTATAATAAAACAGTTTTTTTTTTTTAATGAATTTGCAATATTTTTTTTATTCTTATATCATGGGCGATATTCTCAAATTTTGTGAGAAGAAAATACACTCATTATTTCTTTTTTCGCATTTCGTAAATCATCATCATGTTAAAAAAAAATGCAATTAAAAATCGTAAAATCCGTGAAAGGAAATAAAACCAAATTTTTATTATTTTTTTTCCCAAATAAGAATTTTAAAAAAATCATTCTTTCCCTATGATGTGTTAAAAAGGCATCTTCTGAATGTAATTGTGAAGGCAAAAAATATTTCTGTAGAAAAGAAATTTTTGGTTCAATATTCTTTATTTTTTATTCTTCTCAAATGAGAATCGAAAAATCACGAACATTTCTTTCCCCACAGACGAGTGAAAAAGGCTTCTTTTAAATATAATTTTAGCAAAAAAAATGACAAACAGTTTGGCAGAAAAGAAAACAAATTTTTTACTTTCTAAAGGAAAATTCTTTTTGAAAGAACGTGCTGGTACTATGTCACTGCGATTCTGCCACGGGGGTTGCAAATTATAACCGAGTTGGTCTTTTTCTTCTTTTTTTTTATAGTTTCTTGCACGCCCTGAGCTGCTAAGATTGAGCAATTATTTTGGCTCAGACCACTGTATGAAAATCTTAAAATTATCTCATAATTATTAAGAAAATAAGTTAATGTTATTTTGAATTTATTTCAGTTGTTGATTCAACATTGATTCAGATGCGTGTTGTGAAAGATACAGCAATATATGGGTAAGTTTTTGATGGGTTGCAGACATTTAAATTAATTGGGTTTATTCTAGAGATAGAACAATGCATTGGTGCAACCTTTGGTTGAATTATGGATTGTGAGTTGGCCTATTATATTCTATGTTCTGAATATTTTTTGTTACATTTATTACTATATAAAATGTCTTTTTTTCAATGGACAAAATAAAAAACTGCATCGGGAATAACTTTTTATCTGATGATTTTATTTTCCAGTTCGGGACTCGATAGGTTGTGAGCCTAACCTCAAAAATGCTAATTAAACAGAGAAGGCAATATTTTAAGTTGCAATATCAGACACAAAGTGTATTTTCTCTGAAAAATCATAATTTTTTTTCAACAGATTTTTGACTTATAGAACTGGAGGGGGGGGGGGGTGGCCACAATCTAGAAAAATAGGGTCCTAATAGTTTGGTCTGGAGAGTAGTCAAAAGTTTGGACCTTTCAAAGTTAATTTTACTTTTTGTGTACTTCGTTATGTCCTGAGAAGTAAATTGAAAAGTTTAAAGTAATTGATAATTTTTTTCCATATAATTATAAAATTTTCTTATCCAAAAGATAATTCTGAACAAAAAGTAATTTTTCATAGATATTAACTTTTTTTATCATTTTATTTAATAATAGTGGAGAAAATTTTGAATTCTAAGGTATACATTATTTTATATCATTTAAAAAATATGATTTTATGTAACATAATACAAAATTTGAAAGAAATTTGTTGAAAATTTCCCAAGAAATCAAATTTCAAAGTTTCCACTTTCTTAAAGTTTGATAATTAAGGGAATTTTTTTTTTCTCCATTACTTAAAAATTTAGCCAAAATATTGCAAAATGTAAATTTAATACTAAATGGTCTGAACTGCTCTCCTGATTAAACTATTAAAACCTTATTTTCCAGATTGCACTGTTCCATATAATTTAAGAATCAAGAATCCATAGAAAAAAGACATGCTATCACAATTTTGATCCTTTGTTTTGAGGATGGCTTCCCTTGAGAGCCCATCAGCTCCAAGTTGGTCACTTTATGGTAGAACTGTTTGTTATTACTATAAAACAGTAAGTATGCAAATGAAGTTACATCGTTGTTAGGAATTGTATGTGTATACAGAACTGTTTTTGTTGGTTTTTCCTTTGTCATTATGCCTTTTGTCTTTGAGTAGAATCATCAATCTGATATTGTAAGCCTTAAAGTTCAGATATTGAGGAGAGGATAAAACAACAAAGTTCCCAAACAAAAATTGGCAAACTTCCAATTACAGCAGATTATTATTTTATTGTTTCACTTCTGGCCAAGTAAAAACGTGACGAAACGAAACGTACTGACGAATTCTGCTGTGCCCGAGTTTACTCGGGATAATAAATATTTGCAATATATGCATACCCGAGTGAACTCGGGATAATCAGGGAAGCGGTTAAGATGGCAAATGTTAGCAAAGCCTGTGTATGGAAATCGTGGCATCTCGTCGCTAGAAATTGTATATATATCTACTTCCTGGAACTGGCAATGTTCTTGTTGGTTCTCTCTTCAATTGCTGAATGCTGTTGTTAAGCTTGATGTATGCTATCAATGTTGTTTTTCTGGATGATTTTGTTTTACCAAGCTCTACTTTCAATTAAATCTGCACTCTCAAAAAGGAACTGATACTGCACACCCTCTGTCCATTCAGAGGATGATCAAAGTGGTTATCCATGTGTAAACTGACTGCAGTCAGTGATGCTTGACTTCGGTGATCTATTGGGAACAATGTCTTACAATTAGTTCACTGTCAGATTTATTTAAATCGAGAGTCGATACGACGTAAATAAGTTGCATTATTTAAGTTGTTTTGAAATGAAGCTATTGAAATAGTGCCTGAAGCATCTTTAAACCTTTTTAGCATTGAAACTTATGAAATAATTGTGTCGATATTTTTATAATCTATTAGGGTATCAACTCAGTATTATAAAACATGTAGAGAATTATCAAAAAATAAATAAGTGCTGAATTTTTTGTTGATTAATAACCTCATTTAATTTGATCAGTAACTGAAAGCTGTACAGAGTATAAGCTAAGAATGTTAGTTGAAACTAAAAATATTGAAATATAGATGTTATATACATTTATTGTGGCTTCAATGCTGAAGTGTTTTTTTTTTTTTTTTTTTTTACCATCACTAATTTATAGTGTTGTTTATAGGTATGCTGGTGGAAGTTTGGCAGACTCTGAAACTACTAATCAACTAACATCCTCAGTCCAGCCATCGAATTTTAGTGGTCCTTTGTTGATGAAGAGGCTCAATGGAAAATGTTATAATTTGACTGAAGAAAGGTCAATAATAAGTTTATTGAATGATTTTTGATTTTTGGGTTTTTTTCCGTTAGCCAGGCGCAATAGAAAAATCACGAAATAATGTAGAATTCTACCAAATTTCTTACAACCATAAGGGGAATGTTAGTTTGGACGATCTATTTTCTGAATTTATTCAAAACAAAGCACTTTTTCCTTTCTTTCTTCCATCTTAATTTTTGTTTTAAAAAAATGTTTAGTAACAGGGGTTTGTTTAGAAGAAATTTTGGTCCGTTAACAGACCCTTCACAAAATATCTTTTCATAAAAACGGACCCTTCACAAAATATTTTAACTTAAAAACGGACCCTTCACAAAATAATTTATCTTTTAATCGGACCCTTCACAAATTTGTTTATCTTCATTATTGTTTTGTTAATCGAATAAACTCTTCCTGATGTAAAGGAACTAAATTTTGTCTTTGGCAGACACTTCCTTTATTCGTCCGAAATGAATATTCTGTGTTTTTAATTTTTTTTTAATTATAATTTTACAGTGTTGAGCATAATCTTGTATGTCTTTACAATTTAAAGACTCCTTGAAAAAGTTTTTTGTAATAACTGGACCCTATTTGCACAAATTCATAAAAGCAGGACCCTGTCCTTGTTTTGTGTAAATGTCTATTGTCCGAATTTGTCAAATTATTCGTTCTACGATTCAAGATAAATACTGTTTGCTGCAAGTTTTTAAAAATTTTATATTAGTTATTAATATTTATGAAAAGTTATTGATTAAAAGGAAATAGATCTAATGAAAGCATGTGTGTGCCCTAAACACTTGATCTCTCTCGCTATCATTAAGTGCATGCCAGTGACGTCACTTGCTCTCCTTTGGCGTGTCTGTGGCTGTCCTTAGTTGTGCCAAATTCTGCACTTACTTATGAAATAACTTATAAAAATTTTTAGTGGATGTTTATTGGAATCAAAACCTCTAAGTAAGCACAAGATCTACTTCTTATAGATACAAATGTTTTGTTAATTTTTATATCTCGCATCATAATATTAATAAACTGGTTAACTATTTTCTTTTGCTAAGTGTCTTTGTTTTAAGCAAAAAAGTCAAACAGAAAAATCTAGATAAATTAGGAATGTGCTAGTGGAACAAAAGTGGTCTAATAAATTTGGTTGTTGTCACTGATTTGTAACTGTCATAAATACCCAGTGAAAACAGTTGAAGGGACAGATGCTTACCTAGACCATCTGAACACCTCGACCATAGTGGTCATATTTGAGACTGTAAAAAAGGTATTGTGGCGACACAGGGACATAGTCGCAGAATGTTACAGAATTTTTGAAGAAAGAATTTTCATTTGGGACCGGAAAAATTTTGGTTTTCCTTTCTGCATAAATCTTCGAAAAATGTTTTTTTTTACTGAAGAATTTTGTTTTAAAGATTTTTTTCTTGCGCATCAGAGAGGAAAAAAATAATCATGATTTTTCTATTCTCATTTGATATTTTTAAAAAAAAATCTGTAATGACTGGCTTCAGCTAGAATTTCAAATTAATAATATAAAATAATATAAAATTCAGAAATTGAGAAAAAATCTAAAAGATCACTCTAGAAATGTTTCATTTAAAGAACACCATGTTTTACATAAACTTATTTGAGTATCTCTTTTTTAAAGAGTCATGTGATTTCCTCGTCAATGTTTATTTTGGGCGCTACTGCACGGATTTTAAAATTTTTAATTTATTTACGAATTTTAATTTGTGTAATGATTTACAAAATTCAAAAGAGGAAATAATTTATGCATTTTTCTGATTACAAAATGTGAGAATATCTCCTATAACATTATAATTCAAAAAAATATTGCTTTTCCAGGGTTCCCACGGTCCTTAAAAGTCCTTAAAAACTGCTTGATTTTTATTTTGGAAAATAAGGGCCCTTAAAAGTACTTAATTTTGCTACAAGGTTTTTAAAAGTCCTTAATTTTTGAGCATCACTATAGTAACAGGAACAATTTTTCAGTTCAATTTTTTGAAACAAAAACTCGTTCTTTTATCACCTAGAATTAGTCCATGCATCGAAGGTAGAGCATTTTAGAGAGACAAGAAGGAATGTGTTTGAGGGGGCTACAGGCAAGAGGAAGAAAGCATGTCTTTTCATTAATATTTAGGTTCTTTCATTAATTGCTCTACCTTTTCTCTAGAAGGATAAGCATTCTAAATAGTGCTTGTTTATGGGGGGTGGGGCAGTTTTAAGGTACTTAAGTAGAAGACCTACACTGACCTTACAAATTGACAGAATTCCAGAAATTCAGTTCTACCGGTAACACATCTGCTTGTAGGAATAAAGTAAAACCCCAAGCAAAGGAATATCAGAAAAAAATTTTTGAACTAGAATCCATAACAAAAATTATTTCCAAAATTCTTGAAGAATTAATTAAAATTGTATAATATTTCACTGTGTAATAAGTAACTGTAAATTTATAGAAAGCAGTAAAATTTTTTAAAATTCATGATTATACTAAAAATTGAACAGATCTGTTATAAACATGCTTTGAAAAATCCCAGCCAACCTAGATTTTTTATCAAAAACCTGGGGTTGATTGGGTTATGATGAAAACTTTGTATTTTCAAAAATGCTTAAAATTTTTATTCCTGACAACTAAATAAGAATATATAATTTGCTTTTAACAAAAAAGTTAAATATTTGGTAACTATTTATAGCTTGTTTTGTTGAAATGTAAAATTTTTTTTTTAAAGTTTTAGATTTTTATGCTTTTATTTTTTAAGAATAAGCAGATTGTTACATAAAAATTTAAATCTACTCAATTGAAAGATCCCAAACTTTTTAATAATAATGTCTATTAGAATAAAATTCAAACTTAGACTTTAATAATTATTTTATTCAGTTAACATTGTAACTTAATATACTTTTTTTTTTTTAATTTATATTTTTATTCAACTTTTGGTTGCTTTAAAACTAGCTCATGTTTTTTGCCAGATTGTTTATTAACATTATGTATAGTTAATTCCTAATAACAGGTTTGGCTGGAAATAATTTTGTGTAAATTTCATCATAAAAGTAAATATAATACATTTGCTGTTTAGTAATAATTTTAAAATTGTGAAGTAACATACCGTTATTAATTTGTTTTTCGTAGAATTTTTCATTATTTTTTTACAAAACATTACCTAATAAGGTAATATTACAGGATTATTTTATAATAAAAGAATATTACTTTCAGTTTTAAACTGTTAATTTGCAATAAAAATAAATTATCAAATCATAATAATAGTGAATAATATTAAGAATGATAAAGGATGATAGAGAATTATTACAAGTAATCTATAAATAATGAAAAAATAAATAATTTATCAGTATTTGTTAATTAAAAAACCTTGTCAATTTTCTGGCCATAGGAATGTGTTTATACCTTTGAAAAATCGTTTTAGACCCCTTTATTTATATGTTTCATCGAGAACTAATAAAAAACATATTGGCTTGAAAATTATAAATCTTCACAAACGTAATGTATCTTTATTCTCAAAAATTTTTTATAAAAGTATTTATTGCAATGAATGTAAAAATATATGTATTAAGTTAAGCCTGATGAAAAAAAAGTGGAATGATTTAAGGTGCTTAGACATTAGTATGGCCTATTTTTACTTGAAATAGAAATTTATTGATCATGACATAATTAAGAAAACTATTCTCATGCATAGCTCTAATTAAACTTTTTAGTATTAATTTTTTTAATATATACCATTATAAATGAAACATTTGATTAATAGAAAAGAAAGAATTTTTTTGACAGTACAGAATATTTAGCAAGATTGGTCCACAACTGAATGTGTGATGCAGGTCTAGTAGCGAAATATAAAAACTTATTGTAATAATTATTTAAATGTTTTTCCCAAATTTCTTTATTTATTCTTTTTTTGTAATAAAATTGCAAATCTTAATTTCTGCACTTAATTTTACAATTCAATTACAATGAAATCATTTAAAATGAATACGGATTAGTTTCATACATGTTGTTAACTTTTAACAATCTGAAATTTTTTTTTTTAAAACCCGGCCAGGGCTTGCAAAAATTGCCTGGTACTACTTTGGCGAGTCCTGTTAATTAATACAATTATATCAGTGCTTACTTTATAATAAAAATTTTTTTTATATTTATTGATTTTTTTTTTAAGAAAGGTAAATAATTGGCACTGTCACTGGTGGTATATGTATATTCAATGATAAACAACATACTATTTTTAAGGTCCTTAATTTTTTTAAAAAAAAAAGTGCTTAATTTTTGCTTTGTTAAAAGAGTGGGAACCCTGTTTTCCATGAAACATTTTTATTCTATACTTTCTATTACTTTAAATTAGTAATTGTTATAATTAAAAGTAAAATATTAGTCGTAGGGAAGTGAGTCGCAGAAAGCCCGAACAAATTCTGCCTCAGGAATATGATATTTATTTTTTGGGATCTCTCCAGATGAGAGTACTTCTTGAGTCCAGACTGAATCGCCGCTCATCACTAAAGAGAACCCAATCATCCTCAGTCCAAGACAGGTATTATGTAGAGGGTCCTTTTAGTGAGTCAAAGGGACAGCTGTGCCTCTGGGTGACTGTTCTCCATGAAATGGATGTTCCTGTTACATTATACAGATTGAAAGTGTTGTTGTGTATCTACCACTACAAAATTGTAATTCCAATTCACTAGTATTTAAGAGATATTAACTGGATTCTGTGGTGGGGTACCTTTTCATAGATGAAGGTCGACATCCTCGATAACCCCACATGGGTGACCTTCGGACGTGATGTGAACATGCCTACCTTGACAGTAACGCCCACTTCGATCTGAACATGCCTACTTCGATGGATGGTCTACGTTGATTTGGGACTGAGACGCAGTCCTCCTCACGCTGTTGCCTCTTAGTCTTGATCACGTAGAACGAATACGCTCAACTGCTGAAGGGGGCGCGGGAGCGACCATAACCGTGAACTTAATACGGCTCTCGTGATCGGCACTAAACAAGTACGGTGATCTTAATACAACTCTCCTGACCTCACACAAAACAGCAATGAATTAACTAGTAGTATCCTGTTCATCAAATTCTGTCACAGATATAATTCTGGTGAGGGAGTATGTGTTATTGCGGGCCTATTAATTTCCGCTAGAAGTATCAAATAATGGTGTTGAGCCAGCATTGTTGCCCTTTTGCACTCTTGACCAAGCTGACAGACCGCTGTTCCTTTCTGAACTGTTTCCACAGAGTTCTCTCCGTACAACAGGTAGTCGGTGATTGGCTCGTCTTGAGTCTTCCAACTATCTGCCATCTTGTGGAAATGTCTATTGTGCAGCTTTGAAGAGAACTCCTTCAGACTAAAAGTCTGTGACTGTCTGCACAAGCGCATTTCTGATGCCAAGATCAAAACAAATCAAGATCAAACCAAGATCATTATGCCAAGATCAAAACAAAGCTATTCATACCACATCCCTATTTAAAATGTCTTTTTCTCGTAGCCATGGTGTTATCTGGAAGAGTTCTCTTTAAATATGCACTATAGCATAGACTGAGCATAGTAACAATGAGTAAGCAAAGAAAACAAAGATTGGGCTCACATTTACATGAATATCAGTGTTTTCATTACAGAAAAAAAATGGGAGAGAATTTTTCACCCTTCCTCAAAAACAGGGGGGGATTTCAAAAAGTTAAGTGAGATTTCTAAAAATTAAAAATACACAAGTAGACTCTGAAAAAATTATTTCTTTTATTATAATACAGTGCAACCTCGAAAATCCGGACTGGTGGGGGGTTTGGAAGGTCCGGATTTTCGAATTTTAGATACCTTACTTAAATTGATAGAATTATCGAATTCACCAGGCCGATTTCGCGATTAAATGTGCGTGTGTAGACCTCCGTCAATTTTAACAACTTAACATAAATACACACTTTAAATAATAAATAAGAGACATTAAAAATCAAACTTTCGTCATTTCTCCCCGTAATCGATCATTTAGATAACATAATATTAGCAATTAAAACTAAAAATAGAGGCTTAAAACGCGAGCTGAATTTCAACTTATAACTGAAACAGATGCTTCTAGACTAGACTGTACCAGCTGATACTAATCCTTTTTTTGTTGGGGGATGAAAGAACTTGTCCCCACCTCCTATGCTTCAAGGTTAAGAAAGAACCAATTTTCTTTCTTCACAAGGGGTAAAACAAGGTGTTAGAAGAATTCCTCCTCCTACAGGTCTTATCTATGGAAAAATATGGAGGGGAATCCCCTCTATATTGAAGAATAAAGAGGGGAATCCCCTCTATATTGAAGAACATAGAGGGGAATCCCCTCTGTATTCTTTGTTATCTATACAGAGCTGATAAGAATGACTGGAATTTCCTTATCAGCTATGAGCTTTCATTCACGCCCCACACCTACTTCTTCATCTACTGCTTCATTGTTGGAGTTGAGTTGCAGTTTTGCACTCTTACATTTAATTTTTATTTCAAATTTTTTTTTTCCTTTTTTTGAATTTTTTTTCCTGACGAACTGGACGTAAGTGCCGGATTTTCGAGGTTGTACTGTATTTATCGTCTTCTATTTTTTTAAGCATTGAATATTTTTGCTGCATCATCATATGGAAAATATTCTATATCAACTTTTCCATAAGCTATTCTTACTAAGTTGCTTTAATGCTTATCAGTCAATCTGTTACGATATTTTCTCTTAATTCGGTTTTGGGTGCTAAAAGAACTTCAACAGATGCTGAACTATTCGTAATCACTAATTAAATTTGCAGCATTCTGCACACACTTTCCCAACCTCTACATCTGCCAGCAAACGCATGTTGAAAATAATGAAAGATCAAGGTAGAAAAGTGAAACTGATTTTATTCACAATGGTACGAGACGAAAGGTTTTCCAAAATGCGGGAGATTCGCGCATTTTGAAATTTATTAATAGAGTGCGCGAATTTCGCGCGGTTATCGTTTTTTAATGCGAGAAAAGAAAAATATATGCGAGATTCTCGCGCTGTTGTGAAAACACTGATGAATGTGATCAAATGATACTCTGTGGCAGAGGTGTCAGCAAAGAGCTTAGCTATCTACAAAAATTTAATTCACTAGTATAGAAGACATCGATTTTATGGGGAGGTACCTTTTCATAGATGAAGGTTGGCATCCCCCCATTGGTGACCTTTGCACCTCATGTAACACACCTATTTTGATAGAAACTCCCACTTCGATTAATGGTTCGCATTGAAAAGTTGACTTACTAACTTGTGACTGCGACATTATCCATCTCCTCGCGTCGTTGCTACTCAGTCTCGATCACAAACTACGTCGGCCTGTATACACACGAATTTCAATGGCAAAACGGGAGACCACAACAATTAACTCAACACAGTTCTCTGGATCGGCACTCAAAAGTACAGTGACCTCAATACATCTCTCCTGGCTTCTCACAAAACAGCAATAAATCAACTAGTGGTATCCATTCAACGAATTCTATCAGATTCCAATTCACTAGTAACTCTATTCTATGGTGGAGTATTCATACATGAAGGTCGATGGCAGTTAACCGCACATGTTGCTTATTTTGTTTTCTTTTTTTAAAAAAAAAACTGTTCCTTTATTTGTTTTTATCAATGTAGTTAGTACTGAGCATAAAATAAATTTTTTAGGTATCGGTACATATTTTGCCCTTTTCAGAATGTAACTCAATATGAAGTTTCCACCAGATGGAATGCATATCAAGGTATTTTAGGGTAAGTATTGTTTTTATTTAATGAATGGAACATTTATTGATGGTTAGTTATTTTACATATTTGTTACTTCCCTTGTTTACATTCATTTCTATTTTTAAACCTTCATTATAATGTCATAAAATAATTTTGTGTTTTTTTACCCATTGTCGAAATGGGTGTGGATTTGATAGCGTCTTCACACTAGCAGGCATTTTCAATGTATTTACATAATATTCAACGTATAATGACTGGCTTGACAGGGATTTCAATACAAATGCTGAAGAAGGAAAAGTATTTTGTAAAACACGTACATAGGCAGGATATGTAAATCAAACATCAATCGAGACAATTTTTGCAACCCATGATGTTGAGACATTAAATGGAGTCCATCCAGAAAGAAAACTCATTTGACCCATGGTAACCAGTGATCCTAATAAGGCGATCAAAATTTTTGGGGGAAATTTTTTTAGGAACCTGTTCAGAAAAGTATTTTTTTAAGGACAATTTTTTTTATTTTTTTTTATTGAACATCTGCTTTTTATTCTTTGTTCAATCTGACGTAAAATATTATTGACTGGCAAATAAATGTTAACCAAAGTGACATTGTTTTTATTATATCCTCTCGTATGATTGAATCGATGTTCTTCATCGTCTTTAATGTTTTTAAATTGTCAAAGCAAAGTTGGGCAAAAGAGTGTGCAGCCAATAATTGACCTGATAATTATAATTTTACATAGAATCTTATAATATGTCTAAATATATAGCCAGGGATTGTATGTACTTATGTTTTAATTTGAAATAATAGTTTTAAAACTTTTTATACATATCATCTTATCCTTAGATGAATGATAATGTTTGAAATCTAAATTTTTATACATTGTAATGCTATTCCAAAATTTTAGATTTCATTTAGATTACATTAGATTTAGATTGGATTTCAACAAATTTAGATTAGATTTAATTGTATAAAATTTGAAACTGCATTTGCTTAAGTAAAATATATTCTGTGTATGTTATGATTAAAGTAATGAATCTGGGCTATTATTAATTATAGCTCTCTACAATTATTAACCGACTTGGTTGTTAATAATAACAGCCAGGGAATACTCAATTTACAGTAAAACTTGTTTAGAGTTTATTAATGTGTTTCTTGTAAATTATTAAAATTTTATAGTGTCTGGAGTCATTGGAAGATAGAGAACAACACCTTCTCTGAGATGATTTTCAAGCATGGAGATCAATGCAGTGCCATAAATCGCTCGATCAAGGTGAATCAGGTGTTTTGTGGAAAACTTTTTTTCTAATGCAGAGATGATTGTACTCTGAATCCAAGGTTCAAGAATTCACAATTATGTCTAAAAATTCTTATATATTTTATTTAGAAATATTAGAACGAGAATTTATACTAGGCATCTCATTTGTAATTTTTTTTTTGGTAGAATAATAAATGTGATTAGACATAAAAGTAAACTTGTAAATAATTATTCATTTAAATTATGCTGCATATAATTTATTTAGAATCTCATGTTTATTAAAAATATCAATGATTTAAAATTATGGAGACATTATTTTTTTTTAAATGTGTCATTAACGATTTTATTCGAGAAATTTTCAGGATGTTTGAGTTGGGCTCACCCCACCTAATGGTTGAAAATTTCAGGTTTGTGTGTTGTAAATTTGATTTTAAATTATTTTTCATACCACTACACGTGAATGATATGAAAGTTCTTTTTTTTTTTATAAAAAGAACTATTTCACTCTAGTTTTCTCTTGGCGATGCTTTCAAAATATTGTCAGATTAATATATTGAAAGTTATTTGTTTTTAATTGTCAACCACTTTATAAAATATTTTCCAAAAAGCACAGTAGTTGGCTGCTCTGAGGAAACAGAGATCTATAATTCGTCCCGATTTGATATTTAGTTCCTGATGTTCCTATTTTTTGTGTGTGTTCAGACCATCTGCAAATACAAATGTGGTTTTTAATATAATTTATCTGAATAATTAAATGATTTAATTTTTGATCCAACATATTTTTTTAAATTTTCAATTGTGAAATTTTATATCTCTAATTTAGAAAACCATCCACTAATTATTAACACGACTCAGTCCTTGCTTAAATGTTTCAAACTTTTTGGGAGTTCAATCATTTTATACTAGGAAAATTTAATTAAAAATTTTACATTATAAAATATTTGCAGACTGGACTATGTAGAGTTCAGGGAACTAGCCTTGCATCCAAAAGGTTCTGGGCTCGAATCCCAGACAAGGCATGGATATTCTTTCATTCTCTGTACTATCTGTCCTTACTGTAGAGGCAACCTTGACCCACCTAATAGCTTGTCCCTGAAAGAGTAGCTAACAAATCTGCCCCATATTTGCCTGAATTGACGAAATGTTGACACAGTTCGGCATTTAGGAAAAAAGCATAAAATTTTTATGGTAGGCCGGAATAGCCTTTTTGGTTAAGACACTGGGCCCATGTCCAAGAGTTCATGGGTTTGATCTCCGATGGCTAAAGTGTAGTAAAGGGTGACTGGTGTGTGTTAAATCTGTCGAGTCACAAGGTCCTCCATGTTCCCGTAACAAATCAAAACCTCTGGGGGTAATGATCGAGGAGTTTCCTTGTCTTCTGGATTGGTTCAAAATTGCAAGGCTACGGAGTTGAAAATTAGTAGTCCTAAATCCAAAAATTGTGTTGGTTGCTCCACGACGCATATAAAAAATAAATAACATTTTATCGTGATGAATGTAAAAATAAATGTAATGCATAGAATATGTAAATTAATTGATTCAATTTTTGTTTCTAATGTTTTATTTAGTGTTTGTTTAATCATTTAATAACGTATAAACAAATTATGTGCTATTGTAATTACTGTTTTTAATAATGCTATTGTCATCATCATAGTTGGCCAGACAGCCTAATGTGGGCCAATGCCTTCCTCTGAAGATTTTTCCGTATTGACTTTGGATTTATCTGTGATCTACTAATGCTATTGTCATATGCTGAAAAATAGTTTTCAAAAGAAATTGGTTATTGAACTACCATTTATAGTGGACTGTAGCAAGACTCTACTGCGATAATCTACATGTCAAACTCTTTCCCGCAGGTCAGACTAAAATGTGGTCCTAAAGAAGAACTAATCAACGTGACAGAGCCTAGCCGATGTGAATACTCTGCAGTTTTCAGCACTCGATATGTTTGCCATGAGGATGCGCTGTTGGTCTACCCTAGATTAGACGTTTATTTAAAAAAAGAGTGGGACAAACTATACTCTGCATTCATTTCTGGTGATTTGACCTTAAAAGTTAGTTTCATTCAATCTTTAACATCATAATATTCTGCATACCTGAAGGGTGTTCTCTTAATTTTCAAAAATTAAAATGACATCAAGACCTATTTTTCAAAAAAATGATTAAAATTGCTTATTTTCTTTTTTTTCTGGGCAATGAGCTTTTAAAGTATGCAAATACCACCTGCGTGAACTGTGGAATTTAGGGATTTTAAAGCACATTCTGCTATCTGGTGTAATAAACAAAGGTTTTTCAAACTCTCTTGAAAAACAAGCATTTGTAGCTAAAGTTATAGCAATAAGGATAAAATGTTATAAAGATTTTTTTATCCTAAACTATTTCTGTTTTAATGCAGATTCACAATCAGCAGTCCCCCGTTGCAGAATCTTGGCTGTTCTTGCGCATCAAAGTTGAAAAAAAGGGCTTGTCGTTTTTCTGTTTTCATTTGAGAATAATGAAGTAAAAAGTTTGGTTTTCTTCTCTGCAAAAATATTTCATCCTTTTTTTTTTTCTTTTTTTTTGGCAGTTATTGCTTTTGATTTTCACATAGTTTTTAAAATCCGATATTTTTAATCTGATATTATTTATTACAACAGCTGAATCTAGAAATGAAAACATGCATTTTTTACCAAATCACAAATTGTTACAACTTATTTTATTTCATTAATGTACTTTAAAAATGTTGATATGCAAATATTGAGAGCTTAAAGCAGAAATGACAGTTCAATTCTTGATTTTATTTGCCACAATGTAAAATTGATTTGCCAGTTCTTTAAACTTTATTGAACTACTTGATCTGTAGTTTCGATTTAACATAAGTCTTAGAAAATGAATATTTAAAAAAGTTTTCTGTCAATATTATAGATCACTATTAGTAACAATTTTTAAACGTTTTTTTTTATATTTATTTTTAAGTTTCAATAGCTTAAAGCAATATCTACAGTTATATCAAATGTTAAAACTGATTGCTGTGAAATTATTTCATGTATATCAGACTTTGATGCACCTCAAATAAATTGTGTTTTAATAATAAATTAATTACAGATTTATGATATTCTTCATTTTGATAGCTGATTTAAAATCAACAGAATCGTTATCATCGAAAGAATCAATATCATTAGAAGTATTACATCTTTAAAAGTTCATTGTGTGATTCCGTAGTACAGGAATCTGTTGCTTAATTACACTATCTTTCTGTAATTTTTTTTTAAACTTTAAAATGGGCAAATGGTTGAGACCAATAAACCTTTTTTTAAAATTTCCATTTTTTTTATCCTTCATTCTTTATTGATTTTTGTAATGAATTTCTTCAACTATTGTTTATAATCATCATTAAAAAAAATTCATTGAATAATTTTCAATTTTGGCTTATGAGACCAAACAATGCAGTAGCTTTTTAAATGTTAAAAAAACAATTAGAACATGTTTCCTTATTTGTAAATTTTTATGAACTTTGGCTAAGATTTAATTTTTATGTTAAAATTTGTGTTTTCTATTTATTTCTGGGATTTATAAATATAATCTAAATTGGTTTTGATCACCTAAATAAATCAAACATATATAACTTTACAATTTTACTATGAAACTTTTTCGAAATAAAAAAGTATATTTATGCCTATTATTGTAATTTAATTTTCATTTTCTTACCACTTTGAAAAATAATCCCCTAAAAAATTAAAAAGTTTGCATTTTTTCCCCACAAAAATGCTCTTACATAATCAGTAGACAAAACATTTATGTAAATAGCATATTATTTCATACTTTTTAATTGTTTGAAATGAATAATTTTTCATTTTTAGGGTTACAATTTAGGCTTACAAAAAATATTCTTGGAAGCAGGTTATTCAGAAGTCATTCAAGAAAAACAGGTTACTCGCCCAGATAAATTTATGGACCTCTTAACGTGCAATAAGGTACACTCAGAGTTTATTTTGTTTTTTAAATTACAGCATTTTTGTTAATTTTGCTGTACATTTTTTTCTCTATTTTAAAAATAAGTCATCAAATCAAATAATTCATTTTCAATAATTTGTTTTTCTTAAAAATTGCGCATTTTTATGCTAATATGTTACTTACTGTTATGGCTGTATAACTCACGATATTTATGATTTTGATTATTATTTAAATGTCTTATTCCAATAGTTTCTTGTTATACAGCGAAACTTCTCAGGAAAGACCACTCTCTGTTCCACATTTCTCGTTCATGGAGGTTGTCTCCATTCACTTCAATATCCTGATATATATTCAAACAATATGGGAAATTTGAACTGTGCATTTGTGTATCTACTTTTTAAGGCCATGATTATATCGATTTTTTGGCTGTTATTGCTATTGATTTCTCCATAGATTTTAAATCTGATATTTTTTACGATATCATTTATTACAACAACTCAATCTTGAAACAAAACGAGCAATTAAGTAATCCCTTTTTAAGGAGTCAGATTCACGTGGTTTTGACGTCGATCTTTTTTTCGGCAATTACTACTACAGATTTCATGATTTTTAATTATTTTTTTATTCTGATGATTATTTACAGAATTTGAAGAAGTAAATAATTGCTGCGTTTCCCCCCCCCCCCCCCAACAAAATGCGAGAATATCACCCATATTTTAGAATAACTTTGTACACACAGCGCTTTTGTTATTTGGAATAAGTAAATATTTTGGAATATGTTTGTTGTTAATAAAAGTGTCTTTCAGAAAGATTCCAAATATCATTAAAGGTGCATGATTTTTCCAAAGTTTTTTAATTTTATTCAGTATCATTTTCTTTGTGAGGAATTGCCTCTTGTGTTGGTTTCATGAAAACTGGATTGATTAATAAAACTAAGTGTCCATAAAAATTACTCCTAATTATGAGTAAAAACAAATTTACCAATTGTGAATGATATTTTAAGTAAGTAAACAATTCTGTTTTTTGTTTAAGTTTGCTTTTATTTTTATATCATAAAAGTTAGTTAGCTTTAAAAATAAGAAGAGGTTTGTTTGCTTGAGATGCTAAATTTTTTTTTAAATAACTTTCTAACTCTAAAAATAAATCATTGATAGTATCATCGTTATTGTACTCTGACTGAAACATAAGGTTTTCGATCAGAGATCATCAAAAAAAAAGTTCTCTAAATAAGAGTATTTTAAATATATTATTTTAATCCACTTATTTGTTTTGTTAATACAGTGAACCTTCAAGGGACCGAAATTTCTTTTCATTATAACCGTTCCATAAAAAGCTCTCCCTTTTACTACACATTATTTAAATAAATGAAATGAAATACAAAAATGACTGAAAAATATTACGTAGTAACAAAAACGTGTTCACTTTTATTTTTTATTACTCTTCGCCTTGCGTACAAAAAAAAAAAAAAATTAGTTGTCTTTAGCTGATGCACAATCCTCAACATCAGATATAGAAACACTTTCTGTCTCTCTGATAATTTTTCCTGAATTTATGTTATTCCAGTTTTTTAAACCTCTTTAACCATCCATTTGAGCTTATAAAAGTAGTCTCACCAAATCGCTTAGCAAATTCAACAGCTTGAAGCATTTGTCCAGATACTGAAAGATTGCAGCTTCCTTGAATGCTTATTGCTACATTCCATGCTATAGATGGTTTTAAGAATCGATTTTGAAATAGATATTTCAAAATTATTAATAAAAAAAATTGAAGAAAATAAATCAGTCGAAGACAGAAAAAAGTCATACTATCCATCTTCCTTTCTTGTTTTGGTTCAATATATCCACAATAAATAACATTATACGTGTGTAGCAAGGCATGGGAGTGAGCATTTCGTTCACTATATCCTGGAATTTGCTATAAACCGTGTTCACTATAGCAGAGTTTGACTGTATTCGTTGTTGTCATAGTTTTTTCTCGTTTTTTTATTTGAAATTTATTGCATTTGGTACGGAAGTATACTCTGTCGTTGGAAGGGATTTCGATGGTCTCTTCAACACAAAACAACGTCTGTGGAAAAAATTCTGTCTTCCAAAAGTGGTCGTAAATAGAGGAAGTCGCTACACAGAAATGTTTTTTAGAGGTTTCACTGAATTAGTTAATCATAATAATACACAGGGATTGGACAAAATAATGGAAACACTTCTATACTAATTCATTATTTCACATTTTTCAAGAAATACTTATTTTAAAAGAGTCATGCGATTTCTCATACATATCAATAAAGCTTAAAACTTTTAGAGGTTTAAGGGAAGGTAATAAATTACAAAAAAATTAATGTTATTAAATATTCTGCGCCAAAACATACTTAGTTTAAGTTTGCAACTTATGTTAATTATCATAGGAAATAACAAAATTATCATATGAAATTCATAAATCTAGCTTAAGTATTCATGAAATATGGACATTTTTATTAAAGTCTATATATATTTTCTTACTATATTTTTGTCTACTATATTTTCTTACTATATAAATGCAAAAATATTTAATAAAATTTAAAAAAAATTTAGATTAATTTTTATTATAATAGTAAAAATATATTTAAAATTATAGTAAAATAATAATAAAAATATATTTAAAATTGTAATAAAATAATAATAAAGATATATTTTAAAAATTGCGCAAGATATGAGTATTTAAAGTAATTCTTGACTACTGCACAAAAATCATTTAAAATGTTTATTTCATAATTTTGTTTAGAATTGTATTTTGGCAACTTATGAAAAAAGTCCAATTAGAATATCTTGAAAATGTAAAAAGTTTGTAGCAAAGTTTTATGCAGCTTTTTTACTTTTTTTTATTAAAGTTCTAATTGATAAGGAGTTTTCCACAAATTTTGTATCTAATTATAATGCCCAAAAATGATGGTCTGGACAACAAAATGTGATGTTATTTGGAAATAAAAAGTAATTTTATAGGATGTGCATTGATATATTGCTGTGGCAAGATGTTTTTGACCTATCTGCGTTTAAAGTCTCTAGCACTGATATTTTGCTGCAAGATAATTTTAATTATAAAAAACATGTAGGTTACTAATAAAGAACAAATACACTGTATTTACAAAAAACAATCTATAATTTTTTTTAATTGATCACTTAAAATTTTTCTATTTGAATACTATGGGTGATATTCTCGTATTTTGTTGGGGGGGGGGACATACAAATTATTTACTACTTCGAATTTTGTAAATAATCATCACAATAAAAAAAATAATAAAACTATTAATTCCATAATAGTAAATAATAGCTGGAAAAAGAAAGATAAAAGACATAATCACATAAATTGGACTCCTGAAACCTGTGTTTCGTTTTGAAATTACATTTTTGTAATAAATAATATTGCATACAAAATATTAAATTTTAAAACTATGGAGATATCAATAGCAATAACTGACGAAAATTCGATAGAATTGTTGCCTTAAAAAGTAATGACTCAAATACACAATTAAAATTTTCCGTATTGTTTGAAGTATATCGGGATGTTTAAAAACCACAGGAAAATCAATAACTGCCGAAAATACAATCGAAACATTACATCGATTCACAATAGTATTGGCGTAAATTGAGAACATCAAAAAGTGATTATCTAAATGCATGATTCATATATTTTGTGTAAATATCTGTAAAAGAGAAAATTTATATCAGCTTTTAAGATATTTAAATCGAAAATTTTTCACCAGTTATAAAATATAATTAAATACAAAATTATGAAAAAATTTTTTTTTACATGCATGCGCTGTAAAAAAAAAATTCTTTAGATGCTGACATCTTCTCAATTTTTAAAAAAGTTTTTAAACTGATATTTTTATTATTAATTAAAGATTACTTGATAAATATTGT
Source organism: Parasteatoda lunata (assembly GCA_949128135.1). Classification (NCBI taxonomy): domain Eukaryota; kingdom Metazoa; phylum Arthropoda; class Arachnida; order Araneae; family Theridiidae; genus Parasteatoda; species Parasteatoda lunata. Next base: position 3,404,139 of record OX421971.1, read on the forward strand.
TTAATTTTATTGATTATTTCTGCAGTTATTGAAAGAAAATGTAAATAAGAAAAAATTGTTTTTTAAAAAAATTTCCATATCTCCATGAAAAATTAAGATGAGTTTACAAAATATTGTGCAGTTTTTTCATCTGATTAGGTTTACAGAATTTCGTGCAGTTTTTCCTTATGATAATCAATTAACAGCTTATCACTTTGACTTAGGGTGTTCAAAAACATTATTCTCTGTTCATTATTTATAACTGGTCCTTCAAATCTGTAAAAGCTTTATTGATATGTATGAAAAATCACATGACTTCTAAAGTTTTATAATCATAGGTTTGTCCAGGATGCATTTACTACTGTTTTTCGCTACTTTCACAACTTTAAGAAAAACTTTCTCAAAATACTTTTAAAAAAGCAAGTTCTCATGCAAACCCTGTTCTCGTTGCAATCTAGGGAAAAGATCTTTTTTGCCAGGTGTTTTTTACGAAAAGGTATCACATGTTTGGTCAGATACTGCAATAGGGTAAACAGGTCGCTAACATCATATCAAAGAAAGCTTTTTTTTTTTGCTGAGTTTTTTTAAATGAAACAACGAGGCTCTCCCTCTATAAACTGCACAGGAATCGAACATTATTATAAACATTCGAACATTATCTTAAACACTATTGTAAATTTATTACACTATTGTATAACACTATTGTATTTTTCATGAAACTTTTTTTACTCTGAAACTTTTTTCTGTTTGACCTAGTCAAAAATGTTCTCATAATAAAAATAACTTTCAATGCCAGTACTGTTAAATGCATGTTTTCATTACATTCAAGTTGAAATTTAACCATGGACAATGATTTTTATGGATTTTTAAATGTGGATACAATTTTAAGGCCAAAATTTTACAATCGCGAATTTTTTTTTGAATATATGAGGAAAAATATATAGAAATTTACGAGTCATAATATGATCCATAAATATATGATTTTTATTTGTAGTGACAATTGTTGAATATATATTTTCTATCTTTACCATATTTTTGTGTCAATTTTTTAATATAATTTTTAATTTTTACAAATTATTTCTAAATTTTCACAGAATAGGTATCTCTAAAAAAAAAACCTAGACCAACCCCTGATAATAATTCCCTAAATATTTCTTTAGAAATATGAAAAATTGAGTTAGTTTAGAAGTGTCTCCATTATTTTGTCCAACCCCTTTAAGTTTTGAAAATTAATTTGGGGTAATTTTTATAATTGGTCCATACTTGGACCAGAATTGGAAAGAAAAAACAAAAGTTCTCTACCCTCTTTGAAAAAAACAAACAATGTATTTCCAATACGAAGGACTTTTGGCTCAAAATGCTCAAAAAGGTCCATTTTTTCATTTTGACTGACTAATAAAACCCTTCTGTTTAATTTCACTGCTGTTGAAATCAAAATATAAGGATGGTTGCAACAATCTGAAAAATAAGATTAGTTTATGGGAAGCATTCCCTTAATTTTACTTCTTGCGTCATATCTAGAGAAATCAGACATTTTTCCACACATTTATCCATAGATTTGCAAAAAAAAATAATGACTGTGCAATTTAATTTATTGTAGTCTAAAATATTTTGAATTGCAACAAATTTATATATTATATTTTAAAGAATGTAATTTTCTGTGGTAAAATTCAAAATCTAAACGAAATCGCTTGAACAGTTTACGAAATCAAATTTTAAATATAGAATCTCTTAAAAAGTTAGTCACTTTGAAACTGTGACTGATTTCGTTAAAATTTTGTATTTTGTTTTATGAAATTGCATTCTTTAAACTGATATATAAATTCATATACCTTAAATTTCAAAATTTTTCTCATCAGTCTTATTTAATAAAGTAATAAAAAATAATAATTAACACCTGGGAACAAGCTTTTTGTTGCATTTGTTGATTTAATTTGAGTGTTGGGGTTTTGAAACAGAAATTGGTTTTCCTCCTAAAGCTAAAGATATATATATTTTTTAAATTTCATTTTTAGACCATTTTTTGTTGTTGAAATGTTCAAGTTTATAATCGTTCTATATAACATAAATAAAATCACCATCAAGATTAAAATTGAATAGAGACCTATGCCTGGAAAGTTCGCTGTACGCAGCTAGGGGCACTTCCCCTATTATGATAAAAACAAAAATAAATTAAATATTCCCAGGGTAATTTTTAAAAATTATTTTTTGCCTGGAATTATTTTTGGATTAACAAATTTCGTAATTGTGTGTGATAATTAAAATTATGATAAATTAAAATTTTTACATGAATCTCTATTGAAACTGAGTTTTTAAAGATGTACTTTGAAAGGAATAAGCAAGCCATTAAATTGTTTTCTGATTGATTATAATGAGTGGTTGTTTAATGCTCTAGATAATTTATTTTTATTGCAACACACTGGAATCTTACCTTCATTTATATTAAAGTTTTAGAAACATCTTTTTTGTTTCCCAAATAAAAAAGAAATATTATTTCCCCCTTAAGTTATATACGTGGGAGAATACTTAGCTTTTGAACATGACCTGTTCTATCATCGTGGTAGATGTATGTAACTTTAGGGGGAAATAATATTTCTTTTTTATTTGGGAAACAAACAAAAAAATGTCTCTAAAAAATAAATGAAGGTAGGATTCCAGTTTATTTTAGATCAGGCTGGAAACCGTCCTGTCAAAAGCATGTTGCCACTCTGCAGGGAGGACAGAGAAAAGAAAATGCGGGGAATTTTCTTCTTTTAAAAAATGGTAGCAGCTCAATATGTAATATTGGATATTCCAATTCTACTTAACTATTTCACTTACAACGTTAACGATATGCTCGCTCCCGTGCCTTGCTACACGCGTATAATGTTATTTTTTTGTAGAACCAAAGCAAGAGAGGAAATTGGATAGTATGAACTTTTTTCCTTCTTCATTTTTTGGTAATTTCTACATTAAATCCATATACCGATTTTTATTGTGTGGAATGTAGCCATAAGCATTTTTTCTTGTTTGCTTCCTTCTTCTATCTCAGTTCCCTAATTTTATGGTACGCAAGATAAAGAGTGGTAAAAAATAACACTTTTTCTTGTTTTTTCTTATTGTTTTTTAATCATTTTTGTGTTTCATTTTAGGGGTCACATTACCCAAAAAATGACTAAAATATCGATTTTTTTTTATTGGTTTTAATAAAACTTCAAACTATTTCAAACGCACTGAAAAAAAATCATCTCTGTATCTACATTTTTTTAAAAAGTTATGAATGATTTTAGATTGTCCTAATACAGAAACTTGCTCAACAGACAGACTTTAAAGTGCTTTCTCTCATAGATGATAATTTTGTGTTTTAATCTTAACTAAATCCCTAAGGAATTTTTTTTATTTAAGACAAGGCTTTGAAGTAAACTTTTTTACCTTAAGTATAATGCACTTATTTAAACTATGCATGGAACAAGCATTTTATGAGGTGCTACAATTTTTACAGCATGTTATATATACCTAACAAGAATTTTTAACCTTTTTTTTCTACTTTTTTACAAAATAATCTATAAAAACTCTTCTAATTGATATATCAGCAAATGAATGCACAAAATTATTAAGATGAATATTGTAAGCACTAAGAAAAAAAATTTTGAAAATATGTTAAAATAAAAAAGCTTTACGGATTTAAAAATGTTGAACTTTTTCAAATTTTTTTTTGAAATTTTAAAAAAAAATAAACAGTTTAATTATTTTTTGGAGATAAATTATTGATTATAAGTTAAATGAGCATGTAAAGCATCCACAAAATGAATTATTATACCTTCATTTAAAAAAATTGTTGCAAAGGTACTGTGACCCCTTTATTGGTCATTTATTTAAATAATTTGTAATAAAAGGAGGGGAAGTTTGGAAAGATTAATTAAATTAATTGTTAACGGATATAGTGAAGTCCCGGTTATAGTGAACCGTAATTTCGGTCATTTGATGGTTCACTGTAGCAGGGTTTGACTGTATTATTCCCATTGTTTATTCCCATGTAGTTATACTATATAATTATTTACAGGAATACACAAAACTTCATGATGAAATAGGTAAGTTGAATGAGGAAGTCGAAAATTTAAATAATATTCTAATGAGACATCAAAAATCTCCCAACAGAACACATGTTTAGAAGAAAATGTATAAAAATCTTGTATAAAAATTAAAACTAGAGTTTGTGTCCTTCATTTCTTTCTTCAAAGGTTTCTAGAGTCAAAAGATAGTGAGTTTGAGTATCAATGATTGGGCTCGATTACCAATGAAAAAATAGTGAGTTAGATAACCCATGAAAAGAGAGTGGGTTCCAATTATTCATTTGTTTGTTGTTTATTAATAATTACAGTTTTTGTTTGTTGTTTATTGATAATTACCTAAATGTTACTGTTTGTCTAAGATGGGTACTCTGCCAGACATTCGCCTGGAGCTGTGGCGGTGACTATGGTAACGAGGTATGATTATTTGAAGAAGGGGTGCAGGGTCCCTCTTTAGGATTTGTTTTGGCCAGAGAAATAGAGACCTCTTTCTTCGGTCTTTTGTCCCTACCCTCCCTAAAATGCCCTCTTCTTGTTTCCATAGCACCAGACTGCCACAGACTTTGTGGCAGGCAGAGTACCTATCTTAGACAAACAGTAAGTCAGTTCATAAAATTAAAACTTTTTTAAAATAAGGTACTTATCCCTGCTATCTCTTTGGAAAAAAAAAACCCGAGAAAAACCCAGGATTTTTGCAACCCTGGTTCTAGAAAAAGAAGATAACGATCATTAGATCAAAAGTTATTCAGCGTAGTTTTTTTTAATTTTATTTTATTTATTAACTTTTTTAGTTTTCTGTAAATTTTAAAAATTAAAAATAAAAGCATTTTTGTTTTGACTATAGTATAATTTATTCGAGTGAAAGTTATTTTATTTTTAAACAACCGAAGAATTTTTTAAAACTTTAAAAAATTGTCAGAGATATTTTATTTTTAAAACTAATATTAACCTTTTTTTTTTTTTTAATTTTAAAATCCAATTTTTTGAAATTGAATTTAACTAATTGAATTGAACCAAGGAAGTTGAATTCAAAAATTCAGACTTCCTTGAAGAATGTAAATTATTTATAAAAGTTAATTTTATAGTTAATATTTTAAAAATAGCGAGGCTCTGTGACTATTTGGTCAGAGGAGATAACGATTTTCGACTCCATGAAAATTATGCAAATAATAAATTTGTGAAATTTAAATCAATATAATAAAAGTGAATAATGGTCAATTAAAGGTATTTTCAATATAGAAAGAGTTTCAGTATGTTAAAAAACTGAAAGAGCAGCTTTGCATTTTGTTTTGTTTGTTAATTGAAAAGTATATACAGTCAGACCTCGATATAAGGTCACCCTAAGGGACATCCCAAAAGTGACCTTATAAGCGGGGTGACTTTTTTACTGATCCATTAGCAATTCGTAACTAAGCAGCACGTAAATAATACATATTATGATTTTTTAAAAATAGTGATACAAACGAAAACGATCGGCCACACATTAAATTAATAGTTTAAGTCAATAAATTTTAACAGAATTATTAAAAAATTAAAGAAAGTTAAATTTTTAAAAAAAAATTTAATTTAAAATAAAGCTGTTTACAAATTTCCTAAAAGTGTACATACATACATTACATCTGACCCTATTTAAAATAATTTTTTATGCAGGTCTGTCTCGTTTTTGGTTTCATTTTTCGAACAATGTCTTCTAGATTCTCAAAATGTTCCTCATGGTTTGTAAAAAAATTTAGTATTACATTTATTGTATTGAAGGCTTCAGCTTGGGTTACAGTCTCGGGATCACTCACTGTGAAACAATTTCAGAAGATAAAAATGACCTTATGAGCGATAAAGACCGATAATCTGATAACAAAAAATTCCTATTCAGTGAGACACCTTATATCGACTGTAGAAGGAGGAATTGAATCATTAGTTTGGGTATTATTTGTCTTTAATAATGATTATTTATCCATACTTGTCAAAATCTATGCTGACAAAAAGAGATAAATTTCAAGTTTACAATTTGAACTGTTATAAATTACAAGGTTATCATTAGGTAGGTAGGTACTTTATTTGCGTCGCACTAGAGCTTGTAGAATTGACGACGGTCTGGGAATCATCCCCGAGCATGCCATCGCAATTTTGATTCTCTGCAGAGGGGATGGCTTCCCTTCCTGATGATCTCCGAGCGAGCACTTTACGGTAGAACAGTTTAACGAGGACTGCGCACCCTCGATCCCTACGCAGTCTGATCAAAGTAGTTATCCAGCCGCTTACTGACCGCAGCCAGTGATGCTTGACTTTGGTGTTCTACTGGGAACCGTTGTTGTAGTTTATCTACCACTCTGAAAATACAATTCACTAGTATATAAGACATGTTAACTCGATTCTATGGTAAGGTACCTTTTCATAGATGAAAGTTGATATGGTTGATAGTTACCATCCCCACATAGGTGACCCTGACGTGATGTGAACCCGCCTACCTTGGCAGAAACGCCATCTACGATTTGAACAGTTGACTTGCTACTTGTGACCGCTATTGTTCATCAGTCTCGATCACACGCAACGTTCAACATATACACTCGACTTCTAAAAGCAACACAGGAGCAACCACGACCGAGAACTTAATACAACTCTCACGATCAGCATTTAAATGTACGGTGATCTTAATGCAACTCTCCCGGCTTCTTGCAAAAAACCAGCGATGAATCAACTAGTTACATCCGTTCATCGAATTCCATCGGAGCTATAATTCTGGTGGGGGAGTACTGTAGTGTGTCTACAATTCCAAGTCACTAGTATATAGGACATGTTAACTTGATTCTATGGTGGGTTTCATAGATGAAGGTTGACAATATCTACTCACCCCCACGGTGTCTTTACGATCAGTACTCGTAAATATTCCATAATAATAGTCCCTATTATTATGGAATATTTACGAGTAAAATTACTTATTGAGTTTAAATATTTTCTTAAGCTAAATCCATTATTTTTGCTTTCATTTCGGTGCGAATAACAATAAAATGATTATAATTTTATAAATAAAATGTATCTTTTTCTTGGGGCAAAGTATCGTCTTTAAGGGGGGGAAAACAAAGAGGAACGAGTAGGAGGCGAAACCACACATTAATTTTATAAAAAAATGTTAATGTCTACCCTATTTTATAGGATATTTTTAAAATGTATTTCTTCATTTAGTCAGGATCTTATTTACTCAAATAATAAGATGGCATACAACATTGTTACACGCACTATAAGATTCTATGCAAAATCTTAATTATCGGGTGATACTCTATACAGCTGTATTGTTTTTACTCGATTGCATTTCTTGACGCCCCTGTATCAATGGATTAGCTAAAAGTCCAATAAACTAGCGCAAATCATGTCATTATTAAAAGACTGCAGTGTGTCTAATAATTATTATTATATAATGCCTGGTGTAATAAATATTTATGTCATATATCGTCTAATGTAACCCATTGATACACGAACGTAAACAAGTGCAAACAGTCGCATAAAAACAATAAAGCTGTATAGAGTATCACCTGATCAGGAGCGTACGCAAGGGAGGGGTTTAGGGGCTTAAACACCCCCTTTGAGCTCAGACAAAATGGCAAAAATAAACATTTTAGAAGAAATTATGCGGGCTATTATTTTTTAAGACTATATATTTTTATTTGCCTTATGCCTAATTTTTTTTTCTCACGGTATTTCCCAGAATACTGAAAAAACATTTACTATAATAGAGTTGTACTTTTGAAACCAAATTCACGTGATACTGTTACGGGCGAGCCCCGATCGCTGGTTCCTTTCTGTCGTGATAGTTTTCGAGACTGGCTGGCGAGATCTTTACGCGATGATTCTGGAATTCTAGACGTTCTGTCGTCTTTGAGACAATTCGAGAATTTTGAAGATGCGTTGAAAAATTATATAAAAGGAGTACAGTGTAGTTAGTTTGTCAGACTAAAAGTTATCTCTGCCGCTTGTCTTTCGGAGCTAAATCTGTTTTGTTTTGTCTTAACAAAAAGTCCTTTCAATAGCCGAACCCACTGTCGCCACTATTTCGACTAGTGAAGAAATCAGTAACAATACCATTGGAGATACTGTGCTTGCTGAAGTTATTCATTCCAGCTCGAAACTTTGAGATCGTAGCATAGCGGATATTTCTGTGCCAATATATCTATAGATATTTGCTGTTCTTGGATCTTTAGGATGTCAAAATGCAAGAATTTAACAATTTTTAATTACTTTGAGAAAAAATCACGACCTAAAATTAGTGAAGTGACAGCATCTAGTACCAATGTAAGTTTTTCTGTTGAACAGAAATGTGATACTTCCGCTGAAGAAAACATTTCTAGCATAACAAAATCTGATGAATGTGAAAGTGGCCCTCAAAGTGTTACTTCCCACCCATATGACATTGGACGTTTTTCAGAAGATAGTACATGCGAGGATAAAAGACTGGGTATACTAAAAAATGATTGGGAACCCAATCCAGCATTTGTTTTTCCTGAAAAAAGAAAATTGAAATTTTAGTACAAATGGCTTTATCGTTGGAAATGGCTCGCATATTCAGAGGTTAAGGATGGTGCTTTTTGCAAATTTTGTGTACTTTTCGCCCCAAGTGGTGCTGGTTCTGGCAAGCAGCCTTTATGTCAACGGTGCGTAATGTAAAATTTGACAACTGGGAAAAAGTAGTAGAGCGATTTTCTGAACACGAGAAATGTCTTTATCACAAAAAATCGATCGAAACTGCAGAGACATTAAACGATATTTTACTTGAAAAGATGAAACCTGTGGATAAACAAGTTGACAGTGCAGCAAGCAGAAGAAAATAGAAAAAACATTACTCCAATCATTGAAACCATTCTATTTTGTGGAAATCAAGGTCTCACTTTAAGAGGACATAACGATTCGAAATAAAAGAAAATTAAACAGCTATGTGCAACCCGTTAGATGGAAAGATACGACTCAGTAACCGCTGTGGTGGAACTTTTCGAGCCTATCGTTGAAACTCTTTGAAAAATATCAGAATGGAAAGATAAGGAATCAGCTACTCAAGCTAATTCTTTACTGTGCACAGTATCTAATTGCCAGTTCGTAATGTCTCTTTTGTACATTTACAAATTTTTCATCATAACAAACCATCTTTGTAGATACCTACTAAAAACAAGCATAGATTTGATAGGGACTGTGAGTCTTGCAGAAGATGTTATTAAAGAACTAAAATTAATGCATGAAAATGCCACTGAAATATTCAGCTCTTCTTCTCGTATGCAAACAACCCTTGGATCCCTAGAATAATGAGAAGACAGAAAAATCGCGCTAATTTTCCCTCATCGACACCCGAAACATATTTCAGAGTTAGTGCTTTTATTCCATTTATAGAAAATTTTATAACACAATTAGACTTAGATTTGTATCGCATCGTGATATTTTGAAAGGATTTCAGTGCCTTCCTGCCTAAAGAAAGCCTTAAGTTTGAACTAAAACTCTGTTATAAAAGGATTAGTGAAGACGGAGGTAGTGTTCCAAAAACTGCGGCGGATGCTCTTGGAATGTGCAACAAAGATATAACACCAAACATTTTCAAACTCCTAGAAATATTGGTCGCTCTACCTGTTTCAACGAGGGCTAACGAAAGATCCTTTTCGACTTTACGCCGTTTAAAGACTTATTTACGCAATTCAACGGGTAATAATGGAATGAATGGATTGGCGCTCTTAAACCTTCATAGAAAATTTACCCCAGCTGTAGAAGACATTTTAAACGAACTTGCAAAAAAAACCAATCGTTTGGATATTACTGTATAAATCAATACATTTTTCGTGTTTGTATACTGGTTTAATTCCCTATTGGTAAGTTATTTTTTCGTATTTTTTGGTCAAATTTATTGGTTTTCTATAGAATATTCACATTTATACGGTTATTATTTAGGTAGCTGTTACATTATGAGTAGTTTTTTCTGGCTTGATTAATTCCTACTTTTTAATAAAAATAAAATATTTCACCTCTTATTATAAAAAAAAAATGATGTTCTTAAACTTAAAAAATCAAATCAAAATTTAACTAAACAATGTTGTCTAAATAAAAAATCAAAATTGTCTAGCTGTCTGAATTAGGGAAATAATAGTGCTTTATTACATACTCGAATTTCTTTTAGTAGTATCAGAAAATTATGAACACCCCCCTTGAAAAAATGCTGCGTTCACCTGATAATTATAATTTTACATAGAATATTAAAGTGCGTCTAATAATATGGAGCTGTTTGAAAGGCTAGTTGAACTATCTGATGATATATATTTAATTTTATACTGAAAGTGTTATACTATCTTTAAGACCTCCACTTTAGTAGAAGCAATATTTAAGAATGTGGCGTTATCACCACAAAATGTGTTTATTTTGGTGATTATTTGTGCGGTGTTTATTGATGTATGATAATCTCCTCAACTTTCTCTTAACAGAAGTTCTCATTTAGAAGCGTCTTAAGGTAAGTGCATTCATATTTCAGTTTATAACAAACAAAAGGATCAAAATGATTGCATTTTTGGATATAATTTATTTTATTTTAACGACCAAACACATTAAAGATAAACAAGTAATATATAAAGAAATCCTTAGGTCAACATTTCATTTTAGTTACTTTTTATTAAATAATTACAGCTTCCATATAAAACTATATTAAATTTAATTAATATTTGAAAGAATTGTATTAACATTAAGTGTCATTCACTACAAGTTTAACAAAAGTGTATTTGAACTTGAGTGAATGAATCAAAAGTATTTTATTGAGAAAATTAGAAGAAGATATAGGGAGAGTACGGCGGTGCAGAAATAAAACTTCACAGTAAAACAATTGGGTATACTTAAAAAAAAAGACGTAATAAAAATTTCAAGGCCTTTAGCAAGTTCTTTAAAAAGCGTACGGAGGGAAAAAAAAAAAAAAAACATCTGACACAATCGCCTTGCATACATTCCAAGTAAAAGAAACCGAAATTCTAAAAATTAAACCAAAGTATTCAGTTTTTAAACAATTTTATCGTTCGCTGTTGATCGCAAAATTCTGCTTTCCAGAATTTTAGTTCTTATTACAATAAGAATCTCTCAAGTTTTTATGCCACGCTCTAAAGTATCACCATAATGATCTCCAGAACGATACATCATTTAACCAATTATTTGGTAATTTTGATGTTTTAACCTCTTAAGAAGTGTAATAATCTGCCGTTCATTGAAATGGTTGATTAGGAGTCTGTTTCACATTGGGCACACAAAATATCGTTTCTGTCTAAACTATCTATTAAGAGATCAAGAATTCAAATCAGAGCGTCCAACAAAATTATTTTTCTACTTTTAGGTAAAAGATGTTTCTGCAACTGTCTATCTTTATGTTATGTTGTGTTGGAGTCTTATTTGGTGTTGTGGGAGAGAAAGAATTCGGATTACAGAATGAAGCGTGTGCCTTCTTTTTCTTGGCTGTATCTGCTTGCGCTGGAGGAAAAATCATCCGCTTTATTAGGTTGCCTGCATTATTAGGTTAGTACACTTCCAGCACTTTTGATCCACAATCTTGAAAATATCCCTCTCTGATATGGTGTCTTGGGATATTCATCCACTTTTAGATGCACCTGGATCCGCACATGCGCTGTATAAAGCAACTACTTCAATTACTCTTATCTGGCGCAGTTTTTATTATTATTTTTTTTAATTTTAAAGCAATAATTTCGTTATTAGTTTAAAATTGATTCAAACGCTTTGTTTAATTTTTTTTAAATATTTAAGCTATAGCAAAAGTGGCAATTTCGGACATTTACCAAAGGTCTAGTCATACTAGGTCTGGTTAAGTGCCATTGCCCGGTATACATTTGCCCGGTATATCCTACACTGATGTTTTTTTAAGGTCAAGTGCCATTGCCCGGTATACCCTAAACTGATGTTTTTTTAAGGTTCAGTGCCACTGCTCGGTATACATTTGCCCGGTATACCCTACACTGATGTTTTTTTAAGGTCAAGTGCCATTGCCCGGTATACCCTAAACTGATGTTTTTTTAAGGTTCAGTGCCACTGCCCGGTATACATTTGCCCGGTATACCCTACACTGATGTTTTTTTAAGGTCAAGTGCCACTGCCCGGTATACCCTACACTGATGTTTTTTTAAGTTCAAGTGTCACTGCCCGGTATACATTTGCCCGGTATGCCCTACACTGATATTTTTTTAAATTCAAGTGCCATTGTCCGGTATATATTTGCCCGATACTCCAAACACTGATGTTTGTTCTAATCTATCGTCAGTAGGTATTAAAATATCGAATAAATGTAATTATATCCACGAATAAATTAATATAAAATCGGATGTAATAAATATTTCGGACATTCACCAATGCGACTAATTTGATTGTCAACATTCACCGGTGAAAGTCAACAACCACCGATTTCGGACATTCACAGTAACATGCACATCACTTACATAATAACCTCATCAGGACGATTATTTCATATGTGGACGATTATTTCATATGCGGTATTATCGACTATGCCAACCTTCATCTCTCAAAAGGTACCTCAGGATAGAATCAAGTTAACATCTCTTATATACTATTGAATTCGTATTTATTATTTGTAGTGGTAGTTAGTTACACCACATTACTCCCCTTCCAGAATTTTATCTGGGATAGAATTCGATGAACGATTACCATTAGTTGATTCATGCTATTAATATATATTTAGTTAATTTTTGCTCATTATATTTTTGCTTCATTTTTTTTATAGCACTTTGCTCATTATTTATTTTTGTAGCATTTCGTTAATTTTTTCTTCATTATTGTTTATTGACCGGGAGACTTTAATTACTTCACCGGATTATTATTATTTTTTTTTTCTTTGAGCATCTTATATTAACAGCAAATCAACTGATTTAATGTGGACCATCCAACGAAGTAGGCGTTACTGCATGTTCAAATCACGTCCGGGTCACCAATGTGGGGGCGGTATTATCGACTATGCCAACCTTCATCTATCAAAAGGTACCTCAGGATAGAATCAAGTTAACATCTCTTATATACTATTGAATTCGTATTTATTATTTGTAGTGGTAGTTAGTTACACCACACATACTTTGCCTAAATAGCATCCGGCATTTCAAAAAATAAAAATAATTGGTTTTGTTGGCGATGATCTCGTAAGGCGATAAAGAATCATCCATAGTACAGGTAAGAAAGATATTAACCTCGAAAGAAAAGTGGATGAATACCCCAAGGAACCCTCTGATATTGAGTGTTCAATAGGAATAATTAATTTAACCGGAAAACATTTTATTTCTCATTTTACACATCAGATGGTAGTGCCAGGATATTTTTAAGGTAATTATAGATAGTTAGTTTATTTTAAACTAGTTGCAGCACTAATCAAATAGGCACTTTTATGACCGTTTTCTTGAAAATTAACCGATCGTTAAGGGGTTAATAATAAGTGCGGGCTCAGGAGATATAGCGTTCGCCTTCCAATGAAGGGTTCAAATCCCAGCGATGGCTGGTTGATACAAATTCCGCATCTGGCTGGCACTAACCACTGACGTAAAATATCCTCAGTGGTAGACGAATGATGGATTAAAGTCTCCTTGCCGTCGGACTAACCGTAGGTCTTCCTCTCCAAGTAACATAAATGCGTTCCATCAAAAAGTCCTCCACGAAGGCCTACCAAAACTTGATATTATATATGTGTGTATTTACAGTGAACTTTCTCAACTACGATATCCGATACAACAATAACTCCCCTTATTACAATAATGTTATCTAACTCTCAATATTGCGACATTCTCTGAAACCCCTGTAAAACGATTTTTTTCTTCAACCTTATTTTCCCCATTTATTATTGCTTTTCAAATAAATATTGGGAGTACAAATCAGTTCGGTCAGTTATTTTTGTGGTCGAAAATGCATTTATTTCAGAGCAAAATGAATGAACAGATTAGTTGTCCATCGCTGACTACTACTTTTCCCACCTCTCGGACAATTTTCCAATTCCATCACGAAAAAATGTCTCGTCTTTTGAGGCGATCCAAGTTACGAGTTAATTTTCGATTTCTGCGAAAGAAGTGGGCCGGTGATCTGCAAAATCATGCCGTCGGAACAACCAGTAATCATAAGGAGCAATGTCCGGCGAATACGGTGGGTGCGGAAAAGTATCCCACTTGAGCGTTACTATAAATAATTTTTTGTGACACGAGGCAGACAGTTATCACGCAGAAGATTGACTTTGTCATGTCTTTGCTCGTATTCCGGCCGTTTTTCTTGTAATGCAAGGCTCAAACGAATCAATTTAAGCCTATACCGATCGCCCGTAATGGAATCGCCAGGTTGTAGCAGCTAATAGTATGCAACACCATTCTTGAAACGTCCCTGCATGATTTATCACTGGAGCATTGTCATCATAAACTTCTACAAGCATTCGATGCCTTTCAGCTGCACTTTTCTTAAAATTAAAGCAGCAACATAAAACCTCCCGCAAATGCTGCTTAGTTACCACGAAATTTGACATATTTTACAAATAAAAAAACAGGGTTTTGCATGAAACTCAAAGCGATATAAACTGAATATTATTGACAGATTTCTAACCTCTCTGAAACCACCGAAACCAGCTGTCACTATGAAACATTCATAACAGCCAGAGCCATCTTTTGAAAACGGAACGAACTAATTTGTACGCCCAATATTCTGCCTTTTTAAATTTTTTTTTTTTTTTAATCTTTTATAAGAAGAGAAGTTCCAATGCTTACCTTATTTCTTTTCACCATATTGAATGGTATTCAATTCCCCCGTTCTTGATGCACATAGAGATTTTCCATTCTTAGAATTGTATCTCTTAAGAGTCACTGATTTTGAATCAGAATTACCAAATTTTATATAAATAGATTTATACCTATATAACATTAATCTTTTATAAGAAGAGAAGTTCCAATGCTTACCTTATTTCTTTTCACCATATTGAATGGTATTCAATTCCCCCTTTCTTGATGCACATAGAGATTTTCCATTCTTAGAATTGTATCTCTTAAGAGTCACTGATTTTGAATCAGAATTACCAAATTTTATATAAATAGATTTATACCTATATAACATTAATCTTTTATAAGAAGAGAAGTTCCAATGCTTACCTTATTTCTTTTCACCATATTGAATGGTATTCAATTCCCCCGTTCTTGATGCACATAGAGATTTTCCATTCTTAGAATTGTATCTCTTAAGAGTCACTGATTTTGAATCAGAATTACCAAATTTTATATAAATAGATTTATACCTATATAACATTAATCTTTTATAAGAAGAGAAGTTCCAATGCTTACCTTATTTCTTTTCACCATATTGAATGGTATTCAATTCCCCCGTTCTTGATGCACATAGAGATTTTCCATTCTTAGAATTGTATCTCTTAAGAGTCACTGATTTTGAATCAGAATTACCAAATTTTATATAAATAGATTTATACCTATATAACATTAATCTTTTATAAGAAGAGAAGTTCCAATGCTTACCTTATTTCTTTTCACCATATTGAATGGTATTCAATTCCCCCGTTCTTGATGCACATAGAGATTTTCCATTCTTAGAATTGTATCTCTTAAGAGTCACTGATTTTGAATCAGAATTACCAAATTTTATATAAATAGATTTATACCTATATAACATTAATCTTTTATAAGAAGAGAAGTTCCAATGCTTACCTTATTTCTTTTCACCATATTGAATGGTATTCAATTCCCCCGTTCTTGATGCACATAGAGATTTTCCATTCTTAGAATTGTATCTCTTAAGAGTCACTGATTTTGAATCAGAATTACCAAATTTTATATAAATAGATTTATACCTATATAACATTAATCTTTTATAAGAAGAGAAGTTCCAATGCTTACCTTATTTCTTTTCACCATATTGAATGGTATTCAATTCCCCCGTTCTTGATGCACATAGAGATTTTCCATTCTTAGAATTGTATCTCTTAAGAGTCACTGATTTTGAATCAGAATTACCAAATTTTATATAAATAGATTTATACCTATATAACATTAATCTTTTATAAGAAGAGAAGTTCCAATGCTTACCTTATTTCTTTTCACCATATTGAATGGTATTCAATTCCCCCGTTCTTGATGCACATAGAGATTTTCCATTCTTAGAATTGTATCTCTTAAGAGTCACTGATTTTGAATCAGAATTACCAAATTTTATATAAATAGATTTATACCTATATAACATTAATCTTTTATAAGAAGAGAAGTTCCAATGCTTACCTTATTTCTTTTCACCATATTGAATGGTATTCAATTCCCCCGTTCTTGATGCACATAGAGATTTTCCATTCTTAGAATTGTATCTCTTAAGAGTCACTGATTTTGAATCAGAATTACCAAATTTTATATAAATAGATTTATACCTATATAACATTAATCTTTTATAAGAAGAGAAGTTCCAATGCTTACCTTATTTCTTTTCACCATATTGAATGGTATTCAATTCCCCCGTTCTTGATGCACATAGAGATTTTCCATTCTTAGAATTGTATCTCTTAAGAGTCACTGATTTTGAATCAGAATTACCAAATTTTATATAAATAGATTTATACCTATATAACATTAATCTTTTATAAGAAGAGAAGTTCCAATGCTTACCTTATTTCTTTTCACCATATTGAATGGTATTCAATTCCCCCGTTCTTGATGCACATAGAGATTTTCCATTCTTAGAATTGTATCTCTTAAGAGTCACTGATTTTGAATCAGAATTACCAAATTTTATATAAATAGATTTATACCTATATAACATTAATCTTTTATAAGAAGAGAAGTTCCAATGCTTACCTTATTTCTTTTCACCATATTGAATGGTATTCAATTCCCCCGTTCTTGATGCACATAGAGATTTTCCATTCTTAGAATTGTATCTCTTAAGAGTCACTGATTTTGAATCAGAATTACCAAATTTTATATAAATAGATTTATACCTATATAACATTAATCTTTTATAAGAAGAGAAGTTCCAATGCTTACCTTATTTCTTTTCACCATATTGAATGGTATTCAATTCCCCCGTTCTTGATGCACATAGAGATTTTCCATTCTTAGAATTGTATCTCTTAAGAGTCACTGATTTTGAATCAGAATTACCAAATTTTATATAAATAGATTTATACCTATATAACATTAATCTTTTATAAGAAGAGAAGTTCCAATGCTTACCTTATTTCTTTTCACCATATTGAATGGTATTCAATTCCCCCGTTCTTGATGCACATAGAGATTTTCCATTCTTAGAATTGTATCTCTTAAGAGTCACTGATTTTGAATCAGAATTACCAAATTTTATATAAATAGATTTATACCTATATAACATTAATCTTTTATAAGAAGAGAAGTTCCAATGCTTACCTTATTTCTTTTCACCATATTGAATGGTATTCAATTCCCCCGTTCTTGATGCACATAGAGATTTTCCATTCTTAGAATTGTATCTCTTAAGAGTCACTGATTTTGAATCAGAATTACCAAATTTTATATAAATAGATTTATACCTATATAACATTAATCTTTTATAAGAAGAGAAGTTCCAATGCTTACCTTATTTCTTTTCACCATATTGAATGGTATTCAATTCCCCCGTTCTTGATGCACATAGAGATTTTCCATTCTTAGAATTGTATCTCTTAAGAGTCACTGATTTTGAATCAGAATTACCAAATTTTATATAAATAGATTTATACCTATATAACATTAATCTTTTATAAGAAGAGAAGTTCCAATGCTTACCTTATTTCTTTTCACCATATTGAATGGTATTCAATTCCCCCGTTCTTGATGCACATAGAGATTTTCCATTCTTAGAATTGTATCTCTTAAGAGTCACTGATTTTGAATCAGAATTACCAAATTTTATATAAATAGATTTATACCTATATAACATTAATCTTTTATAAGAAGAGAAGTTCCAATGCTTACCTTATTTCTTTTCACCATATTGAATGGTATTCAATTCCCCCGTTCTTGATGCACATAGAGATTTTCCATTCTTAGAATTGTATCTCTTAAGAGTCACTGATTTTGAATCAGAATTACCAAATTTTATATAAATAGATTTATACCTATATAACATTAATCTTTTATAAGAAGAGAAGTTCCAATGCTTACCTTATTTCTTTTCACCATATTGAATGGTATTCAATTCCCCCGTTCTTGATGCACATAGAGATTTTCCATTCTTAGAATTGTATCTCTTAAGAGTCACTGATTTTGAATCAGAATTACCAAATTTTATATAAATAGATTTATACCTATATAACATTAATCTTTTATAAGAAGAGAAGTTCCAATGCTTACCTTATTTCTTTTCACCATATTGAATGGTATTCAATTCCCCCGTTCTTGATGCACATAGAGATTTTCCATTCTTAGAATTGTATCTCTTAAGAGTCACTGATTTTGAATCAGAATTACCAAATTTTATATAAATAGATTTATACCTATATAACATTAATCTTTTATAAGAAGAGAAGTTCCAATGCTTACCTTATTTCTTTTCACCATATTGAATGGTATTCAATTCCCCCGTTCTTGATGCACATAGAGATTTTCCATTCTTAGAATTGTATCTCTTAAGAGTCACTGATTTTGAATCAGAATTACCAAATTTTATATAAATAGATTTATACCTATATAACATTAATCTTTTATAAGAAGAGAAGTTCCAATGCTTACCTTATTTCTTTTCACCATATTGAATGGTATTCAATTCCCCCGTTCTTGATGCACATAGAGATTTTCCATTCTTAGAATTGTATCTCTTAAGAGTCACTGATTTTGAATCAGAATTACCAAATTTTATATAAATAGATTTATACCTATATAACATTAATCTTTTATAAGAAGAGAAGTTCCAATGCTTACCTTATTTCTTTTCACCATATTGAATGGTATTCAATTCCCCCGTTCTTGATGCACATAGAGATTTTCCATTCTTAGAATTGTATCTCTTAAGAGTCACTGATTTTGAATCAGAATTACCAAATTTTATATAAATAGATTTATACCTATATAACATTAATCTTTTATAAGAAGAGAAGTTCCAATGCTTACCTTATTTCTTTTCACCATATTGAATGGTATTCAATTCCCCCGTTCTTGATGCACATAGAGATTTTCCATTCTTAGAATTGTATCTCTTAAGAGTCACTGATTTTGAATCAGAATTACCAAATTTTATATAAATAGATTTATACCTATATAACATTAATCTTTTATAAGAAGAGAAGTTCCAATGCTTACCTTATTTCTTTTCACCATATTGAATGGTATTCAATTCCCCCGTTCTTGATGCACATAGAGATTTTCCATTCTTAGAATTGTATCTCTTAAGAGTCACTGATTTTGAATCAGAATTACCAAATTTTATATAAATAGATTTATACCTATATAACATTAATCTTTTATAAGAAGAGAAGTTCCAATGCTTACCTTATTTCTTTTCACCATATTGAATGGTATTCAATTCCCCCGTTCTTGATGCACATAGAGATTTTCCATTCTTAGAATTGTATCTCTTAAGAGTCACTGATTTTGAATCAGAATTACCAAATTTTATATAAATAGATTTATACCTATATAACATTAATCTTTTATAAGAAGAGAAGTTCCAATGCTTACCTTATTTCTTTTCACCATATTGAATGGTATTCAATTCCCCCGTTCTTGATGCACATAGAGATTTTCCATTCTTAGAATTGTATCTCTTAAGAGTCACTGATTTTGAATCAGAATTACCAAATTTTATATAAATAGATTTATACCTATATAACATTAATCTTTTATAAGAAGAGAAGTTCCAATGCTTACCTTATTTCTTTTCACCATATTGAATGGTATTCAATTCCCCCGTTCTTGATGCACATAGAGATTTTCCATTCTTAGAATTGTATCTCTTAAGAGTCACTGATTTTGAATCAGAATTACCAAATTTTATATAAATAGATTTATACCTATATAACATTAATCTTTTATAAGAAGAGAAGTTCCAATGCTTACCTTATTTCTTTTCACCATATTGAATGGTATTCAATTCCCCCGTTCTTGATGCACATAGAGATTTTCCATTCTTAGAATTGTATCTCTTAAGAGTCACTGATTTTGAATCAGAATTACCAAATTTTATATAAATAGATTTATACCTATATAACATTAATCTTTTATAAGAAGAGAAGTTCCAATGCTTACCTTATTTCTTTTCACCATATTGAATGGTATTCAATTCCCCCGTTCTTGATGCACATAGAGATTTTCCATTCTTAGAATTGTATCTCTTAAGAGTCACTGATTTTGAATCAGAATTACCAAATTTTATATAAATAGATTTATACCTATATAACATTAATCTTTTATAAGAAGAGAAGTTCCAATGCTTACCTTATTTCTTTTCACCATATTGAATGGTATTCAATTCCCCCGTTCTTGATGCACATAGAGATTTTCCATTCTTAGAATTGTATCTCTTAAGAGTCACTGATTTTGAATCAGAATTACCAAATTTTATATAAATAGATTTATACCTATATAACATTAATCTTTTATAAGAAGAGAAGTTCCAATGCTTACCTTATTTCTTTTCACCATATTGAATGGTATTCAATTCCCCCGTTCTTGATGCACATAGAGATTTTCCATTCTTAGAATTGTATCTCTTAAGAGTCACTGATTTTGAATCAGAATTACCAAATTTTATATAAATAGATTTATACCTATATAACATTAATCTTTTATAAGAAGAGAAGTTCCAATGCTTACCTTATTTCTTTTCACCATATTGAATGGTATTCAATTCCCCCGTTCTTGATGCACATAGAGATTTTCCATTCTTAGAATTGTATCTCTTAAGAGTCACTGATTTTGAATCAGAATTACCAAATTTTATATAAATAGATTTATACCTATATAACATTAATCTTTTATAAGAAGAGAAGTTCCAATGCTTACCTTATTTCTTTTCACCATATTGAATGGTATTCAATTCCCCCGTTCTTGATGCACATAGAGATTTTCCATTCTTAGAATTGTATCTCTTAAGAGTCACTGATTTTGAATCAGAATTACCAAATTTTATATAAATAGATTTATACCTATATAACATTAATCTTTTATAAGAAGAGAAGTTCCAATGCTTACCTTATTTCTTTTCACCATATTGAATGGTATTCAATTCCCCCGTTCTTGATGCACATAGAGATTTTCCATTCTTAGAATTGTATCTCTTAAGAGTCACTGATTTTGAATCAGAATTACCAAATTTTATATAAATAGATTTATACCTATATAACATTAAAATTTAAAATATATCTTATTGCCTCCCCAAAGTATGTTGTCCCGCTATATAGTAATAATAAATCCCTCTACAATAATATATTTATTGGGTCCCCAAAATATTGGCTTTACTCTATATATTATATGTAACATAAAAAGCTTCAAATAATCTTTTTATGTTATTCCTTTTCTGTAAATCCTTTTCTTTTACTTATTGTTCTAATCGAAACACTTTCTCATACTTTTAAATTCACATCCTGTCCTTATATCTATTTCAGGCTCAGGTATGTATTAATTGAAAGTAAGACATTTTCCCCTTTACTCTTTGTGGGAATCGCGCAATTTTTTTTTTTTTTTTTTTTTTTTGGACCTTTGGAATATGAAGAAAATTAATTTTTAAAAATGTAATTTTAAAATGAATGAAATTGGTCAAATAGTTCAAAACCTTCTTTTTTTGAAATTTTTTTCAGCAGCCAAATTTATAATATATTCCCTATTAAACCACACGAGTACGAACAAACAAATATAAAAATAAAAAGCTCATTTACAAACAGTGTTGCCAAATTTAAATAATAATTCCTTAAATAATAATTTTTATGTTATTCCTTTTCTGTATATCCTTTTCTTAATTTATTATTCTAACCGAAACGCTTTCTCACACTCCACATCTTGTCCTTTAATGGCACAAGTATGCATTCATTAAAAGTGAGACATTTTTTTGACAGCTCTTTGAGAGAATCAATTACATACATATGTACAATCTCTCTCTCTCTCTCTCTGTGCGTGCGTGAGACAGCTCTTTGTGGGAATCGCGCGTTTTATTTAATAAACAAATTACAATTATTAAGTTTTCCCTTATTCCTTAAAACGAAAAATTTTACGGATTTAGTTTGTAAGATTTTCCCTAACTTATATTGAGGAGCACAACAATTTCGCGGACACTTTGATAAAACGTTCTCTGCCTAATAATAAACAAATAATTAATAAATAATAAATGTTTTTGTCCTTCCAGTCGGCAACGACGTCACACACACACACACACACACACACACACACACACAACACACACACACACACACACACACACACACGCACGCACGCACGCACGCACGCACAGAGAGAGAGAGAGAGAGATTGTACATATGTATGTAATTTCTATTTGTCGCAATAAATAAGTATATCCTTTTCCCTTTTAGGGATGTTGATTGTTGGAATAATGTTTCATTCGTTTCTCTCATTTGAGAAATATGTTTCCGTGTGGTGGTCCTCAATTATCAGGTAACTTAACTAAATTTATCTCAACCAATGAAATACCAAGAAACTATAAAAGATTTAAAACAAAGTTTTTGGTGTCAATTGATTTAAAGTATTAAAGATGATAGTAAAAGTCGACATGTTTTGTGCATAAAAAATAGGCGCCCATTTTCAAGATTGGCCAGGCGTGAAAGTAGAAAACAAAAGGGATTTAAAACAGGAACCGTAAAGTTGTTAATCAAA
The DNA here is from genome assembly GCA_949128135.1 of Parasteatoda lunata. Classification (NCBI taxonomy): domain Eukaryota; kingdom Metazoa; phylum Arthropoda; class Arachnida; order Araneae; family Theridiidae; genus Parasteatoda; species Parasteatoda lunata. The sequence goes on from OX421971.1 coordinate 3,426,979, forward strand.
AATGGAAACTAAAGGAAATATTTTTGTTTCCCTATTTATGTATGTCGAGTCTTGAGAATAGGCTGCTATTTTTGAGTACTCGCTCGAAACATGATGATGAAGATTGGAAAAATATCGTTTTTCACATTCTCGTTTAATAAAATAGTTCCTCTTTCAATATTTGATGTATCATAAATTTGTGTTTGTTTGCTTAATGAGTTATGTAAAGGATATTATAAATTAAAATATCACAGTTTTTTCGTTGAGCATTTTATTCTGAAAGCAGCTCGAAATAAGCGTTTAATAAAATGGATACTACATGAAGAACGCTTTTTCAATGTTCAAACTAAATTTAATAAATAAGCGAGGAATTTCGTATTTGCTTTGCCTTAATTTTTTAAACACTAAAGCTTAAATCAGAACGATGTAAAGACCCACATTTTAAGATCGAGGGGTTGAATATATTACAAATATAATTTTTGAGTATATTTTCAGAACGATTGTGCGTTTCAAAAATTTAAATTCCAATAACTGAAATTTACTACTTCGATTATAAATTTATTTGATGGTAGAAACCTTGAAAAAAGAACAGTTGTCAGTCTTTTCAAATAAAAAAAAATTATAAAATATGCCGCATTATTTATGCAAATAGACGATATCACATTAAGAATTTATTTGGATTCATTAGTTTATTCTTTTAAATTAAGAACAACATTCATAAAAGAAGTTAGAAAAGCGGATTTAAATGATGCGTACATTTTCTTTAATATACCTATGTTTATTTTCTTAACACTTTGAGCTGCTTCCATTTAATTTGCTTTTATCACAGGGGGCATTTTGAAGTTTTGAAACATGCATTATGGACATTTCATATTGTGTTCTGAATGAAAATCTATTAATAATAAACAAAGAATAAAATCAGTCTTTGCTGAAAAAGCACCGCGAGTTGGGTTGATAAACAAAGACAGACAAAACGATTTTCCTAATTTGAAGAAAACATTGTCTTTGGCCATTAAGGCAGTGCGATTGTTCTGGTTTTTCGCCATCTAAGAATTCGACTCCACCCATACGTCACATCAGTTTTACAGGGCATTCACACATCCTTCCATTTATCCGCAAACCTAAACCAGAGAACGACCCAATTCAGAACCCCCAGTGTTATAATTTGTTAGAGGAGCGCTTTGTGACCCGACATATTTAACGTGCACCAGTCACCATTGACTACACGGTGAGTGGTCGGTTGGGTTCGAACTCCCATCGCATGCTCCCTGCCAACCAGGCAACCCCACCCAAGAAAACATTTTAGATTTCTTTCACCTTATTTAACAGCTTTCCTGATTATTCCGAATTAACTCCGGTATGTTTATATTGCAACTATTTATTATCCCGACTAAGCTCGGGCATAGCAAAATTCGTCAATACGTTTTGTTTTATCACGTTTTTACTCGGTCGGAAACAAAAATAATAATAATCTGCAGTGATGGGTAGTTTGCCAATTTCTGTTTCGGGGTTTTGTGATTTGTGAGACGTGTTTTGCGCAATTGTATGGTGGATGAATTTACATAGAAAGTATAAAAAATGGCATTCGAGAGCGAAAGTAATGCGGATGATTTTTCAGATGATGAAGATGTGAACATATACAAATACTCATATTTAACTGTTTTCATTGGCCCTGAGATCATTTGGGATAGTCAACTGTTGGTAATTTAAATAATTTTTACATATAAATTGTCATGGATTTCGGCATTGAACAAAAGTCTTTAACGATTTTTAAAATGGAATCCCCCTTAGTTTAAATTTCTGTATTTGTGCGAAGGGATGCTGAATAATATATAGACTGAATGTTATTGAAATTTGTGGCGCATAGAAAGAATAACACAATTTATCAGGTTATTAATCAGATAATTTATGAGATATGTATACATTTAAACGGAATAATTTACCCTCTTTTGTTCAAAGAGAGTACGATTGTTATTAAGTATGAAAGTGTTTTATTTTGTTTCATGTTATTTAGTTCTTTGTTATTAATTGTATTCTTGTTTATTATTAATTGAGTTTTAATTATTGGTTATATAATTTACATTTTAGTAGTTTATCTAACTGTTTTTTTTTTTTTTTTAAATATTAATGCATTTTAATATGTAAGTAAAATAATGTAATTTCTAAAATGCATTTTGTTTCAATAACTGAACTCGTTAAAAAAAATAATAAAACAACTCTGTTATCGAAAGCTAATCCCCAAATTCAACATCTCTTAATATTTAAACAGCTCTGATTCAAAGAAGTAAGTAATCGCCAAAATTTTCAGAATCGTTGTCAAAAGATAGGAGAAAGTAACAATCATTGGGGTCGCTAGTGAGGAAAAGAAATATGAAATTAATAGCGATTGAAGCTGATCTCCTTGAAAGCAGAATAAAAATAAAAACATCCAAATAAATTTGATTGTCGATGATACTATCTTTTAGATCATTTCGAATCTTTTTTTATGCTTTTAAACCCGCCTTCCCTCTGTTGTCATTTTTTTTATTTATTTTAATATGAACCTCAAAAGTATTTATTTTTAAAAGCAGGTAATACTTCAGACATAAATGTTTTTGTTCCCCAGAGATTGTGCTCTCACTGCTATACTGTTGAAAGCGGGCCTCGGTCTCGACCCAGACAAATTGTCAGAATTAAAACTTGCCACCTTGAAGCTCTCTCTGATTCCCTGCCTGAGTGAAACAATAGGAGTGGCTGTGTTTTCCAAACTCTTTTTAGGTTTGCCATGGACTTGGTCACTGATGTTAGGGTGAGTATGGAATTTATTCATATCGACAACATTCATCTATGATAAGATACCCCATCGTAGAATCGTGTTAACATGTGTTATATATACTAGTGAATTGCATTTTTGTAGTGGTAGACACACTACGATACACCAGAATTGTAGCTCTGATAGAATTCGATGAACGGATGACAATAGTTGATTCATTGATGTTTTATGAGAGACCGGGAGAGCTGCATTAAGATCACCATACTTTTTGCTGCTCGTGAAGCGGAATGAATGGTTTAAAAAATAAACACATTAAATAATTACTATTTACATTTATTAACAATTTATAGGTGACTAGTTTAGGCTAAATGCGGCATCAAATATTTAAGATGCAAATATGCAAAGATAAAATAATAGAACAATATTAAACTGCAATTCTAAAATGTAAGAATTAAAGTTGTAGTAAAAACAAACTTAAAGTTAATAAATAATTATAAAAACAATTTATGCAGAATATGATGAGTGACGTCACGTCGCTTCATTACTCCCCTTCCGAACGAATTCCGATTCGAACGAATCGAGAAATTTGGATGGAACTTTAATAAGTCTCCCAACACGTGATGTCTTGTTGAAAAAAGATTTCGGTTCGTCAGAAAATGTAACCCTTTTCTTTTTGACATTTGAATCAGTCATTTTTGGAAAGACTGAAGGTGCGTCGACTGTGGGCATTGAATTGAAAGAAGAGGCGTTGTTCTCCAAGTCTGCAGACTGTTCCGTGAAGCATGGTTTTAAACGTTTAATGGAGATATTTCTGGATTTTTCCTTTATTCATAGTGTGAAGTAATCTTTATTTCTGGAAATTACATTAAAAGGTCGTTCATATGGGGGTTGAAGTGGTGGACGGACGGCGTCAGTTCATACGAATAGGTGAGAAGTAGTGTTAAGATCTTTTGTCACAAAAATGGGAGATTTTCCATGTCGTGAAGGCCTAACTTGAGAGAAATATTTTCGTAGTTGATCAGCAAAAGTAGAAATGTCAGTAGATGCTTGTGTTTCATGGAGAAAATCACTAGGTAATCTTATGTTTGAGCCATAAACCAATTCCGATGGAGTTGTCTGGAATTCTTCTCTGAAAGTAGAGCGTAGCCCCAGTAGTACAGTAGGTAGAACTTTCGTCCACTGAGGATTATTATGGCACATGATGCTATTTTTCAGAGTTCGATGCCATCGCTCTATTAACCCATTGCAAGCAGGATTGTAAGATGTGGTTCGCCTTCGCTTGATTCCTAAGAGTTCGGTGAAAAGAGACGACTCGAACTGACTTCCTTGATCTGTAATTATTATTGACGGTGTTCCAAAGCGAGAAATCCAACCACTATAAATTGCTTCTGCAACGGTGTTAGCTTTAATATCAGGCACCGGTATGGCTTCTGGCCAGCGAGTAAACCGGTCTATTAGAGTTACACAATATCTTTGTCCTTCGGAAGTTATCAAAGGTCCAATTATGTCCAGATGAATTTCGTCGAATCTTTTTGAAGTTGGTACATACTCACCAACCGGTTTATGCACATGTCGCTGTATCTTGAATCTTTGACAAGATAGACAGCTTTTAGTGAATTCTTTGACATCCTTGTTCATTGAAGGCCATACAAACTTTTTTTGTCACTAGATGTGCTGTAGCTCGAGCTCCTGGATGACATAGGTTGTGGATTGACAAAAATATTACTTTTCGAAATTCCTTTGTCACATAAGGTCGTGGTTTTCTTGTAGAAATATCACAATATATTTCTTTATCTGTTCCGAAAACGGGTAATTTTTCAAACTTTAGATTAGTGTTTGATTTCATAAGATTTTTGAGCTCTTCATCAGTTTCTTGCTCCTTGGCTAGTGCACTAAAATCAATCGTTTCCGGAAGGGCAACTTCTTCAACTCTTGATAGTGCATCGGCTACTTCATTATCTACACCAGAAATGTGCTGTATATCAGTTGTAAATTGACTGATAAAATCTAGATGCCTCATTTGTCGCGGTGATGCTTTATCACCTTTCTGCAGAAATGCGTAAATTAGAGGTCGGTGGTCAGTGTAAATCGTAAAATTGTGTCCTTCTAAGAAATACTTGAAATGTTTTACAGCAGAATAGGTTGCTAGTAGCTCTCTGTCATAGGTGCTATAGCGTGTTTGAGTGTCTGTCAACTTCTTGGAGAAAAAACTCAGTGGTTCCCAGACACCTGAAATATTTTGTTGCACCACACCACCAATAGCATGATCAGATGCATCGACCATTAAAGCTAATTTCGCTTTTTGATCTGGATGCGCCAATAATGTGGCAGAGCATAGTTCTTTCTTACTATTTCATTTCATATTTCATAACCGTCGTTAAACAGCCGACCCAATTTCATGGGTTTACGACTACTAATGTTCAACTCCGTAGCCTTGTAATTTTGAACCAATCCAGAAGACAAGGAAACTCCTGAATCAGTACCCCCAGAGGTATTGATTTGTTATGGGAACATGGAGGACTTTGAGACTCGACAGCTTTAACGTGCATCAGTCACCATTTACTACCCGGGGAGTCTTCAGCCGGCGAGGATCGAACCCACGACCTTTTGGACATGAGCCCAGCGCCCTACCGACCAGGCTATTTTCGAAAGCTTGAATAGTTTCTTCCGTCCAATTTATTATTGATTTATCATTTTTCTTCTTTCCTTTGAGAAAACTGTTAAGTGTCGCCAATTTCTCAGCAGCATTCGGTATAAATCGATGGTAAAAATTTATAATACCAAGGTAACGACGCAGTTCTTTGATATTATTTGGCCTTTTATATTCAGCGACAATTTTGATCCTGGCATCAGTTGGTTTTAGGCCATTTTCTGAAAAATGATGTCCCAAAAAATCAATGTTTGATTTTAAAAAGACGCACTTTTCTAAATTGATGACCAAACCAGCCCTTTGAAATCGTTGAAACACTTGTCTTAGATGTGAAAGATGTTCGTCTTCGGTTCTGGAAGCCACAAATACATCATCAAGGTAGGCAAAGCAGAAATCTAATCCGCGAAGTACGGTATGGATGAATCTTTGGAAGGTTTGTACGGCATTACGTAATCCAAAACTCATTCTTATGAATTCGAAGGAACCAAATGGGGTACAGATTGCTGTTTTCTCCACGTCATTAGGTTCGAACGGTATCTGGTGATAAGCTCTGACTAAGTCCACTGTCGAAAATATTTTACAACCATGTAATTGGTTGTTGAAGTCTTGAATATGTGGCAATGTATATCGAGCAGGTATAGTGACAGCATTTAAATTTCGGTAATCACCGCATGGTCTGTAGCTTCCATTTTTCTTTGGTACCACGTGTAAAATCCGCTCTTTGATGGCCGACAAATTCCTTGCTCAATCATGTACTCAAATTCTTTTCGTGCAATTTTTAATCTATCGGGTACCAAACGTTTAGGTTTTGAAAAAATTGGTGGACCAGTTGTTATAATATGATGCGTGACGTCATGTTTGATCTCTTTGACTACCGAATGACTGTTCTACAGTTATATCTTTGAATTCATTCAACAGTTGGTAAATTCTAGGATCAGTAGTTTTAGACGACACAGTAGTCAAATTAGTTGACAGAACATGGACATGTCGACCAAAGGATTTTAAAGATGTAGTAAGATCTATTAATTTTCTTTTTTTTATATCAACTAAAAGTCCGTATTCTTTAAGAAAATCAGCACCTATTATTGCTTTAGAAACATCGGCAACAATGAAAGTCCAACAAAATTTTCTTCTTAAGCCCAGAGCAAGGAAAAGTCGCTGTGTCCCAAACGTGTGCACTTGTGAAGCGTTAGCAGCATACAAGTAAAAGTTTGGATCAGGAATTTTTTTCTGTTTTGAAGAAACGGGTAAAACAGATACATCAGCTCCAGTATCGATAAGAAAATTTCGTTTACTAGAGTGATCATAAATAAAAAGGCGACTTGAATTCTGGTTACCATCGTCTTGCGCCGCCCACGATGGCCTAACTAGTTTTTCGATTTTTCAAAATTAGCAACAAATGAACAGGGTTTCGTGCATCTAGTTGGCTTTTTACCAAAACGACGATGGTACCAGCAAATACCTTCTCTAGATTTTGAACGGTTTCTATAATTGGAACTTTGGCGATTACAATTATTCTTATTTCTAGAGGTACTGCGTGATCTTCGCAGCTCACTAACTTCTTTAGAAAGTTCATTAATTTTGTCTAATATTGTCGATAAATTCAGACTTTCTGATTTAGTCGCTTCTAGATTTCTATTGGCAGAAAATTCGCCAACACGCACTGGTACCTGCCGCAAGTTTCTAAAATTTTATCGCTCATTTCGGCCAGTTTATCAAGAGCTTCAGTGCTGACAGCTAAAATGGCTTGAACTTGCTGCAGCAATTGTTGTAACCAAAGTGGTTTTAAAACATTGTCATTAACCTTACCCATCGCCAAATTTCGTATTTCGCGTAGCAACTGACTAGGGCGCTTATTGCCAAGATCTAGCTCGGAGAAGAGTTTTTTTAGTTGAACACTTTCGGAATCATTCAAACGAGCAATAAGTGCTTCCTTTAATACGGTATATTGATTTTCTTCGGGAGGTGACAAAACTATATCACTTACCGTGTTCAAAGTTTTCTGTTCCAGGGCAGCGACGGCGGTGTTGTACTTTGTAATTTCAGCCGAAACATTACTATTCTTGAATTGAGCTTCAATATGCGCAAACCATAATTTTGGCGTTTCATTCCAAAAAGGAGGAGGTTTTACTGAGACCCCTTCAATATATTTAGAAGTACTTGGATTATCAAGCTATGTATCTCCAGTAATAGGCATAGCTTTTTCAATGGTGGCAATTGGGTTATTCAAATCACGTTCGAAAATCACCATTGAAGCGGAATGAATGGTTTGAAGAATAAGCACATTAAATAATTACTATTTACATTTATTTACAATTTATACATGACTAGTTTAGGCTAAATGCGGCATCAAATATTTGAGATGCAAATACGCAAAGATAAAATAATAGAACAATATTAAACTGAAATTCTAAAATGTAAGAATTAAAGTTGTAGTAAAAACAAACTTAAAGTTAATAAATAATTATAAAAACAATTTATGCAGAATATGATGAGTGACGTCACGTCGCTTCAAGCTGTATTAAGTTCACGGTCGTGGTTGCTCCTGTGTTGCCATTTGCAGTCGAGTGTATGCAAGCCGACGTTGTGTGTGATCGAAACTTCGTATGATCGAGACTTGTGTGTGACGTGGATAATGTCGCAGTCACAAGTAGCGAGTCATATGTTCAATGTGGACAATCCATCGAAGTAGGCATGTTCAAATCGAAGTAGGAGTTTCTGTTAAGGTAGGCCTGTGTACATCATGTCCTGGTCACCCATGTGGGGTTAGTCATATCGACAATGTCAACCTTCTTCTATGAAAAAGTACCCCCAACTTAAAATCGAGTTGCATGTTTTATGTACTAGTGAATTGGAATTGTAGTGGTAGACACACTACGAAACAATATGATATCCCCCAGGCTGAATGATATGAAAAACATACACTTGAAATCACGCGTTTAGAAATTAAAAATAAGACAAAAATTCATCAATTTAGATGTCAATAGCTGTTCTATATGAGTGGCGGGGCCCTCCACTGAAACACACCTTTATTATGGATTCAAGGACAACGTCTCCTATCTGCAATCATTTGTACTATAATAAATCGCGTGATGAATGATCTCAAATGTTCGATTAGCATATCATTCTGCTACACCCAACTTTTTAAGTTGGGTTATGTTTCATTTTGCTGAACCTGTTGTTGTTATTGTTTCTCATGCATTTTGCCGGGACTAACCAGTAACCCTGCCTGGTGAAACCAAGTGAATTTAAGGAAGAGGATGGTTCTTTCCGTTTTTCAGTGACGCCATCTATGGACAAGAATGCGTCATAGCACACACGATCGTAATTTTGACCTCAACCCGAGAACGATCCACCTTCAATTCTCGAACGATAGCCTTCCAACGCTCCACCAACCAGGCTATGCCGGACGCATGTAAACTCTTTTTACACACAAAGTATCCCCAAGAGATTTTGAGAGCGCTGATTGGCTTTCTCGGCATTGCCTTCTGTTACGTCTTTTTGTAGCTCCTCCCCAATATCATTTCTCTGTAGTTTGTTCCCAAAATGTAAATCAATCAAAAATCAGTATTTCTCATACTAATTTTAAGACAAATGTTAAAGTTTTATTCAAAAAATTAAAATGCGTCATTAATTGTATTTTAATAATAACACATTTATTTAAATCTATTTGCTTTAAATTTTATTCTAATATTTTTCTTTATTTGTTTAAAATATTTTTTATATGTTTCAGTATAATATTTTTTAATATTAATGTTATGAATTTTAGGTAAATGCAAGGTAAACAATCATGTTTTGGTAAAACATCAATTTAGTATAATAATAATTATTAAACATAAATTAAAGTTTTATTAAGTAGCTTTTATGTAATATGTATATAAGAATTGATTAATATTCAAATTGAATAGCATTATGAAAAGACTTATGCACTTAGAAATTAAAATCTCTTACTTAAATTTATTAGTATGATTGCAGAACCACTCAGTTAAATTTGAATTTATTATATGAGATTTTAAAATGTATATAAATAAATTTTTAAAATTATGTTTGATTATTTGAAAAAGATTTTATCATATCTTAGAGGAAAATATTCTAAAATGTTAAAAAAAATGTAATTATAATTCAGCAAAAAAATTTTAGAATATTTATAATTAATAAAATTTATTTTCTAGCAAGTATCATATAACAAGTTTACAAAGTACAATTATCTGATTTCCTTGTTGATTTTTTGTTCAACTTCACTTTTATAGATATTGTTGCTTGACAATCAGAATTTTTTGAAAAACTTCTTTTACATTTCTCCTGCGGCACTTTCATAAACGCACTGTGGTGACAAACAAATAATTTCCTGCAATTAAATAATTAAAAAAATACTTACAATCCAATAGATATGTACTAGAATTAAAAGATGGAATTTTTTGTAAATTTATTCTTTCATTACTCATGGTATTAATTTAATGGACAATTCGTAATGATTAACTTTTATTTTGATGGGAATTATGCAATCAAAAAGTAATAAAATTAACATTTTAGAAGACAATTGCTTGATTTCTTAGATGCCAATTAATAGTTTTTCGGTATTATAAAACATTTAACAAATAAAAAAAAACATTAAAATTAAGTTATAAATAGGTAGCCATAATGCAGATCTTTCAGTTTTAATTTAAAATAATAGATGGCGCCACTTATAAATCTTAAATTTAAAATTTTGTAATTTAATTTTAGTAATCTACAAGAAATAAATAAAATACTAATTTAATTCAATGAACATTAATTTAATTAAATAAATATAAAGTGAAAACTATTCAGTTTTCATTTTATAGTGAGTATAAGAATTAAGCAAGGCAATTAAACTCAGATTTCAATGCTATACAATAAATCAGAGGGATATTAGCTTCATAAGAATTCATGCATGTAATAAGCATAAGCAAAAAAGCAATTCTGCCATAAAAATTAAATGCAAAATTTTTCCTAAAATAACTAAACTAGTTACTTACCTACAAACAAATCTTTGTCAATGAGGTTTGGAAGTTCTAGAATTCCATTTCGTATTGGTAAGTTCCCCAAATTTCATTACCCACTTGTTGCAATCGTTTAAATTTAGAACATTGCTTCTAAGGGTAATGGTATTTGAGGAAATATATTCTACTTCATTTTTAAATAAAGAAGGCAGTTTCTCTGTTGAAAAAACTGACATTTCAAGTTTGTACACAAAAGCTGGAGTATAGAATTCGCTCTATGCTGAAAATAACAAGCACGGCAGAATGAAATAGCCATACGTCACAAATGGCGTTGCCGAGGAAGCCAATCAGCGCTCTCAAAATCTCTTGGGGATACTATGTGTGTAAAGAGAGTTTACATGCATCCCGGACACTGTAGATAGATTCTGAGGCATCTCGATGCCTTGTCATTTTCAGGTCTACCTGTAAAATGTCTACAGGTTGATGGAGACTGTCCTCGTGGGTTAAACGATCTGCATTTGCATTGTTACAAGATATCGAAATTTCATAACTCTGAAACAATTTGCCAACTACCGGTACTAGAATGAAAATACATAATTTTCGAAAAAAAAGGTAAGAGGGTAACTAAAATCTACGTTAAATCTGATTTGAAAACTGTCTCATCATTACGATTTTTGTAATAATTTGTATTTTTTTTATACAAATGAAATATTTAATCTTGAAAGAGTCATTGAATTGTAGGTTCATCCTATGTGCAGTATCTGCCGCAGTTTTGGTGCCCGGAATGATTGATTTAGACGAAAAGCGATTTGGAACAGAAAAAGGAATATCTACCCTGATGCTGGCTGCAGTCTCTCTTGACAATACTGTTGCCTTGGCGGGATTTTTCCTCTCGATAAGCATTTTAACTTCTCAAGGCAATTAGATCAATTTCCAAAAACTGTTGCTTAAACTTATGTAAAAGATGAAGTGCTTTTTTTTAATATTTTAATTTTTGAAGTGAAACTTCTGATGCGACTTCCAACAAGGTTGCGTTAAACGTTTAACGCTACATTTTTATTGGCCGGAAAATCACGTGGTAGGATCCAGTTTTCCCTCATTCATTTCCATATTGTTTTGGTTCTCACTAGCATAAAATCAATAAAAGCCATAAAAGTATTGTTTTTCTATAAATATTTTTGCATCCCTAATTTAATGTTATTTTTCTGTAAAGATAATTGTTTTTTTATTATTATTATTGTAATGTAATTCTGCGCTACATTTTAAAATAAAGTTATGTAGATATGTGGTTGTAAGCAATGTTAATAAAGTTTGTCTTAAAGAAACAATATGATTTCACTAAAAATCAATTTCTACCCCTTCCTATTTTCATTTCTACATTACGAAGTTTCACTTCTTCCGCGCGGAGGGACTCCACGCACTATTTTTTTTTTCTGAGTATAGATTGGTATCTAATATTTTTAGAAAGTTATTTAATTTTTAATACAACGTAATTTTATTATTCCAGTGAGTTTTTTCTTATATTTTTAATGGAAAAGGAACTTTCACCGCAACATAACTTAAAAGATGTAAACAACTTTTAGTTTTGACTATTATCATACAACACAAAATTGAATCACTAGTTTAGAATAGTCTGTTATTGCAAAGTTTAAAAATTCTGTATTAAGGTTGTTTTTCGAAAACTTCGTCTTCATATGAAATAATGCTTTTGTGCGAATAATATGCTATTTTCATAATTGCTGTGAGTTAGCAACAGTTACTCATGACTGCTAGGACCAATTTAACAGCGCTATCTATGCTAATTATGAAAATGGCACAAAAAGTCAATATGGAGAAGAGCTACAGTTTTGTTGAAATGAAATGTTTTTTTGGTCTAACTTTGTAATGTTTAAAAACTTACTCCTATTCTGTATTTTTTATTTTTTTTACATCAATAAGCATGTTTTAAAGTTACTAAGCACATTTCTTTGACTGTCAAAACATGGCAGACTCATTAATATGAAAAACAAATTGTTATTAAATGGTTACTACTAGAAAGTGGAACGCCGTCATAGCCTGAAGCAGTAAACGGTGATTCGCCAAATTCTTTAGAAAATTATTCTTAGCGATACTATTGCCTTTTTAATCAACCATTCAAATACAGTTTTTTAAACTTGTAGTGGAGGACGCTTAATGTTAATACAGTTTTTTCAAATATTAATTCATTCATTAAATTTAATCAATTAATTTTAGTTTCATGTGGGAGAAAACTATTTAATAAAACTAAAATAAATTTTTTCTTTGTTGACTTAAGTAGGAATTGATTTTTTTTTTATATTACTTGTCATCTAAATATTTTTCATTATTGCAATCTTTTGTAAACAACTTTATTTTTTGTGGTGTGTGTTTGAATAAATAAATGACGTTGATACAAAATATGATTTTAGAAATCACCAGTATGTTCCTGCTGAAGAGAGCTCTTGAACCATTCATCGGAATATTATTAGGTGGAGCCTTGGGTCTGCTGATCGGGTGGATACCATCATCATCTAAGGTGACTTTCTCTTTGGTTCTTAAAGAATGGGGTTTTTTTTCTCTTAGAAAAATTAATATCCAAGATATTTTTTTTCTTCTCAAAAGCTTTATCTGAAAACTTCCCTTTTTTTAGAGAGAGAAATGATTTGAGTAGGAGATTAGAATTTTTTTAGACCAGCAAGTGAGGTTCTATCTTTCCCTTTGAATCGAGAGAGGCCCTTATAACTTCTAAACTATTAGTTCGATTGTCTCGAGATTGGTTTCATTCCATTCAGCTGGAAAAAATACACATTTGAACATTTGAAACAATGCCTCAATCGCATATCTGAAGAAAATTCCTCCTCAAACAAAAACAAAAAAGGAAAGTGTACAGAAGAAAGTGGAGGAGGTATCATTTAATAAAAATATGACAAATCCAAAAATATTTTAGGTATTGATTTTTCCGATGGAATACTGCTGTAAATACTGGGTTATAATAACCCCAAAATATTGTATAAGAAATGTAACAATAGAGACGCGTTTTAAGATTATATCATCATTTTTGTTTACTTTTCTTGAAAATGGAATGTTTTCAGGTTTCGTACGAGCGAGCTCTTCTCTTATGCCTGGGAGGTCTGAATTTCATATTCTTGAGCAAAAGATTAGATGTAGCTGGTGCTGGAGTGCTCGGATGCGTGACTTTCACTTTCATTGCATCTCTCAGATGGCGAAAAGACATTCCTTCATTCGTGAGTTAATATTTAAGCAATTATAAATGCACAAAACATTCTTAAAATAGGTTCCTCCTCAGCAATAATATTCAGCACCAAATATTCTCTTGTTCGAATTATAAAGAAAAACTCGTTTCTGTTTACCTCAGGGAGAGGCAAATTAGCTTTTTACGAGCTCTATTAGTGGTATTCTGTGTGTTGTTATCCAACGCAAAATATTGTTTGACCAAATAGTTAGCAATCTCATGTAACACTGGATTTAAGATGTTCGGTCAGATTAAATTTAGGAAATAAGCGAGCCTGCATGCAAACGGTGAGTTAAACGTTGTATCTCCTCTGAAAGTTTGTAACCATTCTGACCCCCTCTCACGAGCTTGTAATAGATTTAAAATGTATACTAAGTATCTCATTCCAATACAATTAAAAAACTCGCGGAGAGAGTATTATTCATATATTATTAGATTATTATTATTCATATATTAACCATTTAATGAGAAAAAAATATTTTTTTTAGTAAATTTCCCTTAAATAGTAATTTTTGTTTTTCCTTTAACATTTTCATCAAGGCAAACCTCAGTGCTAAGAATTATAGATTTTCTTCCGACAACTCAAAAATATATTTAGTCATTCGCCAATCTTCGTTTGCTCAATATTAATATACAAACAAATTACGCACGAGAAACTTATTAAGAGTGCAAAAGCTTTTCAAAGGCGCTATATAGTAAAAACAGAATATTATGAACTGGAATGACCTCAAATGTTGGTGCTATTGCCGGAGCCAAAATTCTTGATGGCCCCATCAAAATATTTTGATGGTTATGTGGTTTTAATGCGATTCATGTTGGTCCAACATTATTTGATGGCCACCATCATCCAACATTTTCAATTATGCTTTCATGGTTTTTGATATGCCCACAAACTTGCATCATTCCATGATGGAAAATGATACTTTAATACTATGATGGAAAATGATACTTTAATACTATGATGGAAAATGATACTTTAATACTATGATGGAAAATGATACTTTAATACTATGATGAATGATAATTTGCAAAATGAAGTGATGGTTGATATCAAGAGAAGTTTGATTTTCAACAGTCCATGATGGTTCCGTCTATTCATTTCCCCGATGGTTTAACGTTAATTCCTATTGGTTCTCAGGAATATACCATAAAAACGATTTTTTTAAAATGTTGGACCATCATAAATCAGTTCGAATTCCTACATTGGGGTGATGGTTACTTATATTGTTTACCAAAAAATATAATGGTTCATGATAGAATTATTGATGGTCATGATGTCGCCATCAAGTTCATGTTGAACCATCAATGGAAACCCATCAAAAAATTTGACTTGGTTAGTGTAATAATATTAAAAACTTTGTGCAAAAGGTGAGTTATCTAGCACACATTCCTGGAAGCGTATTGTCAAACCATACCATAGATTATAAACTTGGCGGTTGCAGGTGGTATTGGCGATGGATTACGCATAAATGTGGTGGGAGAACGAAATTAGATTAACATAAACAGTGTAATTCGATATTCTTTTTCTCCTCCTCGACTAGCCATGATGAATAAAAATAACTCATTAATTCTTTTTAGTAGAGAATTAAAAAAAAAAAAAAAACCTTTTAATTTTTAGGATCACTTTAAAAATACACTGTATTTATATTTTATTAAACGCAATAATTTATATTTTATAAAACGATCCATTTTTTTGATATAACAGATTTAATTTTTAAATTTTTTTTACAAGAATTGTGTTTGCGAAAAAATAAAAATAATTTGTTAATGAACAAATCACAAAAAATAACGTAACATTTTAATACCATGTTTTATTGGAACGCTATTTTGAAGAATTAATTCTATTTAACTTTTATTGTAAGAAAGCATAACCTGTTTTATTTTAGTGATATTCTCTATTAAATCAATATTCTCTATAAAAGAATAATGTGAGTATTTTTATGAAGATTTTTTTTAATAAATTAACAAAGACATATTATTATTTACTAGAAAAAAAATTAGAGTATTTAAACATGTTAACACGCTTTAAAGTAAAAGTTTCTCGCAAACGAAAAAAAATCGATATTTTTAAAATAAAGTTTGAAAGCGTTTGTTTCATTACTAGAAGCATTTATTGTAAAAAAAATATTAATTAAATGACTTCTTCTTGCAATGAGATCTTAAACTTCGCGAAAAATTTATTCAATTCATAAATTATGGAGGTCATAGATACCTTGATACTCTTTCAATATAAGAATAATAAATGCAATTAATAGAAAATGCACAATTTTAAAAATACACTTTATAACAAAAAAATCGAAGCACCAAGAAGAAATCATCCGATTGCTTTGCCGAGCCAGATTACAGTGGTGCATGGCTCGATCAGGCTGGAATGATGCCGACTGGGGACGTATATAGTCTTTAGCGACGAATCCCGCTTCCAGCTGTGTCCTGACGATCATCGAAGACGTGTTTGTAGACGCACAGGGCAGAGGGGGGATCCTGCCTTCACTATTGGACGCGATACTGGCCCTCAACAAGGCATTATGGTCTGGGGTGCCATTTCCTTTGACAGCCGGGCCCCTTTGGTCGTCTTTTGCAGCGCCCTGGGCTGGTTTTTCAGCAGGACAATGCCAAACCACATACGGCACGTGTTGCTATGAACTGTCTGCAAGCTTGTCAAACTCTTCCTTGGCCTGCCAGATCACCAGATCTCTCTTCCATCGAGCATGTCTGGGATATAATGGGAAGGCGATTGCATCTGGCACGGAATGATGATAACCTAGTTCGACAATTAGATCGAATTTGGCAGGAAATACCGCAAGAGACCATCCGGGCGCTTTATCGGTCTATGCCACGCCGTGTGGCGCTTGTATCCAGGCTAGAGGCGGGTCATCACCTTATTGAACTTGTTACTGTAACTCTGAAATAAATTATTCAATTGCTCTGAAATTTTAATCATTTACTATTCTGTACATTGTCTTCCTATCCACCAATTTTCGTTTCAATCGGACAACTCCTTCTTGGTGCGTCGATTTTTTTGTTATAGAGTGTATATTTAATTTACATATATTGCGTACAGGTTATTCTGCAACGATCATACGTAATATAAATTTATAGATTCCTAAATACTGTTATATGAGTTTGGTAATTAAAAATATAATTAAAAAATAGCATAATTAAAAAATAACATAATTAAAAGAATAGCATAATTAAAAAATAACATAATTAAAAGAATAACATAATTACAAATATTGTCAACCTTCAATTAAAAACTTCCTGTTGTCAAATATTAATAATAATTATAATTTTTAAAAATTTTTTTAAACACAAATTTTTATCTCTCGAACTTAACACTATCCTTCATATGAAAATATCAGAAAATTTATAAAAGAAAAACTATATTTTAAAATTGAGCCATTGGCGACAACATAGGTTAGATGTATGTACTGAGTTTAAATAAATTATATGTTATAGAACTCACATTTAAATCTTAGATCAATTTTTTATCAGGTCATAAGAGTGTTTTTTAATAAACAAATGTAGTGATTGTTTGATTTATAATTTTAAGTCCTGACTGTTTAATGTTAAGTTATACATTTCTTTTTAAATAATTTTTGAAATATGCGAAGCAAGACGACATTCATTTCAACTTAAAAATCATCAACTTAACTTTCAATAACTATCTTACTGTACCGGTGACTGCTGGGTATTGGAAAAAATACTAAAAAGAGGTCTATTAAAATGAACTTCAATTTAGGTGAAATACAAAAAATTTACAACTTGTATTCTTCTTATTTAGAGGAAGTAATTATGGCTCGTGATACGAAACTAGTGGTAGTCCAGAACTGGTCAGTAATCACGTAACAAAATTAATAAAAAAACATACCTCTATGAAACGACAATGACGAGGACGTTGTGATGTACTCACAACATTATCTTTTGTGCACGATGTAGAGATTCAGGTGTAGTCAAGTAACGAAAACTATTATGTTGTTCACCAAAAATTCTTTATTTTGAGGATTATTAGAACACAGCTTCACACATTTCCTTGAGGGAGGATATTTTTGAAAAAAAAAAACATTTTGCACACATCTTCTTAATTTTTGTTGGGATATTGGTACACTTTTGAAGCGATGGGCATCTGGAGCGGAAGGCATGGTACATAACAGAAATTAGTCAACCACTGGAGGCGGACACCGCATCTCAAAAAAAAAAAAAAAAAAAACAGAAATATGAGGATCTATAAATGTAGAAGCCAAAATCATCTTGGCGAAGCAAATTCAACCAGCAGACATGGCGTAAAGGACCGCGCCATGACAAGAAAATTCCAACCTCAGTGGGAGGAGGGAGAAAAATAAAATCTCCGTTAGGCGGAGAAAAATTGAATGGGTGATGATTAGAACTCGAATGCTATCGATCAATTTTAGCGCCCGATATTTATACTCTCTGGAAAGAGTTGAAGTTAAATTACTTAAAAATTGCAAGTTAAAGTTGAATTTCCTACAATTACTGAGTTGAGGAGTTACACTCAACGTTTAAAGAAAGGGTTCTCGATTGAAAGTGAAGAAACAAGATGCAGATTACTTTGCACAGGCATGGAGATGAAAGGGACCGATAAGCAGGTGCTGGAAAATTCTAGGGAAAGGGAGGGGTCAAAAGAAAGGAAAAGGAATTTTATGGGGAGAGTGTCACAATTGCCTGAATCTATAAGGGGAGAGATGAAAACGGGTGAAGAACTAAGGATTTGTATCCGAAATTAGCAAACATTACGATTTGGATGTAAAAAAACATGAAATTAAATTGAAAATTGTGACTCAATGTCACATTATACCCCCCACTGCAGAAAAAAAATTTTGAAGAAATTTTTTTTTTTTATTTATTTTTTTTTTTTTTGAAAAAAAATTAATTGCTAAAGTGAAAAGCTTATACCAAAAGATTTCAATGGAAGGGGTTAAATTAATTATTGACAGCCTGCCACTCCAGTCTACCACTTCTCTATTTACAAATGGTCAGTTGTTACATCAAGAGCTACATGTCAAACAATTTGATAGTAAATTAGTCTAAAATAAGGAAAGCTGTGCCCTTAACATAAAACATACAAACAAATAGTATCACAAAACATACACATTAACAGCTCTACATGGCTGATCTGGAAAAACAATCTTAATTGTTTGCTAAATAAAGAAAAAAAACACGAAAAAACAATCTTAATTGTTTGCTTAATAGAAGAGTAAAAGAAACACAAAAACAATCTGAATTGTTTGTAGCATGAAACAAACTGTTGACATTCAATGGTCAACCTGAAACACAAATTAACACAAGAAGCATTGTTGTATGCTAATGTATACAATACTCATTACATACCCGTATCAAAAAGGAATCATTCTAGCTGAAGTAGAATGCACAACTAATCTCCAGAAACATAGCATTATGGAGATAAAATATAAATGAGCATTTAAAAAAATATCACTTATTAATGTGAAAATAATTTTGAGGTAAAAACATTAACTCAAATTGTTCCTTGTAAGAAGGAATGAAAAATAAATTGATTTGTTTGCAGAAATTAGAATGAGAAAACAAAATTGGAAAATTGCAAACAAACAAAAAAATCAGGCTACCGTTGTAGACTGAGAATACTCCGAGTTTAACGAATGAGAAAAAAAATTTGTACAAAATTTTGTACAACAATCCATTAAGTGAATTTTTTTTATTTTTTTTTTTTTATTTTTTTTTTTTTAAAAAAACACTAAACCAATCAAAGAAGATCGATAATTATTATTCCGAGTTAAAACGACAAAAAAAATTGGATACACCAAATGTATACCCAACAAACTCAAAGTCATTAGTGAGATAAACTAAGTGACAAAAAAAATTAATTAAGCTTTAAAGATTAGAAAAAAACTTGGAAAAACATTAAATTAATGTAAAGAAAAAACAAAAGCCTAGGCAAAACATTAAACTTAAAAACTTAACAAAACTGTACGGGACCTTAACACGCGAAAGAATCACAAAAATTAATCTCACCTAACCTTGGAAAAAAAAACAATGCTTAGTAACAAAAAAAAAACACAACAAAACAAAACAAGGCCTTGAAACATCAACATAGCATTGCCTAAAAAACTTGCTGAACAAAAATGTACAATTGGCAGATTCAGCATGAAAAATTTGTAAACAACACAAAAATAATTACAACACAAAATCATAACAAAAATTATGATAGCCTGAGGTGTACATTTATACCTCACATATGCACGAGTACTCATACTCTGCAAACATCAAACAAAGTATGTAATAAAGTTATGTATTATGACATACTATAAAAGGAAAAAAAAATACTGTACAGAACTACAGGGTCGAGAAAAAAGGAAAAAATTTGGCATTCGAATTCAAGTATCATCATTTAATTACAATTAAGTGTTTACGTAAATTTAAAAAAAATCCTAATATTAGCATGAAATATTAGTCAAAAAAAATGTAAGTTAGACACGAACAACCAAGACCAAACGCGAACCCATAGTTATAATATTGGGAGTCGTTACAAGAGGGCACTGCTCATCATCCACAAATAGAAAACATTAAATCACTATTTGAATACCTCATTCACTTAAAAAAACATTAGTTAAAAAAACTAGCACTATTAAATAAAGTTACAAGAATTATATATATACTAAAAAAATTGTTAAAAAAATCACTGGTACTGCCTGACAAGCACTACAGGATCCCGCTGTTCCGCGGATATGTAATGACCAGCATCACACACAACGTTACCCATATAGTATTCACCACACATATCAATGTTAAATTTTACAAATTTATGTCAGAAAAATTATTTGTTTCTTAAATTATAAGGACAAGCCTTAGGGAGAGTGACATTACAATCATTTACACTATGGGAGGTATCCAAAGAGGGAGGAAAAAGCAAATTTTGCTTCCTATGGGGACAGAGACGCAACCTATCAATATGTACAGTTTGTTTAGGTGCATTACGGTTGTCTAAAATTTGAATGACATAATCCACATCGTTAAATTTGGAAACAATGATGAAGGGACCATCAAATCTTGGTTTAAAAACATTAGTGTGCTTTAAATAAACAATGTCGCCTATGTCAAGTGATCTTAACTTGGCTTTTGCACTTTGTCGAGAATTTTGTTTGACTTGTGCTCGTTCAGAATTATGGTATGCATTTTCATATGCAACATATGCTCATTTAGTGTCTCTAACAAATAGTGAGATTTATCCAAATGTACTGGTTCAACACCAGTTTCAAAACAGTCAAAAATTAAGGCCAAATTACGACCAAAATGAAGTAAATTAGGGGTGAATTTTGTTGAAGAATGGATCGAACCATTGTATATATTTTGGTGAATTAATAAACTAGTTGCAAATGATACACCCTTCTCATGTAAAGTTAAAACAGAAGACTTAATAGCTTGATTAATTCTTTCACTCATACCATTACTTTGCGGATGAGCTGCACTACTATGTGCTAACTTAATTCCTAACTTTTTGTTGATTAATTCAAAAACTTCAGCTTTAAACTGAGTGCCAAGATCTGTTAAAAGATATAACATCCTACCATAGTGAGAAATATAATTAATTAAATGTTTAGAGACAGTCTCGGAGGTTAAATTTGCTAATTGATTCAAAATTAAATGGCGAGAAAAATGATCTATGAAAGTTAAAATATATCCACAATTTTTGATGGGTCCGACAATGTCCATTGAGACAAATTGTCCAGGCCTTTGGGGCAACCACATTGATTTTAAGGGAGCAGGTTTGCTCGCAGCTTGTTTATGCTTAATGCATAATTCACATGACTTCACATAATTAGTGGTATCACTATAGCAACCTTTCCAAAAATATCTATTAGACACTAGCTCATACGTCTTTTGAATACCAGAATGGGACACATGACAAATTTTTAACACTTTAGGTTTTAAGGAATTTGGAACTACAATTCTATGCTTATGAGGAAAAAGTTCAGTGGCATACATTAACACGCCATCATTTAAAAAGAAATTTTCAGTTTTAGACTGACTAACTAGAGTTGGTTGGTTTAAAAGGGAAACAATTTCCTGAATATGTTGATCTTTACATTGTTCAGATTTAAATGTGTCTAAAGAAATTTCAAGAGGGGAGTCATTATTAGTCAAAACATTAATTACATGGTCTTCATTAATGTCAGTGAAAGGTAAAATTAGTTCAGAATCACTCACATTTAAGGCAGGTTGACAAAAATTAGGATCAGGAGAACGACTAAACCAGTCGGCTAACACATTCTCATGACCAGGTATATGTATAAAATCAAAAGTATATTCACTTAAAGCAAGAAGCCAACGTGTGATAATATCAGCAGGTGATGTAACCTTACGATAATGTTTTAATGGTTTACTATCACTCAAAATTGTAAAATTTCTATTGTACAGGTAAGATTTAAATGCTGTAACACCCTTAAAAATGGCATATAACTCAAGTTTGATCGCTGGGTAATTACGTTCAGACTTAGATAAAGCCTTGCTAAAGAAAGAAACAGGGCGAAGAGATCCTTCGTGCTCCTGCATTAAAACAGCTGTAATGCCTAATTTACTGGCATCTGTATTAAGAAAGAAAGGTTTATTGAAATCTGGTAACTGAACAAAAGGTTTCGAAAAAAATGCATTCTGTAATGCATCAAATGCCCGCTGTTGTTCTTCAGTCCATTTAAATTTAGATTGCTTTGTAGCAACTTTAGTTAAGACAGCAATTAATTAGGCAAAATTAGGAATTAAATGGCGATAAAAGCCGCACACACCTATAAACTTTTTAACTTGTTTAGCATTACGAGGAGTAGCAAAAGAAGTAATTTTGGCAATGTTTGAAGAAGTCGGGGTTATACATTTATGAGAAATTACAAAACCAAGATATTCAACAGAATCTTTAAAGAAAGAGCATTTATTTGGAGCTAAAGTTAAGTTATATTTGATTAAAATTTTAAGTAAGGCTGAGATTCTATTTGTCATTTCCTCAAAAGAATTAGCTCCGATGAGAAAGTCATCTTGGTAAGCATGTATACCTTTAATGCCTTCAGCATTCAATTCTTCAATAATTAAATCAACTAGAGCCTGAAAAGTACTCGCTGCCGTTTTGAGGCCAAAGACGAGTCGCCTATTTGCAAACGAACCAAAAGGAGTGGTGAAGGTTAAAATATCCTGCAGATGTTCAGGCAACATGATCTGCCTATATGCTTCCCGAATATCACATTTTGTGAAAAATTTATATTGAGAGATTTCATTAATAATTGTGCTTATTTTTGGTAATGGATAAGTGGAGCTTTCTACCACTGCATTAAGTAATCTTAAGTCTAAAGCCAATCTATACTTAGGTTTACCCTGATTGTTTTCTGAATTTTTCTTTTTGACTAACACTAGTGGAGCAGCCCAATGGCTAACATGCCTATTAATAATACCGGCTTCCACTAATTCATCCAATTCTTGTTTAATGTCATCCCTTAAAGCATTAGGAATCTCAAAAGGTAAAGTTTTAATTGCATTATCATTCTTTAATGTTAACGAGGGAACTACACGATCAGTGCACCCAAGAGTCTTAATTGTTTTTGAAAAAGCAGCAAAATTTTCTAATAAAATGTTTTGAAGAATTAATTTCTGATCAGTATCTAAATGTCCTAGATCAAACTCAGTAGGTTTTAGTTCATCTTTCCTTAAATTTAAAATATCCTGAGAAGCAGTAATTAAATTACACTGTTCTAAATCATTAACCTCATTAAAATTTACATTATCTGCATTACTACTATTTTGTACATCAAAATTAAAATCTACATCACCTATTTTCAAACTTTTATTCAAATGAACCGAATTGTCAGAATTATTAAGTATTATAGTATCAAAAGAATTATTGTCAACAACATTGATAGAGGGATGAATTATAATATTTGAATTATAAGTAGGCGTGAAATACACTTCCTTATTTTCTAGCTTATCAAAAGAATTAATTCTTAAATGGGCAATGGCAGTCTCGCCTGGTTCAATAGTGAGCTTATTTTTCAAAACAACTTGAATCTGCTCGTTAGGGTTATTATTTGAAGTTAGGTGATCAACCTTATTTAATGGAATACTAAAATTACTGAATTGTGCAGATTCATCTTTATAATTTATAAGAACATTATGTTTCCGTAAAAAAATCGAAGCCTAGAATTCCTTGAAAAGTATCACTTTTAATGTCTGCAATGAAGAATTGGTGTCTAAAGAAATGATTATTGATTTTAAAAGAAATTTCAGTTGTCGTCAAAATTGTAGTTGAGAATTGACCGTTCTTATTTGGACTTTCCTAGATAAATATTTTGGTTTATTATGAGCCCTGATTTCATTAAAAGCATCTAATGTCAACAATGACACTGATGATCCACTATCCAACAAAAAATTTATGTTAACATTATGAAAATTAGATACAATTGTTGGAAGAAGAAATTCATGTGAAACAATATTTATGTGTTCAATATTGTCTTTATGATCACAATTCGTTAAAAACTCTCGAATGGTTGTGTTCGAGTTATGCATAGATTTTGACATAAACTCATTAATATCAAAAAGTTTGGATGGGGTTGTGGATGAGGAGACAGGGCCATCCCTTACTGCCTCCTGCGAGAGTTTAAAGAATTGTTACCCCTATTATTAGTAGTTTGACCCCTTGGTCTAAACTGTTCATTTTGAACAGGGAAAGGCGGTGGTGGATACTGCGGAGCAGTGAATCGGGGAGGAGCCATGGGAAACTGTGGCGGAAAAGAAGGCATTGCCCAGTTTGAACTTTGTCTTAATTGCCTCTGATATGTGCGACAATTACTCATAATGTGGCCAGAGCGTCCACAGAAAGAACAGGTAAGGTTTGGAGTTGGGCGAGGTTGTTCATGTCCAACCCGATCCTGGTTCTGTACAGGGTTAACTGAAAGAGGACATAGTTTAGTGTTATGGGGCTCCTGGCAAATATTGCAGTTAGACTGCATGGTCTCAATTCTGGTGGTCAACAACTCTAGCTGTTTAACAATTATGGTGAGCTGATCAGGTGCTGCAGACGTGCACTGAGTCACTGAATGAGCTGCGACTAAAGGAGTCGCTGAACCAGCCAAAGATTGTTGAATTGTCATTATATGATTGGCCCTTTTGACCATTTCGCTGTAGTCTTGTATCCCCTCAATGAGAATGGTCTCCTTGAGCTGCAAAGGGATTGCTGACAGGAATTGCATTGCTTTAATTTTGGACAAGGCATTTTGATCATTAATGAAACTATATGCTTTATGAACTAATGTATCAATACGATACGCAAGATTTTTTATAGTTTTAGAGGGCAACAGGCTTATTGCCTGAAATTTTGCCAAATCGGCTGAGGAGGAAACATCTGGTTGGAAAAAGTTTAAAAGAAGCTTACACGCCTCTTTAAATTCTGTAGCTGCTCTACATTCAGGAGAATTCTGAAAAAATGTAAGGGCAGCACCGGATAATTTAGACTTTAAAAGATACAAAGCTGCATCATTATCATACGCATTTAATTTAACTAGGTCTTTAATTTGGTTAATAAACCATTCTATATTTTGAGAATTCCCCGAAAATTCGGGTATGGAAAAATTAAATTTTGGTGCTTGCTTACAAGCCTCTATATCATTACTATTATTAGTCATTTTAGTAATTACACTATTAGTTCTACTTCGGGTGAGAATAGGGGTCATCTAACAAAATTGCTTACAAATAGAATATTGAACTTAATGATTACTGTTAAAAACATTGCTATTTACCTAGACAGTACAACATTTTGAAATAAAAGTATAGTATCAAATTAAACCATTAATAATAATACCTTATTAATTTACAACATTTTACTAACAATACGAAAAATGTAAATATTGAAACCTAAGAAACTTATAAAATCAAGAAACACAATTAAAAAAATTATTACTCTGAGTTCAATGACTTAATAATTAGAATGATTATATAACAATATAACTTGCTTCAAACCAGTAACATTAACTTTTAGAAAAAAATTAAAACATTGCTATTATTTCAAAATGTAAATAAACACCACAAATTGTAAAAAAATCAATCATTAATTCTCAATATCATTTAGCAATAAAAAAGAATAGTATACACATTAAAAATCAATAACCTAGAAAACTATTATTCCAAAAAAATTTATAATTTAAAAATGCTAAAACCACGGAATATTGAACTTATTCAACAAATAACTTTTGAATTCAGAACAAAAGTATGAGATTTGAACTCAATTAACTTTCAAGAATAAAAAAACTATTGTATCATTATATGCAGAAAAATTAGATATCCACCTTGAAAAAAATCGAAATTACCAAACAGTATTAAACAATTGCAAAAAAATTGGAAAAAAAACTCAATTATTATTTACTCAACTTACAAAAATTTTCTAATTTGGTTAATATATTAAACAAATTATTAAATAACCAATACAAAATATTAATTAACCAATTAAAATTTATTAAAACTGATTACATTGCATAATTTTATTGTTTACTTGATAATTACATTAAAAAAATTATTGAAAAAAAATTGTCTATTACTTAATCAAAGAAAAATTTATTAAAATCTTATTGTATATTGAAAAAAATTATTATATTTGTTTATCATATCAAAGAAATTTATAACCTAGAAAAAAATTCCTGATCAATACTTTTAAATTATAGCCAACATCAGCAGTACCTCACAAAGAAACGTCACCAGATATGTGGCCACGTTCTCAAGTTGTAGAAGTTAAAAATAATAATTCATTAACTATTATTGTTGCATATTAAATAAATTTTTAAATCATTTATTACAAATAAAAACATTCAATCAAAAAAATACACCAGCAACCCAAAACAATTTTATCCTGGTCACGTCACCAGATATGTACCGGTGACTGCTGGGTATTGGAAAAAATACTAAAAAGAGGTCTATTAAAATGAACTTCAATTTAGGTGAAATACAAAAAATTTACAACTTGTATTCTTCTTATTAAGAGTTAGTAATTATGGCTCGTGATACGAAACTAGTGGTAGTCCAGGACTGGTCAGTAATCACGTAACAAAATTAATAAAAAAACATACCTCTATGAAACGACAATGACGAGGACGTTGTGATGTACTCACAACATTATCTTTTGTGCACGATGTAGAGATTCAGGTGTAGTCAAGTAACGAAAACTATTATGTTGTTCACCAAAAATTCTTTATTTTGAGGATTATTAGAACACAGCTTCACACATTTCCTTGAGGGAGGATATTTTTGAAAAAAAAAAACATTTTGCACACATCTTCTTAATTTTTTTGGGATATTGGTACACTTTTGAAGCGATGGGCATCTGGAGCGGAAGGGATGGTACATAACAGAAATTAGTCAACCACTGGAGGCGGACACCGCATCTCAAAAAAAAAAAAAAAAACAGAAATATGAGGATCTATAAATGTAGAAGCCAAAATCATCTTGGCGAAGCAAATTCAACCAGCAGACATGGCGTAAAGGACCACGCCATGACAAGAAAATTCCAACCTCTGTGGGAGGAGGGAGAAAAATAAAATCTCCGTTAGGCGGAGAAAAATTGAATGGGTGATGATTAGAACTCGAATGCTATCGATCAATTTTAGCGCCCGATATTTATACTCTCTGGAAAGAGTTGAAGTTAAATTACTTAAAAATTGCAAGTTAAAGTTGAATTTCCTACAATTACTGAGTTGAGGAGTTACACTCAACGTTTAAAGAAAGGGTTCTCGATTGAAAGTGAAGAAACAAGATGCAGATTACTTTGCACAGGCATGGAGATGAAAGGGACCGATAAGCAGGTGCTGGAAAATTCTAGGGAAAGGGAGGGGTCAAAAGAAAGGAAAAGGAATTGCCTGAATCTATAAGGGGAGAGATGAAAACGGGTGAAGAACTAAGGATTTGTATCAGAAATTAGCAAACATTACGATTTGGATGTAAAAAAACATGAAATTAAATTGAAAATTGTGACTCAATGTCACACTTACTATATATAAAAATCTAATGATGGTGTCGCACCAGCCAATGAAATCTAAGGTATCACCTGGCAGTATGAAAGAAGTAGCTAATATAATATAAAATCATAATGGTCTGATACCGTTTTCCATTGTTGTCTGCGCATTTTTATTGGCCGGAAAATCACGTGGTAGGATCCAGTTTTTCCTCATTCATTTTCATATTGTTTTGGTTGCCATCAGCATAAAATTAACAATAGTCGTAAAGGTATTGTTTTTCTTTAAATATTTTAGTATCCCTAATTTAAACTTATTTTCCGGTACTGCTATCATTAGCGAGAATATTAAATTATGGTTGTGAACTCATCAAATTTGTAATATAATCATCAATATAATGTTATAAGAATATAAATGTTATTTTAAAAAATGAGAATACTTCGAAAACGGAATACTTCGAAAAATCAATTCCGTTCACCAAGAGATCCAAATGTTTATAATACTAATAAATAGAAATATTTGGACGTGGGAAGTAGAGGCACAAGAGTAAGCAAGCAGAATTCCTTTTAGTACATATATGTTAAGTAAATAATTTTAATTTATGTAGAAAAACTATTTTCTGCCAAGAAAAGACAATTATTGCGAAGCAATCATCGGGGTTGGTGAGCGGCAGCGAACAGGGGGCTTAGCCCCCTAGTAGATAAATAAAAAACAAAAGTTAGATAAAAACTTTAAATGAAATACTTTTAGAAAAATTCTTTCTAAATAATATTTAAATAAAACACAATCACTTCGCTTGAGTGATTTTGTAAGGAATTCTAAGCTTTTAATTTTACAAGTTAGGTGAAAAGTAAATATCTTACAATAGTGGTAGAGAATTAAGGAAATTCTAAATCTAAAGTTTGAGTCCTAGAACGTTAATATCTGATCATTAGATCAAAAGTTAGTTTTAAATTTTTTGTTTACTGTTCACTGTACACTAAAACGTGATTTTTGTCTTTTGAAATTTTGATTTTAATGCCATTACTTCAACCTCCTTCGGGTTATGCTTACTTTATAAATTTAATCTCAACTTTATTTTTCTCTTCACTTTTAAACTGTAAAAGACTTTTTCTCTATTTGTAAATTATGAAAAAAGTTATAAATCTAATTGCGTAAACAGTTAATTCATTAAAATTGGATATTCTCATATAATTCCTTTTAATAGTCATTTATATTATTAATCATAATTATTTATACAAAATTATAATAAAGAAAAGTTTGATTAGAAATTTAAAAGTTTTTGCTGCAATAATTAGGGAATTTCTATTGACAAAATTCAAGTAATTTTTTTTTCCGGAGCGAAATGCATTTTTATTTAAAAGGGAACAATACTGACTTAATATTTATATTATAAATATCTCTAATCGCTAACACGGATGACAGGAAAAAATATTGTTTTTTTTTTTCTTTTCCACAAAAAGTTTGAAGCTTAAATTGTTGTTCTTTCATTATGAAGCAATCGTATAATATTCTCGTATCATGTAAAACTTTATGATGAAGTTACTTATCTACCGTTTTACAATTATAAAATGAAATAATTATTGAATTCTACTTACATTTTAAAATGTAATACTCAATTGTTCAATGCATTTTTCGATTATTATTATAAAACTGCGTATAATGAACATTTCAACTAAAATAATTAGTACAAAATATCTGCTAAAAATTCTCTTAAACATTTATAAATATTATACATTTATAAATTTCAGCTTTTCGCATTATTGCTAAATAATTTCTGCGTCGAAAAATATTTAAAGAATTCCATAATAACTGAAAAACAAATAAAATTTAAAAAAAATTATAAATACGCTTTATATTTCATTAAAACAAAACCAAAACATAAGCGCACAGCTGTTTGGTGATTTGCGAGAACGCTCCTTTAACGCCAATAGAAATTTTCGCCAACCCTTTTATAATCTATGGTATGGTTTGGCAATACTTCCTGGAAACGTCGAGTTAAAACAGTTGAAATATCAAATTTCATTTGAATAAATATTTAATAATTCCATTGTGATACTTTTTTTGCTTCGTTATGTGAATTTAGTTCAGAGTGTGTGTTACACGTGGAAGAGGTATATTCACCCATAGATTCTATGCTTATGTATTCGTCTAATTTGACCCAATAAGAACAATAATTTATTGTGAAACTACGAACTGGTGAAGTGCAATCATACTTTAAACTTTTAAAATATTGAAAGAAAAACATTTTGATCAATTAATAGTGGTGTCAGATGCTCCCAAAATCCACTTTAGATAAATAACAAAATCCTTAACTATTTGGTTTTTTCTCTAAAAAATCCAGGAAGAAAAAAAAAAACTTTAATCATAACAGTGTTTAAATAAAAAAAAATAATAAAAAAAATATATATAACGATTCACTACAAAATGAAGATTACAGGTTACCTATTGGCAAAATGGTTGTTGTCTATTTTTTTATTTTTTATTTATTTATTTACTTTTTTTTTGGAATAAAAATTTTATTGTGTTTTTATCTTGGACATCTTTAACTGTTAATCCTAAACTGCTCGATACACAATTTTGCAGACATATTTAAATGCAGTTCAGACACACATTCTGTGTAAATTCTTCTGATGACTGAATAGACGTTGAACAGCCAATCGAGATCAATATATTAACATTTTCGGATGGGTACAATGGTGTTTGAAGAAGATTGTAAGCTGCATAATACACCCGTTTCGGATTCACAAGTTCATACATGAAATATGATTTGAAAGATAGCCTTTTTTTTTTTTTCAATTTTACATGAATAGTGAATGAATCATTTATATCGCGTGGAAGAACGTTGACAATGGATCCTTTTATCCCTAACTAGGCCATCAACACCTAGTTCTCGTATTTGCATGAAAGGAGTTCGGAAAGCCACCCTTCGTTCGTTGGTAAGGTTCAATTCTCTCAACCACTTTGGTACTTTTGTTAGGGACGGACTTAAAGTTGCGTTTGCGAACGGAATCCTTTCGTTTACGTTTATGTGTAACCCTTAAGTTATTCCCGTCTACGTTCTTTGGCTTTGGCTTTCTCAGCCTCTGTAAGTTTAAGCCTTGGCATCGTTTTTTTTCTTGCTTCAACTCTAACTTTTGGGACCGTGTCAATCAGTTGGGACCCTCTTTATTTGTGATATTCACCTGAATTAGTATTGAATACGATCCCGTTTGAACTGTAGGTTCTTAATTAAAACAATAAAAAGAAAAGATATTGTTAAAATGATGAAATTCTCTTTTATTCACAACTCAAAAGGATCTCTCTGGTCCCATATCTCAAAAAGAAACTCATCCACTTAATGCATAACAAAATTAAAAGTGAATTCTAAAAAAAATTAACAGCAGCGGTCGCCATAGCAACGCATGCGCACTATTTTCTATTATTCTTGATTATTGTAGTTGAAAAGTGTAAGAACGGCATGAAATCCTAACCAAGACCCATTTTACCAATGCGTATTAATTCAGCAACTCATCTTTTTTTCCCCCCTCTCTTTCGATGATTGTTATTTAATTTATAACGCCTTTAGATCTATAGGCGAGTGCAGTCTTGAGTTATTCGCTTAAAAAGTGTTAATTATATTGGACAATTAAAACTTTAAACCTTTTGACATTTGCTTAAAGTTTTTTATTTATTTATTTATTTTTAAATAGAGTATATGTCTATAGTTTTTGAAAAGTTATTTTGAATTTATTTTAAATGACTTTCTCTGTGCAATTTCTTAGTGAATTTGGAAAAAGAGAAGCTTATTATTTCGCAGGAAATTTCCACAATTTCAAATAGATCAAATTAAGGTATTTATCAAGCGTTGAAGAAAAATAAAACTCGATGTGCTCTTGCTACAAGTGTTCAGACTGATGGGCAAGTTTTGAAATTAATATCAAGGCAAAATATGTCATATTTATTTCATTTTATAACCGTCATTGAACAGTTTTTGAACAAAACGTCGTTTGTTTTGAAACGTCGTTGAACAAAAGCCGACCCAATTTTTTTGAGTTAAAGACTACTAATGTTCAACGCTGTATTGTCAGTTTGAACCCTATCCAGACGACAATCCAGGATCAAGTATGGAGAAATTTGCCTTCGTGGAGAACTTTTTGATGGAACTAACCCGCATTTGCGTTACATGGAACAGAAAACCACGAAAAGTTCCCACGGTTAGCCTGACGGCAAGAGAACTCTAACCCATGGTCTGTCTACCACTGAGAATATTTTACGTCAGCACTGTGGTTGATGCAAGCGGGATGCGGAATTCAAATCGACCAGCCGTCGATTGGATTCGAACCTCATTAAAAGGTGAATAGCTCTATCCCCTGAGCCACCACTACTCAGAAATAAGTCAATTTGTCAAATGAATAACACTGTCGGTGTATCACCATTCATAGTTGTAACAACAAGAAACATGTGTCGGATGTTGATAAATAGTTATCTAGTGATGAGAGGGGAAAAATTGAATTTAAATGAAACTCATATTGGCATGACCTTCGAAACGAGGCAATTTTTTAGCGGGGATGGTAAGTAACAGACTTTAGGGAAGACATCCTTTTCAAGACCTGGGAGGAACTGATTGTATATGCCTCGATGCATCGGCCCAAGTCTTGATGGTCCCATCAAATCATTTTGATGGTTTCAGCGCGTTTCATGATAATCCAACATTTTCCATTGCGCGTTCATGGTTTTTGATGTGCCATCAATTTATGATGGAAAATGCTACTTTAATACTATGCATCGAGAGAAGTTTGAATCTCATGAACCAACTATACATGATGACTCCAACTATGCATTTCTACGATGATTTAATGGGAATTCTTGTTGGTTCCATCAAAACTATGCTCTCCCATTATAAATCAGTTTGAATTCCTAGATGATGGTTGCCCATGATCGTTCCAACATTTGATTTCTACGATAGGATGGAAATTCCTGATGAAACATGATCACTTCAACCCTCTGATTATATTATAGAACACTAGTGCAAAACTCCAAGAGTCTTTTGAAAGAATGGATTTCTACCCTTCCCCAGAAACATATCAGAAGCTAATTAATACAACAGAAAATGTTATTAAGAATAATAGGGGAACACAATCCAAGTAGGATTATTTTTAAACTGCCCGTCATTTCAGCTCTTGTCTTTTGATTTTATTGATCGAAGTCATGATAAAATAAGTATTTTTTAGCAAATTATTTGTTTCTGCCTTTAAAAATAAATTTCTTTGCTCATGCTTAAATTTTTGAGATGCAAATCGGATCGCAATTCTGGTGTGATATTTCTGATGCCTTTTTTTAAAAATTATTTTCTATATATTTTCAGAACTCTCTTGTCAGTATAATTGGAATGCTGTGGAAAATACTAGAAATTTTTCTTTTTGCTTTGATTGGAATTCAAATCTCACTCGACAGACTAAATTTAGGTATATATATATCTGCATTGAATAATCAGGTTTTTAGCAAATATCACTTTTGTCTGTCTATTTAATGAAAAAAGTCTTAGATAATTCCTAATCTCCCTGACATGTTTTAGGCTCATTACAATTACCCTATCTACTCTTAGTACAATTAGAAAATAATAGAAGACTTACTCAATCAAATTGAATTAGTTATTGCAATAAACTGTTGCTAATTAAACACACCAACCACAGAGCTTATATTAAATATCTTCTGTGGTAAACATATTACGCTCTAGAATACCTTTGTTGTTGTTGTTCTAAATGGGAAAGTTGATTTTCTTCTCCACGTTCTATCAAACATTCCTCCACGAAGACTAGTTTATTCCAAAATGCTTGTTCCGGGACTGACTTTTGGGTAGAATTAAAATGTTATGGAACCGTCGTTAAATAGCCGACTCAACTCCGTAGCCTTGTCATTTAAATCCAGAAGACAAGGGATCAAGTATTGGGAGAAATTTGCCTTCGTGGAGGACTTTTTGAGGGAACTAAAAGTGAGGAAGACCATTAAAACCTCCCTCGGTTAGCCTGATGGCAAGGGGACTCTAACCCATCATCTGTCTACCAATCAGGATATTTTACGTCTGCAGTGTGGTCGGTGCAAGTGCCGTTTATAAAGTAAAATAACTCTTCACTACTCTAAGCCTACTGTAAACTGCCTGAAATAAATTAGACTAATAATGCAAAGAATGATACATTTTTTTCATTCTAATTAGCTTAAAGCTGCCGTTGGTTGAAGATGAACAAGTATCAGGCTAATTAAAAAATACTGCAGACTTTTCCATTGGAAAAGAAGCAATAGTAGCATATTTTCAATTCTTTTAAGATGTGAAAAAACCATTCACTTAAAATGGTTTTTAATTCGTATCGGTATTTTATTTCTTTTTTTTTTTTTTTTTTACCTTAAAGTCATTGAGAGAGAAACAAAAATTCTATTAAACCTTGGTTATCTTAAAAGATTTGATCGAAGAAATACTTAGATTAAATGTATATTAATAAGCACGGAATGTTTTTATTCTCAAAATGCCGCATACGATTTCAATAGTTCATTGACCTTTCGAAATAATAAAATAGAGTTGATCAGCTACTTACATAATTTGTTTCTTGTAATAATATTTCCTGAAAATTAATTGTGTTCTGCAAGTAATACGATTACCAATCTCAAAACTATTGAGTATTTATGATTAAGTTATGTAAAGAAGGCCTTAACTAAGACATTTGTTTAATAGCAGAAAATAGGATATTCAATTGTTACAAGTGTGATGAACCTTTAAAATCCAAAGTCAAAAATTTTCCATTTATAGACCACTGGACCATCTGGCTAGACCACCTGGAAAAAATTTAAAAGTGGTAGTAATATTATTAAGACTTTTTTTACTATTGTTTCGTTTGTTGCCACCAGAATATTTTATTTTTCTCTCATTAAATATATGTAGAGCTGAAGGTGGCAGATATGAAATATCGGCAGTGAAATTTAATGTAACGAAATCTTCAGTTTTTTTATAACAAAATTGATAGCAGTGATTCATTTTATCCTGATGCGTACGAACCTAATTCTTTTCTCAGTTTTTTTTCCACACTCCTTTATAATTTCAAGTTTCTACGACTTATAGTTTTTGCTTAATAAAACAAAATAAAATATAGTAAAAAAATTAAAGTCCTTGATTGACAAAAGATTATATATTACTTTTAAATGTGTATTCTAAAATGAAAAGCAATGAATTATGTTTCTAAATGCAAAATAATGTTGTTAAAAAGGTCTAGATCTGGGAATCTTGTTCCTGGGCATTTTAATTCGGATCGTCACCACTTTCGTAGCATTGTGCGGCACTCAAATGAATTTCAAGGAAAAGTTATTCATTTCTGCATCATGGATTTCTAAAGCAACCGTTCAGGTAAATAATTCTTAAATAAAATATTTGACAATGAAATGTTATCCGAATTATAAGTGAGTTAGATTTCGGATAAGAGTTATATAAAATGTTTTCATAATGAAGAAAGTTATTCAACTCCAATGATAACCGATGATATGTGGATTCTCTCTTTTAAGAAAATACAAATGAATTTTGTATAAAATGTTATGAATTTTTAAAACATTTTATCTTTAGAATATATTTTGTATTTCTGGCGAAAAATAATTGCTAAATTAACAAATTTCATAATAGACGATTTTCAAAAAATAGAAATCATTCAAAAAAATAATTCATTTTCTGGGTATGCCTTCATGCATTGACCCTCTCATTATGTATAACCATTTAGTTTAGAATCAAGTTCAATACACCCGCTGCACAACCTTCCAGAGGTGGCTTCCAAGAACACTTTTAATTTTTGAATTTCTCAAGAAATACTAGAGGACTATTTTGTACAAGTGTTATAGTTCATACTTTACTATAAAGTTTAAATATTTCAGAGGTGTGAAAGACCGACGTTAAATTATGAAATAAAACAAGTATTTATGCCAGAATATCCCGCCTTGTACCTTGTGGGTCACATCTGTCGAATGAACCCCTCTTCCTCGACATTTAATATCTTCAATTACAAACCAACGGGAGTTAGGGACAAAAAAGGGATGTCATTCCAATAGCAGAAGAAAAAATATTTTTTGTCTTATGTTACTTTGCTATAACTTTAAAAATAATCAATAAAATTAAACTAAATTTTTGGATCATTTAAAACTAATTAAAAAATTATTGTTTTTGAAAAAAAAATGTTAAAAAATGCGCAAGATATGAGTATTTAAAGTCGTTCTTACGAACTGCGTATGTGCGCAAAAAATTTAAAATTAGAAATTGAAAAAGGATTTGATTTATATGTCTTAAAAATGTAAAAAGTTTCAAGTAGTTTTTGTATTTTTTAAATGAAAGCCCACAGTAATCAGGTGTTTAATTGCAAATTTTATTACGTAGTATTGCAAATGACACTACCCTGTACTGACTGGACAGCAAGAAATGTGTCAAAAACCCCTTATCGTTTTGAACTTTCTGTTCTCAATTGAATGTGGCAATACTGGTCTGTTTCCTCCAATGACATTGCTAATAACATCACCTGCTGACCATGGGTTGGTGTGCAAATCCTTGTGATGTCCCTAACCATTTACAAATAATTGATATTTCATTAGATAACAACTTGAGTAAAAAAATTTATTGACTGCATTAAAAATGTGTCGTCCAAAAATGCTTTTGAAAATGTGGCTTATAGTGTCCCCACTTCCGTAATATTGCTCGACTATAATAGAATGTTTGTATTTGAATTTTTGTAATAAAAATATTCGTTTTTGTTGTTTGTAGGCAGCTGTTGGATCAGTTGCATTAGAATATTTTGAAGGGAAAAATCCAGAGATGAAATTCGGTGAAGAGGTAGGCATATTTCTTTTTGCTAATAGAAAAGTGCAATGCTATTCATTAAGAGAACCATAATTCCTGTTCTGGTAATTTTAGCCTGGCTTATAATTCGTGTTAAGAGTAACTCAACTGTCATGGAGAGGGAAAATTCTAAACATGCTTTTATTTTCGAAAATTAAACTAATGATGGATATTGCTGTGGTATCTTTCGATATAAGAGGCCACCCAATCACAATTGGAGATAGCTCCTCTCTAATTTTCTCTTCTCTTCTCTTGTAATTTTTTTTCCTTACAAAACTATGCCACAACAGTACTGATGAGGCCGGGATAGCCTGGTTGGTAGGGCACTAGGCTCATGGCCAAGAGTTCGTTGGTTCGATTCCCGCCGGCCGATGACTACCCGTGTGACTGATGTACGTTAAATCTGTCGAGTTGCAAAGTCCTCCATGTTCCCATAACAAATCAATAACTCTAGGGGTACTGATCCAGGAGTTTCCTTGTCTTATGTATTGGTTTAAAGTGACAAGGCTACGGAGTTGGACATTAGTAGTAGTAAACACAATGGTCGGCTGTTCAACGACGGATATAAGATATATAAGAACAGTACTGCAAACAGTAGTTTTTAAAAGATAGTTAAATAGTATGTTTTTAAATTTTCGATCTTTCTTTTTTGTGCCATTTACGTTTTAAGAATATTTTAGCTTTATGCAGATCGGTTTTCATCAGTTTAAATAGCAATAAAATTAATAATTTGCAACAAATCAGTATTAATAATTTCCTTATTAATAATTTCCTTTTCCTTATTAATCTTATTGAGGAAAATTTTCATAACAGTTTTGAGGAAAAATTGTCATAAAAGTTGTGAATTTTGTTTCTCGTAATCTAACAAAGTTACTTTTTTTTTTTAAATTAAAAGAACTATAAGAAGTTTCATAAATCCTCTCGATGCTGAAATAAATGAAGTCGTATAATTAATTTAAAAAAAAATCGGTTATTTTGTAACATTCTCATAGTAATTTTACTGGACATTTTTGTGCATCCTAGCACTTTGATGCGCCACCAACCAATACAAGGTTAAATATCAGTACAATGGCTCCATCTGGGTACTTCTGGGTACGACCTCATAACAGCAAAAGCATAACAAGATGGTTGAGCCATTATAATATAGTAAAATAACATCTTCCAACATACTATGATGGCTGTTGTTGGTTCAATATTAATAACCATAGTTTGTTGGTAGACCATCAAAATGACCATGCTATATCTTCCGTCTTAGGTCGAGGGTCGCTGTTGGTTCAGGAATAAAAAACGTAACTTGCTGTTTTACCATCATAATGATAAAATAACATCTCGCATCTTATTTTAATGGCTGTTGTTGGTTCAACATTAATAAACAAATCTTGTTGGTGGACCATCAAAATAGCCATACAGTATATTCTATCATATTTTGATGGTTGTTGTTGGTTCATCGATAAAAAACATAACTTGTTGGTTGACCATCATAATGGTAAAACAACCTCTGCCATCAAAATAGGATGGTTTATATTGGTCCATAAAAAATCAAACAGTCCTTGATGGTTTACCATCATAACACGAAAGCAACATTTTCATTTTGTAATGATGGAAATTTGTTGGATTATCAAAACTAGATGGAAATAGTTGTATGATGGTGACCATTAATACAGGTTGGACCATCAAGAATCTTACTGAAATCAACATAAACCATCAAGAATTTTGTCTTGGGCAAGCTTTATTTTTCATCTATACTTTTGTTATTCTCAGACAGTTTTGTACTTTTATAGTTTGTCTAATGTAAGAACTCTTCTAGCCATTCGTCTGGAATCATGGTGGAGGTATAACTATTTCAAGTATGGTTATTGTTTAGGGCAGATTTCGGCTCAGGTCGTCAAGAGAAAGGGAATCCTTTTCTTTAATCTACTGTGTTAGCCCTATAGAGCAGGGATGGGCAAACTACGGCCCGTCAGAAGGTTTTATCCGGCCCGTGAATAGAATTTTAACTTGCCGATCCGTGGCAAATGTAAACAATATACATCCATTTTTTTGTCAACTTTGTTTAAAGCTATTTCTGTTCTTTCTTTTT
This sequence comes from Parasteatoda lunata, assembly GCA_949128135.1. Lineage (NCBI taxonomy): Eukaryota > Metazoa > Arthropoda > Arachnida > Araneae > Theridiidae > Parasteatoda > Parasteatoda lunata. Next base: position 3,465,460 of record OX421971.1, read on the forward strand.
TAACAAAGTACTGATGACCTTTTTACTTTCTCTATTTTTGTTCTACAAAACATAAATTGATGGAAATAGTTAGCACAGATAGCTTCAATTCTTAAAATGTTGAAAGCAGAAGTTTTTTACAGATTAGCCGTAGTTTGTCTTAAACTAGCGTTTGTCTTTCTCTAGGAGCAAAGTTATGGAACCAAATATAGGTGAATTGTACTTCACATGTGGCAGACTGTTCATTTTAAGCTCCAACGAGGCGACAATCTAACAATCACCTGAAGCAGTTGTTTCTAAATATGCCAAAGTTTCAGTTTTACAAATCATTACCAAAAGCTAGTTTCCAAAATCTAATAATTCATGCCCAGGAAATCAGTGCTATGTTTGCTTAATCTTATATATGTGAACAAGAGTTTTCAACTATGAACCTTATAAAAAATCATTTCTGAAGTAGACTAACGGACAAGCATCGTTCCTTAGAATAATCACATCTCACTTCGAACCTCAATAGAAGGAACTTTTAAAAATTAAATCGCAATTTCATTCATCTCACTAAATATTTAAATTAAAACTTTTATATTGCCTTTTTTTTCCTTTTTTTTTTAATTTTTAAGTTTTTACTTGGCCCACCAAACATATTTTTTTCTCGATTTTATACCCTTGACTAAAAAAGTTTGCCCATCCCTGCCCTAGAGGGAAGAGGAATCACCCTCTGTGAAATGCGCTATTCTTGCTTCCATGGCTGCAGACGGTCTCAAACTTTCTGGCGGGGGGAGTTTTTACCGTAGACAAACTACATATTCAGATCCCCAACAGAAACATTTTTAAATGACTAAAAGAATATTTTTTTCAGGTGCTATCTTTATGTGTTCTTTCTATAATGTTGACTGCACCACTGGGGTCTATTGTGATCGATCATTTAGGACCCTTATTGTTAACAAGAGGAAAAGAAGAAGGTAGTCCACCCCCGAATTCTGAGAAAGTAGCACAAGCAGCCCTAGAAATCGCCCAAATCATGCACAACGAAGGGATGGTCTCATGAGAAAACAAACTTTTCTTTTTTAAAGGTATCAGAGACAATTGTCTGGAGGAGGAAAAAAAAAAAAAAACATTATATGAAAAAGAAAGGTTATAGCGAACGATACCTAAGTTGCATAGACTATTGATCAACTCATTCGCATAATTTTCTTCTGAAAATAATTTTTTATTAAGAAAATTCTAACTCTGTTGAAACTTATTTGTATATTTTTATTTAAAGAGTTATTTTTTAAAACATAGAACAAAATATTTATTTTGCGCATAATTAGGATAAATTTTGAGAGGAAAAATACTGAAATTACGTCAAAGAAGGTTTTTTACGAGTGAGTTTTTGTTGCTCGATGGAGTTGGTTTGATTCGAAGTTTATATTGATAAAATAGGTAATTTCCTCACATTATTTGAAGCGTATTAGTAGTATACCACGAGATATAAGGGACGAAAGTGACGTCATAGTAAACCGGAGCTTATTTCTGCCCGGGTGGAAATCGAAACTTCGTCTGCAGATCATGGGGAGCTTATTTCTTTTTTTCTTAAGCCTAAAATATTTTTAGTTTCGGTTTCTGTCATTAATTTAGTTTCGTTTTTAAATATTATTTTCATTTAATAGTTTTTTGAGGGTGGCAACACTTATTATTTTTACTATTAGTTTTTAAGGATGGCAATACTTATAAAATTTGTTATTTGGGGTAGAAATTGTATATTATGTAGTAATGACGTCATCTTTTATTACATAATACATAAATGATATCATGCTTTTACTCTAGTGGCGCAATCTATTTGGGAAAGTTAGAAATAAAATAACTTTAAATCTATTTAAATATTTAAATCTGTTTTATTATTATTTATTAAATGTAATTAAGGCTGAGGATCGAACTCACGCCATCCAAAAAGCCTTCGCGGGCCAGTAGTTGGATATCATAACCACTGACCCACGAATGCTTGGTTAGATATGTGTAAATAAGTTAAACTTTTGTATTCTGAACACGTGTATAAATGAAAACGATTTGATATCGATACCATACTACAGTTTCATCGATATATTTTCACTTAACATTTGACAGTTATTAAATAATTATTTCTGCCCCTCTTAATGCTATTATAACTTTCTCTGGGTGGCAACGGTGCTGGTCATACACGTGTTAAAGTTTGACGCGTTTTGGGAGAAATCGTATATTATGAAGCAATGACGTCATCTTTTTTATCTATATATATAAAAGTGAATGTGTGTCTGTCTGTATGTCCCCTATAGACTCCTAAACCATCCAACAGAAAGCTAGGAAACTTGGCATACAGATAGTTCAAAGCATGAGGAAGGTTTCTGTCGACATTAGAACATTCTGCGACAAACCGTTCCAGCGATATCAGCGAAAGTCGAAATGGAATTTTCTGATTGGTTAAAAGTTAGCCATTGTTTTAAATTTTGCTATAAACGATTCAGTTTTTAAATATCTTGAAGATAACAACAGTGATACTTTCTATCTTATAGCTCTATTCTTTTAGAAAAGTAAATTACTATTTAATTATAATTCGCGCAAGTTTCTTTATGTCAGGTGAGCACAAGCACGTAAAATCAACGAGAATAGATTTCGTAATTATTGGTCGTATCACGGATTTTTAGTATTGTGAAAACTGTTTAATGAAAATAAAGGAAAAAGTAAATTTCATTCAAATTACACGTTTTCAGTAATTATTTATATTTAGTATGCAATTTTGGGTTAGCACAATTAAATATAGTTTTTAAAGGTTTCGTTGCTGACAGTTGTCATTTGAAAACTATTAGATTGTTTATTATTACGAAGTTTACGAATTCACATTCATTTTATTTCCTTCATTTAAAAAAAAGATTTTGTTTTAAATTTTATCATTATTATATTTCTTATTTAATTTATTTCATTTTTATTGCTTTTTTTATTATTTAAAATAAATATGTGAATTTTCAATTTAGCAAATTTGTGACCACTGTCAACTTTTACATTTCTTTTTGTTTGAAAGAGAATATTTGCTTAAATATGCCGCCTAAACGAATCGCTCTTAGTCGATCAACATCTCAAGCACGCAAAAAGAGAACTACGTGTTTCAGAAACATCGGAGCAACGGGAAAAAAGACTTGAAACTAATCGAGAGCACAATGCTTTAGCCCGTTCCTTAGAAAAGTCTGAGCAACAGGAAAGAAGACTGTTAACAAATCAACTACGCACTACTCAAGTCCGTTCGTTAGAAACATCAGAGCAACAGGAAAGAAGACTGTTAACAAATCAACTACGCTTTACTCAAGCCCGTTCGTCGGAAACATCAGAGCAACGGGATGCAAGAATGAAAATCAATCAAGAACGCATTTCGCCACCGACTATAGTCTTTCACCCAAGCGTCATCTTCGGAAAAATGGATCAATTATGTATGTTTTGTAGTGCTCTCAAATTTAAGAATGAAACAGCTGGAATTTGCTGTTCTGGAGGCAAATTGAAACTACCAGATTTAACGTCGCCAGCCGAGCCATTATCAACGTTGTTATCGGGTCAAGCAAATCAATAGAAACTTTTCTTGGCAAATATATGTCAGTACATTCGTGTTTCCAAATGACTTCATTCGGTGATACAAGTATCGGTGCGCATATGGGCAGCCAGAGTTATTTATTACATTCACATGCAATCCTGCTTGAGCTAAAATTAAAGAGCTTTTGTAACCTAGGCAAGCATCATCGGATCTTCAAGATGCATTACCGCGCGTGAGTTAAAACAAATACTAAGCTCTATACTTGGTTTTATTGCGAAAAGTCATGTTTTTGGACAGACACGGGATTTGATGTATTCTATTGAATGTTAAAAAAAAAGAGAATTGCTACATGATTTGGCTTATTAAAAAAATCACATCATGACAAATTGTTCAGCTTATATCAGCAGAAATATTCATGTCGCTATTGATGCAGACTTTTTTCAGATCATCATCCAAAATATGTTTCATGGTCGGTGTGCATCACCATACATGTCTGTTTCAAAATGCACTAACGATATCCTAGAGAATTAACTGTTGAGACTATTTTTTCACCATTAAATAAAATTCTCATTTCAAATCATAATCGCAAATCTCATTTACACACTTAAATACAAAATTTAAATTCAAATTACAAACGTTGCAACGCACGCAGGGTACAGCTAGTCTATATATATATAAAAGTGAATGTGTGTCTGTCTGTCTGTCTGTCTGTCTGTCTGTCTGTCTGTCTGTCTGTCTGTCTGTCCCCTATAGACTCCTAAACCATCCGACAGAAAGCTATGAAACTTGGCATACAGATAGTTCAAAGCACGAGGAAGGTTTATGTCAACACTAGAACATTCTGCGACAAACCGTTCCAGCGATATCAGCGAAAATCGAAATGGAATTTTCTGATTGGTTAAAAGTTAGCCATAGTTTTAAATTTTGCTATAAGCGATTCAGTTTTCAAATATCTTGAAGATAACAACAGTGATATTTTCTATCTTATAGCTCTATTCTTTTAGAAAAGTAAATTACTATTTAATTATAATTCGCGCAAGTTTCTTTATGTCAGGTGAGCACAAGCACGTAAAATTAATGAGAATAGATTTCGTAATTATTAGTCGTATCACGGATTTATTAATATTGTGAAAACTGTTTAATAAAAATAAAAGCAAATTTCATTCAAATTACACGTTTTCAGTAATTATTTATATTTAGTATGCAATTTTGGGTTAGCACAATTAAATATAGTTTTTGAAGGTTTCATTGCTGACAGTTGTTGTCATTTGAAAACTATTAGATTGTTTGCTATTACAAAGTTTTCGAATTCACATTCATTTTATTTCTTTCATTTAAAAAATAAATTTTTGTTTTTAATTTTATCATTTTTATATTTCTTATTTAATTTATTTCATTTTTATTGCTTATTATTTAAAATAAATATGTGAATTTTCGATTTAGCAAATTTGCGACCACTGTCAACTTTTACATTTCTTTTTGTTTGAAAGAGAATATTTGCAGAAATATGCCGCCTAAACGAATCGCTCTTAGTCGATCAACATCTCAAGCACGCAAAAAGAGAACTACCCGTGTTTCAGAAACATCGGAGCAACGGGGAAAAAGACTTGAAACTAATCGAGAACACAAATGCTTTAGCCCGTTCCTTAGAAACGTCTGATCAACAGGAAAAAAGACTATTAACAAATCAACTACGCACTACTCAAGCCCGTTCGTTGGAAACATCAGAGCAACGGGAAAGAAGACTGTTAACGAATCAACTACGCGCTACTCAAGCCCGTTCGTCGGAAACATCAGAGCAACGGGAAAGAAGACTGTTAACAAATCACCTACGCACTACTCAAGCCCGTTCATTGGAAACATCAGAGCAACGGGAAAGAAGACTGTTAACAAATCAACTACGTGCTACCCAAGCCCGTTCGTCGGAAACATCAGAGCAACGAGAAGCAAGAATGAAATCCGATCGAGAACGCACTACTCAAGCCCGTTCGTCGGAAACATCAGAGCAACGGGATGCAGGAAGGAAAATCAATCAAGAACGCACTTCGCTGCCAATACTCTGATTTGAATCTCAGTACATTTCACTATGAACCGACAACTAACTATAGTCTTCACCTAAGCGTCATCATCGGAAAAATGGATCAATTATGTATGTTTTGTAGTGCTCTAAAATTTAAGAATGAAACAGCTGGAATTCGCTCTTCTGTAGGCAAAGTGAAACTACCCGATTTAACGTCGCCCGCCGAGCTATTATCAACGTTGTTATCGGGTCAAGCCAACACCTCCTAGAAGAAGGAATGCCTCAGCACGGATAAATTTCGTAGTCCGATATGACGAAGTTAACTGCGCAGTTGTTGAAAAATAAGAAAGATGTCTCTACGTTCGGGGTACTAAGCTGCGCAGTGGTTGAAAATACGAAATATGTCATTACGTTTGGACTACTAAAGGATATTTTTGGTAACCCGTGCTGAGGCCTACTCTTTCTAGGAGGTGTTGGTCAAGCAAGATAATCGAAACTTTTCTTGGCGAAAAAATGCCGGTACATTCGTGTTTCCAAATGACTTCATTCGGTGCTATAAGTATCGGTGCGCATATGGGTAGCCAGAGTTATTTAAAACTTATTTATATTTAGTATGCAATTTTAGGTTAGCACAATTAAATATATATTTTAAAGGTTTCATTGCTGACAGTTGTTGTCATTTGAAAACTATTAGATTGTTTGTTATTACAAAGTTTTCGAATTCACATTCATTTTATTTCTTTCATTTAAAAAATAAATTTTTGTTTTTAATTTTATCATTTTTATATTTCTTATTTAATTTATTTCATTTTTATTGCTTTTTTATTATTTAAAATAAATATGTGAATTTTCGATTTAGCAAATTTGCGACTACTGAACTTTTACATTTCTTTTTGTTTGAGAGAGAATATTTGCAGAAATATGCTGTCTAAACGAATCGCTCTTAGTCGATCAATATCTCAAGCACGCAAAAAGAGAACTACCCGTGTTTCAGAAACATCGGAGCAACGGGGAAAAAGACTTGAAACTAATCGAGAACACAAATGCTTTAGCCCGTTCCTTAGAAACGTCTGATCAACAGGAAAAAAGACTATTAACAAATCAACTACTCAAGCCCGTTCGTTGGAAATATCAGGGCAACGGGAAAGAAGACTGTTAACGAATCAACTACGCACTACTCAAGCCTGTTCGTCGGAAACATCAGAGCGACGGAAAGCAAGAATAAACTCGATCGAGAACGTACTACACAAGTCCGTTCGTCGGAAACATCAGAGCAACGGGATGCAAGAATAAAATTCAATCAAGAACGCACTTCGCTATTCAGACGCTGCCAATTCTCTGATTTGAATCTCAGTGCATTTCACTCTGATCCGACCACCAACTATAGTCTTCGCCCAAGCGTCATCATCGGAAAAATGGATCAATTATGTATGTTTTGTAGTGCTCTCAAATTTAAGAATGAAACAGCTGGAATTTGCTGTTCTGGAGGCAAAGTGAAACTACCAGACTTTACGTCGCCACCCGAGCCATTATGAACGTTGTTATCGGGTCAAGCAAATCAATAGAAACTTTTCTTGGCGAATATATGTCGGTACATTCGTGTTTCCAAATGACTTCATTCGGTGCTACAAGTGTCGGTGAGCATATGGGTAGCCAGAGTTATTTATTACATTCACATACAATCCTGCTCGAGCAAAAATTAAAGAGCTTTTGCAACCTAGGCAAACATCATCGGATCTTCATGATGCATTACCGCACGTGAGTTAAAACAAATATTAAGCTCTATACTTGGTTTTCTTCCGAAAAGTCATGTTTTTGGAGAGACACGGTGCTTGGTCTATTCCATTGAATGGCAAAAAAAAAAAAAAAAAAAAAAGAGAATTACCACATAATTTGGCTTATTGAGAAAATCATACCATGCCAAATTGGTCAGCTCATATCAGCAGAAATACCTGATGTCGCCATTGATCCAGACTTTTTTCAGATCATCATCCAAAATATGTTTCATGGTCGGTGTGCATCACTATACATGTCTGTTTGAAAATGCACTAACGATATCATAGAGAATTAACTGTTGAGACTATCACTGGTTTTTTCACCATAAAATAAAATTCTCATTTCAAATCATAATCGCAAATCTCATTTACACACTTAAATACAAAATTAAAATTCAAACTGAAAGCGTTGCAACGTACGCAGGGTACAGCTAGTTACATAATAAATAAACGATATCACGCATATGCTTTTACTCTAATGGCTCAATCTCTACTTAAAAAGAATATATTAATAACTCTTCATTTTACTTATTTTTTAACATAAATATAATTGATATAAATGACTGTAATTATTATTATCCTAATCAATACTAATGAATACATTTTAAAATAAAATTGATTTAATATTAAAATAAAAATTGTATTTATTAAGTGCTGAGAACATTAAAAGTAATAGAATTAAAGCCATATTAATTTTAAATCAATGAATGTTATTTTATAAGATTAGGTATTTATCACTGTTGTTCGGATTTAAGGCTAACTATGTAGTCTTGTCATTTTTGAACCCAGAAGACAAGGGAACTCCTAGATCTTGAGACAAAACTTGTCTTCGAAGGGGACTTTGTGAGTACACATGTTATATGAAGAGGAAAACCACGAAAACCTCCTACGGTTAGTCTGACGAAAAATAGTGGGCTTGGTTTCGTTACCCAGTATCCTGTAAATGCACAGAGATCAGAGAAAAACTTAAGGTTTTAATAAAATAAATGCTATCATTTTATACATATATATATATATATTCTAATGATGTCATCTATACTTACAACGTTAGAAAGAGACTATATTAATAACTCTTCATTTTAGTTTTTTTTTTTTTGATATATGTATAGTTGATATAAATGACTGTAATTATTATTAACCTATTCAATAAAAAAATACACCCTTTAATAATTAATACAAAGAAAAAGTTTCAGAAGAAATATATAGAATTTTCTGAAAAACTAGAAAATTATTACAAAAATATTAGATTTTTTTTTTTGAAAAACTAGAAAATTTTTACAAAAATATAAATATTTTATGAAATATTAGAAAGTTTCTCTGAATAATAAAAATATTTTCTAAAAACTAGAAAATTTTGTTAAAAAGTTTGAAATATTTTTACAAAACTAGCAGATTTTTACAAAATCAAAGAATATTTTACTAAAAGATAGAAAAATTTTATAAAAATGAAAATTATTTTCTGAAATGTTAGAAATTTTGTTACAAAAATAAAAGTATTTTCTAAAAACTAGACAATTTTGTGAAAACGTTTGAAATATTTTTACAAAACTAGGATATTTTTTATAAAAAGGAAAAATATTTTACTAAAAGATAGAAAATTTTCATAAAAATAAAAAATATTTGGAAAATGTTAAAAAGTTTGAAATATTTTTACAAAACTGGGATATTTTTTGCAAAAAGCAAAATTATTTTACTAAAAAATAGAAATTTTTTTTAAAAAAAAGAAATATTTTCTGAAATGTTAGAAATTTTGTTACAAAAATAAATATTTTTTCTGAAAACTGGAAAATTTTGTTGAAAAGTTTGAAATATTTATACAAAACTGGGATATTTTTTAAAAAAACGAAAAATATTTTACAAAAAGATAGAAAATTTTTAACAAAATTAAAAATATTTTCTTAAAAGAGAAATTTTGTTACAAAAATAAAAATATTTTCTGAAAAACTGTAAAATTTTGTTAAAAAGTTTGAAATATTTTTACAAAACTAGCAGATTTTTTACAAAAACAAAAAAAAAATATTTTCTTAAAAAAGAAAATTTTTACAAAAACAAAAATAATATCTTAAAAGATAGAAATTTTTGTTATAAAAATAAAAATATTTTCTTAAAAGAGAAAATTTTTTTGTAAAAACATAAATATTTTCTTAAAAAGATCGAAATTTTTTATAAAAATAAAAATATTTTATAAACTGTTAGAAAGTTTTTCTTTTTTTTTCATTTCCATGAAAACATTCATTTACTTGCACACACACACACTTCATGCAAACACAAAAGAACCCATTTTCCTCATCACCCGAGTGGGGTATGGGTTAAGACGCATTTTTTTTATAGAGGTCAATCGCCAGGAGCCCTAATCCTCTCTTTGGTGGACTGATGATGTGAAAGGGATACCGTTAGGCTAACCCACAAAACACTGTTGCACTATGCACGCTATTTTTCTCTTCTTCATGCGCTAACGTCTTTCCTAATTGTAGTGATGTCAACATAAAATCCAGAGACTAATTCGATCTGGTCTTTGGATTGTAGCACCTTGATAACACAAGACGCAACTTTCTCAGCTTTGAGTTCTGAAACTGGCATTAAACATGTTGATATAGGTTTGTCCAACCCCTCCGCTTGGATGCAGAAGCGGATTAAATCACCAGGATTTAACGGAGGAGAACCATCATTTGGGGTACAAACTTTCTGAATTAGTCAATCGAATTAGTAACGTACAGCGTCAACAATTGTTGAAAGTGGTGTCTCTCGCAAATTCATAGGCAGTTTTTTCTGGATCTATCCGTACCCGGAAACAGACTTGATCCGCATTATATTTTTCATTCCACCTTCCAGATCGTAATTCAAGGATTATCGCAGGATTCAACTAAAAATAAAATTAATAAGTAAAGAATTAAATATAGATTTTACAACACGAAAATCTGGAAAAGACAGTACTACAAGAAACATAATATAATTAATTTAAGATAGTGATAAAAGTAACCATTGGGAGTTGTGGAAGCTGTATTTGAGATAATAAATAAATAACCGTAAAACAAATAAAAAGACGAAAAAGAATTATTCCAGTTGTTGGGGATTTTTTCTTCAGAGTTTTATATTTTTCGTTGTATAAAGGATAAACCATGTCAAAACGGACAAAAGAGATTCTGAAAAAGTAAGAAATATCTCTTTAGTTATTTTACTAAACATTTTCTATTCAAATTAACTCCTTTTTTAAAATTTTTTTCATCAATTATATTTTTCTATATTTTTAAAATTATGTGAAGCATCTTAAATACAATTATTCGTAGTTATTCGTATTTTATTTAAAGTTTTTTTAATTTTACATACTATTAAATATTTTTTCTGTATGTGGGTTCTGAACCACCTATACGACTAAGTATAAGTATTTGAATTTTATCTTTAAGTTGTTTTGATTTATTTATTGAATTTTTTATAGTTTAACTGCATCTTTGAATGAATTGTTTTTATTTATAAGATCAGAAAAGTTATTTTTATGCTACAATTACATATTTCAATTAATAATTTATTTGCGTTTGCTTATTAATTTTTATTTATAACATTAACAAGTTATTTTTTATTGTTTATTCTGATTACTTCCATTTGTTAATTTTATTTTTAAAGATTTTGAAGCAATTTTTATATTATTTTTACAGTGTGATGATGGAACTGAATTTAATTTCAGTAAACCAGGTTTTGATTTTATCGAATCAGATGATGAGGTAATCATTGTTTGCTTTTTTTTTTTATCTTTGAGTTAAAAAATATTATTTTTATTTATTAAATTTATTCAACAAGTTTAAATTTATTCGACATAATTATTCTTAATCAACAACTATAATCTTTAGCTCTTAGGTGGGTTGTCTCAAGAATTTCTTGAAAGTGTAGTGAATCGGGGAAACTACGCAAACTTTCTTGAAAGACGATGATTCATTAATAGGTGAAGTTACTCAGGGTTTTATAGAAACTACACAAGTTTTTCAGAATTTACCACTTTATTACCAAGTTGGTTCGGGATTTGAGGTAATAGTTTTATTTTAAATCTATTTTCAAATTGAAAATATCTCTGCCCCTCCTAATATCATCTAATTTATTTTCATTATCAGTCTAAACCAGACCTTTCCAGTAGTGGATCAGTATATGTTGAAGGATTACCGCCTCCTGCACAAATTGATGATGTAAGTTTTAACTGGAATAATTCTTTTTCATCTTTTTATTTGTTTTACGGTTATTTATTTATTATCTCAACTAAATACAGCTTCCACAACTCCCAATGGTTACTTTTATCACTATCTTAAATTAATTATATTATGTTTCTTGTAGTACTGTCTTTTCCAGATTTTCGTGTTGTAAAATCTATATTTAATTCTTTACTTATTAATTTTATTTTTAGTTGAATCCTGCGATAATCCTTGAATTACGATCTGGAAGGTGGAATGAAAAATATAATGCGGATCAAGTCTGTTTCCGGGTACGGATAGATCCAGAAAAAACTGCCTATGAATTTGCGAGAGACACCACTTTCAACAATTGTTGACGCTGTACGTTACTAATTCGATTGACTAATTCAGAAAGTTTGTACCCCAAATGATGGTTCTCCTCCGTTAAATCCTGGTGATTTAATCCGCTTCTGCATCCAAGCGGAGGGGTTGGACAAACCTATATCAACATGTTTAATGCCAGTTTCAGAACTCAAAGCTGAGAAAGTTGCGTCTTGTGTTATCAAGGTGCTACAATCCAAAGACCAGATCGAATTAGTCTCTGGATTTTATGTTGACATCACTACAATTAGGAAAGACGTTAGCGCATGAAGAAGAGAAAAATAGCGTGCATAGTGCAACAGTGTTTTGTGGGTTAGCCTAACGGTATCCCTTTCACATCATCAGTCCACCAAAGAGAGGATTAGGGCTCCTGGCGATTGACCTCTATAAAAAAAATGCGTCTTAACCCATACCCCACTCGGGTGATGAGGAAAATGGGTTCTTTTGTGTTTGCATGAAGTGTGTGTGTGTGCAAGTAAATGAATGTTTTCATGGAAATGAAAAAAAAAGAAAAACTTTCTAACAGTTTATAAAATATTTTTATTTTTATAAAAAATTTCGATCTTTTTAAGAAAATATTTATGTTTTTACAAAAAAATTTTCTCTTTTAAGAAAATATTTTTATTTTTATAACAAAAATTTCTATCTTTTAAGATATTATTTTTGTTTTTGTAAAAATTTTCTTTTTTAAGAAAATATTTTTTTTTTGTTTTTGTAAAAAATCTGCTAGTTTTGTAAAAATATTTCAAACTTTTTAACAAAATTTTACAGTTTTTCAGAAAATATTTTTATTTTTGTAGCAAAATTTCTCTTTTAAGAAAATATTTTTAATTTTGTTAAAAATTTTCTATCTTTTAGTAAAATATTTTTCATTTTTTTAAAAAATATCCCAGTTTTGTATAAATATTTCAAAATTTTCCAGTTTTCAGAAAATATATTTATTTTTGTAACAAAAATTCTAACATTTCAGAAAATATTTTTTTTTTTTTTTTTAAAAAATTTCTATTTTTTAGTAAAATAATTTTGCTTTTTGCAAAAAATATCCTAGTTTTGTAAAAATATTTCAAACTTTTTAAGATTTTCCAAATATTTTATATTTTTATGAAAATTTTCTATCTTTTAGTAAAATATTTTTCCTTTCTATAAAAAATATCCTAGTTTTGTAAAAATATTTCAAACGTTTTCACAAAATTGTCTAGTTTTTAGAAAATACTTTTATTTTTGTAACAAAATTTCTAACATTTCAGAAAATAATTTTCATTTTTATAAAATTTTTCTATCTTTTAGTAAAATATTCTTTGCTTTTGTAAAAATCTGCTAGTTTTGTAAAAATATTTCAAACTTTTTAACAAAATTTTCTAGTTTTTAGAAAATATTTTTATTATTCAGAGAAACTTTCTAATATTTCAGAAAATATTTATATTTTTGTAAAAATTTTCTAGTTTTTCAAAAAAAAAAATCTAATATTTTTGTAATAATTTTCTAGTTTTTCAGAAAATTCTATATATTTCTTCTGAAACTTTTTCTTTGTATTAATTACACAGGCCTGCGATGAAAAAAATACAAGGGGTCTGATAGCTGAACTCATTGTATTTTTTGGTGCTGAATTGGAAAATAATAATGAAAAATTTCTATCACATCACGTGTTTTAGAAAAATTTGATTTTACTGGAATTTTTATGAACATTTACCATAAAAAAATTTTCGTTTTTGAATTTCTTGCCTGACCAGCATTCTACTTTGGTTAAATCTACAAAAGTACACCTCTATGACATCTTACGATCACCGTCCCTCTCTCTGTCTCAATCTCTCTCTACCAATAGCTCCGCGAGAATTTTAATCCAGGTTCGTTGACCTCTCAGGAACACTAGCAAAGGTAATAGGGAGTTCGAGTCCGAGACATAGTGAAAATTTCCCAGATGACTTTTGTTATATATGCGGCGAATAAAGTGTTGTTAAAAATCGCATGAGGAACATTACAAACTATGTAAGACAACTTTATCTTGCATATTTTGGCATGAAACTCAAAGACCAGGACAAATCATGGACTCCTCATAAAGTTTGTGTGCAGTATGTCAATGATCTACGCTTATGGCATCAAGGAAAGAAGACTGCTTTACGATTTGGAATTCCTATGTCGTGGAGAGAAACCAAGAACCACTTTGATGATTGTTATTTTTGTTCCTACCATGTTCGTGGGTATATCCGAAAAAATCAAAGGCTAATATCTTATCCTGATAGCATTCCCTCGGTCATACCTCATAGACCTGATGTGCCTGTACCTTTGCCTCCAACTGAATTGCCAATCATCTCTTCAGAGTCTTCATACTCGGAACATCCAGAAGTTCAAGACTCTGATATCGAATATAAACCATCTGTAGCCGGTTCAAATCCGCTCAGGTTGAACTTGATGATCTGACTAGAGATCTTGGCCTTTCGAAAGAGGCAGCTGAATTGTTAGGCTCCAGACTGAAAGAAAAAAAAATTATTGGCCAAAGGAACATCTTTTTATTGGTACAGGAACCGTGAAAAGGAATTTATTAAGTACTTTGACGAAGAGGAGAATTTGGTCTATTGTTCCGATGTTGCTGGATTGATGAGCAAATTTAATGTTATCAACGAAAAAGATGAGTGGAGGCAGTTTATAGATTCATCTAAAAGAAGCTTCAAAACTGTTCTTCTTCATCATGGGAATCAGTATGCATCGGTACCAGTTGGACACTCAGTATATTTAAAAGAATGCTATGAAAACCTGGCTCTCATCCTGGACAAAATAAAATATATCGACCACAGTTGTACCATTTGCGGTGATTTGAAAGTTATCTCCATGCTTCTTGGTAAACAAGGTGGATTTACAAAGAAAGTTCCTTTGTTTTATTTGTGAGTGGGATAGCCGTGACAACACTCAAAATTGGGTCAAAAAAGAATGGCCGAAAAGACAAAACCTTGACCCAGGCACCAAAAACGTTATTCGAAACAGCTTAGTTGAACCGAAAAAAGTATTGTTACCTTCGCTATATATAAAATTATGTCTAATGAAGCAGTTTGTAAAGACTGTTCCAAAAAATGGCGATTGTTTCAAATACCTGTGCAAAAAGTTTCCAGGTTTATCCCAAGCCAAGTTGAAGTTGAAAAAAGGAATCTTTGTTGGTCCAGTTATCCGCAAACTCATGAAGTATAAAGATTTTGAGACCAACCTGACAGCAACGGAAAAAGAAACTTGGGCTGCTTTCAAACATGTCGTCAGTAAATTTCTGGGTAATTGCAAGGATCCTGATTATAAGGAAATTGTAATGAAAATGCTGGACAAATTTAAAACTTGGGTTTGCTTTATTAGTGTAAAAATGCATTTTCTGCTCTCACATGTAAACTTTCCCCCCGAAAATTTAGGAGAAGTCAGCAAAGAATGTTAGGAAAGGTTCCATCAAGATATCAGAGATATGGAGCACAAATATCAAGGAAGATGGGAGAAGAACATGCTCGCCGACTACTATTGGATAATTACTCAGGATAGACCTGAGATTAAACGCAAAAGATATTAAAAAATAAGTTTCAGAGGAAAACAAGGGTGTATTTAAATAGAAACTTTTCTCATTTGTTTTTTGCTTCAAACTTTCATGTAAACATACACAATATTTGCTATTCTTGGTCAATCATCAATTTTTTGTAAGTTATCTTAATAAACAAAATTAAAATGGTATGTTGGGGATTTTCTTCTAGAAACTGATGTAAAAAGTTTAAACACAAAAAACTTATTGTTTTTCTCTCGACCAGAGGTCGACTTGTGCGGTGCGGTCTGGAAACAGTATTTCATGTTCATTTTAACCTATAAAAAATTAACTGATAGCTCAAAAATCAATTTTTCTTCACAGGATTAAATTTTATATAGATCAAAATTAATGAAGAGAACAGTTACTGGACAGGGCATGCAAAATCGTTTGAGAGAATTCCTTTTTAAATATGATTTTAGTAAAAACATTAATGTCGATTTTACAAAAAATCCTGATGTGATTGGGAAAAATTAATATCATCTTCGAAATCAGCATGTCAAATGACATATAAATCAACAATAACTTATCTCGTATTTTTCAAAAACTTTAATTTCGCAGGCTTGTGTTATTAAAGGGTGTATTTTTTTATTGAATAGGTTAATAATAATTACAGTCATTTATATCAACTATACATATATCAAAAAATAACTGAAATGAAGAGTTATTAATATAGTCTCTTTCTAACGTTGTAAGTATAGATGACACCATTAGAATATATATATATATATATAAAATGATAGCATTTATTTTATTAAAACCTTAAGTTTTTCTCTGATCTCTGTGCATTTACAGGATACTGGGTAACGAAACCAAGCCCACTATTTTTCGTCAGACTAACCGTAGGAGGTTTTCGTGGTTTTCCTCTTCATATAACATGTGTACTCACAAAGTCCCCTTCGAAGACACGTATTGTCTCAAGATCTAGGAGTTCCCTTGTCTTCTGGGTTCAAAAATGACAAGACTACATAGTTAGCCTTAAATCCGAACAACAGTGATAAATATCTAATCTTATTAAATAACATTCATTGATTTAAAATTAATATGGCTTTAATTCTAATACTTTTAATGTTCTCAGTACTTAATAAATACAATTTTTATTTTAATATTAAATCAATTTTATTTTAAAATGTATTCATTAGTATTGATTAGGATAATAATAATTACAGTCATTTATATCAACTAAATTTATGTTAAAAAATAAGTAAAATGAAGAATTATTAATATATTCTTTTTAAGTAGAGATGGAGCCATTAGAGTAAAAGCATATGCGTGATATTGTTTATTTATTATGTAATAAAAAAGATGACGTCATTGCTTCTTAATATACGATCTCTACCCCAAATAACAAAGTTTATAAGTATTGCCATCCTTAAAAAGTAATAGTAAAAATAATAAGTGTTGCCACCCTCAAAAAACTAATAAATGAAAATAATATTTAAAAAACGAAACTAAATTAATAACAGAAACCGAAACTAAAAATATTTTAGGCTTAAGAAAAAAAGAAATAAGCTCCCCATGATGCTGCAGGCTTTCCACCCGGGCAGAAATAAGCTCTGGTTTACTGTGACGTCACTTCCGTCCCTTATATCTCGTGGTATACTACTCGTATTAGTTACATTATTTAACAGGTTTAGTTCATATGACTCATAATCATTTCACCTACTTTGCCAACAGCTCATTTTTAACACCGTCGTTGAACAGCCGACTCGGGTTTAGTACCGTAACCTTGTAATTTTGAGCCCAATCCAAAAGACAAGGGAACTCCTGGATCAAGTAGTGGGAGAAAGTTACCTTCGTAGAGGAAATTTTGATGGAACTGACCCACATTAACGTTACATGGTGAGGAAAACCATGATGACCTTCCATGGTTAGCCTGATTTAATTATTTTTATTTAAAATTATTTTTTTCAAATATTGTTCTAATTCAGTTTTGTAGCTTATCTGTCTTATATAGATTATTTTTTAATAGTCCTACTTATAATTTCGTTATTTTACGATATTTATTCAAAATTTCGCTATTAAAATCCGGTTCGAAAGCAATTGTTTATATTATTATGAAGGTCACAAAACCTTTTATAATGAGCCAAAAATCATATCTATTGGGAATTCCTTTATTTGCGAAGGGGAATCAAAACTATTTTAGATATAGTTAATAATTATTTTAAAAATAATTAATGATATCAAAACCTAGCCTTACATTTCTATTTTTTGCATAGATTATAAATTTAGCAAACAAAAATATTTATAAAAAAGAAATGTATAGCTTAACTTACCCCCATACATATAGTTATTACCACCCGTAAAATTAAAAATATATATAGAAACGTTTGTAATCGATACGTAGTATAACATTTTGTTACTACGTCGCATTGCATAGAAACCATTTTTCTTCATCTAAAAGTTTGTGAGGGCTCACGAAAATCAATTTGTGAATGGCGGAATTTTCAGAGACTGCCTATAGGGTGGACAATACATAAAAAAATAAGAATAGCCGTAGATAGAGGATCGGATAAAGTGTTGTCAAAGGTGCCATTCTAAAACCGTTAGGACAATTTTCAATTAAAAAAAATTTTTTTTAATAAATTGCAAGCTTCTTTTTAAATGAAACTTGAGGCAAAACTTAAGAGTTAATTTGGAAAGTAATTTGCAAAAGCAAATAAAAATTGATATGCACTCCAATTCAAATTTGTGAATTCTTTACAGTACTTGCTTTACTATCTGAGCGATAACCAAATTTCAAGTTAAATTAAGACCATATATTTATGACGACCGCAAAAATAATTTTTTAGACTTAATAAAGAAAATTCAGCCGAAAATAATCGTGACAGCGGCATAGGCTGTGATCATGTCGATGAAGTGATCATGTCGGTGAAGTGATCGTGTCGGTGAGGTGATCGCGTCGACGAAATGAACGCGACCTAATTTAAACTAATTTTTAATGAAAAATAATAACTTTTTTTCAAAATAAAAAATGTTCTTTCAGAAGAATTCTTTAATGAGGCCAGAGATAATTGTGTTCCGGAAAAAATCCGGATTCGATCCGGAGATTTCAAGGAATCCAAGGCCCAGAAGTTTCAATCACATAAAAGTTCTTGTATCATTTATTTAAAAACATTAGAACTAGAATTTATACTTGGCATATCTTTCATTTTTAAGTATTCTCTCCGAATAATAAATGTGAAACTTATGCATAATTATCCATTTAAATTACGCTGCATATAATTTATTTAGAATTTCATGTTGTGAAAATATCAACGATTTTAATTTATGAAGACATTTATTATTTTTTGAAATGCGTCATTAATGATTTGTCTCAAGAATTCAAAATTTTTGAGTTGGGCTCCCCGCTGTAAGGCTCAATACGAAAAAACTGAAATATTTTAAAAAGCATAAAATCAAAAATTTCTTTTATAAAATGAAAACGAGAAAAGAAAGAACCAATTTATCCCTTCCACCTCAGAAGCAACAATAAATGCAAAAAAAGTAATTTAAAATATATGAAATAAATTTGTAAATGAAACAATATTACTTTTCTTTCGCGCTTTTTTCATTTCATTCTTTCGAGGTTAAAATAAAAATAGTTGAAAAGAAATTCGTTTATTGTATTTAGATATGCTTTTATGAAAAATGAATATTTACGTTGAAATGAAGATTTAATATTAGATTTCAGTCCACGAAATGGATATGTTATTTTTTTAAATTGATATTAAATTCATCACTTTGAAAAGCCCCAAAAATAGGTATAGTATAGTGAAACTCTTCACTACACCTAAGAATGTTGCCTAATGGGTGTACAACAATTTTGTTGTGTAGAAAAACTAAAATTTTTATTAATTACAAAGTAAAATATGAGTGTTAGTAAAGTTATTTTTAAGATAAAGTAAGTATTATTAATTTAGGACAAATAATATTTCTTAAAATGAGTTTATAAGTTATTTATCATGTCTATACAATATAAAATTTGAACACGGTTTAAAAAGTATGAAACGAATAAAAATTAAAGATTGTCAAATTATTAAATACAATTGGCGGATATACAGGGGTTAGGCAAAATAATGATTACACTTCTACAGTCCCTGGTTAAATTATTGGACGCACTTTAAGATTCTATGTAAAATCTTAATTATCTGGTGATACTATACAGCTTTATTGTTTTTATGTGACTGATACCGGTTTGCACTTGTTTACGTTAGTGTATTAATGGTTTAAATTAGACGATATATAATATAAAATTGACTATATATTATACATAGACATTAGACGATATATTATATAAATATACAATATTTATTATATCTAGCATTATATTAGTATATTATAACAATTATATTAAATGATTAGACGCACTGTAGTTTTTTAATAATGACATGATTTAGACGAGTTTATAGGCAATTCTTTAATTTTTAAACATGTAATGGGTTTTTATTCGGGATATTTTTTATATTCTTCCTATTTGCATTTATTTTTAACACATATTGCATTAAAATGTTAACCAATTGATACAGGAGCGTAAACAAATGCAAACCGGTTTCATCCAAGTGAAAACAACGAATACAGCTGTATAGTATCCCCTGATAAAATTATAATTTTACGTAGAATCTTATAGTGCGTCTAATAATATGGCCAGGGACTATATGCTAACTCAATTTTTAATATTTCTTAAGAAATACTTGTAGAATTATTTGAAATTGTGAAGTGTTTAAGCCATGCGATTTCTCATACAATTAAGTTTAAAGGTTTTAGATGTTTGGGGGACCGGCTATAAATTACGAACAAAAAGTAATGGTTTCGAACACCAAAAAATAAAACGTCGCACTTGTAACTCATATCAATTACGAAGTATTCTATGAAATATTTTGACAAAATTTAATAAACCTAGCTTAAATAGTCATCGAGATATAGATATTTTTATAAAAATTCTTTTACTTACGTTGCTGCAGAAATATTCAACAAAAATACAAAAAAATTTGGAGAGTAATTTTTTATGAATAATAAAATTATCATTTTAAAATTTGAAAAAGAAAAATTATGAGTATTTAAAATAAACCTTTAATACTGCGCATGCGTGAAAAACATTTGAAATTTCTTTTTTCATATTTTTGTTTTGAATCGTATTTGTTAACTTATATAAAAAGTTCTCTTTTTCCTTTCAAAGAGGATTATTTTAATGTAAAAGTCTTGAATTCAGAAGTCTTCTAGATTGGGTGACGAAACTTGTAGTAAAGTCAAAATTGGATACGTTTTTTAACACTGGTTATATAATAATTTCATTTATTAAATTATAATATGATTCAGTTTTGTGTAAAAATGTCAGACCATACGAAATGAAGAAATTATGGGTGAGCTGATTTTTTCAGCATAATTATGTAAAAATATGTTATTTTTTGCAAATCAAATAAAATTTTTAAGGAACTTGCTAAAGATATTGTCTTTCATGTAATGGTTGTTTTCTCATTGTGTGTAATCCACAATATTTTCTATCAGTAATGTTCGGTGAAATAAAAATTTGCACCAATTCCACTTTTTGTTGTGAGACACTGCTGTACTTCGACTCAGTTATTTGTCAAATTTTTTTAATCACATTCAGATAAAATGAAATTTTATTTTGTTTTACAAAAGTATTTCTAACATTTTTAATTTCAAATTCCAATTGTATACTGCACAGCGAGAAACAAGAAGAAAAAAAAAAAAGAACCACCCTGAATAACGTTTGATCTAATGATCTGATCTTCACACCATGAGGCCGTGACTTCGGGCAAATTTTATGTTCTATTTTATTGTAATTTTTTACCTTGCTAGGAGGCCGAGATAGCCTGGTTGGTAGGGCGCTGGACTCACGTTAATGTGAGCGGGAGTTCAAATTCTCGGGGCCGAAGACTACTCTTGTAGTAAATGGTGACTGGTGCAGGTTAAATCTGTCGGCTCATAAAGTCCTCCATGTTCCCGTGACAAATTATACCTCGGGGGATACTGGATTAGAGATTGATCATACTCTGGTTTAGGTCAAAATTGCAATCTGTGGATGAATGAAAGGTTGTAGGAATGGTTCCCTTTATAAACGGGTGTGACGTATGGCTGTGGGAGAATTAGAATTCCTATCCATAGATGGCGCCACTAGAAAGCAAGAGCCATCGCACCCCCAGCACCTTATTGGCCGACGGCAGCAACAACTACCTTGTTAGCTTTGTTTTTGTTCCTTTTGTATAGCATGCCTTTGAAAACAAAAGAAAAAAAAAATTTAATGTATTTTCGAGGGGGTTGTTGGTTACCTCTTTCTAATATATATATATATATATATATTAGAAAGTATGAAATGAATGAATAAATAATGAAAACTTTTTTATATCTACATCCTACTTAACATACAATAGTTCATCAGTCAAGTAATGATTAATTTTGGAGGGGGTTTTGTCCCCCAAAATTACACCACTGCTGCCAAGATATAAACTTTTCATCATTCACAAAAAGGGAAATAAATGAATTGAAGTGAAAAATACTAAATACAACCATTACAAGTTTTCAAATGATGTGAACTTGAAAATTTTGCAACGTTTAAAAAAAAATATTGTAAAAATTGGTTCATACGCATGTATATATATGAATATCCAATATTTTCACCTCTAGGTTGATAATATTGGATATTCATTAGACATACCAGAATAATGTAAAATAATGGAGTTGAATATTTTATTCCACATCGGAAACATTCCCTTTTTCAATTCACGGTGTTATAATTCAGGTTGACTTCTGTCCAAACACATCTCTATAAAATAAAGAGTGGAAAGAGATAATGTGAAACTTTTGGAAACGATCTTATTAAATCTCTCATTCCAAGTGTCTTCACAAATGAATTGATTGTGTTGAGTGGAGCGTTTTATTGTCAGGATTCTGATTTATAATTGTTTCATTTTATTTATTATCTCAAACGTTATATTTGTTGCTAATAAACTGTTTCAATATTTTCACCTCCAAATTCTGTGAGATCCAACGGTCAAAACATGATTTTCCTTAGAAATTCGATTACTTGAAAAAATATTAATAATGGAGAAAAATAGTGCGGCATGAAAGATCTTTTTTTTTTGTTCAACTAATCATATACGGGTATTTTCCCAAACGTGATGGATGACTTTGTGAGTACAATCACCCACAAAGTATTGTCAAGAAGGGAGAAATCCTTGAAGATAAGTTAATACTTCGAAATCTGACATATTCCTGTGGGGCGTGAAAGAGAAGAAATAATCTTCAAAAAATAAAACACTTTTTTGATGAGAATTAATGCTTTGAAAAACTTTTCTTGAGTGAAAAATTGAGTTAAAAAATAAATAAATCTAGATTTAGATGAAAGTAACTTTTTCTTGATTGTGAGTTCAAACTAACCGAATTATCTAATTAAATATATTACGCCAATTTTTAAAAAATATTCATTTATAAAATAGCATTATTTAAAAAATATATCCAGAAAAATAGAACTTCAAAACTCAAAGTTACTCTTGCTCTTGGTATTTGGTTTCACTAAATGGAGAGTTCGTAATATGATGTTTTTAAATAAGCTTTTTTACCCCCAAAGATTATCTTATTTTGTTTTATGTTCTGTACGCCCAGAGGTACTGATTTGTTATGGAGGACTTTGCGACTCGACAGATTTAACGTGCATCAGTCACCATTTACGCACGATCGAACTCTTTGACATGGGCCCAGTTCCTTACCAACCAGGCTATTCCGGCCCTTATCATATAAATTGTATGAGCGGTGGTGGCTCTGGAGATAGAGCGTTCGAATCCCAGCGATGGCCGGTCGATACAAATTCTGCACTGACCATAGCGTTGACGTAGAATATCCTCTGTGGTAGACGGTTCATGGGTTAGAATTCCCTTGCCGTCAGGATAACCGTGGGAGGTTTGTGTAGTTTTCCTCTCCATGTGACGTAAATGAGGGTTAATTCCATCGAAGAGTTGTTCACGAAGGCGAATTTATTCCAGTAGGTAATCCAGGAGATCTTCTGGTTTGAGTTCATAATTACAAGTCTACGGAGTTGAACATCAGTAGTCGCAAAAATTGGATCGGTTATGAAATAAAAGTAATCTGAGAAGTTATATTTCGTAAAATATCCCTTTCTTCCATTCCTCGTTGTACAGAAATTCATTTATTTTGAAATCTCAATTTTACTCTCTAATATATGTGAAATTTTTATTCCACCCCTTAAGAAAGATCTTCTTCAGAATTAATTTTCTAACAACATTTATTTTGTAAACACATACCTGTATGAGAGGCACCAAACATTTAATGAAATAGAATCAATTTCGCAGATAAAACTAAAATATAATTTAATTTTTGTAAATATTTAATATGTTGGCTGAAAGAGTCATCAGCTCTTCACTAAACACGTCGATGACAATTTTCAAGTCATTTACTTTTTATAAAAAGAGATAAATATATACGTTTTTATTTTGAATGAAACTAATCAAAAAGATTGTTTTGTAAACTGGTGTAAGTACAAATGGACATTTAGAAAAAGTGATGAAAGGGCGAGCGATCTTCTTACAGGAATTGGATTATTTATATATATATATTGAGAAAAAATAAAAAAATTGATACAAATTGAGAAAATATGGAAAATAATAAAAGATAATTGTCATTATTTTTTATGATTTTCCATATTTTCTCTTTTTTTTAAAACTTATTTTACGAGTCCTATATCCTTGCAGCTTATGTGCAGTTAATAAAACTTATTAATTTATATATGTGTGTGGGTGAGGTGTCTTACAATTCATTTTGTGTAATTCAAATAATCTAAATCAGGCAAAACTGGCAAGTACTTTAATTAATTAATTCGTTATTAATTTTTTTGCAAAGTTTAATTACTTTTCGTAGATGATTTTTTTATGTACTCCTGATCTTTTATTAATAAAATAGGTATTTAAATATATTAAAGCCTGTTTTTTTTTTTAAATCTTGCAAGTTTGGATACTTGGCTTTTTTGATTTTCTTGACATTTTCCGCAAATATCCTTTAAGTAAAACAATTAAATTATGTTGTTCAATTATAATTTTTTTTAACTCTGCGAATCTAGAAAAGTCGAAACTACTGAGGAAAAACTGCTGAACTTCGGGAAAAAAAGTATTTCCCGAAGTTTTGGGTGTTGAAATTTGAAGATGTTATGGAATTTCGAGGCCCTTACCGTTATTTCATTTCCTATTACGTTCCCACTAACTAACGACCGCCAAAATGTTTCGATATAACGTTATTTTCTTAGACGTTAACCGTCAAAATTTGCTTGCCAACCATTAAAATATATATTTCTGTGAATGAGTAGTAACTAAAAAAAATGACATCTGGTGTACATATGTTGTCTAATAGTTTTACTCGAAGAATATATCTTGAAATTTTCTACGAAACTAAATATGTCAAATAACTATCCCTGCCTGACTTTTAAAAAAAATTGGCTTTTAAATCAAATGAAAAATGTTTTTTTTTTCTTTTAATAAAATTATGTGATAAATTATTTAATTTGTGTTTTCTTTGGCCTACTTCCCAATGCTAAAAGTATCCAGTCTTGCTGTTGTTGTAACTTATGCTATTTGCCAATGCTAGCAAGCCTGCTTGGGAAATCGAGCAATTTTTTAAGGCAAAGGGTGCGTTTCGTATTTTTCATTAGCGCCATCTATGGCCAGGAATGCAACTTTCAATCTAAGTTTTACAGGAAGGACCCGATCAATCTCCATTCATTCATCTACAGATCGTAATTTTTTGTCACCTGAACCAGAAATCAACCAGTCTCCAATACAGAACACCCAGAGATATTGATTTGTTATGAGAACCCCAATTGATTGAATGTTCTTCAGTCACCATTTAATGGACGAGAATTCTTCCGCAGGCAGTCATGTTCTCACGAACATAAGGCCAACGTCCTATCCACCAGGCTATTCCGGCCCCTTAAAAATAGTCATAATCTTGATTGAGTCAATAAGTTTGGTTAATAAATTGATAATAAGTTGAGTTAATAGGTAATAATAAATCTTAATAATTTTGTACAAACTTCAAATGACGTTTTCTTAAAACAGTTTTGATTTTTTTTTTTCATAACTGTTTATGAAAAAAACATTATCTAAATTTGTGTAGGTTTTCAAACTGCAGCTAGTTTTAGGGCAGCGTGAAATTTTGGGGTTAAGTATTGGATAAATTCAAGTTTAAGTATACTTATTTGTTTCTTATTCTTAGTAGTGCAAAAACTAACAGTTTAGAAATTACTATGTATACTTTTGTACTTATACTTGCTTGTACATCTGACATTGACAAGTAAGATGTTGAATTCACTGATGTCACTAGCATAAAATTTTTTTTGAAATGTTTATAAAATATTTATGTTCTTAGAAATACACTTTCCTTATGTATACCGTCTGTACATCTTTATTCCATTAAATGCTTGTACTATATATATTTTTTCGGGGAATTCGTTTCATTATTTTTCTCGATCTTAATTGTACCGTGAAACTAATAGGGTTACTAAAAAACGCTATGAATAAATGATTGTTTAAAATAGAACTTAATTGGGACTCTAAATTGTTTAGTTTATATTTTCAACTAAACGTTTTCTATAAAAGTTAGGAGGAAGCAGCAACTTTTGGTGCAGCTGTGATGTTGGAAGGACGAATTATTATCTGAAACAGGACTGTCCTCACATCAAGCAAATGTGTTCGATTCTTTCCAAAAATCAAGTAGTAGCAAACAGAAGAAAATATTCATTTAACTAAAACAAACAACCATTTTTTTAATATGAACTTTTTATTCGTTACGGCCTATAAATAATTCAGGCGTTTATGGGTTCTATTTTTGGTCTTACATTTAAATTTTGTTTCGCTTTCACAAGACTCAGAAACTTGAAAATACGTAGGCGGGTAGAAGAGTGGAATTTTAAAAAAAAATTTAATGTTCGATTATTAGTTTGGAATTATCTTTAATTTTTAAAAATGCTATGCTGGTTAATATACGGTCTAACTGAAATTAAACTAAAGAGTTTAAATTTGTCGCGCCGAAGGGGCCATTTTAAATAAAAAACTTAACTCGAGTTTTTTTAAAATTCCAATTTTTACGAAATTTATTACAATTTTAAGAGCTTTTTTGAGATTTTTTTTGTTTTAAATCATTACTTTTTATCCATTGTCGTTTAAAAATTCATCTATTTTCGAGATCATTCTTTTATTAGTTCACGCTTTACTTGATGCCAACTGTAAGGTCAAAAAATAAATGAAAAAGTAATCAGGTGTTGCCAGATGTAACATTTATTTAGAGATTTTTTTCAAACACACAAGGAAGAAAGAAACCGTTTTCTAAGGTTACATAATATCACAGATTGTTAAAAAACAAAATTTATTATTTTTTTTCTTTTGTGTCAAATTTAGTTGAAACAAACTTCATTTTTTTTAAAATTCCAACTATTTCACACTCTCCCCATATCTTCTTCAAATTTTCAATCGTTTATAAAATGCTTTTTATTCATCCACTCAAGTTCAATATCATTTTTTTTTTTACTTATTGTGGATGACACTTGATGTTAATTCAGTTTTTTTTTTTTAAACGTTAATTCATTCATTAAATTTAATTGATTCCTTCGAGTTTTATAAAGGAGAAAAATTTTTAATTATTTAATAGAAAGTAACTAAAATAAAATTTTTCTTTGTTGACCAAAGTAGGAATTGACTTTAAATTTTTTTATTTTTGTATTACTTGTTCAAATGCAGTTGATTCTTTTTCAAATACAAATAATCTTTCATTTCGTTACAATTAACATATTAACAATTTATTCTTACATAAAATTATATATTTTATAAACAGAATTATAATTTTTTTTTTGAAAAAATTGAATTTAAAGGGAGGGGAGAAAGGATGAATTAGCGGTGCTGACGAGCAAAACGAATTGTTTAAAAAGTGTGAACTCCTTTAAAATAAATATAAATAATATTTTTTTATCCAATTTAATCTGGAAAGAAAAGTAAGGTCACACTTTTTGATGCGTGTGTATCCCTCACTTTTCTTCAAAGTGAAGACTTCCTTTTCTAAATTATAACTGTGACCATAATGAGTTTATTGAAAAGAAAATCCTTCCCCCGATTCCATTACAATTTTCCCTTAAGGGCGAACAAAATAAAAGAAGAGAATCCTAAGGGAAGTTCACAATTCATGAAGGAGACAATCTAATCTACTTAGCGGGTGATGAAAAAAGGGCATCACAAATATTCTAGAAAAAAGGGGGTTGTCTATATATACCAGGATTTTTAAACCTGAGATGGCCGCTATTCAGAGATCATTCTTTCTTATATATAGTCCCTGCTGCCCATATTATTAGACGCACTCTAAGATTCTATGTAAAATTATAATTATCAGGTGATACTCTATACAGCTTCATTGTTTTTATTCGGATGCATTTCTTTATGCTCTTGTATCAATGGGTTAACATTTTAATGCAATGTGTTAAAAATAAATACAAATAGGAAGTATATAAAAAATATAGTATTGCGTATAGTAAAAATATAGTATAGTAAAAATATAGTATAGTAAAAATATAGTATAAAATATAGTATACTATAAATATATATAGTATATAAAAAATTCCCGTTACATGAATGTTTAACTATAAAAGTATTGCCTATAAACGCGTGCGAAACAAGTCATTATTGAAAAACAACAGTGCGTTTAATAATTGGGTCTAATTATTATAATAGACTAATATAATGCCTGATACAATAAATATTTTATATTTATATAATACATAGTTTATCGTCAAATTTATATTATATATCGATCTAATTTAATTAGTTGATACACTAACGCTGCATAGTATCACCTGATAATTAAGATTTTACGTAGAATCTTATAGTGCGTCTAATAATATGGCTGTATATAATAATAAAAAGAAAAAACTGTAGATTTAATCCCCTAAAATCTAATAATAATCACTTTTTATTAGCGTTTTCGCGCAGTTATTCTCGCAATACTATATTTTAACTAATATCGGACTGTCTTTCGATTCCCCCTCGTGGGAAGAGTTATCTATGAAAAGATGTCTTATATACACTAGTGAATTGTGTATTTTGTAGTGGTAAACTGTACACCACAATTGTGATAGAATTCGATGAACGGATACCACTAGTTGATTCATTGATGTTATGTACTTTTGAGTACTGATCGCTGTATTAAGTTCACTGAAGTGGTCGTGCCTGTGTCGCCATTGGCAGTCAATTGTATACAGGCCGACGTTGTGTGTGATTGAGACTGAGGAGCAGCAGTGCGAGGAGGTGGATAATGTCGGATCAATTTAAATAATTGCAAGATAGAAAGGGAGACGAGACCCTTTAATCGATGTTATTACTGACGCCAACTTTTCATCTGCAATCTTTTAAAATCTCTCTTTTTGTAGATGCGTAAAAAAATGTACTGGGAGTTGGATTAAATTTTAAAAAATAATAACATTCGAGAATTAGTTTGAAAACTGCTAAATTATAAGCTTAAAGGATATGTGGCTGCAGAAATGCAACTTATATGTTTTCTAGAAGTTGATCGTTCACAAGTGCAGTTTTTGCACTGTTCTTTTGCGATAGGCAGTTTTTCCTTAATCCATTTGCTGCAATTTTGAAGAAAAACATTTCAAATTTGTGTTGATTTTTTTTTTGGGACAATTGCGTTGGTCAGCAATCATACACTTTTCGAACTTTTGAACCCATGTTTATGTCATAATCAACTTTCAAAAGATTTTGCGACTTTGAAATATCTTGAATTTTTGCTTCTTCTGATGCCCTTTCATATAACATAACAGTTAATCTCCTAACAAGAATTTTTAAAGGTCTCTTCAAACAAAGAGGTAAAAATGTCTCTTCAGCTTTAATAAGAGTTACACAATCTTCACCAGATATTATTTTTACCACAATTCTTCGCGAATTGAAGAGCTTTCTTAGCATCCACAGATTAGTACAATTCAAAAGATTTTGCATCTTATAACGATTACTCAGTAATTGGATATTTCGTTATGATAAAAAAAAAATATATATATATTAAAAAACTGGGCGGCATAACTCTTGCGTCCACAATCATAAGCAAAATATAAGATGAGTTCGTTATATATATTTTTATAAGCTGAAAAGATCTAAGAAAAATTCTGAATAAAATCCAAATATATATAAATCGAGCGAGCGAGTTCAAATGTAATTACCGGCATCTTTCAAAAGTGATTTAAAATATTTTTTAACAACTTTGCAGAGGACAAAACATGAAAATGGAAGCGAGGATAGAAAGATCACTTTACGGCGCGTTCTTACTAAAGTACAGAAGCTCGTTTGATTTGTTAGTTACATTGAATTAGCCCGGAAATGGATGTGCGCAAGATAATAATATTATTCCGGATAATACAAAGTTTATATGTAATAAGGGATCCGTGTTCGTTTTCCAATCAGGTGAACCGGGTCGATTCCGCACCCGGTTCACACTGATCACAGCGATGACCGGTGTAAAGAATATCGTCAGTGGTAGATGGGTTAGAGTGGCTAATCGTGGAAGTTTTCCTCCAAGAAGGCAAATTTCTCCCAATACTTGATCCGGGACTTCCCTTGTCATCTGGGTTGAGTTCAAAATAACCAGGCTACGGAGTTGAACATTAGCAGTCGTAAAAACGAAAAAAAATTGGGTCGGATGTTCAACGAGGGTTATAAAGTAAAATATCCTATATTTGGATTTGTATTGATTGTAAAAAAAATTGTTTAGTGCAGTTGGTTTAATTTAATTATGCAATTGTAATGATTTTAGAGAAACATTTATTGAAAAAAAAATTTCATTAAAAGGAAGAGGGAAAAAAATCTTTTTCAAATATTAGAAGATTTTTAGCCAGGGATTTGCCTGAATGAAATTTGCACATGGTAAAAATATACATTTAGTTAACAAATATATATATATATATATTATTAATAATAATTACAACATACAATTGATTCAGTGATTTTTTATAGAATTTAATAACATTAGTTGGATATCCATTGTTTTTATCAAATTTTTAAGAGTTTGTCTATTTGTTTTTTCGATAAATAAACATTACAGCAAATTCTGTTAATTCTATATATATATATATAATGTGATTTGATAGGAATCATTGCAATTCGTAAATGTCAGAATCAATAAGGGTCTTGCTTTGAAAAGAAAACCTTTCCATGACAGAAGTCTCTTTTAAGTAAATATATTGTTTTCCTTTCTCTCTACAGACCTTTTTCTATTCCTTCGAAAATATTCTCTTTAGATTAGTCAGTCTAACAATTTTATAACAGTCTGCTAAAAAGACAGGAATATGAATCCTTACTGTTTATTTACTCTCTAGATCTTATACTTTTCAATTTATAAATTGGATCTTCTTTTTTTTTTTTTAATAAAATTAATGTTCTTATTTTATTCCAATTTTTTAACTTTATATGTTACAAAAAGAAAGAAAAAACACCACATTGATTAAAAAAACTTTAGTTTCGGATGTTAAAAAGTGGCGCTTCGTTACCAAGTTAAAAAACAGAAAAGTTTTAAAAGCCAATGAGTAGACGTATCGACATTGAGTCTTAAAGACCTAACCCTATACATACTAAATAATTTGAGCAGACGATATTTTAGGTTAGACAAAAATGTCCCTTTTTTGTATAAACATCTCTTTTTGTAAACAGATTTTAATTCTTGACACTCAAAATAGGGGGGGGGGGCAACGCAAGTTGGCAAAACATGTATCCATTATTTTAGACAGGACAAACGCTTTTAACCGCTTCCCTGATCATCCCGAGTTAACTCGGATATGCATATATTGCAAATATTTATTATCCCGAGTAAACTCGGGCATAGCAGAATTCGTCAATACGTGTTGTTTTATCACGTTTTAATTCGGCCGGAAGTAAAACAAAAACTAATAATTTTTTGGGGATGTTTTGCTATTTGCGGGTCTGCGAACGTGTTTTGTACAAATGTGTATATACGATGGTTGCTGAATTTACATAGAAAAAAAAAAGAATAAAGCAGATGATTTTTCATTAACTTTTTTCATTTGCCCGAGATAATGTGGGATAGTAAACTGATGGTAAATAAAATCTTTTTTTACTCATAAAAAAATCAAATTTCAAGCTTTAGAGATGGGGTGAAATAAAAGAGGTAGGTTCAATCCACATTCAGGGGCCCAAATTTTCACCCACCCTTTTGTCTAAGGTATCTTCCCCCCCCCCCTTGTCCATTTCAAGAATCAAAATCCGTCGGAAGAAAAAGAAAGAAGACATACAGAGACAGTATATTTCAATGTTCGATTTCGAATCTTTAAATGTCGTCTGAACAAATACAGTCCCTGATATTTTACACCTGTGTTGTTTTTACTCGTATGAAACCACGTGTTTACGCTCCTGTATCAATGGTTTAACATTGTAACGCAATACGTTATAAATATATACAAATAGTAAGTATATAAAAAAAAACTTCCGAATTAAAACCTAATACATGTATGTTTAACAACTATAAAAGTATTGCCGATAAACTCGTGCAAAACATTAACTTGTCATTATAAAAACACTACAGTGCGTCTCATAATTGGATCTCATTTTTATTATATAATGCTTGATATAATAAATATTCTATATTTATATAATATATGGTCTAATTTATCGTCACATTTATATCATATATCGTCTAATGTAACCAATTAATACACTAGCGTAAAGAAGTGCAAATCGCGCAAACACAATAAAGCTGTTATAGTATCACGTGATAATTAAGATTTTACATAAAATCTTAGAGTGCGTCTAATAATTTGAGCAGGAACTGTATGTTTGGACATTTAAGTCATTAAAAACCCATCTTATAGTTTGGGAAAATCAGATCAATAGTTATTAAGGTGATTTTTGCACATGGTTACAAAAATGTCATGTCTAATATTATTGAAAATTGTTTCTCCCCGAAGTAGTGGTGCAATAGGATGAGGTGTGTATAGTCAGCGAGATCTGGAATTAATGATTTTTCGATTTAATGAGTTCCCAACTCAGCTACTTTCTTGTAAAAGGAATCCTCGGAAAGATGACTCCCTCCCTCACTTTAATCCCTACTTGTTGCTTATTTTAGAAGCGTTGAACTTCTTAATAAAGTGTATTTTAATATTAAATATACATTCACGAGATTCGAAAACCCATATTAATTTGTTTAAACATCGTAACTATAAAATTACTAAAACTACTATATATATATATATATATATATATATATATATATATATATATATATATGGGTGATTCTCACGAAATATGACAATTCACTGTCCCTTGCTCCAAGATCTAATACTATAATACTAAAAGAACTTTTTTTTTAAAAAAATTGATAAATAGCGTTGCATTTTTAAAAAACTTTGCACTAACATTGACTGTTTTGTATAGTTAAAAAATTTAATTGAACTTCAAAATGTCTTTTTCCTGGCATGTCCCAAACAATGTTTCCAATAATAACTAGTAATAATAACAATAATAATAACTTCAAAACATCCTATAAATGTTTCAATATCTTAATTTTTTTTTATCTCAACCGGTGTAAGCATTTCTAGAATATACGCAGAGGGTATTATTTACAAAAACTTCGCTTAAATTAATTTTTTCTGTCAATATTTTGTTTGTCCCAAGAAAATCTGTCATTTTCCTGGCTACTTTTATTTAGTGGTTTATAACCAAAATAGATAGAGCCAGCAATCAATATCTTATGTTAATAGATTGATTAGATACCCTCCTATATGAACATGTCTTGTTGCATGAATAAAGAACCAATTTTCTGGTACAAAATCTATTTCGAAAATTTTTTAAAGGTAAAGTTATATGCTATAAAATGGCGAAATTGTCATTATCCTGGCTGACATTTTCCTGGCTTATGAATGCCAGGACATTGAAGTGTTACCAGAAATTTTTTTTAACTGCTAATACTGTAAGGAGTGAAAGCAAATATTAACCCAATACCAAGTTTATGTATGATTGTAATATGCTTGGATGTTAATTAATTAAACGTAACTTTGGTAATTAAACAAAGTTATTTATTAATTCAATGATTGATTATTATCCACAATTTTATTCTGTACATATCAGCAGCAAAATTTTTTTATATTCTTTCTACAGTGGATAAAAAGAATTAATTTAAGCAATATATAAGGTCCATCTAACATAAAGGCTTAAGTTGAGTTGCTTACTGTTAACTTAAAATGACTGCTTTTTAAACTTCTAAGCTAATATGTCATTTTCCTGGCATTCAAGATTTGGTGAATTTCTATTTTATTTTTTTTACCGAGCAAATGTCAATAAGATATTAATAAGTGTAACTAAAGAAGTATACAAAAAAATGTTAGATTATTTTGACGACTTTAAATTTGAATAAATTTTTTTTTTGGTCCGAATTGTCATATTTCGTGAGAATCACCCATATATATATATATATATATATATATATATATATATATATATATATATATATATATATATATATATATATATATATATATATATATATATAAATAACGCGTCTTCATTTTCATTGTTGTAAAACAGTTAATTAAACTTTAACATTAAAAACTAAACGTTAGAATTTTAAGTCAGAAAAAACTTTTCAACTTCATAAAAATTTTTTTTATTAAAAACACTCTCGCCTGGGAGGAGATGGAAAAACGTTCTTCAAGTGACCTTGAACTATTCTTGATAATGCTCTCTCCCCTCCCCTCTTCATCAAAAAGCTCGTTTCGTCTCACCTCTAATGGAAAACGAGGGAAGTAGCGATAACATTTTAACTTATCAATGATATATATGTTCAATATGTTAAAGAGGTATTCTTAACCTGAGGCTGCAGCAGCAGATGAAATCAGGTCATACAACATGCAGCATCTTCGCTTGCTCTTCGCATTCTGCATACTCATTCTTTGTCGAACAGGTGACAAACCTTCTTATAATTTAATCTTTTCTTCTTATAATTCATCTTCTTTTTTAAATAATAATTATTTAAGGATTATTACAAATGATGTTTTTCGCTTTTTATTAAAAAAAGAAAAAAACGAACGATAAATGCTATACCTTATCTATTATGACAGTGCTTTTCGGTTATTTTTTCCCCTCACCATTCTATAAACACATTCCAATGTTATTTAGAGTTCCGGGTGTTTTGAACAAAAGCATAAACATTCAACGATTTACCCATTCTGTTACGATCCAAAAAAAATATGGAATGACACTTTGCTTATTGAATAAGCTTTTTACAAAGAAACTTTTCTCTTGTGAGATTCTGTTTAATTTCAATTTGTAATTTAGAAGACAAGTGTGCGTAGAGTAGGGCACGAAAAGCTGGAAAACTCATAAACACGTCAGTCCCATTCCTACCATCATTTGAAAACAATTCTTCGGTATTTAAAAATTCGTGGTTTACACAAGGCTCACTTCAACTTTTTTTCGTCTCTAAACTTTAAATGACATCTATAGGTGAGAAAGGATTTGAAATGAAGCGTTTCTCTCCCGGTATAGCGTCTTCTTAAGAGGCCGACGGAACTTCGACAGATATAATTAAATATGATTTTAATCCGCGTTGTTTCATTTTCACAAATAAACTGACGGACTCTACTTGGTACCTTCTTTCGATACTTGTAAGATATAAGGCCGTCACAATTTGAAGTATAAAGAGTGCAGTATTTTTGATTCTCTTAATCATTTTTTTTTTCTGACAAAATTATGGTAAAACAGTTCTGTCATCAACAGTTTTTGAAAGATATTTAAATAGTAAACAGTTTTTATCTTTATTTTAATGCAATTAACATTAAGAGAAATGTTTAGTATGATCTAAATCGCTTTTCATCTATTTAAACTCAAAGTTCTATGACTGAACATCAAAAATCGTTTGCAGACAAAGGCATTTGAAAACGATATTCTCGATAAATGACTCAAAGTAACAACAATAACATAATTTTTTTTTTTTTTAAATCTGAGTTTTTAAAATGACTTCCTCAAGACCGCATCATTTTTAATACTTTAAAGTATCGCGGAAAAATTGAATGTTCTAAAAATTATGAAGTGTTATTTCTCCTATAGCGACTTCCTTATTTTCGACACCTTCTTTGGAAGGTAATGTGTTCTCTATTATATTATCAAAAGTTTATTTAGTACAAAAATATATCGAGAAAACAGTCCCGCAGTGGACTGATCGTTAATACACGGTTCCCACCAGATCACCGAAGTCAAGCATCACTGGCTGCGGTCAGTGTGCGGGTGGGTGACTACTTTGATCAGTTTGCGTAGGGACCGAGGGTGTGCGGTATTGGTCCTCGTTAAACTGTTCTACCGTAAAGTGCTCGACTTCGCGTGCAGGTCGTCGGGCTACCAAAGCAGGGGAGCCATCCCCTCTGCAGAGGATCAAAATTGTGATGGTATGTCTTCGGATCATCCTCAGGGATGTTTCCCAGACCGTCGCCAATAGCCCATTGTGCAGCTTTGGTGCGATGTAAATGAACTACAACAACTACAACAATATCGAGAAAACACAAATTTAAATTAGAATCCGAGATGGCGAATGTTGAGCAAAACCTTTCCTTGAATAAAATTCGGATGAATTAAGTGCCGATAATAATAATATAGACTACAAATATACTAATTATTTAGCACTAAACTATTAAGTTTTTTAATCAGACACAAAACGAATCGTCTTAGTTGAATAAGTTATATAAAAAAACTTTTTTAAAGTCAATTCCTACTTAGGTGTACAAAGAAAATTTTTTATTTTAGTTACTTTTTATTAAATAATTACAATTGTTCCCCCCATTAGAGCTAAAAATTGATTAAATTAATTTATGAAATAATATTTGAAAAAATTGTATTAACGTCAAGAGTCATCCACTACAAGTTTAAAAAAATGAACTTGAGTGGATGAATAAAAAGTATTTTATGAACGATTAAAAATTTGATCAAGATATATAAATATATATATATAGGGAAATTAATAGTAGGTATTGAACAAAAAAAGAAAAGGTGCGTGGTATCAGACAACTATAAAAGTATAAATTGGGTGACGGGGACCACATTATGTTTTTTATTGAATTTATCTGGCACAGCGAATATAAAATTATTAAATATTTAAACATGCGCAAAAAAAAAAAAAATTGTCAGATGAAACTAAAGTTAGAAATTATCCCTCCCTAACCAGACAATCCTAGAATTAACTAAACCAGTCAAACCTAGGATTACCAAAGCCAGTCAACCGTCCCAACTTATCACTCCTTTTTTTTTTTTTTTTTCCTTTCTACGATTGCAATTTAATTTATAACACCTTAAGATCTATTGGGGAGTGCCGCCTTCAGTTATTCACTTACGTGTTGCGCATTATATAGGACTCATGGACAAATGAACATTCAATCACTTTTAATTTATTAATCTTTTGACTTTTGTGTATAGCTTTTTTTAAATAGGTTATATGTCTATAATTTTTGAAAAGTTATTTGACAAACATTCTCGTGTTGAATTCGGTGTATCTGACGAGGGTTAAAAATTATAAAATGATGTGATTTTATTATTATTTTTTTATTATTGAATTATATGGAAAAATTTAAACTGTCTCAACAATTTAAACACACAGCAAAATTTGTAAGCGGAAAAGTTAGAAATTTCCACAATTTAAAATTGATCAAATTGAGGTACCATGTATCAAGTGTTGAAGGAAAAAATCCCTCGGTGTGGACTTGGTACAAGTTTTCAAACTTTTGGGCAAGTTTGGAAATTAGCATCAAGGCAAAATATGTTTATTTTATTTTATAATCGTCGTCGAACAGTTGACGACTACTATGCTCAATGCCGTAGCCTTGTCATTTTGAACCCGATCCAGAAGACAAAGGAACTCCTGGATCAAGTATTGGGAGAAATTTGCCTTCGTGGAGGACTCTTTGATGGAACTAACCCACATTTACGCTACTTAGTGAGGAAAACCATGATGTCCTTCCATGGTTACCCTGACGGCAAGGGGACTCTAACCTATAATCCGTCTACCACATACGATATTTTACGTCAGCACTGAGGTCGGTACGTGCCGGATGCGGAATTCGCATCGACCAGCCATCGCCGGGATTCAAATCCGGCTCACCTCATTGGAAGGCGAATACTCTATTCCCTGATCCATCACGTCTCTTAACTAGAATAATTGCAAAATTAAATATGATGCATATTTTTTTAATAAATAAATGAATAATCGTAATGAAAAAAAAAATAATAATTGCTGTTTCATTTCAGAATTTTCCCAAAGTAACGCTTGCCCAACACATGATGAAGGTAAATGCAATTTATTTACTATAATATTGTTTTACTATAAGATTCCTTCTAATATAGTATTTTCCTATGCGATTCTTTTTAACATAATGTAGTTTTACTATAAAGATTTTTTTTTTTTTTTTTTTTTTTTTTTTTTTTTACTATAACATTTTTGCCCGTCTATTGACTTACTACTGATATTAATAAAAGTATCATACGTTGAGGCAATTTAAAGTTCTCAGATGAATTTCGCCCATATAATTCTTATGAATATTAATTGACAAATATTTATTGCATAATATGAAAAGAGGATTTATTTGCTTCTAAGAGTTCTTAAATGAGAATAAAATTACTAAATGACTATCTTAAAAACACGTCTGATCATTTATAGAAACAAACTGACTACATCTGCTGCATTAGAAAGATAAATTTCATTTTCAAAAATATCTTGAGAAAAATTTTTAATAGCTAACTAAACTCAATAAAATACACTCTATAACAAAAAAATAGACGCACACTGCCGAGCCAGA
This sequence comes from Parasteatoda lunata, assembly GCA_949128135.1. Lineage (NCBI taxonomy): Eukaryota > Metazoa > Arthropoda > Arachnida > Araneae > Theridiidae > Parasteatoda > Parasteatoda lunata. Next base: position 3,503,682 of record OX421971.1, read on the forward strand.
TTAGAGTGGTGCATGGCTCGATCAGGCTGGAATAATGCCGACTGGGGACGTATAGTCTTTAGCGACGAATCCCGCTTCCAACTGTGTCCTGACGATCATCGGGAGACGCACAGGGCAGAGGGGGGGGGATCCTGCCTTCACTATTGCACGCCACACCGGCCCTTAACAAGGCATTATGGTCTGGGATGCCATTTCATTTGACAGCCGGACCCCTTTGGTCGTCATTAGAGGTACACATACTGCACAGCGGTACGTCGACGACATCCTAAGACCTGTTTTGCTACCGTTCCTTTTGCAGCGCCTTGGGCTGGTTTTTCAGCAGGACAATGCCAGACCACATACGGCACGTGTTGCTATGAACTGTCTGCAAGCTTGTCAAACTCTTCCTTGGCCTGCCAGATCACCAGATCTCTCTCCCATCGAGCATGTCTGGGATATGATGGGAAGGCGATTGCATCTGGCACCGAATGTTGATAACCTAGTTCGACAATTGGATTGAATTTGGCAGGAAATACCGCAAGAGACCATCCGGGAGCTTTATCGGTCTATTGTACGCCGTGTGGCAGCTTGTATCCAGGCTAGAGGCGGGTCAACACCTTATTGAACTTGTTACTGTAACTCTGCAATAAATTATTCAATTGTTCTGAAATTTTAATCATTTACTATTTTGTACATTGTCTTCTTATCCACCAATTTTCGTTTCAATCGAACAACTTCTTCTTGGTGCGTTGATTTTTTTGTTATAGAGTGTATCTAACTCAGTTTTGAGTCTACAACTACCAACTCCTTGTAGTTTTGAATCGAAGACAAGCATTGGTCTTCGTGGAAGACTTAGCGATGGAACATTGTGAATGAAACATGGAGAGCGAAACAAAATATATTTTTCTTTGACAAATGTGTTCTAATTTGAATAAGAGGAAGATTAAGCAACGACTGTAAAGAGATATTCAAACCGTAAGATTGGAGCGGAGTTCATCAGCCAACACTTATTATCCCCTCATTCTGTTAAAAGTATTGAAGAAATTCTTCATGCAATAAATACTTCCTATTCTGGATATGAGAAAATTACAAAAATTAATAACTTAACGTCTCCTGATTTCAGATCGCATGAGTTTTTTATTTGCAGAACAACTGCTGCAATATTCTCAGGGTCTTATAAATGACCCCAACAACCATTCAAGTAACCTCATTTAATTATGAATTTATTACACATATGCATATATATATATATGGGTGATTCTCACGAAATATGACAATTCCCTGTAATTTGCTCCAAAATCTATACTAATGACTGTCTTTTAAACTTCTAAGCTAGTATGTCATTTTACTGGCATTCAAAATTTGGTGAATTTCAATTTTATTTTTTTTCCCGAGCAAATGTCAATAAACTACACTGCTGTCTGTAACATATTAATAAGTGTATACAAAAGAAAATACAAAAACAATTAGATATAAAGAAGTTAATAAATAAAGAAGTATACAAAAAAAATTTAGATTATTTTGACGACTTTAAATTTGAAGAAATTTTTTGGTTCGAATTGTCATATTCCGTGAGAATCAACCATATATATATATATATATATATATATATATATATATATATATATATATATATATATATATATATATATATATATATATATATATATATATATATATATATATATATATATATTAACCCACTGGCGGTTAAGGAAATGGGCGAAATTGGGAGAATGTTTCTCCCCTACACACAGTTCCCCTATCCATTAACATGGGAAAACCGGTTTTGCTATGCAGTGAAGACTGCAGGTTAAAATACGACTTTCTACGTGCAGAACCGTCAGTGGGTTAATAAATAAATATAGAGAAAACATGGAAAATATTAATGCGAAGAGAAGAAGAAAAATTATTCAAATGAAATATTAAAAATTTATTACTTTTCTCAATTTTCTCTTTTTATCTTTTTTGTCTTTATTGTGCCATATATAAATAATTAAAAGATTGAAATATTTGCCAGAAAGCCTACTTCATCCCCATCATGAATACACTTATTACTTAAAAAGTGAGACTGTTGAAGGAGGAGAGAGGAGGGAGTGTCTGGTGGAGGTGACTCACTCTTCGGAATGTTTCTACACTCTTCAGCTGACCAACTGCAACACCTCCATTGACCAAGATGGTCCTGCATCATTATCAAGGTATATTTCTTTTGATACGAGTGGAACTTTATCAAAATTATATATCATACCGAATGATCTTGCACAAAGACATAAGCAACCATCTATAACGCTAAAACAAATTCCATTTTCCGATAATTATTATTAATTTTCACCCTTCCCCTTGCCTCCAATGAGAATGTTAATTTTGTTTTTTACGTATTTCGCCACATTTCGAGAACTTTATAAGCGAATTGAAAACATTTTGCAAAAAATTATAAAATTAATTTATTTAAAGATAATTCCATTCAATAAAAAAATAAAAACTTTTATTAAATATTTATTATTTGTTATTATAGTCAAAAAAATGCTTGAATTTTAAGGTAAAAAAAAATTTGGGTCATTTTAAAGAAGATAATTTTGTGTGGTAAAATTCAAAATGTGAGCAAAATCGATGGAATGGTTTCTGAGAAATTGAGTCATAAAAAGTCAGATATTTAAAAACGAAACAAACTTCAACTGTTTTTTATTTATTTATTTTTTATTTTTTTATTTTCATTTTATAACTGTCGTTCAACAACCGACCCAATTTTTTAGGTTTACGACTACTCATGTTCAAGTCAAGTAGCCTTGTCATTTTGAGCCCAATCCGGAAGACGAGGGAACTTCCGGATTAAGTATTGGGAGAAATATTTCTCGAAATATTCATTTTAATGGCACTAACGTCTGGTTACTGTCATATCGTAGCAAAACTTTTTTTTTACTCTGCCTTATGTATTTGAGAGATTAAAGTAACTCATCTAAGAAAGTGAAAGCTTAATATTATCTTTCAGGTATCCTACATTATTTTCACTTTCGGAAGGAAATGTACCATTCATGCTCACCCATGAGGATGATCCCATCGGCATCCTGAACATCAAGAGAGCAGTCCTCTCATTTTTCATCTTCAAAGCATCTTACTTCACATCTTCAGACACTCAGCGAAAGGTTTGTGACGCTCATCTTCCAAAATATGTTGCTATAGAAACGAGCTATTGTGAACCTAACAATAAATATTTTACCAGGATGCGTAGCGTTTTTTATAAGTGCTTGTTTTTGATTCACGTTTATAAAGAGCAATTAAATGTGCTTTTTCTTTATTCGGGGTTTATAAACAGTGCTTAATTTTCTATCTTTTAAAATGAGATTTTTTACTTTGCCGTATCGATTTTCGTTCTAAATTACAAAAAATGTATGATTTTTCACAATTTTCTCTGTAATATTTATCGAAAACTAGTTATTTTATCATGATTATTAAGTTTTTGAAAATGTTTTTGAAATCTTTTGATTTTATGTTTATAAATTTAGAAGTTTAAACAATAGACAAAAATAATTTTTATTACAATCAGATCCTAATTATAATTTTTTTTCGGAAAGTGATCAAAAATGCTTTTGAGAGCATAAAAAGTATTTAAAAGGTACTTATTTTTTGTTGAAAATTCTGGCTACGCTTCCTGTTTATAAACTATATTATCCAATATGTTTGAAAAAAATTTTTTTTAACACATTACAATACTAATGTTGGAGATCGCAATAGTATGTAATAAATAGCCTAATAAATTATTAACTAACGCAATATGTCGCCCTATAACGAAATCGGAATGCTAAGTAACATTCAAAATAGTTTTCATAGTTTACCCAATAACGATATTTTTCAGACGTTTTTCTTTTCGTCAATTTTTATATACATCATTTCTGTCACTTTATTTTTTAAAGAAAATGACATTTATAAGTTTGGGCAACTAATTCATTTTCTCATTGGTTTTTGAAATCACTCGCTTGATCCTTCAAAATAACTCATTTTAAACACTGCTTTACTAATTATTATAATAACATGCTTTTGACTTTAGTACAGTGATAACGTTTTTATTTATTTTTTGTTTTTGAAAAAGGAGTCCACTCTAAACGAATTTCTTATATGTTTACTATAAAGAGCTAACATTGAACGGGACCACTAAAATCATTCTATAGCGGGATTATTTATTTGATAACATAATGCGTAGCGTTTTTAAAAAGTGCTTAAAGGTGCTTTTTTTTCAGTGGTGTTTATAAAAAGTGCTTCCCTTTTCGAAAAGGAGATTCTCCTTTACCACAAAGCTTTGTTTTGGTCATTCAACCACAATCCATTACGCTCGTACAAAAGTGCCAATCATTTTACATGAAATATTCGAGCGGTGAGATTCTTTTGCACTCTCTGCAAGAGATTCAGGCTTCATTTTCCACCCTCTCAAACCGAGAAATCTTTTCATCTCTTTATGGTGAGTAATATAATCAAGAAAAAAGTTCTTTATTCGAAACTAATTATTTTATCGTGATCATGTAAAGTCTTTGAAAATTATTTTGCATTTTGTTAATGTATAGAGTGCTTAAAAACATTTTTAAGTGCTTAAAAGATGCTTATTTTTGTTGTTGAATGATTTGGCTACCCACCCTGGATAACTGTTTAATGTCTTATAGATACAGACCGATGTTCACGGAGTCTGTCCACTGACAGTAACACCCCTGGACAGAGAGAGAGTGATGACCACAAAAGATGTGTCGCAGTGTGTCCACTCAGGTCATTCTGTGGAACAACCCAGCCTCTCATCTTTATTCTGGAACCAGGTGGGGCATGTTTCTACTTCGATCCATATTTTTATTTGAAACTTTTTAAGATGACATCGAAATTAAGAAATAGTTTGTTGAATTAGGAGATACCAAAATTTTCTTATATCCTCTATTTCTTTAGAATTTTAAATACTTATTTTCTAGCCAGTGTTTAAAGTGCAAAAGTTAATTGAAAATTTTACTATATAAAATTTATTATAAAAATAAATAGAGATTGTTGAAATATGACTTATTTATCACCTAATACCGGTATCAAAAATTTCTTTATCCTAAAATGGTGTACAGCTAAAATGGTGTACAGCATGGTGTACAGCTTATAAATCATGAGTTTACTTTATAATGCTGTACCGGGTCCTAAAATTTTGTAGGGTGCGGGTACTAAGTAAAAGCTGAATTTTATATCCAGCTGGTTCCGGGAACTTGATAAAAATTTAATTTACTACCCGGGTTGATAGCGTACTCTAGGTACCTCTAGGTACTATTAATAGGTTTAATTAATCGATTACTCGACCCATCAATTTAGTAAGTAAACAAAACATATAATTTTCTATCGAACAAGCAATTTGCAAGTTATAGTTCTAAGAAAAACTAATATCCGCTTACATAATTTTAAGTGTTTATTTAAACCATATCTAAAAAAAGTAAATGGAAATTCGAGAATATTGAATAACAGACTTCGCTATAGAAATAACGGCTTAATTTTTTATTTGATTTAGTTATGACATTTATGAATTTACTTTTGCATAAAATAGTGCATAAAATAATTTTTTAATGAAATGATTGTATATTGAATGAACTATAAAAGAAAGTATGCAATAGGAAGCTCCTAACTCTGTAATCGAAAAGAAATTTTATTTTGATAGTCGGAAAAAAAAAATCCTTGTAATTAAAACCCCAACTTATTTTTTATTTTATAACCGTCGTTGAACAGCCAGTCCCAATTTTTTGGGTTTACAACTTATGTTCTTTTCCGTGGTCTTGAAATTTGGAACCCAATCTAGAAAACAAGGGAACTCCTGAATCAAGTATTGGGAGAAATTGGGTCCGACTGTATTTGTTTTTAAATTTCTGCTAAAACTTTCTGTGCTAATAAGTATGTGTAGGGCCGGGATAGACCCTTTGGTAGGGCACTGAGCCTATTTCCAAGAGTTCGTGGGTTTGATGCCACGCCAGCCGGAGACTCCCCGTGTAGTAAATGGTGACTAATGCACGTTAAATCTGTCAAGTCGCAAAGTCCTCTATGTCCCCATAACAAATCAATACCTCTAGGAGTACTGATCGAGGAGTTTTTTTGTCTTCTGGATAGGGTTCAAAATGACATGGTTACGGAATTGGACATTAGTCATCGTAAACCCAAAAATTGTGTCGGCTGTTCAACGACGGATATAAAATAAAATAAAAAAATAATTATGTGCCATGAGGCAAATATTAATTTCGACTTTCTGAATCCATAAATTCTTCCCACACCTGTAAAACTGGTGACTGAGTTTATTTTAACAAATTAAAGAATTCATACAATCTGAACCAAAACTTTGATCTTGAAATACTTTTTTTTTCTCCGTGGAACAATCGATCAGAGTATTGCATTAATTTAGAAGAACATTGTTTAAGTCAACATGAATTTAAGATGATGAGGGTTCAGAGGGAGAAATGAATTCAATTGTGAATTGATTTTTTTTAAGGACCAGAGGAAATGTTTATAAACCTATAATTTGCCTTTATCGACAGTTACAATCACCATTTTGTTTTTATTCTTTTCTTAAATTGTTTCCAGCATCTACAGATTTAATGCAATGTGATTTCATCTTGACTAGCGAAACGAAGTATATTCTTTGACAGTTGCAAATGTGTACTCATTAGAATAATTTTATAACCGTCGTTAAACAGCCGACAGGGTTAAAGTTCAACTACATTTAGTTTTGTCATTTTGAATTCGATCCAGAAGAACTCCTAAATAGTAGTGGAAGAAATTTGCCTTACTTTTTGATGGAACATTTACGTTACATGGTGATGACCTTCTATGGTTAGCCTGACAGCAAGGATCCGTTTAACAATGTGGTCGGTGCAAGCAGGATGCGAAATTCGTATTGTTGGGACTCGAAACCGGTTGGAAGGCGAACGCTCTGTCTCGAGCCTGAGCTCGAAAATCCCCAACTAAGGAAATAATCTCTAGAAGGAATCTTTACAGTGAGCAAAACAACATATTTGAGAACAAATTACCGAAAATGAGTCATTTTTGAGACTTCATTTTGCTCGAAAATGCCTCAAATTCGACTATCTTTGATAAGGAGCCCATTTTTGCAAAATTTTGTGAAACCATTTTTTACATGAGTAAGCCTATATTTAAATACGGTTAAATATTCTCAAATTGAGCCCCTTTTTTGGTTACGTAAAAAATAAAAATAAAAAATTTTTTTGAAATAGTACGGATTCGTGCTGCTTCTTTACCTAATTTGATGAATTTATTTATCCAATGCTGCAGAATGTTTTTTTTCTACACTAATGAACAGACACTTCTCAGATTTATTTTTTGCCAGTTTATGAAATTGTGAAAATTCTACTCATAATATTTAAAATGAAATGAGCGCTAAATCAGATTTTCAGCGAGGTTGTTGTCAATTTGTGAAAAACAAATTCTGTTTTTGTAGGTAAGTAGGTACTTTAATTACCTCCTACTAGAGCTGCACAATGGGCTATTAGCGACGGTCTGAGAAATTATAATACCCGAAAATGATCCGAAGACATGCCATCGCAATTTTGATCCTCTGCAGTGGGGATGGCTCCCCTGCTTTGGTAGCCCGATGACCTGCACGGGAAGTCGAGCACTTTACGGTTGAACAATTTATCGAGAACCAATACCACGCACCCTCGATTCCTACGCAGGTCAATCAAAGTGGTCACCCACCCGCTTCAAGCCCATTCACTCCCATTACAAGTGGTATGGTTTCACACAAAAAGTTATTGAAAAAGTTAACTACAGTCGAACCTTGGTTTAACGAACCCTTATTTAACGAATTTTATGAAGTTATTGAAGTAGATTTATAGGAAACAATGAATGGAGTTGATGATAATGAATTTCCAGTGAAAACTGTTCTTTCCTAATGCTTTCCTAACTTCATAAAATTCGTTAAATCGTGAAATTCGGTAAATAGGAATTCGTTATACCAGGATTTTTATTTGCAAAGCGAGATTGAAAATAAATAACGATTCTCAATTTGTTACCACTGGAGGAGGTAATTTATTTTGTATGTTCTTTCTGTATTTTTGTTGCATTCTAGTAAAAAGAAATATTATTTTTGGTAAAGCAGCAATTTTCTTTTCTTTAAATAAGTGTGCTTATGGATACTATGAATCTTTGTGTTGAGAATAAACAAATATTATCCAGCAGTGGAAAACCGGGTTATTGATACGTTTGTCAGACGAGTTCAAATAATAACTGAAAATCTGGCCCAGTACATCTCTACTTTATTTTTTTCAATAATAACACGATTTCTGTATCCAATTCGCACCGACCACAGTGCTGACATAATATATCTTCAGTAATAAACGGGTCATGAGTTCTCTTGTCGTTAAGCTAACCGTGGAGGAATTTCGTGGTTTTTTCTCTGTGTAACGCAACTGTTAGCTAGTTCCGTTAAAAAGTCCTGCACGAAAGCTAGTTCGTCAAAATGTTTGATCTAGGTGTTCCCTTGTCTTCTGGGTTGGGTTCAAAACTACAAGACTAAGGAATTGTAACCTCATAATTGGATCTGTCGTTCAACGCCGGATAAAAAAAAAATTGTGCAAGTCGAGTAAGTTAGACTTATCGAAACATGTTGGCTAAGATGAACCAAATGATGGGTTATGACGGGGATAAATATACATCACTGGTAAATACTGTAAAGTAAATCTTTTCAAGCTGATGACAGCCTAGATCTTATTTTGCTTGTGGATGGTATTGTCAATGTCCAATGAGAGGACAGCTTAAACGATGGACTGATAAGAGGATCATTGATTTTGTTTCAGAGTTCTGTTGGACACGCATTTAACTCTACGATGGATTGTGAGCATCGAGTGAACACATCTGAGAAAAGGATTGTGAGTGTCCATTGCAGAGAGACGCATGTTGGAGGATCGTTACAAATTAGCATTTTGTAAGTGTCCTTTTTTTTATCGAAAGCGTGAAACCTTCATTTAATTTTCACAAAACCCCCTCCACTTATAAAAACATAATATGTAAAAATAATTATAGAACATTCCTTCATTTATCATTTTTTTTTTTTAAAAAATAAGGTGGTTCTTGTAACTGTTCCATACACCTAAACTAAATCATTAGATCACAAAATCGTTTGATTACTAACGGTAATTATTTAAATTCTATACAAATGAATGAATTGAATGAATCACTCACTGAAATATTCCATGCAGATAAGTACATGAAATTAACGTTAAAATGCCACAAGGTTAAGAGCATTTAAACGTTTCAACCAAACGTCGTTTCAAGTGGTAGTCTCGTTAAATAAAAGTTAAAATTTGAGTTATTTTTGACCAAACAGGGACCATTTTTTAACCCTTATTTTAACTATGGTGAATTTCATAAGCAATTTTTGACGTAATTTTAACCAAGTGTAGGTTTCTTTCTTAACGCATTTTTTACATTATTTTAACCAAATTATTAACGTTTATTTTCGGTTATAAATTTATTTATTAATCTCGTTTTTTTACCATGAATATTTATATTTTTTTAACGATTATTTTTATTATAGTGAATTTCGTTACCGATTCTTAATCTTAAATTTTACGTTATTTTAACCAAACCTGTAACTTTTTTTATTATTTTTTTTACTCAAATTGGACCTAGTTGGTTTCTTTTATAACGTATTTTTTTACGTTATTTTAACCAAGATACAAATGTATTTTTTCCATGTTACAAATTACTTTCTATTATCATGAATATTAACATGTTTTTATCGCTTGTTTTGAGTTTACTGAATTTCTTAAATTGAAATTGGATTAGTTTTTACATGTTCGTACAATTTCTAGCTTACACGCAATCAGTTTTTACATTAGGATTAGAAATTTCCACTTGTTCATTAACTAATTGAAAGAGAACTTCATGAAGCATATTTTATTTTTTATCAAATATTTATTCCAATTAAAATTATTATCTACAAAAAGCTCCTTCAAAAATTTTTTAATGTGTTATATTCATAAAATATTTTTTAAGCTAATGACATATAATAATTTCTATCTATTAATATTAATTTCTTATTTTAGTTGTGAATTGAACAGATTTGTAAAACATGAGTGGTGCAATATCTGAGTTTTCGTGAATCTCAACATAGCTTTCCTAATTCTAAAACGTATAAAGAAATAAAAATTATACCACTTACAATACTTAATGTCTATGAATACTGGTAGTTATACTATGCATAGTACATCTATATACTATGTTACTTGTTGTATACTAGTTATACTATGTTATACTATGTATATACCATATAGTACCATATATACAACAAGCTTATACTATGTATGACTGTACAGTATGGGATTGTTTTCCTTTTCTTTTAGACACACTATGAAGTTATTGAGAGCAGCTCCTCTTACAGAGAAAGTCTATCAGCCAGAGTTAAAACTCAAAAAGAGTATTCTATTTGAGTTTGAGTCTCAGCCACGCCCAGCAGGGAGCCTTACTATGCTCAGTCAATTAGTGAGAGATTCTGCTGAAGAAATGAAACTTTCAACCCTATCCTTGTTCTCTGATTTTGTGGGGTGGATGGAATCGTGTACTGACCTCCGTCCGATTCTGGACTCGGTTCTGTCTTGCTCTCACATGCCAGGCGAGGAGTGTTCACTGCATGAAAAGGTATTAAAGGCCATTTCCTTGTTATTTTGACGTTCTAGGAACCAAAAGAATAATAGTTACTCAGCTATCGTTAGATTTGAATACGATAGAAATTGGATGACAAGTAATACCGTTAAGGTTTTGGGAAATTATACACTTACAGTTCCTGACCATATAATTAGAGGCACTCTAAGATTCTATGGAAAATTATAATTATCAGGTGATACTATACAGCTGAATTGTTTTTACTCGGTATGCATTTGTTGGCGGTCCTGTATCAAATGGGTTGACATTGTAATGCAATACGTTAAAAATAAATACAAATAAGAAGTATATAAAAAATCTCCTGTATGAAAACTCCCTTCTGTGTTTAAATGTAAAAGTATTGCCTATAAAATCGTGCAAATCATTAAAACACTCTCATAATTTGATATAATTACTATAATATGCTAATATAATGTTTGATATAATAAATATCGTCTAATTTAACCCATTGATACTCAAACGTAAACAAGCCGGTTACATAAAAGCTGTCACATGATAATGAAGATTTCACATAGAATTTTAGAGTGTGTCTGGCCAAGGACTGTATATTGAATAAAGTTCCCGTTCTAATGGGGTTAATTAAGCACTTTATGGAGGATGATTTGATGTCATATTAGATCTTGATATTTTGATGCAATTAAAAAAATGAATTTTTTCTTGAAGGCCTTAAGCATGTCTTATCTGAGCGATGCCCTGCTGCATTGCAGTACAGAAGATTGTTTGGAAGCACTCAACCTTCTGATGAGGAAAGGAGAGATGTCATCAGTATACATGAATTATGCTTTCTACTTGTGGAGCAAGATACGGGAAGCCACGCAACAAACTCTCCACTCAATCTTCGTACGTATATATTTCATTTCATTTTTTATAACAGCCGACCCAATTTTTGGGCTTACGACTACTCATATTCATCTCCGTAACCTTAAACCAAACCCAATAGACAAGAGAACTCCTGGGAGAAATTCGTCTTCTCGATGGAATTAAACTGCGTTACAGGGAGAGAAAAACCTCCCACAGTTACTGCAAGGAGACCCATGATCCGTCTGCCACTGAGGATATTTCAAGTTAGCACTGTGGTCGATGCAAGCCGGATGCGCATTTGCATCGACTAACGGTTCACCTCATTGGATGGCAAACGCTCTATCCCCTGACTCGTCGCGGCTCTCGTACGCCGATCGATGTATATGACATTTCTTTGAGGCCGTAAAACTTCTCAGCTTAAAACCAATGCAGAAACTGACCCACTTCCACACGATAATATCGCTTAGGGTTGTCCCAGATAGCAAAATAAGGTATATTTTTATAAGCGGTTTACGAACCTTAAAACAAGACACAATCTGCTCTCTTCTACGCACATTTCCCTAACCTTGGATAACACCAAAATCATGTGCTTGATTTTGTTGTGATCGCTTTACAGTATTAGTGTTAACTTAAAATAAAGAGTTCCTACGCACAATTTTTTAAAATTATTTAAAATCAATTTTAGATAGAAGAATGTGGTTTTGCTATTATAACAGATATTACAAATTAGAATGTGATTAAAATTGCAAACGTTATTAGTAATTAGAGAAATATTTGCTTGAAATTGTTAAAAAAAATTATTTGACTGAGAAAAGAATCCTCTTGTGAAAAAAGCAATGTAAGACTTTGATTTCATTAGAAGTTAAAAATGTTCCAAATATTATTATATTATTATTATTATTATAAATTACTTTCAAACAAATGATAATTTATATTAATACTAGGGGGCTAAACCCCCTGTTTGCTGCCGCTCACCAACCCCGATTATTGCGAAGCGCAATAATATTTTCTTGACAGAAAACAGTTTTTCTACTTAAGTTAAAATTATTCATACATATACACCGAAGAGCCATTACATTATGACCACCCTGCTAAGAACATGTAGGACCACCTTTAGCCCTTAAAACTGCTAGCACCAGCCGTGGCATTGATTCCACAAGGTGCTGATAGGTAGTCTGAGGTATCTGGTACCAAGCGTTCACCAACTGGTCCTGCAATTCCCTCACATTGCGAGGAGGTAGCGTGGCAGCACGAATTTGGTTTTCCTAGTAGGACCACAAATGCTCTATTGGATTTTAAGGTCAGGTGAATTTGGGGGTCAAGACATCACTTGAAAATCACTGGAATGTTCTTCGAACCAATCCAAGACGATTCGACCCTTAAGACATGGTGCATTATCCTGTTGGTAAACACCATCTCTCTCGGGAAAAACTGTTGCCATGAATGGGTAAACCTGGTCTGCAACTATGTTCAACAGACGTCAGGGATTGTTCTATGAGGATTACGGGTCCTAATGGGCCCCATGAAAACATTGTTCCTGGGATAGAAACCATGAAAACCTGGGCGAGCCCATTGTTATAGATGGAGGGTGATCATAATGTAATGGCTCTTCGGTGTATGTACTAAAAGGAATTTTGTTCGCTAACTCTTGTGCCTCTACTTCCCACGTCCAAATATTACTATCTATTAGTATTAAAAACATTTAGATCTCTTGGTGAACGGAAGTGATTTTTCGAAGTAATCATTTTTTAAAATAACATTTATATTCTTATAACATTATATTGTTCAAACAAATTTGATGAGTTCACAACCATAATTTAATATTCTCGCTAATAATAGCAGTACTGGAAAATAAGTTTAAATTAGGGATACAAAAATATTTAAAGGAAAACAATACTTTTACGACTATTTTTAATTTTATGCTTGTGACAAGCAAAACAATATGGAAATGAATGAGGGAAAACTGGATCTTACCGCGTGATTTTCCGGCCAATAAAAATGCGCAGACAAAAATGAAAAACGGTGTTAGACCATTATGATTTTATGTTATATAGAGATTTTCGGGTTCGTTTAAATAGTTCTAGAGAATTGGAAGCAAAAAAATAAAATTAACCTTAAATCATTTTTAAACTATTTAGATTTGATTTTATTATATTTCGATTTAAACTACATATTTAGGGTAGACTGCTGCAGATTGAAGAGCTCTGCACTTATAAAAAGAAAAGAAATGGTTGACCAACAAGTTTGTAAGTCGTAACAAATTTTTCCAAGAAGAAAATAAACTAAAGTGCAACAACTGTTGACGTCATAGATGACAGTAAATGCTAATATAAATATTACGTTGTCATTTGGAAATTAAAAAGTTTTGATTTCATCGAAAAAGCATCAATATACAGTGCGGAAAATAAAACACACCACTCTGAATAAATTTTGATTTAATGATCGAATTTTCAAAGACTCAATATGAATGGTTCAATGGGGTAACCTCAAATATGTTAACTAATAAGTGCAGACGATATTATAACTAACGAAATCAGACAGAAAAAAACTTACTTTCTCTAAATAAACATGACTTTTAAAGTGTTAAAATTATGAGCAAGTGTAAATTTGTGTAACCGAAATCTGAAAACTATCGTGCTTAATATTATGAATGATATATAATTCGACTATAAAATATACTTTTGAACCTTTCTTTTTTTCAGACTACGTGCAAAGAAACATCTTTGAGTTTGTGTTGGATGGCCCTTGGGACAATGATTCATCACACCCATCATCATGGAACACACAAAGTATACTTCTCATTCAAAAAAATTTGAATAATTAAAAAATTTTTTCCCAATTTTCCCAATCCCAATTTTTTTGGAAAAAAAATGCACAAAATCAAAATATTTTTTTTTATTTCATTAATAAATACAAGGAATTTAAACAAAACATAATACACAAGTTCTAGGTTGACATTTGAATTTTTTGATGTGTAAAAAAAATATTTAATTGACCATCTGTTGACTATCCCAAATGATCTAGGGGCAAATGGAAACAGTCAAATAGAAGTCTTTCTATAGGTTCATATCTTCATCATCTGAAAAATCATCTGCATTACTTTTGCTCGCGAATGCCTTTTCTTTACTCTTCTTTTTTCTATGTAAATTGAGCAACCATCGTATATACAATGATACAAAACACGTCCGCAGTCCCACACATAGCAAAACTCCCAAACTAATAGTGGGAAACTTTCAATCACACCAGATTATTCTTATTTTTTGTTTACCTTCCAGCCGAATAAAAAAGTGATAAAACAAAACGTATGGACGAATTTTGCTATGCCCGAGTTGACTCGGGATAATAAATATTTACAATATATACTTACCCGAGTTAACTCGGGATAATCAGAAAAGCGGTTAAAAAGTCTCGTGCTTTATTAATTTTTTTTCACTTCCTTAAATTAAATTACAAATTTAGCAAGTTGAATATATACATTTCACACTATTTTAAACATTAAAAAAAATCAAAATAAAGCATTAGTTAGCTCGACTTTTTAATTTTGAAAAATACCAAAGTATTAGAATAAAATTAATGTATTCCAAAATCTTAGAATATTTCATTATAAATACTAAAATTTTAATTATGAATGGAGAAGAAAAAGTGACTTGCGGCATTGAAGGATTGGAAAAAGATATCTAGTGAAAAAATTTATTTGGCAATCAAATGATGCATGAAATGTTCGGCGATGGTATGGAGCACAAACTGAAAGAAAAAAGTCAGATATTTATCACGATATCATCGAGCACTGCAAGCATCACAATACCGGGTTGAGGAATATTCACCTTATAGATCAATTAGGATTAAGCTGCAGTAAAGCAAAATTACCTTGTCCTGCTAATACATCAGATCTTAAACCAATTTTATTTTATAACCGTCGTTGAACAGCCGACCCAAATTTGGTTTTACGACTACTAACGTTTCGTAGCCTTGTCATTTTGAACCCAAACCAGAAGACAAGGAAACTTCGGGATCAATTATTTTGAGAGTTTCCTTCGTGGAGGACTCTTTGATGGAACTAACCCGCATTTGCGTTACATGGCGAGGAAAACCAAGAAAACTTACCACGATTAGCCTGACGGCAAAGTACACCTTTCATTATACAATATATAATAATCTGATTAACTGGGATAATATCAAGGCTAGAATGTAAGTGGCATTACAAGCTTTAAACTTGCCCGGTATTCTCAACTTTGATGTTTTTAAAGGTAAAGAACTTCAACCCGGTTTCCATTGTTTGATTTTACTTACATTTTATTTTATAACTGTAGTTGAACAGCCGATCCAATTTTTTTCGGGATTTACGAATACTAATGCTCAATTATGTAGTCTTGTCATTTTGAACCTAATCCAGAAGACAAGGAAACTTCTAAATCAAGTATTGGGAGAAAGTTTCCTTCGTGGAGGACTTTTAGATGGAACTAACCCGCATTTGCATAACATGAAGAGGAAAACTACAAAAACCTGCCACAGTTAGCCTGACGGCAAAGGGACCCATGATGGTGCATGTCGGAAGCGGCATTCGTATGGAAGCGGCATTCGTATTCGTTGCCTTATGGAATCATTCATTGGGAGGCGAACCCTCTACCCCTGAGCCATCGCTGCTCTCTTAAACCAATTGATAATTTATGAGGGATGATAGTAAAGAACAAAGAAGTTTCTCTTACAAAAGAAGCTGAGCTTTAAATTTATTTCGGTTAATGTGAACGCTTGCTTATACCATGCAAGATCGAGCATACTTAAAACAAAACTTTAAAAAAAAAAAAACTTTTTTTCTGCATTCATTATTGAATTTTCGTGTATATAATGAAATATTTTAATATTTTGGATGAGATAAAATTTTATTCCAACATTTTAATTTTTTTCTTTTTTTTTTCTCTTCTTTTTTTCTTTTTTTGAAAGATAAATTGTCAATTTTTTTTATACTTCATTTTGATTTTTCTAATGTTTAAAAATATTGTGAAATATGTAGATTTGACTTGTTAAATTCGTAATTTAATTTAAAAAAAGTGAAAAATAAATTAATACAACAAGACTTTTTAAAATCGAATTATTTAATTAGTCTATTATTTTGAAATAGATGTGTCCAGTAAAAATCATCTCCCGTTCCAAATTTTTTTTTCTTCCTCAGGAATATTTAACTAACATTGCTACTTATTTGACTGATGCAATCGACAGCCTTTGCGTTCCTGAATCAGAACATATTGAAGATTTGACCCGTTACTTAAAGGTATTTTTTTCTTTACATTTAATTTTTTAACGAACTTTTGGAACACTTTAAAATTGAACAACACGTCTTGAAAAAAAGAAAATTTATTTTGAATTTGTATTATATATATATATTGAAATCCTATAATGCAATAGGTTTTTTATTTTCTTATCAATACTTTTTCTTCTAATATTTCTTTTCGTATACATTAAATGGCAAAAGTTGCTTAAAATAGAACATTAATTTTTCTCCACCTTTTCATTGAAACTTAATATTAATGCCTTTTTATCCTGGTTCTTGTATATTCTTACACACCTAAAAATTTTTCGACGTGATTCCTACCAAAAACTATTTCTGAAAGTATGCCCAGTTGGTTCCAGATGTCTAGTTCTAAATGTAAAGTGGTTATTTAACAAAAAGAATTTCGGATTAAAACAATAATTTTTACATTTATTAAATGAGGATTGTTTCTTAAAATAGGTTATAAATAATATGGGAGATGCCTTCCTGGCTCTGAAGCCCGATGGACTCGATAAGTTAATGGAATGTGCTTCTAAGAATGAAGCACCGGAACAGATAAGATTAACAGTTCTAAAGGTAATAATTCTGATCTACCATTTTTTATTATTTTTCTTCTACTCTTTTCTAGATATCCGATTAAAGTTTTTCTTTTAAAAATAAGCTTCATTTTTATTTTACTATGTTTTGTTAGAAGGGGTTCTAAAATGTGGTTTAAACTTGATCTTAAAAACTACAAATCACTTTAGCAAATTGTAATGCTTAAGTTTCAAAAAAATTTTTTTTTTTCTAGATGAACCTGTGATTTTTCAACATGAATTTTGAATTATGAAAAGAACAATTCATATTATTCATACTTATTGCTTGATGAAAATCTATATATATATTTCTCTTACACGGCACCAAAAAAAAGCCTCATTACAACTTCCCGAATGGCAACGTTAGAAAATCGACCAATGATTGCATCTAAAAATGTCACATGCCAAATCTAGCTGAGGTGGCTCAACATATAGCGCTTTTAAAAACGGAAACAATAACTAGAGTGAGCATTATCAGGTTGTTCAATTCAGCTGCGGCAAAAATAAAAATAAACAACTTAAAAAATAAAAATGCTGTTGCCAGCCATAGAATTATTCTAAAGTTAACTTAGCAACATAAATCAAAATTATGATACCTGAGCGCTTGACGTAACAAATCCTTCAATTCTATAAGTGTTGTATCGCCAAATGCCCAAATTAACAATTGCAATTTCAAATTAATATTGAAATGTACAGGTTTAGAATTTTCTACAGTGAAAAGTTTTCGGAACTTTAGTATTCAAAAAAGTATACAAAAGCTAGACGTTAAGAACGTATCCAATGGGCGAGCAAAGCGAGCATTGGATTGCGAAGCAATCCGAAATGAACTGAGAAAGCAGTTCCGGGGGTTGGTGAGCGCCAACGATCAGGGGGCGAAGCCTCCTAGTAACAAATAAAACATCGCTAACATTATACAAAATCTGCATACAAAATTTTAAAAAAATTATAATAATCTTTTTTTTTTTTTCTTTTTTTTTTTTTTTTGTAATAAGAGTGTTGGGATGAAGAATTTTTCTTACAGACAATGTTCTTCATAAAATGCAAGAAAATTTTAAACTTTAAGAAAAGTATGAGAGCAAAAAAATTTATAATTTGAAACTTTTCTGAGAACGTATTTAATTTCTTTTAAAAACATAATTAATTCAAATTTAAAAAAAAAAAAAGTTAAAACAATCAATGCATAACAAAACAATTTAGTTTTTGTTTCGGGAATATAGTTACGGTTTAGTCTGCCAGCATACAAAAAAAAACAGCATTTCTAAAAATCAGAAATCAAAAATTAAGAGATTTCTGAAATCTAATGAATTAAATTTTAAATATGAGTAGTAAAAAAAAATCAAAATTTTCGAGCAAATGTGAGATTTTTACCCAGTCGGATTCTTTATGAGATTAATCTAATCAATTTGTCCTACTACAAAGTGTAATTTATTTTTAGATTTAACTGCAGTCGGACTTGTATTTAACGAACTTCCATTTTGCGAATTTCTCTATTTTGCGATTCTTTTCGAGGAACCAATAACATTTTGGTTATTTCTTTGTAAAATAACTTCCAAATACAGACGTGAATTTTCTATTGAGCGAACTTTACCTTGAGATCCACTTTACCTAGTTCTCAAATTATTTCGGAACATTTCAAACTTGTTAACTCATTTTAGGTGGGAAATGACCTTGAATTAATTTTTGAAGCCACTTAACTTTTAGAGAAAGCGGTAAAATCCATTGACACTTTTTGTTTGCATTTCATTCAGGAATCCATGCCAAAATCATAACAGACATTTCTAAAACATGGAACTATGATGTTACAGATCGTATTATTCATAACAGTTTTGCTAAAGCTCGATTCCTAGTCAGCACGAAAAATTCGGAAAGTGCGGAAGACCAGGATGACATTCCTTTAGAAGAACTTAGGAAAATGTGGGTAAAGCTTAGAGAGAACCACGAAATTAATAACGAAGTGCTGATGAATGATTTTCTTTTTATTGATTGCCACAGAAACAGCTGCAACCACAGAAACATTAACTGAATCGTATATTTTGAACAGTGTTAAACATAAAAACAATACAGCAATAAATTGTGAGGAAGATAATGAAGGAAATGAACAAGAAATCACCAAACCTTCATGTGATAAAATCATTTTAAACAATTCGATAGTAGATAATAATTTACAAGAAAAAAAATGTATCAATTGTTATTTTAATTATGTCTAGTGTTTATGAATTTAAAATCTGTTTTGTGTCGTTTAATCATTTCAAAAGGTTATTTTCACTTTAACGAATTTTCCAAATAACGAATTTTTTTTCCGGATTTATCGACTTCGTTAAATAAAGGTCCGACTGTATTTTCTTTCTTGAAAAAGAAATATCTCCACTTAATAAATATTATATTTAAGGCTATTGAATCAAAATTATTTTTAGTCTCTACAGAATATGGAATTGTCATCTCGCTTGATGTTGGAAAAAAGTTTATCTATTGTGGTGGCAAGAGATAGTTCGACTGTATTAAGGAATACTGCTTCCGACCTTTTTCTTCTCCGTTTCGACGACAGACTTCTTCAATCAGCGGATAATTCTGCATTTCAAAGAGTGAGAGATCTCCTGGATGATCAGGAAACAAACAATCGAACAAAACAGTAAGATTTCATCATTTTCATGTAGACAGAAATATTCTCTCAATGGGTGTTACGCGGAACCCTAAGGTTCCGGGGAAGAGCGATTCCGAGTTTTTTTTTTTTTAATCCGTAATGATTCTGGAATTTTTAATTACATTTAAATGTAATCGGTAAGTCATTATTTATTTCATATTGCGGTTGCCTTATGGAATTATTCAAAACAGAAATGTCAATAAAAAAGGATTTAGCACTTTTTAAAGAAAGAAATATATGATTTTTTTTAATAACAACAGAATCTCGGCAATGGCTGGTCAATTAGAATTCCGCATCCAGCTTGCACCGATCATAGTGCTGATTTGAAATATCAGTGGTAGACGGATCATGGGCTAGAGTCTCGTTGCCGTTTGACTAACCATGGGAGGTTCTCGTGTTCTTCTTCCTCATGTAGCAAAAATGTGGGTTAGTTCCATTAAAAAGTCCTCCGCTATGGCAAATTTCTTACAATACTTGATCCAGGAGTTCCCTTGTCTTCTGAATTGGGTTCAAAATGACAAGGCTACCTAGCTGAACATAAGGAGTCGTAAACCGGAAAATTGGGGTTCAATGACGATTATAAAAAATAGCAGCAGATTGAATAAATTATGAAGAAACAAAAATGCATTTGTATTTTCCCACCGGGCTTTACACAAAATTTTCTAATAAAGATCTTTAACAACCATTTTCAACCCTGTAGTTTTTTTTTTTATAGAAAACCGTAATTTGGCTCATTTTATTCAATTTATGTATAAACATCTAAAACAAATTCAGTACTAGATTAGACTAGGCTGCGAATTTAGTTGTAGGGATTTTAATTAAAAGACTAGTGAAAGATGAAAAAGAGTTCTTTCATCTTATAAAATAAAATACTATTTTGTTGCATTCATAATTATCTTTACATAAATTTGGGGTTTAGCTCATGATAAAATAAACGTAGTAAAACTGATAAAATAGTTTAAAAAATGTCGTTGAAAACTTTCATAGAACTCTAGCTTAAACAACTAACAAGAATTCCAGTGACAGTCAAAGGTATCATTTGCTATCTATTTTTCTATCTTGCTATCATCAATGCTATCTCATTTTTTAAAAAAAAATCAGTTTAAGGTACATGCGATGTAAATGATATACGACTGAAGACTAATTTAACCCGAACTTTTTAAAATCTTATACAGTTAAACCCCACTATAGTGAACACAGTTTATAGCAAACTCCCAGATATAGTGAGCGAAATGTTCGAGCCCGTACCTTGCTATACACGTATAATGTTACTTTTTGTGGATATAGTGAACTAAAAAAGTGCGGAAGTTGGATACTAAGAACTTTTTTCTGTCTTCGACTGATTTTTTTCTTCATTTTTTTAAAATTAATTTTGAAATGTCTACAGCAAAATAAATAATTAGACTGATTTTTAAAACCATCAATAGAGTAGAATGTAGCGATAAGCATTTTTTCACGTTTGCTTCTTTTATCTCATTTTCCATCCCTTAACAAGGGCCTACCTAGGCAGATTCGTATGGATAAATTTTTCCCTGCATCAGTTAAAGATTAGTAGTTTTTTTTTTTTTTTTTTTTTTTTTTTTTTTTTTTTTTAGTACACAGGACGAAGAGTAATAAAAAATAAAAGCAAGTTAACACATTTTTTGTTACTACCTATTATTTTTCAGTTCTTTTTTGTATTTCATTTTATGGGTCATTTATTTAAATAATGTATAATAAAAACGAGTTCGGAACCATTATTTAAATTTGTTTGAGGAACAGATATGGTGAACTCCCGGTTATAGTGAACCAAAATTTTGGTCCCTTGAAGGTTCACTATAGCGGGGTTTGACTGTAAAAATAATCTATTGAGAAAGTCCTGCAAATCTTTTCATTCCTATTTCAAAATCTTAAAAAAGGAAAGCATTTCATAAAAAAGTTCCGACAAATTGCTAGACTTAATCTTGCCAAACAATTCATGAAGACGCAGCTTTCATAAATCTACTAAAATATTTATAAAATATATTTTAAAAATTTATCAAAGAAAAGAAGAAAAGTGTATCTAAGTAATGTTTAAAATCGTTTAAAATTTATTTAAAACTTTTCTATAAACTTCATAATAATTTTTAAAAAAAAATTGCTGCTAAATTTTTCATTTGTCACACATTCTGAAATCACAAAACAATTCAAAATATTTGTGTTTTAAAACGCATCCATAGTTATATAAGTAAAATACATTTCAAATACAAAAAATACATATAAATCTACGTAAATCCAAACTTTTGACCAAACAGTTATGAATGTCAACCTGTTAAGAAACACGGTTTTCTTCGGAAAATTATATTTCGGAATTATTAAGAATTTAAACTTTTTTAATAAATACTTTTCAATATTTCCTTTCTATAAATCTTTTCTGAAACCTTATGAAAAAATTATTTTAATTTAAAGTTTTCATAATCTTTTTAAATTACATTAAGATAAAAAGTTTGAGTGTATTTGCCAGCAAAACTTTTTTTTTTCTTTTCCTAAATGTCACATCAAATTTTTTAAAGCATTACCAAACCATTTAACAAATCACATGAAACAATTTTTAAAATAAGAAAAAAAAGTAACTGGTTATTTAGAGAATTTTAAATCTCAAAAAAATTTCTTTTAACTCTTGATGATATTTGTAAAATTGCAGCAAACAAATAAATTTCACGAACGCCTTTTAGTGTTATTCAAATGAACTACAAGTTCTACAGATGAATAAACAGATACGAATTAAAACTAAACAAGCATTTATTAATTCTAAAGCAATATAAATTTAGTGACATTTACAAAACCTAACTAATTGGAACACTAAATTACCAACATAAACATAAGCATTTTTAAGAAGGTTGCCAACATAAAAACCAAAGAGAAACAATAAAAATTAAATGAAAGCAGCAGCAGCAGTCACAGTCACGTGACACCAACTATAACAACATATTACAATTTCTAACATACTCCCACCTTGCAAAGTTAGGCTTATTGAACTTTGCAATCAAAATTTTACAAAAGTTGGAACTTTAAACTAACTAGAGCTAAAAATAAGAAGAATGTTCATAAGTCCAACCGAAAAGGAATTTTGATGATTCTTCCCGACTTAGTTTTAGGAATGTAATTCACCTCAAAAGCTTCATTGTTTTCTACAAAATTGTCAGTCTTTCTAGCAGCTTTTAAGACCTCAATATCAGTTTTGGTAGACACTTCTAATGGGTAAAGCCTTTGGAATGGACGGATCCTTTCGCCCTTACTGGTCTTCAGTCTTACAACTCTAGGAATACCATCTTTACCAGGAAAAATTTCTAAAATAATTCCAAGTGGCCAATCGATACGACGGACGTTGTCATGTCCTATTAGCACAACATCACCAACGTCTAAGACATTATTTCTTCTTACACCTTTGCGGACTAAAAGAACAAGATATTCATTTCTAAATCTTTGTCTGAGATTTTCACGTAGCTTATGTAAATACTTTATTCGTTTTATGAGGGAAGATCGGTCTACATTATCTAGATCTGGTGTTTCGCTATTACCGCCACCGTGAATAAACATTTCGGGTGTCAACGGTACTAATTCATTTGGATTATCTTGTATGTAAGTGAGTGGCTTTGAATTTATTACTGACTCACAGTGACACAATATCGTGTTGAGTTCTTCGTAATCGATGGTAGATTTCCCTAGAACTCGACGTAGCAGTTCTTTGAGCATTCTGACCATTCACTCCCACCATGCTGCGGTAGGTGGAATAAATTTCCAAGTGATTCTCTGAGCGGTGGAATATGCGGCTATCTTGTCCCAATCCAATGTTTTCAATGCTCTGTTGCAAAGTTTGTGCCGTTGTCGGAATAAAGGATTGAAATACGGCCTCGTCTGGCAATGAATCGTCTGAATATAAGCATCTGTGGTGAGTGATTGTACCAGTTCAAAATGGACCACTCGGTAAACGACTTCCTTTTGACTTCAAGTAGAGATCTACACCACTTACTTCGAAGACTTTTGTCAAGGTAACTCTTTCTCTAGCGAAGGGAACTTCAACTGGTTTTGATTTAAAACGCTTGCACCTCACGTATTTAGAAATGACTTCCTTTATTAATTTTTTAGCCATAAGAATCCAAAACTTCTCCCTAAGTCTGACAAGTACGATAGAAGAACCAGCATGCATTGATTTTTCATGCTCTTCACGTATTAACTTCATAACAAAACTATTACCAGGTAAAAGAATGAGAAATCTAAAATCTTCAGTTTCATCACTATTTAGTTCTTATTCGCAGTAATCCCTTTTCATCTCTAAATGCTTGCATTTTATTAAGAAACTTCTCATCTTGAAACGCTTTTGATTGTAGGGATTTGAGAACTATAGTTTCTGCTTCTTTGAATTCTTCATAGCTCAAGTTACCATTTAATTTATTTCCATGTGATGTGTTATGTATGAAACGAAGAATCCATGACACCACTCTGATGTTTCTACTGTAATAGGAAAAATGATCGCTCCATATTTCTGCAATGTCAATATTTACAATTGAAGATACGATTGTTCTTCTTTTTTCTCTAATCACTTCTTCTTCATTTACATCTTCCTCGGAGTCGTTAGTTGGCCATTCACGGGATAGAAGATACACTCAACAGGGACCCTCCCACCATTTTGACTGGCACAATTGCTTAGCTGAAAAACCTCTACTTGGTCGATCCACGGGATTCATGGATCCGCGGGATTCAGGTACATGTCTCCATACTTGAACTGGTGTCAGTTTACCAATTTCTTAAACATGGTTCTGCACGAATACACCCCATGTTTCTTCTCTTTTCAACCAAGATAACACTGTGGTGGAGTCTGTCCAAAAATATACATCGTCGGTTTTAAACTCTTTTTGGACCTTAGTGGATAGACGAGCAGATATTGTGGCACCAAGAAGTTCTAGTCTTGCAATTGTTGTCTCTTTTTTCCCACAAGGGGAAATTCTTGTTTTACTTTGTATCAGCTGTACATAAACATTAGTCATATAACAAACTCGCAGAAAGACTACTGCCGAAGAGGCATACTTATTTGGATCACAAAAAAATGAAGTGAAATATTTTCAACTCCCTTATCGAAGTTGAACCATCTTGCCACCTTTACATTCTTCAAATATTGAAGCTCATTTAATCATTTTAGAAATTCTTCGCCCGATTTTTGATCAACTTTAGAGTCCCAACCAATTTTAGACTTCCACAAATTTTGTAACAAGAGTTTTGGACGCATAATCACTGGACTGGTTATCCCTATGGGATCAAAAACTTTTTGTGAAGCTGATAAAATATTTCGCTTTGTGATCACTTCATTCTTTGTTTCTTTAACATCAGGAATATTTATGGAAAGAGTATCACTTTGTCTGTCCCATATCATTCCTAGAATGTTTGTTGACTTTACAGTGGATTCAGAGGGATTAGTGAACTCCCACCCTCTTAAATCAAATTTTCTTTCAGCCATAATTTCTGTGGCAACTTCGACAAACTGTTTTAACTATTGCTCAGTTTCAACACTAAATAAACAATTATCCACATAAAAACTGAGTAGCAGTTGGCGGATAATGCCTTCAGGATATCTTCCATTTCCTTGTGTGGCTTCATCTAGTTTGTTTTCTAAGTGGTATCGTATGGTTGATGCAAGCAAAAATGGACTACAAGAAAGCCCAAAGACAACTCTTCGATGACGATAATGTTTGAGCTCACCTTGTTCATCGTACCATAGAAAACGCAGAAAATCTCTGTCTGGTTTATGGAGACCTATTTGCAAAAACGTTTTGCATATATCTGCTTTTATGCCGAACTTATGGAGACGAAACCTTTTCATTATGGAAGGAATTAATTCGATCAAATTTAGGCCCTTGTCAACACAGTCATTAAGACTGGGATGGCCCTTTTGTTTAGACGAAGCATTAAACACCGGCCTAATCTTTGTTGTACTGTTCTCCTTCACTACGTGACGATGTGGCCTGTAGTGACAAGTCAATTTCAGTTTTTCTGCAGGAACCTCTTCGATGATGCCTTCTCGTTCCCATTCTTTGAAAAAATTTCCATATTCCTCAAACAAATTCTCGGCTTTAAGCTTTCGAGTTGTCACTTGCAATCCTTTTAGTGCTAAATTAAAATTGTCTGGCAAAGGCAAATGTACGTCAAGCCAAGGTAGACTAACAAGGAAACGTTGGTCTTCATCAACTTTAACAGTCTTTAAGAAATGCTCTACCGAAGCGTTGTAAAGTTCTTCTTTAGTCTCCTGTTCTGATGGATCCGGTTTTCCTATGGAATCCAATGTCCACATATCAGATATATCCATTTCTTTTACTAAAAGAGAAGTTACCTACATAGAATTACATAAAGATGTATCGCTTTCAGGAACCTTTCCCGACAAAGTCCAACCAAGTAAAGTTTCCATGGCGACAAGTCCACAAGTTAATACTTTACGCTGACCTGTCATAAGCTTCCCTATCACGTAATCTCCAAGAATTACTTGTACAGGTTGCAATTCATTACCAATATCTGATAAAGTTATCTTCATTTCCTGAAGCTCCTTGATCCACGAACCTGAAGTAACAGGTGTAACGTCAAAACTTCCTTGTTACAAGTTATGCTGTTTTTAGGATTTCTTAATCGGATTCTATAAAATGTGTGTTCATACTTATCAGAGTTAATACCACCAAATAAAAAATGTATAAGTGTTTCTTTTCTTACCGGAGTATATCCCATTTGTTCCACGAGATTTTTCTAAATATACGTCTTTTGGGTTCCGGAATCTAATACAGCTTTCACTAGAATTTCCTTGTTATCAGAAACCAGTTTGATTTTTAATGTCTGAAGAAACACTTTGGGGCCATGAGTAATGTTAGACATGTTAATCTCAGAACTTTCACATTTTTCACCACTTTCTCCTGGTTCTTTACCTCGGGTATCTAGCTTCTCACACATAAGTGTCACATGTCTTTTACCGCATACAATACATTTGATGAACATTTTGCACTTACGTACTGGATGACCAGGATTCAAACACGCCATGGTTTTTTCTTACAATATCTTGTCTCTCGGCTAAACTCATCCTTTGAGCGGTGGAACAGTCTGAGCTGAAGTGCTTTCCAGAACAAAAAACACACAATTTCTTTACATCTTTTGAAGCCGCAAGAAGTAAATTTACAGCTGTCGGCACTCTACCCGAAATCAAAGGCTTTCCTTTTTTCCTAAAAGTTTGACGATTTTCACTTGAACCCAAACCAAACCCAGCCATCGCTAAATTTATCCTTTCCTCTGCTTCAGTTTCGGTTTTCAGGAAAGTCATCAAATTGTTCAGTCGTTCTTTAGCATCAGTTGAAGCTGCGTAAGACGGACTTCTGTTCCATGCTTTCAGGAACTCTTCTTGAAAACAAGATTCAACCATTGGATAAAGTATTGAAGCGCATTTATCAGTTGTTACTCCTAGTGTCTTTAATGCTCTAAGGTACGATTCAAGTTTATCATAAAGAGAAGTCATTAAAATTTTTTCATTTTTCTGAACCGAAATTATTAATCTTAATAGTTTGCGAACATAAACTTCTACCAAAAGTTCATCTCTTCCAAACCGAGCTTTCAGGCTATCAATTACCTTGGCGTAGTTAGCTCCGGTTGGCGGAAAGCTTTCTACAACTTCTCGTGCTCTAGATCCACTTACAGTAGCTTGTATAAGGTACTGAAATTTATTTTCGGGCGCAATATCAACATCTTGATGAATCTGTTGGAATTGGCTCCAAAAAGGTAACCATTCCTTGGTATCTGCACTGAACTGTCGAAATTCTAATTTGGGCAAATTAAATTTCCTCCTGGCACTAGTAGTAATAGAATTTTCGGGCTCACCTGCCATTGCCACTGGCGGGTTCACTTGAATTCGAGCAAACTCCAGTTCGTGTAATCTTATTTTTTCCCGTTCTTCATATTCTAACTGTTTTTGCTTTTCATCATATCCTAATTGTTTTTGCTTTTCATCTTATTCTAATTGTTTTTGCTTTTCATTGTATTCTAATCGTTTTTGATCCACCTCCGCCAATTCCTTATGCTTCCGGTCACTAACAGTTGTTACCAAAATATCTTCAACAAACTGTGGATCTTTGGAATTCTGCTTACTTTTCGAAATCGCTTCTTTCAGTTCCGATATTGTGACCTTTTGAGGTAATGTTGCGCCAATTTCTTCTGCTACGAACAACAAATCTTCTTTTTTAAATCCTTTTTCTGCTTGAAACATTGTTTCGAATCGGAAAAATGTCCTGTCGCGGAGGCCAGAAAATGTAAAATTGCAGCAAACAAATAAATTTCACGAACGCCTTTTAGTGTTATTCAAATGAACTACAAGTTCTACAGATGAATAAACAGATACGAATTAAAACTAAACAAACATTTATTAATTCTAAAGCAGTATAAATTTAGTGACATTTACAAAACCTAACTAATTGGAACACTAAATTACCAACATAAACATAAACATTTTTAAGAAGGTTGCCAACATAAAAACCAAAGAGAAACAATAAAAATTAAATGAAAGCAGCAGCAGCAGTCACAGTCACGTGACACCAACTATAAC
This sequence comes from Parasteatoda lunata, assembly GCA_949128135.1. Classification (NCBI taxonomy): domain Eukaryota; kingdom Metazoa; phylum Arthropoda; class Arachnida; order Araneae; family Theridiidae; genus Parasteatoda; species Parasteatoda lunata. The sequence continues at coordinate 3,532,205 of OX421971.1, forward strand.
AACATATTACAATCTCTAACAATATTTTTAAACTCAGTGCAATACTAAACAAGTCTTGCTTTTCTGAAACGTTTTTAAAAACCTCAAGAAAAAAGCACCATGATTTTTAAAATTAAACAACGAAATAGTTTTTCAAATTTTAAATCGTGAGACGTTCGTTTTACATGTTAAAATAATTTAATTTTCTGATATTATTCTATTGATTTTGTAATTTTCATTTATTGCTTCATCAATTAAAACTTTTTTTTTTCATTTTATGTATAGATTGCTACACTCACTTTCTTTTCATTTTTAATTGATTTTCATTACTGTCTAAGCATTCCTTAGCATTCTAAGCATTCCTATTTTTTTGTAGGATTTTAGAAAGGCTTTTGGAATCATTGAATGGAAAAGACAAAATAGTTCCTCGATCATTCATGGATAAACTTTTTGAAAAATTTCGTTTTGGGCCTCACATTAAAGCAATTGCCTCTAAATGGACTCATTTCATTAAATCTCTACCTGCAGTCGACAGATGGTGGAAATATTTCGATTCTGCAGTCCATGCGCAATTCAGATCAGAAGGTAATTGATATTTTAGAAAAACTTTAAAAATGCGTATGTGATTCTATAATCATGATTTTTTTTACCCATTGGCAAAATGGGTCTTGGTTTGGATTTCATGGAGTCCTCACTTTTCAACTACAATAATCAAGAGTAATAGTAAACTGTGCGCATGCGTTACTGCTGTTTGATAATATTTTTGGAATTCTTTTTTTCACTTTTAATTTTGTTATGCATTAAGTTGGTGACTTAATCAATTGAGATAGGGTACCAGAGAGATCCCATAAATACTTCTTGAGTTGTGAATTTCATCATTTGAACGACATTTTTGTTTTTATTAAGAATCAGAAATTCTAACCTGTAGTTCAAACTGGATCGTTTTCAATACTAATTCAGATGAATATCACTCATAAAGAGGGTCCAAACTGATGGACATGCTCCCAAAAGTTAGAGTTGAAGCAAGAAAAAATAAACGATGCCAAGACCTAAATTGACCGGCGCTGAAAAAGCCATAGAACGTAGATGGGAATTTCTTAAGCGTTACACACAAACGGATAAAAGGACGGGATTCCGTTCTCAAACGCAAGCATGAAGTCCGTCCCTCACAAAAGTACCAAAGTGGTTGAGAGAATTGAACCCCACCGAAGAGCGAAGGGTGACTCTCCGAACCTCTTTCATGCAAACACGAGAACAGGGTGTTGATCGCATGTAAGGGATAAAAGGATCCATTGCCAACTTACCCAATAACTTGCACAAGACCGTATACTGTCTTCCACGCACTGTAAATGATTCCTTCACTATTTATTTCAAATTGAAAAAAAAGCCTACCTTTTTAATCATATTTCATGTATGAACTTGTGAATCCGAAACGGGTGTATGATGCAGTTTACAATCTCCTTCAAACACCAGTGTACCCATCCGAAAATGTTAATACTGATCTCAATTGGCTGTTCAAAGTCTATTCTGTCATCAAAAGAATTTACACAGAATGTGTCTGAACTGCATTTAAATATGTCTGTAAAATTGTGTACCGAGCAGTTCAGGATTAACAATTATAGATGTCCAAGATGAAAACGCAATAAAGTTTCTTTTCCCAAAAAAATAGACAACAAACATATTACCAATGGGTAACCTGTGATCGCCTTGCGGCAATCACAATTTCCTCCATTTTGTAGTGAATCGTATTCTATTATCTTTATTTTTCTCTTCTTTTTTTGTACATCAATGAGAGATGTGCTTAACGGGGAGGGGGTTGTTTTTATTTACTAAATAAAGATGCTTCCTAACAGAAATACAGTATTCAGAATAAATTTTCCAAAATTGTAAAAATTAACAGTAATATGAACTACAGCTGTGATACGGCTCATTGTGAGCAGGGCAAACCGTGATAAAATATGTCATTCTACAAAGAATTCATTCTACGACGCCAACTGTTAGTAATCTTTTATAATGAATGCTGTATTGATACAAGAACCATTTTACTTTAATTTTGTAAATAATTACATTTTTATTTTTATTTTTCCCTTTCTTTTTTTTGCGTTTATGCCTCAACACGTACTTTCAAATCCTGCATTCCTATATATATATATATATATATATATATATATATATATATATTAAAATACAAGATTTATTTGGGCTTTCATTTTTTTTAACACTCATCACACCGTTGGCTTGGCTTTGAAAGTTACATAACGTTTAGTAAAATTTACAAATAATTTGTAGTAAGTTCCAGTTTTTTAATGCTTGCATCCAAAAATGGAGTCCAAGATTCACTGCATTGTTCAGTTCAATGTTGAACCGTAATGCTGGATAAATCCATTGAACCATAACACCGAACAATAATCGTACCACCTTATTGAAGGGAACCAGTTGTAGTTTAAACAAATTCGCTGTTAAACAAATTCAGACAAAATTAATTTTCACTATTATAAGATTTATCATACTGGAAAATTTTCAACTTGTGTAAGATAATAAGAATTTCATAATTATTGTCAACTATTTATAAAACATTGAGGAAGATCTCTGTAATTTATATAAACTCAAGTTAAAACCGGTTTAAAACTAATCAAGAAACTTTAAAAATATAATCGTCACTGGTGTAAGAAATTCAGAGCAGACTGGGTTGATTATCTCTACTGAATCTATTTTAATGCAATGTGATACGTACCATACATTCATACAATACAAAACAAATGACAACAATTATAATACACACGCATGATCGTGCGTGGGCAATTCAGCCTAATTGCCGGCCAGGTGTCGTAGCGGCCATCGTGACTGACTGTGAAGCCAATGGTTGCTGGTTCGAATCCAGCTCAGGGCATGGATGTTTCTCTTCGTGTGTTCTTTATTGTGTGAATGTGACCCACCTTATAAAACGGGTATCTGACGCAGTGTGTCGTGGGTAATGTTGCTCGCCTCCGTAGCTTAGGCTCACAGGTGCCCCCTTGGGTAACATTCTTCCTAGGTGAAGAACGAAAGTTTAGTGCCTGCAGTTAAAAAAAAATTCAGGCAAATTGCCACAAGAAATAATAAACTGCCTTATTTCAAGTATGAAATCACGCTGTAAGAGGGGACCCTACCTCCTCTTAACTAATTTTTTATTTATTCTTTAACCGCTGTCATGCGCGTGTATTATAATTGCAGAATGATTATTTGTTTCGTATTGTATCAATGTTTGTTCATGTCAAATTTCAATAAATTCGGCCCTGTAGTTCTGGAGATAATCGACCAAATCTGCAAGTTCTCTTAATATCTTACACCAGTGTAATGCGAGATTTTATTAAAAAAGAAAGCATTTTTTTTCTTTTTCAAAATGAAGTTTTATGATGAATGCGCATTTTGTTTGTTTGGACAGGCATGGATGGCATTGCCCTAACCATACTGAAATATCTGGATGAAATGGATGAGGGCGAAAGAATTTATGAATTACTTAAGGAGATTATTGCTGGATTCATGAGAACTGATTTTATGGAGTTTAAACTTGATGATGCATCCATGATTTCTAACATCAAACAACTGGTAGAAAAATACAGAAAGCTCGAACCTTATTTAAGACCATTTTTCAACTTTTACTTAGATGTCTTTGGTAAGTCTTTTCATATTTAATACAAACAAAAATGCACTATCTTTAGGGGAACTATTTTTACATCAGTTGTGTCACAATATTGATCATAAAATGATAGTGAAATAATGGTGAAAATATTCAGTCTTTGACAAAATTATTAGACACACTATAAGATTCTATGTAAAATCTTAATTACCAAGTGATACTATGCAGCTTTTTTTATTACGCGATTTGCACTTGTTTACGTGTATCAATTGGAGAAATTAGACGATATATTACATAAATATAGAGTATTTATTACATCAAGTATTATATTAGTATATTATAATAATTAGATCAAATTATTAGTGTTATTTTTTAATAATTACGTTCTTTGCATGAGTTTATATGCAATACTTTTATATTTAAACATACATGTAATGGGTACTTATATACTTTCTATTTGTATTTATTTTTAACGTATTGCATTACAATGTTAACCAACTGATACAGGAGCGTAAACAGATGCAAGCGGGTTTCATCTGAGTAAAAACAATTCAGTTGTATAGTATAACCTGATGATTATAATTTTACATAGAATCTTATAGTGTGTCTAATAATACGACCAGGGACTGTAAAATTCTTACAAAAAAATTTTAAAAATTCAAAACATTTAAAATTTTATTAAAATTTTTTTTAGGAATATAGAATTATTTATCAGTAAAAATTTCCATCTAATTGAGGTATAAAATCGGTAGTTTTTTTTTATTAGTTTAAGAAATTTGTTGGTTTCTAAATTTAATAGTGCCGCTTTATAATCAGGTACTTCCTTAGTGTACATAACATCTGAAGATTTGATGAAATTCTTGCTGCCTGAAATGAATCAATTGGGGGATCGAGGTCTTTTTTGGAATGTCACTCGCGTTGTCCGCCTCAAAGAATTCCACCAGCAAATACCCTCCCTCATGGGAATGCCCGTCAAGTGGACAACACGCGCTGTACTGGGCACCTCCCTCAAGAGTTTCTTCAAGCTGACCAGTCGATCAGATGTCCTTCTTCAGCCCAGGTAATCCATCAATGAAAGTGTATGTTTTTCTTATAAACATACAGCAATCAAACTCAAACCATTTTTGGTGTTATTTTTTTGAAAGCGCTAATCTTTTCCTTCTTTCTTTATTTAATAGCCATTGTCGCATTTTCAGCAAACTGTAGAGTTAAAAACATTATAATACCTGCCAACATTGGAGAAATAAAATAACGGATATTTAACTAAACATTTTGGGTTCACAACTACTGTTGTTCAACTCCGTAGTCTTGTCATTTTGAACCCAATCCAGAAGACAAGGGAATTCCTGGATCAAGTAGTGGGAGAAATTTGCCTCCGTGGAGGACTCTTTGATGCAACTACCCCGCATTTAAGTTACGTGGAGAGGAAAACCACGACAACTTACCTCGGTTAGGGTGATGAAACGGGGACTCTAGCCCAAGATCCGTCTACCACTGAAGATATTTCACGTCAACATTAAAGTCGGTGCAAGCCGGATGCGGAACTAGCATCAACCCATCATGACTCGGATTCGAACTTGTGTTTACCTCATTGGAAGGAGAAACGCTCTATCCCCTTAGCCATCACGGATCGACTATTAACACTCAACATACTGGCAACAGCACCCTCTGTTGAGGAATAAGAGAAGTATTTTTGTAATCAGTGGATATTTTATCACCAATTTTCTTTTAATTTCTTCAACAAATATTGAGAAATTTGAGACTATACAGATAAACAGGAGATAGTCGTAAAATACTTCGTTAAGAAGACTTGGCAGGTATGCATTATTCAAATGAATGAATCATTGCAAATATATATTCCTTCAACTCTTGAAAGTCTCTGACCAAATGAACTTGTTAGTGAACAGTAAATTTGCAAACATAAATACGTATTTTCTTTACTTTTCGTTGCTTCAGTGATTAAGACGTAAAACAAAAATGTACACCTACATGAATATTATGTTCTGAAATAATTTTTCGTGTTATCCACTTACTGTTTAAGTGTTATTCGCGATTTTTGTAATTCATAGTACACTTGCAGCTGAATTTCCGGGATTATACTGTATATGCATCTAAATTTAACTATAAAACATTAATGAAAAAATCATTACATGAAAAATTTTTAATCTGATTTTTTTTAAGTATGAAAGGTCCTGTGTATTCTTTGAAAAAGATGTTTTTTAAATACATAAAATAGATTTTTCTATGGCTAATTCATCGACAGAAGATTGTCTCCAGCATTTTCTTTTTCAATTAAATTCCGTTTCAAATGTTTACATATGACACATAATTGTTTTGAGAAATCAACTTACTATGTTATTAATGCCTGTTCTTAATAGTCTTTTATTAGAAAAACACAAGAAAAATAAATTTTGTGATAGCAGCGTTCTCAAAATAGTGTTGTTGTTTCTACTGACACGCTCAACAGCCTTACTAAGTCAACCGCCATTAGCGCATTAAGTCAGGAATGTGAGCCTTTCGTTAGACAAGAGATGAAAGTAAGTCTTGGATCAGATGGCAGCACCACTCATTCGTGAAGCCACTTCAATTTACACATAGATCTGAAGGTTAAGGAAATTTTCTCCAGATCCCTGTTCCCATGATACTGCTCAGAGACTGATAACAGGACTTTCGATTCCACAGATTTGACGAGCACGTATATCGTATGCACTCAGTGGGTCTTAGCAGAGTCAGGCATCGAACACCGGCCCTTCCGCATCGGAGTTCAATTCCTTAACCACTGGACTACCACGGCTCCCTCAAAATAGTAACAGATGGTAGTAAGATTTCGATTATTTATACTAAAGGCAGCTTTTAAAAGTTGATGTAAAAAATGTATGTTTTTTCATCTCATTCTAACATGTAATTATATGCGTGTGCAAATTTATTTTCGATAAAATACAATATTTTTTTTACTTCTATTCATTTTTGGTTTTGAAACTTAAACATTATGTAAATGTTTTGGCAAATTTTATTGGTATAGTATACAGTAGCTTTAATTAAGTTATAGAATTGTAATATATATATATATATATATATATATATATATATATATATATATATATTATAAATAAATAAAAAACATCTATCATCTAAGTTATTTACAAAACTCTTTCAAAAGTAAATGTGTGTGAAGAAATTACGTGTTGTATCTATAGAGTGCCTTTTTTTTTTAATCACATATTTATTATTTCTCAGCTTTGTCTTGACATTTGTCAACCGGATGGTGCTGGATAGTTTCAGCCGGATCGGAGTTCAAACGAACAACTCCGTCTACTCATCGATTCGTTTCATGGCCAACCTCCAATTAGACCAGAACAAAATGACTCTGACAGTAGAAAAACCATTGGAACCAAAAACAATACTTCTCAGTTCGTAAGTTCGGTCATACGTTTCTTTACACTTCTGTAGAAATATCTATTCTTAAAAGTCATTTTCTGCATAATTTTGATTTTAAAACGAAGAAAAAACGCGAAATAAATATATTTATATAAATTGAATATACAAAAAGGACAAAAACCAAACTACTTAAATAAAATTACTAACAATATTATTAAAGAAGGTTTTTCTTGGAATATCACTATTAATCAACCGATTTTAGTATTTATTAAACATAATAAAATTCATTCTTTTGCGATGTATGATTTCCAGGATCTTTTCAATAGCACTTCCCTTTCTAAACTAAAAGATGTCCTTTTGAATTATTACTATGATTTTAGAAATATCTTTAATTTTTAATTTGATTTTTGGGAAATTCTAATTAATTTTTGTCTTTTTAATAATTATCTTTACAACGGATATTTTTCTTCAAATTCATGCAATATTACAAGGATCTAATTTTTCATTTTTCACTTTTTGCATTATATTAAAAATAATTATACTCTTAGTATTAAATTTGTTTTTCGATTTATTGAAGATTCGATTTATTATTTTTAATTTTCAACATTATACTATTTTATTAAATAATATTTACCCCGAGAAATTAATCTTGCTTTGTAATCATGATGATAATATTAATTTCAATTTTTTGGATTTAGGTATTATACAGGTAAAAGAAGAAAATATCTGCTTTGCTGATTTATACGATAAAAGAAATGATTTTAATTTTAATATAAATAAACTAATTACTTGGAATTCTATTGTTTCTAAGAACATCTATTTAAATATAATTTTTAATTAAATGAATAGAATTAAAAGAATATGTAAAAATGTTTCTTTATCCAAAAAACAAATAGACAAACTCTTCCAAAAATCGATAAAAAAAAAACGATGGATACCCAACTAAAATAACTAAATTCTATATAAAATCTTTAAGTTAATTAGATATTATTGTAAATATACTTACTAAAACACTTTTTTGTTAATTTATATAATTTTTTCCATGCGGAAATCCATTTTGGGCAAATCTGTGACTAAAATTATGTGCAAAACAGGCAATTCATGTTTCTTTTTCTTTTCTATTTCATTTTATTTTTTTCTCAAATAAAATTTAATTTTCTAAAATTATTAACTGTCAACTTCTTTAAATTATCCAGTATAATATTATCTTGCCCACATTCATTTTCGGGCTCATCCTTGGTAAGCAACAAATCAAACGCTCTTCAGTACTGCAGTAAGAACGCACTATAAAAAAAAAAACCTCTATTTACGTTTTTTCCTCAATCTGCGCTTCTGTTTTCATATTTTGCAGTCTGACAATCTTGTTACGAAAATATTTTAAATCATTCTTGAAAAATTTCCCATTCATGTAAGTTCATTTAAATTCGGTACTCGCTTTATAGTTATCGTTTTATGTTTTATTCTGTTTTTTTCTTTGCGTTTTATTTTTTTACGTAATTTTAATGTGTTCTATTTTATTTGTTGTAATTTTTTAGTCCTCCTCACACTATTGATATATTTTGCTTTGGCTATATTGATACAATATTAGAAATGACTCCTTTTTAAGGATAGATTATATATATATATATATATATATATTGATAAGTTATACCTATAAATAATGACAATTTCACGTTCTTCTGCTTCGATAACTTCATCGTTTGTGGAATCTTGTTGGTCGCATATACATCTCATAGGTAAAAGGGGAAAGAAATATTGTTCTAGTTGTCTTGCATCGAGGATGGAAGAAGTTGGGTGCAAATTAAAAGAAGATTATTCAAATAAATTTTAAAAACATGAAAATGTGATTCACACCAATAAAATGTACCATCGTATCTTTTTTTTCAGCCGAACTAAAGAGTTATTGAAGATGGATGGTGATGAAGATTTCTCCACCCGAGAAAGCAGCGATGTTTCGTGGTGTACGCCTCATTATGCGAGCTCTCTATTCGGGATGGAACTCTGCTCTAAGAATTCATTTGTACAGAATCCGCGGTCGAATCGTACCCAATGGCAACTCAGTATTGGATCCACCAACCAGTAAAAATAAAATTCTTTTCTTTACCGTTCTTTCTTTAATGCATACATTTGTGATATGTAAATACACTAGAAAATTCAACAATGATTAGAATGTTCCACAATAGAATAATATTCCACGCTAGTAGAATATTCCACTTTATTTATTGAAAGGTGAATTTTTAATGAATGTCTACATCGGTGTTCGAAATTAATAAAATTTTAAGAGGGGAACTATTATATCCCCATAACAAGAAAATTCTATTTAACCGTTTCACTGATAATTCCGAGTTAACTCGGGTATGTATATATTGCAAATATTTATTATCCCGAGTAAACTCGGGTATATCAGAATTCAATACGTTTTGTTTTATCACGATTTTACTCAGCCGGAAGCAAAACAAAAACAAAAAAATAATAATAATCTGCTGTGATTAGAAGTTTGCCAAATTTTGTTAGCTAGTTTTGCTGCTGGATTGTAGGACTGCACACGTGTTTTGTGCGATTCGATGGCTGCTGAATTTATATAGAAAAAAAAACTGGTGTTTGAAAAGTATTACTTTGTGTTGTTTTAAAAAAACTGTCATACGAAGACTGTTATTTAATTTTTTCCCTTGATAACTTGGAATAGTAAACTGATGGTAAATTAAATGTTTTTTATACATAAAAGAATTAAAATTTCATCTTAAAACCTGTGCATTAGGTTTCTTTTTAGTTCCTTGTATATATTAATAAAACAAAATAGGTTGGTTTTCTGCAAGATATGTTGATTTTTTGGTAAGGGAAGAGGTTAAACATTTGTATATACATAAAAATAAATCAACAGATATAACATGATTTTTCGAAACTTTCATCAGAAGATAGTTACAGAGATAGGCTGGAGAACAGACAATTCTTCTGGGATCCACCTTAAATTATTTGTGAGAGACAAATTGCAGTGCATCACCATCGTGTTCTTTGTGCCAATCCATCCGTTGAATATTTTCACTTTCGAAATAAATCGTCCAACAGATAAGCGAGGCCTGCCCTGAAAAGGGTTTCCAAGGTCTTCATGAAGGGATGTTTGACAACAATCAACAGATGTTACAACACGTATTTTGCATATGGCAGTCAATTTTCCGTATAACACTGCATTTCTACTGATATTTCTAAAGAAGTAAATTATTTGTAACTAAACTATTAAAACATACTTATTCACTTGTTGCTTAAGGCATCAAGAAATAGATTTTATTTCGAACAGTTGACTAGTCCAAAAAAATGGATAAAACATTTTCTTACTACCAATGTTCCCGGAAATAAGAGAAAACTAGACTATCTCGAAATTATTTTTAGTTCGATTTTGTGAACACTATTTCATATCCAGGGGTGAACCAGTGGAACGCTCCGGTTCAACGTTCTAGTATATTTTAGTGATTGGAGACGTGATTTCATATTACTAAGTTTCTCTTAAAAATCTTAACTCTTTTAACTAAACAACATTTTTTTCGTATAATTTTCAAGTAAAACTAACCAATTGAAGTCTAAATTTGCTAAGTTTTAAAGCAGTTTTGCAGATGAAGATAGTTGTATTATTAGCCAGCATCTATATAAGAATGTTGAGTAAATCGCACCACTATTCACATTTGTATCAGACACAAAAATCATTGATAATTACATTGAAAATATTTTAGTAATACAATTCCGTTATTCAATATCTATATTATTTTTTTGCCAATTATATTTGCCGAGTAGTGAAAATGAATTGTTATCGCAAGACCATATTATTTATTCATACCAACCGATCATTCAATTCAGCGGGAAAAATTACATAGGGACGATGACTCACTTAATTAGTCAGCAGTACCAGATGTGGTACAAGTACAAATTTGTACATTTCTCAGATAAAGCCAATATAGTGCCGTGATGACTCAGGGAATAGGGCGTTCGCCTTCCAGTGAGGTGCACAGGATTCAAATCCCAGCGTTGGCTGATCGATACGAATTCCGCATCCAGCTTGCACCGACCACAGTGCTGACGTATAATATCCTCAGTGGTAGACAGATCTTCGGTTAGAGTCTCCCTGCCGTCAGGCTAACCGTGGGAGGTTGTCGTGTTCTTCCTCTCCATGTAACGCAAATATGGGCTGATTGCATCAAAAAGTCCTCCACGAAGGCAAGTTTCTCCCATTACTTGATCCAGGAGTTTCCTTCTCTTCTGGATTGGGTTCAAAATGACAAGGCTACGGATTTGAAGTAGTCATAAACCCTTAAAATTGGGTCAGCTGTTCAACGACGGATATAATATATATTGATACAGCTGAGTGCATCCGCTCAAACCAATAAGATTGAGTTTATGTACTCAATCTTATTTTTTAAAAGTTGCGCACTGTAACCAAATTGTGTGCGAATACAAACATTTTCCTTTTTCTAGAATAGAGAAATATGTTGTGGAGGTAACAAAATATCTTCCATCTCCCAATGAAAAAGTTCTGATGGTAAAACCAACATCTGGTAAGTCATTTTCTTACATCATTTTATTTATGATTTTTTACGGGAGTTTTGTTTATGAGCACCAAATGAAGTTAAAAAACACTGTTTAATATTTTATGGAATAAATGCTATTAAAACTAGCCAAATAAATTATGAGAGTATTTTGGATCTTTCTGAAATGGATTGATAACTAAAAAATCAATTTCAAAATGGCTTGACAATTGAGATGGATCATAATAATTTTGACGTGCCTTTGATTATTAAAAACTTCATGGAAAAAAAACATTGTAAAAGAAGCTTTCTGCTGCAGGGCCTACTCCAATATTAGAATATTCATCAAAATAGATTTACCTAACATAAATAAAACTCTTAATAATATTTCATTTTTTTTAAATAAAGCAATGTATAACTGTCGAGGGTTCATATGGCTACAGTGAAATGACGCCATGAATGAGTTTTTGCTCTCAGTCGAATTTGGGCGTGGTTTTAGTTTATTTTGCGTCTCAGTTTTTACCGTCTCAAATTTAAATTTTTTTTCTGCTACAGATAAAAAAAAGTTCAACTATTTTCTAGGGTTCGACAGAAGTTATGAATTATCTCTCCACATAGAGATAGATGGACAACATCAGATGACCTATTTGACCATTCCATGTATCCCTCAATTCATTGCATCTATGAAGTCTGACACTATCCACCACACTTTGATTTTAAAAACAGATCTCTACTCACTCAATTATTCTGTAAGTTTATCCCTTATTTTTTTACAGCCTTTCATTTGATTTCTCGAACGCGTCATCTTGTTTTTTTTTTTTTTTTTTTTTTTTTTTTTTTTTTTTTTTTTTTTGAGATCATAATAGGAAACGCTTAAATTTTTTTTAAATATTTTATTATATATATATATAATCAACCATAAAATATGCGAAAGAAACTGTAGAATGTCGATTGTATAATTCAAAAGCAAATTAAAAATGGAAGTAACATGTCCAGTTCTTAAAAATTTCACGTGGTTTTAAAAATTCTTATATGTATTTTCTTCATTTTACAAATGACATCGTTTCCGTTCTAGAGCGTTTTTAAATGGTTAAAAATGTACTCAGCATCATTTATAATGTTGGAAAAGTAATGTTCAGACTTAAATTTGTGTCAGAACAGTCTTCAATCAAAAATTTCCTAGAAAAATAAACGAGAATGGGAATTATAGTCTTCATGAACATTAATTTAATTTTAGATAAATGTCTATTTGTTTTTACGACGCTAACAAGTTCTAATTTTATTTGTTGATTGTTCATTAAAATTGGGTTTTTGTTTTTTTTTCTTCTCCAAGTTATATCATTTCAAAGTATTTGAATTCATTTGGCTGGAATCTTTAAGAGGTGTTTTGTGATAAGAACTTTTATTACAGTAAAAGAAATAAAATAGATACATGATATACTAAACTCTTGATACTACTTATAGTTTGTCTATGATAAGATCTCCACTCTCCACAAAGTCTGAAATCTTCTGCTGCTATGGAAACGCTCTTCATTCTAGGGCTATCCCAACGAACCGAAGAAAAAAAAAATCTTTCTCTGGATGACCCGTGCCAAAATCTGTTCTAAACGAGCCTAAATCTGTGTTTCATTTCTGAGTTTCAATGTGTTTTCATTCCTGGCATTCATTTCATTTGAATGAGTGTTTCATTTCTTAATAGGACAAAGAAATTTATGAAGAAGAAAATGTGAGAACCGGACGGACAAGACTTTTAACGGCGGCCACCCCTGATTATAGTCTGCAGATAAAAGGCACCACAAGGGGAGACATTTTGACGGAATTGCACCTGTCTTTTGAAGAGTATTCATATATATTTTTCTTTTTTTCATTTAAAAGCGAAGCTACAAACCATGAATAATGTGACACTGACTATACTGATACTATATCGCACAGACTGTCTGGGTCTCTCCATGCAATTCAAATGCAAGTTAGTTTCATCCAGAAGTTCCTTTGTCTTATGTGTTGTGTTCAAAATTACAAAGCTACGGAGTTGAAAATTGCTAGCCGTAAACCTAAAAAATGTATAGCCTGTTCAAAGCCATTTATAAAATAAAAAATGAATATTATAGCTATAACAGTCGTTGAACAGCCGACCCAATTTCTTGGGCTTATGACAACTAATGTTCAACTCTGTAGCCTTGTCATTTTAAACCCAAACCAGAAGAAAAGGGAACTCTTGGATTAAATTTTGGGTGGAATTTGCGTTTTTGGAGGACTTGCGACGGAACCAACCTGCATTCGCGTTACATGGAGAGGAAAACCTCTCATGGTTAGCCTTTCAGCAAGGAGACTCTAACCCATGATCCGTCTACCGTTGAGAATATTTTACGTTGGCACTGTGGTCAGTGCGAGCCGGGTGCGAAATTCGACAAGCCATCGCTGGAAACTGGAACGCTCTATCCCCTGAGCCATCGTGTCTCAAGAAGTTCCTTTGTCTCCTATGTTGTGTTCAAAATTACAAGGTTACGAAGTCGAACATTGATAACCCAAAAATGTATCGACTGTTCAACGCCGTTTATAAAGTAAAAAATTTATATTATAAAATTAATGACAAAAAAAATAAAGTATTACAAACTGCCCGAGCTTATCTAGATTGAATAGAATCAAATTGATTTTTGGAGGCCAAAATTTTAACTGTTGTTTAATTTATTTGCATCAATTATATCGCATAACATCATAAATATTGATTGATTAGATATCGATAAACAATCGAAAAGGAGGATTCTAGCTATTTTACCACGTTTATATAAACTTGCCTCCGTGGATGTCTGTCCGGGTGGAATTTTGTAATCGATTTTAAACTAACTTCCCGACTAGCTACAAACTTCAAATTTGGCACATAGATCAGAATTGGATGACAATGCATGAAAATGAAGAAGAAAAAGACATACAACGTAAAATAAAATTAGAATTTAAAAAAAACTTTTTTTTCGCGATTGTCTTTTGTTGTCGATTTCATTATTTCAAATTAGTGTCACATGTCAGGTGAAAAGATTTTTATTGTCGGAGTATTTTTATTGGCAGAAAAATCACGTTGTAGGATCCAGTTTTTCTTCATTCATTTCCAGATTGTGTTGGTTGTCATCAGCCTAAAACTAATGAAAGTCGTAAAGGTATTGTTTTTCTATAAAGATTTTTGTATCCCTAATTTAAAATTAAAGCTCTATTATTTTAGTAGAGGTCTTGTAGAAGTCTTGACACGATGACGAAAGAGACAGCCACTCAACGCAAGCGACGACTGGAGAAAAAAAACAAAAGCGGTTAGAGACGCTTCAACAAGAATCAGAAGCAGATACGTTTGCAAGATTAGCTAAACGGCGTAAACAAGCGGTAGAAGTTCCGAAAAATCAGCGTGTTGTCGGACGGAATAAAGATAAACAACGAATGGCTCAAGGAATCAAATCGCTTGAGAAACTCTGACTCAAGAGTTGGAGAGTCATTTCAGGAATATGAAGAAAGACTAAAACGTCGACGTGAGGCTTGTGCTCAACGGGTAACTGATAGGGCAGAGGGTAAAAATATAATTGAGTGTGCCCCTTAGCGAAATTGGCTACTTATGTTTGGCGCCATTCCTGTTTATTTTATTTTATTTTAAAACCGTCGTTGAACAGCCGACCCAATTTCATGGGTTTACGACTACTAATGTTCAACTCCGTAGCCTTGTAATTTTGAACCAATCCAGAAGACAAGGAAACTCCTGGATCAGTACCCCCAGAGGTATTGATTTGTGATGGGAACATGGAGGACTTTGAGACTCGACAGATTTAACGTGCATCAGTCACCATTTACTACACGGGGAGTCTTCGGCCGGCGGAGATCGAACCCACGACCTCTTGAATATGGGCCCAGCGCCCTACCGACCAGGCTATCCCGGCCCCGCCATTCCTGTTTGCGCGGAACACTGTGGTAACAGAAATGGAGGCCAAAACAAACGATATTTTTAAATAAAACAATGTAAAATTTCAACAAAATATCGGCCGAAAAATAATATAATTTACACCATTTGTCTAAATAAATAATCTAAATAAAAAAATATATTTTTAAAAACCACGTTTTTGCAGCGAAGTATAATAATTGAAAAATAAAAATTTAAAAATTATAATTTTAAAAAAATTAATTTAAACACAAAACTAAAAAGCAGAAAATAAATAATCTAAATAAAAATATATTTTTTTAATAACCACGTTTTTTGTAGTGAAGAATAATAATTGAAAAATAATAATTTTAAAAAAATATAAAATAAAAATTATA
Source organism: Parasteatoda lunata (assembly GCA_949128135.1). NCBI lineage: Eukaryota > Metazoa > Arthropoda > Arachnida > Araneae > Theridiidae > Parasteatoda > Parasteatoda lunata. The sequence continues at coordinate 3,547,985 of OX421971.1, forward strand.
ATTTAAAATAAAAAGATTCAAAATAAAAAAAATCAAAATAAAAAATGTTTTTAAAAACCACGCTTTTGTAGTGGAGAATAATAATTAAAAAAAAAATTTTAAAAATGAAAAACGTGGGGTGCATGAAATACATAACAGTATAATAATATAACATTACTGGTTCATGCGCCCCACGTTTTTCGTTTTTCAAATTTTTTTTTAATTATTATTCTCCACTACAAAAACGTGGTTTTTAAAAACATTTTTTATTTTGAATTTTTTTTAGAATTGAACTAGATAAAAAATGCAAAATAATTTTTAAATTTAAGCAACTTTACTTTTCGATGTACATATGACCTGGTGTAAGATTTGCTCCAGGTCGTTCCGTGACCTAGTGTAAGTTTCTTTTTTTTTACAAAAATAATAAGTATTGATGGCAGGAGGTAAATTATTTTCATGCATTAAAAGCCATGTCATACCATCAGAATACCAAGCATTCATTTACTGGGGTGTTTGTTTAAAGATGTTTATTCACTTGATTTATTTTAATACTTTTTATTTGAACCACAATACCTTGAAAACAATACTTAATAAATTACCTCCATTTTTTTCAATTCCTATTATTAGTTCACACTCTCCCTATATATTGTTCACATTTTCAATCTTTAATAAAATACTTTTTTATTCATTGACTCAAGTACACATGGATAATCTCTGCTGATGAGCCATTACAATTCAACTGGACGGAGGCTACGCAAAACCTAAAACACCCCACAGAAGCAGACGTCCAACAATTCGCTTTTGCAGATGACTTCAGCTTTGTCATAACAGCTAAGACAGAATCAGATCTTGGCATTATAACAACAAATACCTTAAATATCTTAAATAGCTGGGCCACTATGCACGGTCTTGAAATCTCAAAAGAGAAAACTACATACATCCTGATCAAAAGCAAGCTAGTAAACGGCCCTGTAATAAAACTAAACAATTCGAAAATAAAAAGATCCACATCAGTAAATCTTTTAGGTCTCATAATTGATGAACAGATTAACTGGTCAGAACATATAGCAACACAGGGAAATAAAGCATCTGCAAAACTTCAAGCAATCCAAAGAATAGCAGGAAGATCTTGGGGAATTAAAAGAGAGCATAGACTAATCTTATATAAGTCATGTGTAGTCAGAATGTTAGCACACGGTGCAGCAATCTGGTGCTCAGAACCACAACAATACATAAAAGACAAGATTGACTCAGTACAAAGGAAGTTCCTACTAAATATAACAGGCGCATATAGGACAACTCCAACAAAAGCACTACAAGTTATCCTGGGGCTACCTCCTCTTCATCTAACACTGCAACAAGAAGCAATCAGAATTAACTTGCTAAAAGATTCCTTTCACACTATTCTGATAGACAATTTAATTATTAGTCATGAAAAAATGGATACAAAAATTAACCTCCAAACAATTCATCCTGCAGACTTTAACTTAAATACAACAGGCAATATTCAAATAAAACAAAAAACTGAAAAAAATAGAAGAATTAATATTTACACAGATGGCTCGAAGATGGAGGCAGGAACAGGAGCCGCCATAATAATCTTTAATGGTGACACGAAATCAAATACCATAAAAATGAAGTTTTTCAATTGGAACACTATTTTTCAAGCCGAAGCAAGAGCTATTTTAGAAGCAGTCCAAATTGCAAAAAATAACAGTAGTGATACAACAATTTGGACTGACAGTCTATCTGCCTTATATGCTATCAAAAATTACAACACAACACATGATATTATTAAAAAAATCCAACATATTTTAATCAATCATCCGCAATTAGAAATCTCTTGGATAAAAGCACATGCAGGTCATATGGGTAATGAAGAGGCAGATAGGGCAGCAAAGGAAGCAGTCACGGACACAAATCTCACATCAACGAATTTAGGAATGCCTCTATCATATATTAAAAAGAAGGAAAAAGATTTCATTTTAAATTATTGGCAACAACTGTGGACCACACACAAGTACGGAAGAACGACTTACGAAATTCTTCCAAAAGTTTCTTTTAAAAATAGTAAATGGCCAAAGGAATTAATAATGTTCATAACTGAGCATGGTCCCTTTAGGACATACTTGAAACGCTTTCAGTTGTCAAGACATAAACTTTGCAGTTGTGGAGAAATTGGTTCACCACTACACTACGCTACCAAATGCCTGTTAACAGAATCCTATCACTTTAAAGTCCCCATGGAACAAAACATCATAGCCTGGAAGAAACAAATTATTAGTAATAAAACTCTTATAAATAAACTAATTAACTTAATTAACTTCATACAAAATTATGAACAATTTCTAACGCCAAGTTAAAATTTACTACTATCCGACTAATAATCAATATTAAAATACATTCCCCTGCAATGTTATCCATTACCATAGTGTTAAAACCTTATGCTACCCAGGTTTACATATTAATCAACCCATATTCTTTCTAATTTCTTAACATAAATTTGTTTTAAATTTTCATGTCATGATTATAACAGTAAGCTCAAGCATAGTTTCGGTTCATACAGTGTATGAAATTATTACCACTTGTATTAAATTATGTAAACTTTAAATGAAATGTTTATATAATGCCCTATTGCTTTTTATGTATATATCTACTAGCAAACTATATTTAATTGAATGCATCTACATGAACAAACTGTCATAACCCGATTTTATAGTCTACCATCAGTTAACATCAAGCTTATGTGCTTATGCACAACCTCTACAACATTTTGATGGAATCATTTTTGACAACCGTTATTGAATAACCATGTATATATATACTAACAATTCCACAAATGTTAATTGTGCCTCAAATATAAATCCCCGTGTATATAATTTCCCCACTCCCCATATTTTCTGCAACATATTAGTGTTTTTCCTACATTATCTCATGCAATGTATTTGTTTATCAAGACGTATTTTCATGATATGTTATATTTAACCACGCTTCTTCTGTATAGTCACTATTTTTGACGCTCAGCTCCCATGGGTCTTAAATGTCAATAATCAACATTCTATTATAGTCACACAATGTTTGATAATATCTGTTTCTCTAATTAATTGTAGTTTTAATTAAATAATAATTTTAAGGATCCTGACGGGAGATGAGGGCAGATCTTGGGCCTAGCTCTGGCAACGATGCAGATGATAGGGTGGGCTCGTGATTAGGGACTCAACGGGGGAAGCGTGGTATGTCGCAGTTGTAACTCTCTGTTTTCCTGGCCACAGTATTTCTTTCTGATAGATGCCCCCTCCGGGGGCATAGGTGCAGAGCTGTGTGCCGGCGTCCATGTCCATGACTCAAGTACAAATATAATTTTTTTGAACTTGTAGCGGATGACACTTAATACAGTTTTTTCAACTATTAATTCACTCATTAAATGTAATGAATTCATTATAGTTTTATATGGGAGAAAAATTTTCAATTATTTAATAAAAAGCAACTGAAATAAAAATTTTCCTTGTAGACCTAAGTAGGAACTAATTTGACTAAGAATTTTTATATCACTTGTTTTTAATTAATTTGCATTTTACAACAATTGTTTTTGACACTCACATTTACCAAAAAAAAAAAAAATTTTTTTTAAGTCGGTCAGTTTAACCTTTTTATCATCTCGTGTATTTGCAGTTTGGTCGGAAGTATGAATTGGCCTGAGTGGTGGGGTGAAAGCACAGGAAAACCCTGGATTGAACTTCATTTCATTCGAAAAGAGGAAGCGACAACGATTTCATTCAAAATTCCAGCATCCATCATCGAAATCAGCAGAAAAACGACGGAAAACGATGGAATGGTCATTAGTATGACTAAATTTGAAAGCAACACAGGGAGGGTATTGGTAAGTTTAGTAAAAAAAAAAATTTTTTTTTTCATCGTATTATAATATATTATAGAACAATGCGCACCCAGAAATTAACTAGTTTAAAGCACATTACAACATTGCCAGATGTTAGTCAAATATACGCAAATTATGGTGATTGGATGAGCCATACACTGTATGATGTCTCTTTGAATATTTATTAACTTTCATTGTTTGTTTGCTTGTCACCTTTTTATTTTTCTTTAGATATCCTAAGTTATGACAGGAATGATCTCTAAAGTTTTATGCTACAGCCATTTTGTAAAATTATTTATTAAATTTTCTCCGCTTTCCTACGATGCGTTTCTTGCTTCAATATCGACATTTGAATTGCATCACTAGTGCATGCGATATCGAAAAGAAAAACTCCGTTATAATAAATTATACCTTTCCTCAGTAAGTTTTCCAAACTTCTTCAGCTGACGTGATTTTTTTTCCTATAAATTATAAATACTATTAAGAAAATTTTGCTATAATAAAGCGAATTTTTTAACTTTTTTTTTCTAAATTTATATTCCATGTGAAAAAATATCCTCCAAATATAGTCTTTCGATTTAAGAAAAAGAACTTTCAATTACCAACACAATGTTAATAACAGCGGTACGCAGAATTTGATTTTTGCAAAAATACTTTTTCTTTATGTCCTTCAAAAAAACTCTCAAGCTGAGAAACATATCTTTCGTTACAGTACCAAAAAACTAAAACTTTTTTTAAGGAACCAAGATTTTTTATCAATGTTAACTCAAAAATGCTACGAAAAGAAAAAGATCTTTTTTTTAATATCGGCAGGCATTGAACTTTCGTTCTTCGCCATAGAAGATGCCGGAAGTGTTGCTCATTTATCGTTACCCAGTGGGCACCTACGAACCAAAGTCACGGCGGCGAGCAACGTTACCCACGCCACACTGCCACAAACCCGTTCATAGGGTGGGCCACATTCACTCATTCACACGTCAGAAGACAACACAGAGAGAGAGAGAAACATCCATGCCCAGAGCGGGATTTAAACCCGCAGCCATTGGCTTCGCAGTCAGACACGCTAACTACTCGGCCACCTGGCCGGCTGAAAAAGATCTAAAAGAGCCTATTAAGTTTGGAGTTCACATATATGGTATCTATAAATTAATTAATAAATTTGTTTTAATATGTAACGAATAATTATTGCTGTATCTCTCTTACATTTTGTCAATTGATATATTCACCTATCAAAACAACAATTTTAATTTAAAAACATATTTCCTTACAACATTTAGGGTTATTTCAATTTTTCTCGCAACAATTGGGTTTCAAGGACTAAAGAAGCAATAGTCTGGAGCTTTGCTATCCCTAGAAAATCGTGGTCACTTTACTGGCACAAAATGAGTACCGACAGCGGTGGTTTGCAGTACCTAATAGAACTCAATCGAGCATTGATGACACCAAAAGGGTCATTCACACATGTGAGTATTTTTTAATAATATCGAACATATCTTATCATGAGTATATCTTATCTTATCATGTAATCGCAGCTGAGATGGGATACTTGTGACACATTCGATAAGCGAGAAGAGAACATATTGGAGGCTGTAGTCGACTTGAACAGTGAAGTGGTTCAAGTGAAGGCATCCCTCCATTCTGGTCCTTATTCTGTTGTGACAAAAGGAAAAATCATCATGTCCTCTTACAGGTGAGCCTACAACAGACACAGTTTTTAAATCTATACTCACATTCAGTCGCTGAAATCTGATAGGACAATCGTCCTCTAAATACACTGCAGAAATTGAACTGAATGAAAAACCACTGACACAAAAATGCAAATCTTGTACATCAAATACGTAAGCGTGTGTGTAGTTGGAGCCAGTACAGGCTTTATAAGTGCGCGTAAGTTAAGATGCATTTTTGGTGATGGGTTCCCATTTTTATAGGGATATAGAGCCCATTTCAGTTTTTAGAATTTCTTTTTGGGTCTAGAATAAACCCTGTAAAAGTTTTTTGCTGAAAGTTAACCAAAAATATATATATTCTGGGTAAATACATGTTTTTAAAACTACGATTAGCTGATTTTTGTTACTAAGAAAAAAATATAAATATGTAGGTGCCATTGTCTGTTACACTGGTGTAAAAAATTAAAAGTATTTGAAGACTGGGTCTATTATCTCTAGAACTATTGGACTGATTTTAATGAAATTTGATATGTACATTGATACGATACAAAACAAATAACCATTCAGCAATTGTAATACGCATGCATGATTTTGCGTAAAACTCGTTGGAGTCGGAAGGTATGAAACATTGGTTGCAGAATAAACAAAACCAAAAATAGGTTAATAGGCTGTATGGTCCGCTCTTACAGATACTCAGGCCTTGCAGCGTGATTTCATACTTGCAATAAGACAGTTTCTTATATCCTGTGGCAAATGTCCTGAATTATACTGTGCCAATTTAACACCTTCCTACTCCAACGAATGTTACGCAGCACGATCATTAGTGTGTATTGCAATTGTTGAATGGTTATTTGTTTTGTATTGTATCAATATATGGGTTATTCTCACGAAATATGACAATTTACAGTCTCTTGCTCCAAGATCTAATACTAAACTACTGAAAGAACTTTTTTTTCAATTTTTAATAAATAGCATTGGTGTTAGCATTTTAAAATGACCTTGTACTAGCATCGACTGTTTTGTGTATTTATAAAATTTAATTGAATTTCAAAATGTCATGTTTCTGGTATGTCACAAACAATATTTCCAACTATAACTAGCTTCAAAATTTCTCATAAATTTTTCAATATCTAATTTTTTTTTATCGTAACCGTTGTAAGCATTTCTAGAATATACGCAGAGAGTATTATTTACAAAAACTTCGTTCAAAATAATTTTTTCTGTTAATAATTTGTTTGTTCCAGGAAAATCTGTAATTTTCCTGGCTACTTTTATTTAGTGATTTATAACCAAAACAGATAGCGCCAGCTATCAATATCTTATGTTAATAGATTGATTAGATACCATCCTATCTGAACATGTCTTGTTATATGAATAAAGAACCAACTTTCTGGTTCAAAATCTATTTCAAAAATTTTTTCAAGGTGAGTAGGATTTATGTTGTCATTTTGCTGTCTTCTTGGAATCATTAATAACATAAACTACATAGATTTATCTGAGTTATTTCAAGAAATCCTGTTGTTTTCTGCCGAATGTAAACGTCTTAGGCCAAAATGTTTTATTAAAGTGAAGTTAAATGCTATAAAATGTTAACTTTGTCATTATCCTGGCTGTCATTTCCCTGGTTTATGAATGCCAGGACATTGAAACAGTCACCAGAAAATTTTTTAAACAGTTGAATGTAAAGAGAGAAAGCAAATATTAACGCAATACCAAGTTTATGTAAGATTGTAATATGCTTGAATGTAATCAAAGTAATTTTTATTTTATTTTATGATTGATTATTATACACAATTTTATTCTGTACATATCAGCAACAAAAACATTTTTGACTCCTTCTACAGTGGATAAAAGAATTAATTTCAGCAATTCATGGTCCATCTAACGCAAAGGCTTAAGTTAAGTTGAATTACTTACTATTAGCTTAAAATGACTGTTTTTTAACTTCTAAGTTAATATGTCATTTTCCTGGCATTCAAAATTTGGTGAATTTCTATATTATTTTTTTTTCTTGAGCAAATGTCAATAAACTACACTACTGTCTGTAAGATATTAATAAATGTAACTAAATAAATGTACAAATAAAATTAGATTATTTTGACGACTTTAAATTTGAAGGAATTTTTTGTTCCGAATTGTCATGTTTTCAAAGAACCGCCTTTATGTACATGTCAAATTTCATTAAAATCTGACCTGTAGTTCTAGAGATAATCGACAAAGTCTGAAAATTCTCTTCATTTTTTTACACCAGTGTGTATTCTCATTTCTAACCCAAGATCACTTATCTGTCACTCATTTAAGATTTCAGGAAAATTTTAAAGTAGAGAGCAACTTAATAGACTTAAAGTTGGCAACTCATTCTGTGTATGAGGTGGGTATGGAGGACATATTATTCCATCACAAGACTGTCCTATCCCATGAGCCATCACAAAAGGAGGCGACCAATGTCATGGAGTATAGGCACTCTCTCACTGGATGCGAAGAATTTTCTTGGAAACACGACATTCGATCCTACTTCTTTGATTCTCTGACCAGGGCATCCCAATCTTGTCACGCAACGGATCTCCTCAAAACACTAAAATTGCAGTGGAAGACCAACTCCAGCTACTGGAAAACCCTGAATATGAAAGTAGACCGTATGTACAATTTTGAAACAAACTTCTTTTTTTTCCAACCAACTATTAGTTCACACTCTCCCTATATCTTGTTCACATTTCCAATCGTTAAATAAAATACTTTTTATCCATCCACTCAAGTTCAAATACATTTTTTAGTAGATGACACTTGATGTCAATACATTTTTTTTCAAATATTAATTTATTCATTAAATGTAATGAATTAATTTAGTTTTATATGGGAGAAAAAACTTTAATTATTTAATAAAAGGTAATTAAAATAAAAAATTTTCCTTGTTGACCTAAGCAGCGATTGACTTTATAAAAAGTGTTTTCATATTACTTGTGTGTAAGAATGTACGGTCTAATTTGGAAGGCAACGGGAGTAAAACTGTTTTTATTTACTAAATTAGCACAAAGGGATTCTTGACAGAAATAGTCACAATAAATGCCAAGAAATTGCTACTACTAACAGTAATACATGCTCGGTAGAAGGGATTGGCCATCACGTTGTCAGGCAATGCCCACTGCGTTGTCAGCCAATCACTGCTGTAATGGTCGCAATTTTGTATTGGGTGTACAAATAAGTTCTCGCCGTTCATCGCAAGAGGGCACTACAAGAAGGTTATGTAGAAATTGACTGTGTTAAATGTCCTATTGTAAGTTTGCTCATCTGGTAAAAACATAAACTTAAAATATTAGTCATTCCGTATGACCATTACGTTATTGTTTTCATGAAAAAGTGTCAAGTTTTGTGCCACATATGCGTCACTTGCGGGAACTTTTTAATTACTTCTTTTATTTGAAAAAAAATCTGCAGCTTTGTAGCATCGATTGCTTGGAGAAGCGTATGGTGAAGCAGCTTAAGTGAGAAAAGTTTTCGTGAGTAGTTTCAGAAGTTTAAAAACGCTGAGTTTGACGTGGAAGACAAAGAACGCAGTGGAAGGCCTAAATTGTACGAAGACAAGGAATTGGAAGAATTATTGAAAGAAGATATCAACCCAAAAGCAAAAAGAACATGCTCTTACATTACAAGTGACTCAGCAATCAATTTAAGTATTTTTGAAATCGTTGGGAATGATCGTAAGACTAGGAAGTTGGATTGTATACGAATTGAAGCCAAAAGATATTGAACTTCGATTTTCCATGAAATTTGATTTTGCTATTTAGAAACACTTCAATAGGAAGATCTACCCCACTGGCCGTATTTACTAGACCTTTCTCCTTCAGATTATCACCTATTCCGGTCGATGGCACATGGTCTGTCTGTGCAGAAATTTACATCATTTGGAGAAACCAAGGAATGGGTCGATTCGTGGATATCCTCTAAAGATGATGAGTTCTTTCGACGTGGTATCCAAATTCTCCCTGAAAGCTGGGAAAAAGTAGCGTCCAGTAATGGCGAATACTCTGAATATGAAATAATGTACCTTTTTTTTATTACAATAAACTGCTAATTTTTGCTAGAAAACGGTGGAAACTCAGTTGTACTCCTAATACATTAATTATAAATATTGTATTACTGCAAAGGATTGATTTTGTCTTTTTTTTTTTTTTCGACATTGACATTTATTTTTTTTTTTTTGTTGTTGCGTTCGTGCCTTAACACGTCACCCAACATTCAAATACGAAAAAAATGAATGTTGATCATGTTGTCATTTCAGAGATCTTTGAGGATATTGATTTGGGCCACACCATCGAAACTTGTAACATAAGTTTTTCGAAATCTGTAATCAACGTGACTGCTGAATGGAATGACGGAGACCATCGAAAGACTGCTTTACGAACCTGCACGGTAAAGCAATACATTTAATCACTTATTAAATTTTATCGCAATGTGAAACTAATTCTATGTTAATTCAATAAAACAGTTTGGTAATTTATTAAATATGTCTTTTTTTATCCCCTATGTTTTGAGTTTTTCGTTTGAAATGCAAACGAAAAGGTTTTTTACTGATTTCTCTTAAAGTTCTGCGAAAATCAATTCAAGATTATTTCACCCCTAAAATGAATTAACAAGTTTGAAATGTTTTGAAATAGTTTAGAAAAATAGGGAAAGTGGACCTCAAAGAAAAGTTCGTTAAATAGGAAACGTTATTTAGAAGTTATTTTACTAAAAGATATTTCCAAAATGTTCTTGAAAAAAATCGTAAAATAGAGAAATTTGCTAAATAGAAAATCGTTCAATAAAAGTCCGACTGCATAACTAATGCTTTGTTAAATGAATAATTTTCAGGGGAATACTAATGGTTTAAAGAATATAATTATTTTAACTCAATATCCTGATTTGGGGATTTATAATACTTTTCTATACACACCATTTTCTGCAATAAATTTTTAGGAAAAATTTTATTCAAACTATAATTTGCCAACATTTTCTAAAAAAACCTGCAAAGCAAATTTTAATGATAATAATAAGAAAAAGAATAAATTGAAACGCGTATAAAATACATAAAGAATTTTAACAAAAAATGCGCTTTGAATTCGAATGACACAAAATTCAAAATAAGACTAATTTGATCATTGTTAATCCCGAGGGGGTGAAGAATTTCTTCTCTCGAAAATAAAAATGCAACTTGAAATTTTCAGTTTTAAAAAATGAATCTGATTTCAAAAACTAAACAAAAGTTGTTTTTCAGAGTGAAGATTGTCAAAATATAAAATTCTTCATGAGATATTTACATAATGGGGAATTCCTCATAAATGTAGATCTGCCGGGAGCTGGAAATTTTTCTTTCGTGAGGAACTCTGCATTGAATATAAAATTGCAATTGGAAGGCGAAAAGGTACCTCTCTCTTCTAATATTTGTAAACATGAATATATTATGTGTTTTAATGCCGCATATCAGAAAAGATTAGTTCTCAGCAAATTACTTTCTTTTCCCAAGAATGCTAAACATGAACTCATCAATTCTGTAATCACACCTTCCGATTCTGATGAGTGTTATTTGAGTGTACTGCAATTGTTGAATGGTTATTCATTTTTGTATTATACCAAATCTATGTTCAAACAAAATTTTAATAACACTAAACATACCAACGCTTAATCTATACCTATTTCTATATTTGACCAAAGCCGGTCAAATGACCAGACTTTGTTTCTTAATTGAATGTATGAAATATGGATGTTAGAAAGGAAATAAACTAAAAAAAACTTTACTATAATTAAATAAAATTGTTTATTGCCCATTTTCATGTATTACAAACCCAAAGAATAAGAATTTTTAATTCATTGATCAACGCATTTTTTACAGGGTGTTTCCAGTCTACCTTTTCCGCAAACTTCTATTATTATTTTTTCTATAATTCTTATAATTATAAGAATAATAAAAACTATAATTCTTATAATTATAAGAATTATAATTCTTATAATTAATATTATTTCTTCAAAGAACTTGTGCTGTCTTGATTGTTTCGACATTTTTCTGGGTAAACACTAACAGTTAGTTAGAAATGAAGTAAAGCTATCAAAATAAAATATTAACTACTGACCAAAACATTTAGTTTCTGTCACTTTTTCTGACACAAAAATGCCAATCTAGAATGTTTGGTACTTTCTTGAAATTTTAATTTCCCAGTTATTCTGATTGAACTCACTACGCTACAGTCTTTGCAGAAATGTGCAACTCCTCGAATGCAACACGCATTACATCTACATTTCTGATATGATAACCTTATAAAGCAATAAATTGTTCACCCGGTCAAATAACCGGTTGTGGTAGAAACAGGTATACGGCAAGTATTATTCGAAACAAACAAAATACAAAAAAGGATAATAAAAGAACATTATCTGTATATAATTGTTATAAAAAGTCATGAAGTCAAATGTGGAAAAACAATAAGGTGATAAGCGCATTTTTGATGCAAAAGTTCTTAAACGGTCATTTGACCGGTTCTAGTATGTTTAGTGTTAAAACCCGTCCAGTAGCTTTTGAAATAATGGGCCCAATAAAAAAAAAATTCCTCTTCAGTGTAGTACGGTGATTGTTTACGTTTCTCTCCTCAACAAACGACTTTTTCACTAATTTTACCTATAGGGGACACCCAAAATGGTAAAAATACCCCGAAAAAAAAATCGATTTTCTCTTTTTGACCATTTTGTATTAATTAAATGATGCTCTATCACATGCAGAAAGAATTTTTCGTATCACATAGAGCTATAAGCTAGCAAACATCATTGATGTTATTTTTAAAATACTTATAAAAAAATTGAATCGTCGACAGATGCGTCTGAGAGGGTCTCAAAAAATCGTCAACAATCAATGACTTGACGAACTATCTCGAACAGTTTACTGTCCGCCAATTCGAAACAAGCTTCCATTTACATTTTTAGACAATCTTTCTTCATATTTTGATTTATTCTCATTCTTCATTTTAATAACATTACCAGCTGAATACCAGTACATCGTACGAGATAAAAAAAAAAAAAAAAAAGAAATCTAAGCAACCTATATGCAGTAAAAAACAATCTCCATTGATTGTTTGAAATTTAGATAAAATTGAGTTAGGATAAACCTGTAAAAAAATTTAAAGTGTTAACCTAGTAAATATTTACAAAATGCAAACAATAAGTTGTAATCCTGACTCAAAATTTGTTTTGAGAAATATTTTTCAGTGCTGGAAAGGTTTGCTCTACCCAGATATTAAAATAAGGTTTATTTTAACTCAGCAAAAACTTTTTAATGTAAACTTAAAAAGGTTTGTTATGCGGTTTACGTGGTACCCTTCTAACCTTAAAACGAGATTTGTGACGCTCTATTCTACGCACGATTACCCTAATCCAGTGTTTCCCAAACTTCTGACTTTTGTGCACCCCTTCTAAATTATTCGTAACGCTGTGTACCACTAATAAAAAAATAAATGTTTTTTTTTTTTTTCAAAAATATGTTTTTATTTTTTTATTTTAAGGTATAAAGTTTTGTTAATAAATTTATTTGCATTGCTGATAGATGCTGATTAGAAGGATGATATTGTTTTTGCTGTGATAACAGTTCATCGTAATTCAGTTCTCTTATGGTCAATTTTAGTCCGAGATGCGATTCCACGTCTAATAATCAATTTCTTTTTTTCGAATTAATGTCCGCGAATGCTGAAAAAGTGACTTCAAATAAATCTGAAGTTGGAAAAGGTAAATTTTTTTAACAACTTTTTCTGTTAAAACTGGATACATATTTTGCATTTTCAGCCAGAATGATGCTAAAGTACGCTCCTCAAGTTTATTTTTCAAGAAGGATAAAAATTATGTTTTATAAAAATAATCAAAATAAGTAAAATTTATTACAAACTTTTACTATAAAAAAATTGCACAAAAGTTAAAAATCACAAATAACTGCTGAGATTACTAATTATAAACTGTTAACTATGCGAAAATAGCCAATAGAAAAATACGTAATCATAAATTTTCATGGCTAGCTTTGTTTTTAATTAAAATTCTTCGAAATTTTCGTTTGCTGCAAGATATTTCGCATAAGAACGCGTACCCCCGCTAAACTGTTCCCGTACCCCTGGGGGTACGCGTACCACACTTTGGGAAACACTGCCCTAATCCAAAACCTTGGGAAAACAACATTCTATGTAAAAACCCTTCATCGAAGTTGACTTAGGGTTTTCAAGCGTGAAAAAATCCTTTACCTGTAGTTAATATAGCTAGGTGAAAATAATCTTAAATCTAGGTCATTATAAGGTTTCTTTTCGCAACGTATTGTATGCTCAGCTAAAACCCACCTTGTCATGAAATTTTAATGGACATTGCAATTTGATCCTATCGCTAGTGTGACCGTCAGCTAAAACGGACCTCAAGTGACACTACTTTTTAAAAAATAATTTCTACTCCTTTTGTGATGAAAGGTTTGTAACTGCACTATTTTTGATTTATTGAAAAAAGGTTTTCCGTGTGACCCTAAAGAGAAAATTCTGACACAAGGTTACATGCTTTCTGGGCTAGGCAACTCACTTTTTTTACATTCAATAACTCATTTATTTTAAGGATGGAATTCCAGAGACCATAGAGTTGAGTGGCGATATTCACCAAAATGCGTGGGGTGTTGAAATAAGTCCGAAAGCATTTTCGAAAGTGAAATCCCTCCTCGATTCAGCCTACAGAGAGATAGAGCTGCAGTTTATGGACACAATCAAAGATCCTCAGCATCCACTTCAACCCATCTACAGTTATTTACAAGAGTCGAAACAGAAAGTAAGTTGATTTAGAATAAAGAAAATAACGCCCAACTTTTAAGGAAACTAGTTGTACTGCATCTAAACATTTACCTGTCTCATAGCTCCCGATTTACCGGTATCTGTTTTATCCGGTCTAGTAAAAAAAAGAAGAGGAATTTCGGTCAGTTGTAAAACTAGAACGCGGCTGGAAGAAAACAGCTACGTGAGCGTCTTTAATGTTTGAAGATCAAACGTTGCATTTGGATATTAGTTCTGCATGAGACACAGTGAAGATGTAAACGGTTGGAGTTTTGAGATAAAAAGCGACCCATTTTCCAAATTTCTTTTTTTTTCTCATTTGAAACTATTAGGAGAGGTAAATAATTGCATTCGTGTAAGTTTTTATTTTTAGGATTTCAATCAAATCCTCTCAAACTTTGAAATTCGTTTTTCTTAGAGTCAGCTTTCATAAACACCTCTTCAATTGTTAATGAATAAAGCCATAATTCATTTAACTTAAGATGTGTTTTAAATTAGGCGAAACAGCCATTCTATCATTTTTTTTCCGACCTATCCTTTCGCATCATTAGACTGGATAGTCGGAACCCAACCACTTTGGAAAATAAAGTAATTTCTACGCTTGTATTTTGTTCTATTTATTCCTAATCTAACGTGAAAAAATGAATAAATAAAAAAAAACTTAACGTTACTACTAGGAATTAGATATAAACTTAATGAGAATCAATGCAGTTATGAAAGTAATTGGCAAAAGTAATAATTTTAAAAAAGCGTAATTATTTGTTCGACATCAGATATTTAATTAGAGTAACGAGAGAAAGTTATGAAAGAGATTTGGTCAAACGTTACGCATTATTTCTCTACCTACTGTCCCCAATGGGTAGAAATATGTTTGTTTGTTAGAGTAAAAAAAACTCGATGCACATTCTCTCTCTTGATGTGTCAGAACCGATAGTATTTAATTTAAAGTCAATTTAAATTAACAAAGATGATTATATTCAATTTTACTATCAAAATGGATTGCATTCAATTTTGTCGGCTATAAGTTTTCATCAAATTGACAAACATATACTATTTATATTAATTTCTTTTCAAACGTTAAAGAGATATTTATTTTTTTCTCAGATGGAAGAATTTATTTATCCTCCTGTTGGAGAAATTCTAAGCACTCTTCAGGTCCTTCTTCCCATTGACCAGCTATCCAGAGCTGGCTGCAATGTTTATAATTCACTCCCAAGTAAGTCCACATTTCATTGAATTAAATAAAATAAAATGCGTTGTACTGGAATGCAAATAATGATTTTTTCCTTCAGCCTGGGCCATTCATACTAACGATACGTTTGATTACCCAAAGAAAGATGGTAATTACATCTTTAAATTCAGCACAGGCAGAATGCTTCCACTTTCTTCATTCACAGAGGTAAACCATTTCATTTTTTTATAAGATTCTTATTATCCTCATATTTTAACAAAAATGACCCATGGTACTACAGTCTCTGGTAAAATTATTAGGTCCACTAAAGATTCTATGTAAAATCTTAATTATCATGTGCAGCTTTATTGTCTTTATGTGACTGTTTGCACTTGTTTATGTTCGTGTATCAATTGATTCAATGAGACGATATATAATATAAATTCGACCATTGGATAAATTTGACGATCTAAATATAGAATATCAGATATTATGTTATAATAATTGGATCAAATTATGAGACGCACTGTAGTGTTTTTAATAATGACACGAGTTTATATACAACACTTTTATGGTTAAACATACTATAAAAGTGTTGTATATAAACTTCAAGTTTTTATATACTTCCAATTTGTATTTATTTTTAACGGATCACGTTAACCAAATAATACACGAACGTAAACAAGAAGCAAACCGGTTTCAGTCGTGTAAAAATAATAAAGCTGTATAGTATCACTTGATAATTAAAATTTTACATGGAATATTATAGTGCGTATAATAATTTGGCTTGGAACTGTAAATCAAAATTTTGTTAAACACCCCCGAACATTAAAGAAATAAGAGTATTCAAAAAGGAAAAAAAGAACCCTCACAAAATATAGGTAAAAATCCAAGATACGAACAAAAAATAACGAATAATAGAATTGCTTTAGATAGCACACTTTACTAATTAAAATTAAATTCATTTAACCAATTTCAGTTTTTTTTATCATTAATTAAATATTTGGTGAAATAGAAGATGTGGTGCAATTTAAATATCTTGGTGCAATAGTTGAGTGGAAGAACAGAAATAGGAGCAAGAATAACTAAAATTAATATTTTGAATTTAATGGTAAGGAGTGTATTATTATAGGGGTAAGAAATATGGAAACTAACAGAATAAATTAGTCAACAGGACACACTAAAAAGCCTATGAAGAAAAATGAATGCAAGTAGGCAGAACGCGAGGCATGAAGAGGATGACTCAAGGGAGAGAGCGTTCGCCTTCCAATGAGGTGAACCAGATTCGAATCCCCACATCCGGCTTGCACCGACCACAGTGCTGACGTGAAATATTCTTAGTAATAGACAGATCATGGGTTAGAGTCCCCTTGTCGTGAGGCTAACCGTGGGAGGTTCTCGTGGTCTTCCTCTCTATGTTAGCCCCGTCAAAAAGTCCTCCACGAAAGCAAATTTCTCCCAATACTCGATCCAGATGGGGTTCAAAATTACAAGGCTACGGAGTTGAACATCAATAGTCGTAAACCCAATATTGGGTCGGCTGTTCAACAGCGGATATAAAAAAGAATTTAGTAAATGCTCATCGCTTTTCCAGACAGTTAATTATTGCTGTATAGGTTTTAAATTAGATCAAACCTCTCTCATAGTCATTAAAGCAAGTAGGGAGGTTTGACCTCCCTACTTGCTACTACTTACTATTTGGTTAACGTTAAAATGATTTTAATTTAAGTGGAAAAAATGTGAACAGATGACAAACATTTTGCCACATGTTTGATTTCTATTAATAGTAAGTGCTTCATCCATATTATTAGATGATTTCCTTGAAGCCACTGGATGCATTGCAACAACCGGTCGCCAAAATTGAAATGGCATCTGATTCACTGCAAATCCGCACCTTTGACGGCTTATCCTACAAGTTCCTACCATCTAATTGTTTCTTCCTGCTTGCATATGAACTCAAGACTTCACTCTTTTCTGTCATCACTTCCGGGAATACTCTTCATGTTCTCTTTCCGGAACTGACCATCACAATCAACCACGGCAATCAGGTATTCATCAATGGCAACGAGACAGCGACCCCCACACAGTCCAAAAATGTGTAAGTGTCCATTTTGCACGTCCTTATTTTTCACATCTTAAAAATTATAAATGTTAAGAAATTGTTTAGAAAAATCACTGGTCTGTTCTAATTTTATTGTTCGTGAAAGAAACGACGATTTTCCTTCCTTTATAGGAGAGTGACCACCATGGAGTCAGGGGTGGATATCAGATCGCCCTCTATCCAAGTGAAATGCAAAAATGACGATCACTTTATATGCACGTTTGAGCTTGATGACTGGCATAGCACGTTTGGACTTTTGGGAAATGCTGACGGACAATGGGAAAATGATTATATGGTAATGTTTATTTTATCTCCCTTCATTTACTTTTATTTGTTGCAGATAAAAAAAGTTATAATGTTAATTATAAATTTATAAATATATAACACCCGTTATAGTGAACATGGTTTATAGTGAGCTCCAGGATATAATGAACAAACTATTCGCTCCCGTGCCTCGCTATACATATATAATATTACTTTTTGTGGATGTAGTGAACCGAAAGACGAGAGAAAATTGTGTATTATAAACTTTTTTTTTCTTCATTTTTTGGTAATTTTGAAATTTCTACATAAAATACATAAACCGATTTTTAAAACCCTCTATTGCGGTTGCCATAAGCATTTTTTTTTGTTTGCTTCTTCTATCTCATCCCTAAATGTTTTGTACGCAAAACAATGAGTAATAAAAAATAAAAGTTAACACATTTTATATTACTATATATTGTTTTTTAATCATTTTTGTATTTCTTCTTATGGGTCATTTACTTAAATAATGTGTAATAAAAGATTCGATAAAAAGAGTTAAAATTGTTTGTAGTACGGCTGTAATGAACTCCTTGTTATAGTGAACGGAAATTTCGGTCCCTCTTGAAGGTTCACTATAGCGGGGTTTGACTGTATATATATATGTATGTTACGACCAAAGACTGAATCCGAAATTTTCTTGATTTCGGAAATTGGCCGGCCAGATCGCGAAGTGGCCGAGGATGGCTGGCCAAAGTCCGAAATAACTGAAACGATCAGTGAATATTTTACTTTGGCGGCCTTCTATAATTATATAAATAATTCTTATAAATCTTCTAATTTAAAAATATAAAAAATAGAAGTTTTTAAATTGTCTATTAAATAATCATTAATTTAATAACCATTATTAAATTGTCTATTTAATTGTCTAGTCATACTAGTCATACATACACCAAAGGTCTAGTCATACTAGTCATACATACACCAAAGGTCTAGTCATACTAGGTCTAGTTAAATGCGACTGCCCGGTATACCCTACAATGATGTTTTTTAAGGTTCATTGCCACTGCCCGGTATACATTTGCCCGGTATATCCTACACTGATGTTTTTTAAGGTTCAGTGCCACTGCCCGGTATACATTTGCCCGGTATATCCTACACTGATGTTTTTTAAGGTTCAGTGCCACTGCCCGGTATACATTTGCCCGGTATATCCTACACTGATGTTTTTTTCAGGTCAAGTGTCACTTCTCGGTATACATTTGCCCGGTATATCCTACACTGATGTTTTTTAAGGTCAAGTGCTTCTGCCCGGTATACATTTGCCCGGTATAATGATTTTTTCTTCCAACTTTGGCTGATCTTCCCATGCTAATTCGCGATTTGGGTGGCCGATTCCCGAAATCAAAAACAATTTCGGACTTTGGCCAGCCATCCTCGGCCAATTCCCGAAATCAAGAAAATTTCGGACTTTGGCCAGCTAATTTACAGCGTTCTTGGCCAATTCGTGATCTGGCCGGCCAGATCGCGAATTGACCGACTTCGGGCTATGGCCGTAATATATATATTTCGAACATCTTCAAGCAAAATAAATTTTTCTTCACAAATTCTCTTACATTTAATTCAATTACATTTTCTTCACAAGCCAAGAAGTTGCGCAAACTGAACGAATTTTCATAAATTTAGGGACTTTACCAACACATTTACCATTACAAGTTGAGAATTATGCTAACAAACCAGTTAATTTTATACATTTTCAAAAATTTATCATATTTACCAAATTTAGTGATGACTATGCCTAATTACCGGTTATTATATATAATCACCAGGTAAATCACATTTACCGTAACATATAAATTTCTCCAAAAGTTGATTTTTTTTTTAAATTTAATTTTTATTTACTTCGAATAATTAACAGTGGCTTATTCATGTCATTTGTTTTAATCCTAATACTACCAGAATAAAATTGAAATTTTTATGTAGTTTCTGAAAAAGGGATGCTAATTTACCGTTGATAGATACAAAGAGACATTAAAAATATTCAAAATAATTTTCCTTTTATTATCTAATGAGTTTAAACTTAAAGTAAATTTCCTTGTTTTTGATGGAAAGTTCCCTCAATACAACTAATGAAAATGAACTTTGTGTTTCAGTTACCAGATGGCAACATTTCATCCGACATTCTGGAATTCATCTGCAATTACAAAGTTTCGGGTGAAAAAGAGTGCAAAGTATCACCGACACTCATGTCTTCCTGCAATTAATTTTCTACTTTTATTTGCTGATTGCCTAATTGCTGTACAAAATTAAGAAATATTTTTATTTGTTTACTCTAGGTTTTATACTAATTTCAGAAACTTTTAAAGCATATTTTTTTCATTTATTTAACTCACACTATAGCCAAGCTGTGGCAGAAGTTTTTCGAGCTATCTGTGACAAAACTCTCTATCTTTCTGCAAGATGTTTTTTATTCTCGCATTTAGTCGGCACAAATTATTCGCATTTTGTAAATAGTCATCACAATAAAGAACGTAATCAAGAAATCCGTAATTGCCGGAAGAATGCGTTTCGAGATTACGTTGTTGTAATCGCGTAAAAAATATCGGATTTAAAAATTATTTAGAAATCAATAACTGCGAAACATTCGGTAGAATGATTGAAGTAAATACTCAAATGCACGATTCGAATTTTCAATATAGTTTGAAATAAATGGGGAAATCTACGTGAAAATCAATGTCTATAACTGCCGGAAATAAAATCGAAACATGACATCGATTTACGATACTATCGTCGTAAATTTACCTCGTCAAAAAGTATCCATCTAAATGTATAATTCAAATATTACGTGTAAATTTCCGTCAAAAGAAAAGTAATTTTTTTTTTTTTACTTTTCAGAAGAAAAATCTTTCTGCAAGAACTCTTTAACACTCTGCGACAATATCGCCGTGCAGCTGCGATTCTGCCACGAGGCAAGCTACTGTTGACATTTAAGAAAATTTTAATGTATAATGGAATTTTTAAAAATTTGTTATTGGCCTTAAAGATAATTTGTCTTTTTTATTTATTTATTTATTTTGTTCATTTTTTTTTTCTTTACAAATTAGATAAGTAATCTTATTTAAAAACTGCAAAACTAAATATGAACATTTAAAGAATCGTCAACCTAGAGAAGTAGGAGTCGGCGAAATACACTCCTAAAAAGGCTGGAATTTTATTGTTATTTTATAATGATTTAATGCATAAAATATAGCTGCTTAAGAACATACTCAAAAATATAGCTATAAAAATGACTTTTTTATTTTTATAAAAAACAAAAATTCATTATTGAAAAATAAATTTAAAATTTTTAAAAAAAACTACGTGTTTTAAGTAGAATAAAAAGAAGAAAGTAATTCTATTTTTGTTAGACTTAACAGCACATCACTTTCGAAAAGCGTGTGTAGGGATTGGATTTAATTATGAAAGTGATGTGCGGGCCTACATTTTTCGTTTTAGGTTTGCTTAACCTATTTTCTTTTTTAATTTGCTTAAAAAACATAGTTTAAAATTTTTATAATAATTTTTTTTTTCTGAGTTCCCGTGTTTGACTAAAAGTAAGGGGAATTTCGATGCCATGATTCCATCCTCACAAACTCAAAACCAATTTTTTTATTATATAAAACAGTCTAATAGGTACTAAAAAATATATATATTAGATTATCGGAATTTTATTTGTTCTAAAATATAATATCCAAACAACGTAGTTAGAAATATTTTTTTCATTTATATTTCATATCTCATTTATTCATTCGTATTTTTTTTTCATTCAATTATTTATCAGTAATAGATTTTGTAGATAAAATAAATTTTAATGATGAATAACTGTTTGTCTTAAATTACAAACAGTAATTTAAGACAAATAAGTGCAAATTTGAATACTGTTTATAAAGCAGAAAAAGACACAAAAATTCTGCTTCAAAGGGTGGATATTTTTAGAGAGAGAAAATAAAGCCAATTTTCTTAAAATTTATAAAAAAAAAAATTTCCTGCTTGGCAGTATACATAATCATAATGCATTGCAAAATTTTTCATAAAATCATTTATTATTACAGTTGATTGCATTTTATATGTTCTTACTTAAGAGTGGAAGGCTGAGAGGTTTTTTGGAAATCTTCAGAATGTCTAGTTTTGTCATTTTATTATAAAAGGAGTTTATTTTATTGTGTGAATGATTGAAAAGTTTAATCTGGGATAGTTTTGCAAGTAATTTTCAATTTCTCTTCTCTTTAGTATTTCAGTTCGTTAAAAATAAAACAAGTAATATAAAAGAAAGATTTAAAGTCAATTCCTACTTAGGTCAACAAAAAAAGATTTTATTTTAGTTCATTTTTATTAAATAATTAAAAAATTTTCACCCATATAAAACTAATATTAATTCATTACATTTAATGAATGAATTAATAGTTGAAAAAAACTGTATTAACATCACGTATCATCCACTACGAGTTCAAAAAAATACATTTGAAGCTGAGTGGATGAATAAAAAGTATTTTATGAACGATTGAAAATTTGAACAAGATATAGGGAGAGGGTGAACTAGTAGTAGGAATTGAAAAGAAAAAATAGCGCGTGGTATTAGACAACAATAAACGTATAAATTTGGTGACCACACGTACTACCGTGTTATGTTCTTTGTTGAATTTATCTGACACGGTGAATATAAAATATTTAAATGTGAGGAAATAAACTATTTTTTGTTCAAATAGAGCTATAAGTTAGAAATTATCTCTGATGTTATCTTTAAAATATGTGAAAAAACTGCACCGCATAAAGTAAAATTTAAAACAATAACTAACGCTTAACCCATCGGAAAATTTCATTTCGTTTTTCGCTCATCCTTATTGAATGAATTAATTAATATTTGGAAAAACTGTATTAACAGGAAGCACTACAAGTTTTAAAAAATGTATTTGAACTTGAGTATATGAATAAAAAATATTTTATGAACGTTTGAAAATTTGAACAAGATAGAGGGAGAGTGTGAGATAATAGTAGAAATTGAATAAGTATTGAGTTTTTAAACTGTAAATAGCTTCTTTTTTTTGTGCTCATAGTGAGAAAAAAAAAGTTGATCCTATATTTATGACGATTTAAATTTAGTGTAGCCTTACAGACTCCAAATACATTGAAACATATCAATAACTACCATTGCTTTTCGGATGAACGAGATCACCTGCTATCGAACAAATAAATCGATTAGGACGATTCCAGTTAAAGTGTGATATCTCCCCTTTAATGTGGGGCACCCTATGTATCGGTTTTAACGGCTTCATTTTCATCTACGAGTCTTAAACTACGTATAAATAGAGGTAAGAAAATCTATTAAATAAAATATTTGTAGAAAAAATAATTCTGTGTTAAATGGTGTTTCATAGAAAGGCTTCTGACTGTTATAAATTATTAACCAATACGAAAAACACTTGAGAGAATATAGATTTTACGGAGCACTTATAAAAGACTTAACTTTTGTAGGTATTTTTCTGGATTTTTCCAAAATCCCTCCATTTTTGATTTTTAAGACATTTTAAGTACTCAACTTATTCTATCATATTTTATTTTATATTAAAATATACAGATATTAAAATATATTCTTGTTTTTTTCCCCCTTCTATTTCATAAAGAGAAGAAAAAGAGAGCGGAAGAAAGATTTGACTTCTCTAATCCTATTACTAAGTAAGATAAATCTTCTCTCTTAAATGGTCTCTATTCTTTCGTTTTTGAAGCTATTTCACTTCAGATGAGGAGACAGCTTAATGAAATTACAATCTTTCTTCTTTTGCACTCTTTAAGGAAACTAGTTGAATAAAAAAGAGTGAAACATAAATATGGTGATGAACTCCAAATAAGAATATATAGGTGATTCTCACCGAATATTATAACTGTCATAGAAATATAATACAACCAAACCCCGCTATAGTGAACTCCCGGATAGAGTGAACGAAATGTTCGCTCCCGTATACACATGGAATATTATATTTTGTGGATCGAGTGAACCGAAAAAAGAGAGGAAATTGGTTAGTATGAACTTTTTTCTGTCTTCGACTGATTTTTTCTTCAATTTTCGGTCATTGTGAAATTACTACATAAAACACATATACCGTATAAAATACATATAATATATTCCACATAAAATACATATAATTTTAAAATCATCTATTGAGTGGAATGTAGCCATAAGCATTTTTTCTTATTTGCTTCTTCTATCTCAGTTTCCCATCCCCAAATAAAGGCCATCCCTACATTTTTTGTACGCAAGACGAAGAATATTAAAGAATAAAAGTTAACGTATTTTTTGTTGGTGCATATTGTTTTTTAATCATTTTTGTATTTTTTATGGGTCATTTATTTAAACAATGTGTAATAAAAGGGAGCAGTTCGGAAGAATTAGTTAAAATTGTTTGCAGTACGGATATAGTGAACTCCAGGTTATAGTGAACCGAAATTGCGGTCTCTTGAAGGTTCACTATAGCGGGGTTTGACTGTATATAATAAAATTATCAATATTATTTCTAACCACCCAAAATTGGATACCTACAGGGGATGTGGGTAAAATGCGGCATTCGTTTAGTCCACGATTCAGAAGCCAAGTAGGTTCGATACACACTCAGGGCTTCTCTTATAGTTAAAATTATGATCGGAAAATTGATTCAGCATGTTAAGTCAAGTTGCTAACGCTGAGTACAAACATGTAGTTAGAACCAACCACGTGATTTAAACCATATGGTTGGTCCTAATTACGTGATTTTCTTCTCTAGTGAAGTACCTAATTACAAGAACACTTTTGCATATTTCACTTTTATTTACCACACACTAAGCCTCCGCCCTTCGTCTTTAAATTTCTGGTTTAACTTCCAGGGGTAAGCTAATCGTGGATTTAGCCTTTCTATAGGAAATATAGCACTTACAGAACGCTAATGCTCTTCTTCTTATAATCCTTGCTGTAAACTCCCCCGTTTGCTACAAAATTGCTGTCCACGACTGTTTACAAAACTTATGTCCCTTAATGGTCCCATTCATGCTGATAATCGCTGGCCTGGATAAGGACTTAAAAGTTTGATTTAGGTAAGAAATGTACATATGTCTTCCATATAGAATTTGAAAAATCATCATCTATTGCCATGACTTGTACTTCGTGCATAAATTTAACTCCTGTCGCACCAGCTCATATTAAAGCTCAGAAATCTTGTTTTAGCTCCTCCATTTCCATTTCACCCGTAAATGTATTGTGCTTTGATTCGAATTTTCGACTATCGACTTTATGTTTCTTGATTGAATGTATGAAACATTGAGATTAGGGAGGAAATAAATTTAAAAAACTTTATTATAATTAAACAAAATTGTATAATGCCGATATTTGTACGTACTGCAAACACAAAGAATAAGAATTTTTAATTCATTGCTCAACGCATTTTTTATAGATCCAGGGTGTTTCCATTGGACGTTTTCCCCAAACATATTTCTTCTAATTATTATTATTTCTATAATTCTTATAATTATAAGAATATATAAGAGTTATAATTTTTATATTTATTTATATAATTATAAGAATTATAATTCTTATTATTATTCTTAAAATTAATATTATTTCTTCTAAGAATTTGTGCTGTCTTGATTGTTCCGACATTTTTCTGGGTAAAAACTAAAGAGTTACTTAGAATTAAAGTAAAGCTTTCAAAATAAAATATAAGCAAAACATTTAGTTTTTGTCACTTTTTCTAATACTAAAATACCAATCTGAAATTTTAGGTACTTTCTTGAAATTTGAATTCATAGTGATTCTGATTGAATTAACTACGCAACAGTCTTTGCAGAAATGTGCAACTCATCGAATGCAATACGTTGAACACGTCATCATCGTCATCATTGAAATAATCATCGTCATTTCTGACCTGATATCTTTATAAAGCAATAAATTGTTCTCCCGGTCAAATGACCGGTTGTGGTAGAAATAGGTATATGACACGTATTATTCGAAACAAGCAAATTACAAAAATAATAATAATAAAAGAATATTAACTGTATATAATTGTTAGAAAAAGTCATGAATTTAAATGTGCAAGAACGATAAGAAGATAAGCACACTTTCGACGCCGAAGTTCTTAATCTATCCTTTGACCGGTTATGGTATGTTTAGTGTTAATGTAAGGAAAGTTTTCTGAATTTTGAAAAGAAACGTTTAACTCTATCAAAAATAAATCTTGTGCTAAAAAAAATAAAAAACCGCTGTTTGAAAAACCATTTGCTCCTTTCTAGTAATAATAATTTATACTAGAATATGTTTACAAAACTTGCAAAATGTATAACATTTGTAATTATTCGAATAATAAACTTGTCTGTATCCTTGACTTGGTATTTGTGAAGCGAAATTTGTCAGTTAAATTTCCAAAAAAGAATTTTAATTAAAACTGCAATTAAAAAAAAGTTATGATATGAAACATTCCAGAGTGAAAATTAAACACAGAGTAAAAACTTTTAATGAGGTGAATTTTCATTAAGGAAATCAACAGAAACTGTAAAGTTATTTAAAAATGGAAAAATATGCGAGTTGACATCGATTCGCACTTTCACACACATTCCATGTTTATGCTAACAAATCTTTGCCTTTGAATTCATTTCTCAACTTTTAAAATTTGAAAAGAAACAATCTTTAGATAAAAGAATTTCACGGGGGGAGATTGATTAGAAAAATTTCTCTTAAACAATTTCACGGTGAAAATTAGAATTTTTGAAGGTTTCATTGAATGTATGTGACCACGAAGAAAATATCTTGTCAAGAGATCTTTATTAATCTCATTGTTGAGTGGTTTTTAAGTATGAGTACTACTCTTTACTCATACAGTATGAAAAAAAAATATTTTACAACAGAGAAATACTTTTTTTAAAAATATTTGTCGTAGAACAGCTGACCCAATTTTTTTTGCTTACGACTACTAATGTTCAACTCCGTACCTTCGTAATTTTGAATCAATCCAGAAGGCAAGAAAACTAAAGATCAGTACCCCTAGAGGTATGATTGTTATGGGAAGATGGAGGACTTTGTGACTTGACCGATTCAACGTGCATCAGTCACCATTTACTACTTCAGCCAGCTAGAGTCGAAGCCACGAACTCTTCTGGATATGGGCCCAGTGTCCATCCAACCAGGCTATCCCGTCCAACAGACAAATATTTTATTTTATATTTTTTAACCATCGTTGAACAACCAACCCAATTTTGGGTTTACGATTACTAATGTTCCACTCCGTAGTCTTGTAATTTTGAACCCAATCCAAAAGACAAGGAAGCTCCTGGATCAGTACCCCCAAAGGTATGATTTGTTATGGGAACCTGGAGAGCTTTGTGACTCGACAGATTTAACCATTTACTACACAGGAAGTCTTCACAAGTACATACTTCTAATACCGTTAGATGATAATTTTCTTAGGCTATTAAAAAAAAAACAGTTTTATTGCCTGACATATGCACTCGAACTTGCATGGAACGAGAGCTGGAGATTCCGGAATTAATGAAGAAATCGGAAGTTGGTACAATCTATTGTAGCATAACTCGCATTTAACGAGCAAACCAATATTTTTGTGATTCATTAAATGTCTTACTTAATGGAAGTCACTGACGATATATTTGTTTTACAAGTATAAATTATTGTTTTTCCCCACTCTACTGTGATATGCTATATATATTGCTGTCAAGTGTTATAAGATTCAATATCATTAGTTTTAAAGTTAAATAGATTAAAATCATTTCTTCTAATTTAATCGTACAAATAAGGTAATGTATGTAAGTTTTATTTATTCTTCGTTCAAATATTCTAAAACATCTTTTAAAATGCAAAATTCTTGAATGTGTAAAAAAATTCTGACAAGAACTCTTAGTATCGATCTTTTTCGGGTCATATATTGAGCGGGGGCCACATTTTCGTCTGCTGTTATCTACAAACATTGTTGCCAAACGAGTAAACTAATTCGAAACTTATGGTTTGTTATCTGACGATATTCCAAAACGGTGTCTCTTATTTTGAAGAGGCTTAACAAATTCAATGGGGACGCTCCTGGGTAACGTCATCTTATATTTAATATTCCGACTTCTATTATTATGCAAATCAATAGGGACCAGATAAGATTCTTCGTTCGCTCTTTTTTATTATTATTATTAGCTTTCTTCGGATAGGACGACGACGTTCTTGGATTTATCTATATCGATCAGAAAAATCTCAATACGTGTGTCCTTTTCAGAAAATATTCACTTGGGGGATGGATCCTTTCTGGGAATATACTTCTAGCAAAATAATCCATTTAAACAATTTAAACTTTTTCGACTGAAGGTAAAATCTATAATAAGAGAGATAGAAAATAATATGTTTTATCGGGAAAATGTTTTACAGATAAGTTTGAGTGTAATTGAAGAGCGTGATACTTTTTATTGAATGCTAGAAATAACAGCTGCTTATAAAATTAAATTTTCATTGAAAAAGACTTTTAATGGACTCCTAGCCATTTTCTTTTCTCACCTGTTTAGATATTTCCGTTTATTCACCTGTTATAACAGTTCATTTATTCGCCCGTTATTACACTGTAAATATCTACTACTTTTTATCCAAGTAACTGTTGGTAGTCCATTTAAAGTTTTGTTATTCAGTAAAGCTAAAATTTATAATTGCAGTACAGAAAAATTTGTCTTAAAGCAAGAATCATTCATTTCAATCGCATCTTCAGTCCCTGGCTATATTATTATTAGACGCACTCTAAGATTCTATGTAAAATCTTAATTATCAGGTGATACAGCATTATTGTTTTTAAGCTGACTGTTTGCACTAGTTTAAGTATCAATGGGTTAAATTAGGCAATATATAGTATAAATTTGACAATAGAATAAATGAGACGATATATTATATAAATATAGACTATTTATTATATCAAGCACTATATTAGTATATTATAATAATTAGATCAAGTTATGAGACACACTGTAGTTTTTTTTTTTAATAATGACACGATTGGCACGAGATTATAAGCAATACTTTTATATTTAAACTTCCATGCAATGGGTTTTTATTCGGGAGATTTTTTATAGATTTCCTATTTGTATTTATTTTTGACGTATTCATTACAATATTGACCCATTGATACAGGTGCGTAAACAAATGCAAACCGGTTTCATCCGAGTAAAAACAATAAAGCTGTATAGTATCACCTGATAATTATAATTTTACATAGATTCTTATAGTGCGTCTAATAATTTGACCAGGGACTGTATACAATGTTTCTTATCTTAGTTCATTTATCACAGAGAGAATATAGATTAATTAGCCTTGTCAAAGTGTATAAATATTATAAAATTATTTAATACAATAGACAGATTTATGTAAATCTTTATTATTCAACTAAAAACATAGACGGCTTCTGTATAATGTTCGAGGTTTTCAACGATTGTAGACAAAAAATGAAGATGATTTCCAAGAATTTGGTAAAAATAATTAATGAATGAAGTAAATGTAAGCTTTCTCATATATTTATTTCTGATTTAACGGAACCCTTTACGGACTCGTTATTAACTTGGCGTAACGCACCAAGTTCTTTGACACCAAATTTGGATGCCAGTTTTCACAGTTCACGCAAATGTACAACCACTTTATCGTATTATAGTTAAACCCCGCTATACTGCTTATAGTGAACTTCCTGATAGAGTGAACGAAATGTTCCGTGCCTTGCTATATACGTATGTTATTTTTTGTGGCGAACCAAAAGAAGAGAGGAAGTTGAATAGTATGAACTCCGTATCTCATCACTTCATATGAGTGCTGATATATCCTCAGTGATAGAGAGTCTACTTTGCCGTTGTGGTCTTCCTCTCCATGAAACGAGGTTTAGTTCCATCAGAAAGTCTTCCATAATGGTAAATTGGGTGTAAACCCTCTTTTTTCCCTTACATATATAGAATGATGCATAGTCAAGGGAAAATACACAAATTAAACAAGATTAAATGAAAGTCTATGAAAAAAAATGAAAGTTAATGAGGTTAATTCCAAACCCTTTAAAACAAATTAAATATAAATAGCAAAAGTAAAACCATTTTAAAAAAACAAAATTTAAGGACCTTGTGATAAGAACACATCTAACTTTAGGATCTCCTGCAGAACAGAAAAATCACTGACTTTAATCATTGAAAAGGAAGAAAGTATTTTCTTATCAGTTTCGTAGAGAAAAATTTGA
Organism: Parasteatoda lunata; assembly: GCA_949128135.1. Lineage (NCBI taxonomy): Eukaryota > Metazoa > Arthropoda > Arachnida > Araneae > Theridiidae > Parasteatoda > Parasteatoda lunata. The sequence continues at coordinate 3,578,081 of OX421971.1, forward strand.
ATGTCATGTCGAGTACATTCGATTAGAGTATCTTGTTTCGGGTACATTTTTGTTATAAGTGGAAATTGAATAAAGCACCGAGAAAATTAATTCACATGAATATTCCCCAAATGAAGTGTGAAAAGCGAAATCTTATCACGTGGGTTAATTTACTATCTCAAGAACACTATCTCTAATTGACAGTCCAATTCTATATCTTTTGACAAACGCTTATCTCTTCTGAATCCAGTTAATTTCTAGAATGGACTTATAAAGGAGGTTATATAAGCAGATTGATCTGTTTATTAGTTCACACTCTCCTTTTATCACATTTTTAATCGTTCATTAAAATACTTTTTATTCATCCACTCAAGTTGAAATACACATTTGGATAACACTTGATGCAGTTTCTACAAATTCATTAAATTTAATGAATTCATTTTAGTTTTATATGGGAGGAAAAATTTTAATTATTTAATAAAAGGTACCGTCAGGACTTTGTGCAGGAATTTTCAGTTTTCCAACTTTGTCCTAATAAAAAAATAGTTAAAAGATGCTGAATTGTACAGCATCTAATCTAAAATTTGTTGTTAGCCATCTGGGAAGTAATTGCACGTAGTTAAGAACTGATTTGAAATGTTTATTATTTGTAAACAATCAATAAGTCGAATGCACAAGTCACCCCGGGATGGGGTGACTTTGTGCAATGCAAATAAAATAATGACTTCGTTCAGTTATTTTCATTCTCTTTGACTTAAAATCGTTTAATAAACGATATTTAACATTGTTAACGTACAACACAAGTATATTACATATAAATATGTACTATGTATTAACAAATCAACTTAGGATGAACATAAAAACTTTAATTGTTAGATTTTTTTAACATTTTTAGATTTTTTCTTATTAATTAAATCTTAGGTAACTTTTTTTATGATTTTCAGGTACAATCAAACATTTTATATGAATTGACATGAATGAACAGTTGAATGAATTCCCTCATTTAACGCCCCAAAATTGCCACCAACTCTGCGACTCGGAATGATCCGCTCTTATTAACAGTCTCTTATTAAATGTCTTAAACAATTAACATATGGAAATTGAAATGAAAAATAACAATATGAAAATGAAAAATAATATTCACCGTGAGATTTCGAATGCTTCGCATGAATTTTGTTCGAAATCGTGTTTCGGTGAATTCCGAACTTTTTTGACGCTTTCGAAATGGATAAACCATTTTTTTACATCTGCCAAATATTTTTCTAACGCTTCTTTGGTGTAATAATCACAATAATTTCGTGCTCCAGGCTTTCTTTTATAAGTCCTTGGTAGGTTTTTCTCTGGAAAAAAAATTTCACAATATCACCCCAGGTTCCATTTTTTTATTAATTATTAACTAACTAACACTATAACAATTAAAAACAAAAAATTATGTATGATTTGTTATCTCAATTGATAAGACTTTTAAAGTATAATCTACTTTCCTGGCCAGGATAACAAAATCTTCTTCAACCGAGCAGACTTTCTAGCATCTGATTTTGCGACGTTAAAAATTTGAAACTGTTTGTAACAATTTTCCAAGAACGATGATGTTTACATTGCCGGTTTTTGATAAACCATTAGTTCGTTAAGTTGACAACTCAAATTAGTTGATACCGAGCTTTAAAAAAATACCCCTAGATGGCACGACGCAAAAATTGAAAAAATGACAGTTGGCACAAAGTCACCCCATCTGACGGTAACCTAAAAAAAATTTTCTTTGTTGACCTAAATAGGAATTGACTTTATTTTTTATATATAAATATTATTTGTTTAACTGAAAGCACACGAAATAAATGTACAGTGCTAAAAAAAAATAATAAATATATAAATAAAACAATAAAAAAGGACCATCCGGAATAACTTTTGATCTAATGAACGGATTTTCACGATCTAGGACTCAATCTTCGAGAGGAATATCTCAAATTTATTAATTAGTAAGTGCAGACGATATTTTAAGTTAAGAAATCAGACACAAAAGAGTATTTTCTTTGAATACCTTTTATTCGACGGATTCAGATTTCTGCCCCCCTCCCAACTATAGAGAGTAGCCGCAATCTGGGAAATAAGATCTCCACAATTTGGTTAGGAAAGCGCTCCCAACCCTTAATGTTAATTTTACTTTTTTCATATTTCGCTATATCTTGAGAACTTTTTAAGCGAATTGAAATGTTTTTGCACACAATTATAAAATTTCTTTATCCAAAGGTAATTTCGTGCAAAAAAAATTATTAAATATTTAATATTATTTTATTTAATAATTGTTGAAAAAATTTCGATTGTAAAGCATAAAATTTTTTACATCATTTTATAGAATATAATTTTACTTGGCGAAATACAAAATCTGTCGAATAGTTCCTGAAAAATCGAATTTTAAATCTTTGACTTTTTGAAATTTTATATTACATTTAGTGTTTTATTTTATATTTTCTTGTTTTTTATTTTCTATTTCTGCTTGATTGTTTTAATTTGCTTTTTTTGTTTTATTTTGCATTTTTCGCTGAACTAATTCTTTTTTCGTTTCAATATTTTTGGTGCTCCTAACACTGTTGTATCGATATATTTAGCTTTGGCTGCATAAATAGAATATTAGAAAGCACTCTTTTAGAGGATGTAATTGTGTGAGCTGATGATCATATTATATATTTACCTTATTTTGTCTTCGGCTTTAATTTTATTATTTGAAAGTTATTTTCAATTATTTTTTTTTTCATAAATCTTTATTAATTTTATTTCCAGATTTCCTCTACGATTTTACCATTTTCACGTTTTCTACATTTACATTAATCTTCGTTTTTCTCTCTTTTTTTTTGTCATTTTTGTACTCATTTATTGTGCCATATATATATATATATATATATATATATATATATATATATATATATATATATATATATATATGTAATAACAGAGCAAAACCCTGTTATTAATAGGGGAATAATTAGTCCAAATATCAGATGAATAATGAGTCCAGATTCTGCACAAGCTGTTTATTAATTAAAGAGGGTGAAGCAACAGTTTCCTCCCCTCTCCGACTGGAGGGGGAGAAACACTTTTCTCGTCAGATCTGACGGAGTTTAGCTAGCACAAGTAAAACACAAAAAGCCACGCAAAAATCAGCGCTCCTGGTTTTATACATGGGTAAGAAGGCAGTCATATTGCATTCCTTGTATTCCTACGCCTCATCGCAAGTTATTTAATACTCATAGAAAATCGTTTAGTCCTTCCTTATATGGAAGTGAAAGATCTTAAAATAACTTCTCTTTTGAAACATTAATCTAATTATAATTTATTGGCATGTTTACAGCCTTGAATTCCCAAAATAGAATATCTGTACTCTAATTTTTAACTAAGACATTTTATGAAAATGAATAAGTTTCAATGCTTTTATTAATACAAAAGTAATTTTATAACTTTTGTATTACATCCCCCTCAAAAAACAAATTTTTGGTTAGCCAAAAAAAAAATTTAAATTTAGAATAATATGAATTTATAAAAGTTATGTTGGTATGACTGTCCTCTTCCCTACTATAAACAACATTTTTTCAATTATGTGAAAAAATATTATTTACAGTAACAACAATAAAAACATGATAATGCAAGTTATCTGTTTAGGCAACTAAACAGAAAGAAAAATAAAACATTTATATCTATTTTACTAAAATTTTCAAAAAAATTTTGCACACAAAAATATACAAATCGAACTAGACACTATTCATGATTTAATTTTAACATTTGTGGGCTGTGATATTTCCTAAGTTTTGATACATGTACTATTTCAAACTTTTGTTTACTCAAATTATTATTTTTATTATTATTTATTTATTTATTTATTTTACTTAGCTTCTTGGTCATTCTTTCTTTTTCCTATTTTTCCTTTTATTTTTGTTACCCTTTACGTTATTTTTTTCATTGTTTATTTTTACTGAAACATATTCAACTTTTCTTTTTTCGATGTTTACTTTTACTGAAACATCAAACTTTTATTTTTTTCGATGTTTACTTTTACTGAAACATCAAACCTTTATTTTTTTCACAATTTTTAACCTTAACATTTTGAGAATTTTGCTGTCTAATGTGCAAAGATAAGTTGTCACTGTTAGAATTAGCAGAGGTGATCAATCTCATACCAAATCGAGTAACAACTGGCCAGACACAAATCATAAACAAACAAAAAACTCCGCAAGTTTGCAACCCTACTAAAGCATTTTGTAAATCAGTATCAAGCATAAAACTTAGCTGAGTTAACAATTTCGCCTGTCATAATAAGGGGAAACTCACAAATTCTGTTAAGTGTTAATTGTCCTTTCGTTAGGGTAACATTTAAGTTTTCAAATTTTTTAATAGGAATTTTTAATTTTGACACAAAGTCTTTTTTTTTTTCTTCAAGTAACTGTTGTGTAGATATCTTAATTAGTAATTTAATTTGTCACAATTGTGTGTTAGGAAATTCTATTTTTAACGTATTTTTAAGTTTATTTGGTTACCATTACTTTTCAATTTGTGTTAGATCATTTTCCCATCTTTATGTTGGGATTCCCTCTCAGCAATAAGAAACTTTCTTTGTTAATGGAAATTACTGAGCTAGAACTGAGCTATGAACTATTTACCAACGTTGGACTCAAGCATTAATATCTAGTCGCTTTTCAATTTAAATTCTAAAAACAAGTATTAATTTCATTTTTCAAAACTATTTGTATTAGTTTAAAAAATTTCTCGGTTTAATTTATAATTTCTACCACTCCGCAATTGCATTCAAAATAAAAATAATTTAATGGCAGTTTTATCTTAACCGTAAATACCAGTAAAACAAAATTATAAATTCTACTAATCTATAAATCATAGAAACTGTAACACATAAAATAATAAATATGAAAATAATTTCTCGAAATATTTTTATACCAATCGAAACAATCAATTCACTGAAAATAAGCATTTCTCAAAAAAAATTTCAACAGTAAATACGATCATTGTATAAAAAATACTTGTTTCAATTGAAACATCAAGTATGAGAAAAAAAATTAAAATCATAATCTATTATTTCTGTTTATTTACATGAATGCTTTTTTTTATATTAATCAATAAAAATTAAAGAAATAAATGTTTCACGAGTTAAACATAAAAATATCAAAGGATACGTGAAAAAGTTCGAATTAATCCGCAATATTTCTTGAAAGCCACAACATCAGTTGATAAATAATTTGGTTTCTTCTTTAAGAGGAATCATATTTCTCCTTGAGTGAGGCGGGGTGAGAACAATTTATTGACGATAAAATCCAGACCAGCACTAGAAAAGGCATAATTAAACTTTCTGTAAGTCACTCGTAAAGGAAATGGATGCGATTTCAAAAAAAACTTTTTAATTATCAGGAGCCCGATGCAGTTTTTCTTTTTAATCCAAGGGGGGGGGGTGAAAGATATTGAAGCTCAGCTCTCTAGTGGTATTCATCGCCATCAGAACGTAGACAAGCATTCAGCATAGACAAATGGAAATCGCTGATCGTTAAGTTCTACTGGGCGTAGGTATCATTTAATAAACAAAAAGTTTGATGATTGAAGAATTTATTTTTTGTTGAAGATACTGGATGAATTATGAATTGCTCTAAATCGAAGAAGAATTTGAATGATAACTTTTCAACTGTCCGTATGAATAAGATATTTCATATTTTTGCTGTACCCTCTTCCGAATGATTTAATTTCAAATGCGATATTACATATATTTAATGTGCCGTAAAATCCAATGGGGTTTCCTCCACCAAACATCCTGCGAGGCTTGTAATAACAGAGCAAAACCCTGTTATTAATAGGGGAATAATTAGTCCAAATATCAGATGAATAATGAGTCCAGATTCTGCACAAGCTGTTTATTAATTAAAGAGGGTGAAGCAACAGTTTCCTCCCCTCTCCGACTGGAGGGGGAGAAACACTTTTCTCGTCAGATCTGACGGAGTTTAGCTAGCACAAGTAAAACACAAAAAGCCACGCAAAAATCAGCGCTCCTGGTTTTATACATGGGTAAGAAGGCAGTCATATTGCATTCCTTGTATTCCTACGCCTCATCGCAAGTTATTTAATACTCATAGAAAATCGTTTAGTCCTTCCTTATATGGAAGTGAAAGATCTTAAAATAACTTCTCTTTTGAAACATTAATCTAATTATAATTTATTGCCATGTTTACAGCCTTGAATTCCCAAAATAGAATATCTGTACTCTAATTTTTAACTAAGACATTTTATGAAAATGAATAAGTTTCAATGCTTTTATTAATACAAAAGTAATTTTATAACTTTTGTATTACATATATATATATATAAAGAGAGAGAGACATACTTTTTAACAAATATTCATGAAAAAATTAGCTCTGTCTGGTCAAAATTTTGACCACTTTTCTAGATTTTGAACCGCCTTGTCACCTCAAAATAAACAATAATTAAAATAAATTTCGGTGAGACCAAGATTTTATCGGAAAATGTTTTACTGCATGATAGAAGAGTGTTGCTTTGAGCCCTGTATTACACAAACCATTCTCAAGGGGAGGGGGGAGGGGGACAAAATGTCATCAGCGCAGTCCACTAGGTTTTAGAAAACCATTAGCGCAATCACATTCATTGTACATTCATTGCAATATAAATTATCGAGTAGTACAAAAATATATTATGAAATAAGTGTCAATACTTCGCTATCGATTAGCTAATATCAGTAATCATCATACCAGAATTTGATGTAAATAAACACTATATTAAAAATAGCGTGCATTAATAATAATAGAATAATACATAATACTTTTAATGTAACTATCGTACAGAAACTGAAATGATTGAGAAATAATAATTGGGGCCAGTGAGCGAAGCGAGCAAGTGACATATGATCAAAGTGGTGCTTATCGATCCAAGTGGTACATATCGATCAAAATATAAAACTTGACGCACAAAATATCAAATTTTCTTCATTCTCTTAATAGACATCATTCAAAATCGTAAAAAAAAAAAAAAAAAAAAAAAAAAAAAAAAAAAAAAATTATAGAAAAGCACATCAAAACTTTTCCTTTATTTTGACTGCCAATCATTATTATTATTATGGGCTTAATCTGAGACGGCCTACCATTCAAAAATCTCTTTTTTAAAGCGCGATTGTTGTCAGAAGTACTATTAAATATTTTCATTTTGTAATTAGTTAAAATAATGTGTGTTTTTTTCATAATTTGTCACAAATATATAACACTCACGATGCTTGTTTGCAAAAAATGGATTTTTTTAAAATTTATTTTTGAAAATTATCTTTTAATGAATTGGATTAATCTTTACATAAAAATAATCATTACAATTGTGTTGTTTCTCACACAACACATTTTATACAATCAAACCCCGTTATAATGAACATGGTTTATAGTGAACTCCCGGATAGAGTGAATGAAATGTTCGCTTCTAGCTATACACATATAATATTATTTTTGTGGATAGAGTTAATCAAAAGTCGTGAAGAATTGGGATATTATGAACTTTTTTCTGTCTTCAAAAAATTTTTTTTCCTCTTTTTTTTCGTCATTTTGAAATTTCTACATAAAATACATATACCGATTTTTAAAATCATCTATTGCCTGGAGTGCAGCCATTTTTTCTTTTTTGCTTCTTCAGTTTCCCATCCCTACATTTGTTTGTACCCAAGACGTAGAGTCATAAAAAAAGAACACATTTTTCATTACTGTTTTTTGATCATTTTTTTTAAATTTCTTTTTATGTTTCATTTATTTAAATAATGTGTCATAAAATGCGGAAAAATGAATTGTTTGCAGAACGGATAGAGTGAACTGAAATTTCGGTCCCTTGAAGATTTACTATAGCGGACTGTATTTTTATAAGAGTCGTTGAACAAATTTGAATTTACAGCTACCTTTGTTCAACTCCTTGCAATTTTGAACCAAAAAATAAGACAACTCCTCGATCAGTTACCTCCAGAGGTATTGCTTTGTTATTGCACTACAAATTGGTAATTTTTAAAGGCTAATGAGTGCCCTACTCTTACGTGTCTGGAAAAGATATTGAATCGAACAACAACTGGAAAATTACTTTCTGGCGCGTCACTATGGTGACTATTTTATTTCTTTTGTTCGCATTACTTTTTTTTCTTCCTCTAACGTAATTAGCCTATTTTTCTATATGAACGCATTTTTTTCGAAAATATAAAAAAAACGATAAATATTTTTTTAAAAAAATCATTTGACAACATGTTATTAAATAGTGATATATGAGAGTATGAAATTAATTTAAAAAGCGATAACAAATAAATCTAATGACAACAGTCAGGTATTTTTTTTATTATGAAATATCCTGCCTAAAATATTTTGAGAGCGTAGTTGTGGAATAAAGTAAATATCCATCATGTTTGACAGTGGATATTAACTTAATTTTACTATGGTAATATGATCTCTCTACCGTTTTTTAAAGAAACTATTATTCTGAAGTTTTCAAATGTCCTAATAAAACAGCGTGTAACGGAATTTTTTTTTTTCCCTATCGCAAAAAAAAAGAAAAAATGACTAGAAGAATTTTCAATCTTGTACAAGCTTTTGTTGAATAAACTTTTACCCTTAAAAGAAAAAAAAATGATGGAATAGATAAAAAGAAAAAATGTTTTTTTCTCATTAAATGCTCTGAAGCGTAAATATCCCGAACAGAATCACTTTTCTCCCCCCCCCTCTTTCTGTTTAAAAATGAGATAAATGAAGGAGGGGGGAGGAGGAAGTTGAGAAAGCGAAACACAAACCATCCCCAAAAACGTTGCCATCGCCTTCATTTGATTGGAGAATTACAATGAAAAAAAAAAAGAGCTTGATTAAAAAGAATTCTTTATATTTGCTGTTTCTATCTGGATTTTGACAAGATATACAATTGTGAGAAGAATTTTTATTTTCAACAAAACGGGAACATTTCAATAAGAAAGGTTATACCATCCAATACTTTATTTATCGCTCTGTAGAATTTTCCCGATTTCTAATCTCCTTCAAATCATAAATATCGTTGCAGAAAATTCAATTTAATTGGAAACCATGCGACGAATTCAGATTTTATTCTTTTTTCCCCTTTTCTTATTGCTGTCACACACACAACACATGTAGGTAGTGATCGAAACCATTCGAAAAGTGAGGCAATGCTTTCCTTTTATTTTATAAACATCGAATAAATCATTAAATATCGGACTCTAAATTCAATTAAAATGTCTTCATTAAAATATTAAACAAATGGAGAACAAATACTAATGCAAATAATTAGATCATTAATAAATATAATTACCGTTATAATTAATATTTTCTTTGGGAATATCCATAAATTACAGAAAATTTAAAGAAAATTGTTAAATTGCTTCCTTCACCAGTTTTTTGGAAACAAAAAATTCAACATATTTTTTTATTTCATTCATAAATACAAGGAACTAATACCAGTAATACACAAGTTTTAAGTTAAAATGTTAATTTTTTTTACATGTAAAAAAATTACATTTAACGTCAGTTAAATTTAAAACTCCCGAGTTACTCTCCCGTTTACTCTCCCGAGTTATCTCGGGCAAATGAAAAAAGTTCAATATTAGTCTTCGTTATGATAGTTTTATGATAGTTTCTATATGATAGTTTTTAAAACAAGGGATAACACAAAAGTGATAGTTTTCGAACGCCAGTGAAGTGATCCGCCATTTTTTTAAAACTTTTTTTTTGTCTAAGTAAATTTAGCAACCATCGTATATACCTGGGATGGCCAACCTGCCGTTCGCGAGCCACATGCGGCTCTTTGAAGGATTATTTGTGGCTCTCGATAAATTTACCCGTGTTCCCTCTCATTTTTGTGCTATTATATTTTAATATTTCTCTGAACCCATTTGAAATTAACATAATTCAATGTGAGTTTTCTATTTCCAATATAATTATGACCTAAAAAGCATCTGAAGAATTAGAATTAATAGAGATTCAAGAAGATCAAGCTCTACAATTGAAATATAAGTCGACGTCGATTACTGAATTTTGGAAATTTGTACCAGAATCAAAGTATCCTGAATTAAAAAAGGCTGATTGTCCACTTATTTCAATATTCGGAACAACGTACTTATGTGAATCATTTTCTTCCACTTTAAAATTCGTGAAAGTGAAATCCAAACACCAATCAGTATTTTTAAAGAATTGTCAAGAGAAATAAAATTAATGTGTTTAATTTTTAATATTTAAATTCAATACACATATTTTGCACTTTTATTTATATGTTTTCAATAAATATAATTTTTGTGAAAAAAATTTTTAATGCTTTTTTTTGCATACCTTTTAAATGCGTATTTAATTACGGCTCGCGAAAAATTTCAAATTTTGAAAAATGGCTCGACTATCAAAGTGCTTGGCCACCCCTGGTATATACCATCACACAAAATACGTGTAATGTCCCACAGTCCAATAGCATAGCTCCCAAGCAAAACTTGGCAAACTTCCAGTCACAGCAAATTATTATTATTTTTTATTTATTTTTGCTTCCGGTCGAGTAAAAACGTTATAAAACAAAACACGTACTGACAAATTCTGCTACGCCCGAGATTTCTCGGGATGATAACTATTTGCAATATATCCGAGTTAACTCGGGATAATCAGGGAAGCTGTTAAAAATCGGTTCAAAAGTGAAATATATATAAATCGATTCAAATATAAGAAATTTCTAAATTAGTATTCCAAAATAATCTTCATTAATTATTAAAAAGCATTCAAAAAATATATAATTAATCACTATGGATCGTTATTAAAAAGAGCCACAAGAAACACAAATAGTTCAATGAAGCATTATTAAATGATAAATTAACAATAATAATTGTTTCTAACATTTTATACTCTTCATAACAATTTTTAAACACCCAAACCAAGTATAACATAATTTAAACAACAGCGAAATAATTAAAATTTACTGAACTATTTACAATTTAATAAAGTTCTGTCTGAAGATGAAGTCCCAATAAGTAAAAAGAAAATCAGGTCTAACTTCTAAATTCTTAGGACTCTATTAAATATCTATAACTAAACTTAATGTCTAAAATATTAATAATTTTTAAATAAAAATTTAAAAGAATAAAGGATATATTCATTTCGGCAAGTTTAAAGAGTTCTTCTATCTCCATTAAAACATTTTAGTTCATAGTCCGATTATTTTTCTGTATGCGAAATATAAGGCCGAGTTCAGTGTTTAGTATTTCTTACTCTGTTTTCATCATTCTAACAATAGGTTTTACTCGAGATTATTCTGGAATTTCTATTTCACTAGTGCAACACGTTCCATCACCTAGCCTCAATAAAATATGTATTCTGGGAATGAACGGCAACAAATCCAAATTCTCTGTCGATTAGATTATCATTGTTCACATTTTATGAACTCGGATGTTCAGAGACAAGAACCGACTCTCCTAGTGAGGGTCAAAAAGGAATAGTTTGAGGAAGATCATTAGTCACCCTCAGTATACATAATGTGTATTGATTATCGAGGCTGTCATCATCAGGAGGAGACTTCACAACATATATACTTTGTGAAGTCCATTCTGATCAAGAATTTACACTCCCTTGCAAAATTATTAGAAGATTCTATGTAAAATCTCAGGTGATACTATTGTTTAGACGAGACTTGCTTACGTTCGTGTATCGTATTGGTTAAATTTGATGGTTAAATATAATATAAATTTGACGATAGGATATATTATATAAATATGGAATATTTATTATATCAAGCATTATATTAGTATGTTATAATAATTAGATGAAATGATTAGACGCACTGTAGTTTTTCAATAATGACATGATTTGCACGAGTTTATAGGCCATACTTTTATAGTTAAACATACATGTAATGGGTTTTTATTCAAGAGATTATTTTATTTATACTTACTATTTGTATTTGTTAACCCATTGATACAGGAGCGTCAACAAGTGCAAACTGGTTTCATCCGTGTAAAAACAATACAGCTGTATCACCTGATAATTATAATTTTACATAGAATCTTATCTAATATAGTCAGGGATTGTATTTTTTTTTTCTGAATTTACTTAATGGGCAGCATTTATTTCCTTTTTTATCGTCTGCTTTATAATATTTTGAGTACTTGGTAGGGGACTCTAAAGACTAGCCTTTATGTATTCTCACATGGGCCTCTGAAAGCTATGATCTTCCATCCATTCTTTCAACTATATTAAGGCATGTATATAAGAAAAGAAAATGTATCTCCAGGATAAAACCAAAATGTTAGTCCCTTTTTGTTTGAAAGTGGGCAAACAAATAAAATAGAAATCCGGACTACTTTACATCAGTGAGGCCATGCCTTCCTTGATGGAGCAACACAGAGAAACCAAAATATTCTACCGAAACTTTAGCAGTGAATTTGAATAGAAGTTTCATGAATCGTTGACGCTATGATTTAAGCGCGACCCTTCTTTTGAATCTCATTTAATATGCGACAGCTTCCTAAACGAATGACGAAATCTTATAGAATTTCTCAGAAAATATCTTCGAAACTGAGTGGATTCATAGAGGGGAACGTTTATGGAAATACATCTTTCTCTATTTATGGATCATAACATTTTTCTGAAGTTGTTACCGCTCTCAAGTACAGAAATCAGTTATTCTATTGATTATTGAGCTCAAGTGATCAGCATATTGAGACATCCATTAAAGTGAAAAATAAAATCTGTATCAATGTTTCTGTACTCTTAAATTAACATAATACAGTCAAACCCCGTTATAATGAAAAGGGTTTATAGTGAACACCCGGATATAGTGAACGAAATGTACGCTCCCGTGCCTTAATATTATTTTTTGTGGATAGAGTGAGTCAAAACAAGAGAGAAAATTGTGGACTTTTTTCTGTCTTCGATTGATTTCTTTTTCTTCCTTTTCGGTAGTTTGAAAATTTCTACATAAAATATATATGCCGAAACCATCTATTGAGTGGAATATAACCACAAGCATTTTCTCTTGTTTGCTTCTTCTATCACAGTTTCCCATCCCTAAATAAAAGGTCATCCCTCAATTTTTTGTACGCAAGACGTCATAAAAAATAAAAGTGAACACATCTTTTGTTACTACACATTGTTTAATCATTTTTGTTGGTCATTTATTTAAATAAAGTGTAATAAAAGGGAACGGAAAAATGAATTGTTTGCAGTACGGATTCTTGCTTTCCATGCAGATTTCTTTTATGGTTAAGATATATAAAATAAATAGTAGATACTAGTTTATAACATAAAGGTGTATCCATTGCTATTTTAATTATGTCTAGTGTTTTTTAATTTAAAACCTGCTTTGTTTTGTTTAAGTATTTATAAGTACTTATATAAGTACTTATAAGTACTTAAGTTAAGTAATTATATAAGTACAAGTATTATTTATAAATTGAAGATTTAAAAGCTTTTGTGATGTAAATTCATTTCTAAGCGTAGGAGAACAAACATTTAGACACAGTCTTTTGCCAACAAGATTTTTTTGTGTGTGTATTTAGAAAACATTTTAGTACCAAATTTATATTCATATGAGATTGTTAATTTGCATTTTGTAATTCACTTTTTGGGGCAATAAAGACATTTAGATTCTCTTTTCCCGATAGGCAACTATGATAGGAGAGATTGATCAAGAATCCAGTTTTTCCACTTCCCTTACCAATTATTTTGAGAGAAAAAAATGCAATTTTTTTTTATTTTATTAATAAATGTAAGGAACTAAAACAAAGCATAATGCACAAGCTCTGAGTTGAAATTTGAATTTTTTGATGCGTAAGAAACCTGCCATTAAAAATCTGTTTACTATCCCGAGTTATCTCGGGCAAATGAAAAAAGTTAAATATTGCTCTTTGTATGATAGTTCTTAAAACAAGGGACAACACGACGTGATACTTTTCAAACGTCAGTGAATGAATACGCTATTTTTTTACTCTTTTTCTATGTAAATTCAGCAACCATCGTATATACAATCGCACAAAACACGTGTGCAGTAACACAGTCCAACATCAAAACTCCCAAATAAAACTCGACAAAATTCCAATCGCAGCAGATAATGTTTTTGCTTCCGACCGAATAAAAACGTGATAAAACAAAATGTACAGGCAAATTCTGCTAAGCCCGAGTTTTCTCGGGAAGATAAATAGTTGCAATATATACGTACCCGAGTTAACTCGGGGTAATGGGGGAAGGGGTTAAAAAATAGTAAAGGAATTGGATCAAAAGTTACATACTAGAAGTTCCTTAACTTCTTTATAATATGTTATTTTTTTATATTTATAATAAGTAAACATGTCTTTAAATATCAAAAAGGATTTCTTTTGCAGCGAAATGACATAACTAACTAATAATTATTAAAAGAGTATCTGGTTTAGGTTACTTTCGTTATTTATATTATATTGATAAATAACACAAAACAAAAATGACGAATTATAAACATTTTAATGAACTCAGAATAATAATTTTTTATTTTAACTGATTTACATTAAATAAACATATTAAACATTTCTTACGAGAATAATTCTCTTCCTTTTTGATTTTATAAAGTCCTGTATACTTATATTGTTTTATAGAGAACATGAAAATGAAGGAATCCATCAGCTTTTTATTGCTCTTTGGATCAATCATTTAATATTTTAAAATGAATAAGTTGAGTTCTCGCTTATTGTTATTCTGTCCTCAAAAAATTTTTCACAATTTCTCGGGGGATAGAGCGGTCGCCCTCCAATGAAGTGAACAGGGTTCGAATCCCACCGATGGCTGGTCGATACGAATTCCGCACCCGGCTTGCACTAACCACTGTGCTGACGTGAAATATCCTCAGTGGTAGACGGATCATGGGTTAGAGTCCCTTTGCCGTCAGGCTAACCGTGGGAGGTTCTCGTGGTCTTCCTCTCCATGTAACGCAAATGCGGGTTAGTTCCATCAAAAAGTCCTCCACAAGGCGAATTTGTTCCAATATTCGATCCAGTAGTTCCTTTGTCTTCTGGATTGGGTTCAAAATGACAAGGCTATGAAGTTTGGATCCGCTGTTCAACGACACTTATAAATTATAAAATGTATCGTGAACGTGATGAGCCGGATAGCATGGTTGGTGGGGCACTGAGCGTATGTCTAAGAGGTTGTGGATTCGATCCCAGCCTGGCGAAGTCTGCCCGTGTAGTAAATGGTGACTGATGCACGCTAAATCTGTTGAGTCACAAAATCCTCCATGTTCCCATTACAAATCGTACCTCCGAGGGTACTGATCCCGTAGTTTTCTTGCCTTCTGAATAGGTTCAAAATGACAAGTCCAGTAGTCGTAAACAAAAAATTGGGGTCGGCTGTTCAATGACGGTTATAAAATAAAATAAAATTAAATGTAACCAATAAGTGTAAAAGGCCTAACATCAGTTTTATTCATAAGTTTTGCTTGAAATGTCTCAAAATAACCGAACTTATTATTTAAAATGTCCACCTTTAGCGTGTACTTGCTGAACCCGTTTTTTTTTTTTTTTTTTTTTTCTATTTTAAACGCAGTACATAGTGTTTTAAAAATAACTAGTATTATTATTTTTAGAAAATAATGATTACCTTCTGAAGAAAAGTTTTTGAATTGAATCTGGAATTATAGACGTGATCAGATAACGTAAGACAAATGAGAAAGTTTTATAATATTGTGATCGATTTCATTATCCAAAATGTCGAGTCTACTTGATGCCAATAAATATTCACCTCACTTTTCGAGGGGAACAACTAAATAAACTGTTCCATAAAGAAGAAATTACACAAAAAGAGAAATATATAAATGGAATCCCATTCCCTTCTTTTCGCTCAAACGGAAATTTGTTTTTTTGTTTGTTTTTTTAATCTACGGGGAAAAATTACCAGGAACTTGACTTCCACACACTAGGCCAGAGGTCGCCAAAGTGGTCTATATAGACCCCAGGGGTCTAGTCTATTTAACAAAAGCGGGGGTCGATCCAAATCGGAAGGGTCGATTGGGGGTCGAAGAAAAAACAGTTCTTTATATGCAAATCACACATACCTAATTGAGTGTGTAAAATTTTTGAATTTTTTTATAATTGACTTAATATCAGTTTCTTTATAAAGCATAAATTAATAAACGTATATTTATTCAGGTGAAACAAGTATTTACATACCAGCGCGCAGTGGCACGAACTCAGCACAGTTTATAAGTCATATGCATATGTGGGATTGTCCAAATGTCACGTGTTATGAGCATTGACGTTACAAACGCAAATATACGCAGCTTCAGCTATCTTTGTAAACTATGAGCAGTGATGAATATTTGCAGTGTTATTGTTAAAACTTTTATAGTTTTGGATAATTAGTTATAGTTTCGATAAAACCATTCGTTTAGTTTAGATATCAATTTTAATTATCAACGCATGTAAAAAAAGAAGGTAAGCATTAATTATATGGATTAGTACAGCCCGCGACAAAATTATAGCACTCTTGGTATTTTTTTACGAAAATTATAAAATTGACCAATTTTGAACCCAATATAGCGAACCTTGCAAAAAAACACTAGGCAAACCCATCTCATTGATTAAGAAGCAATAAATCTTTAGTTACTTTACTTATTATTTCTACTTATTCATAATTATTTATTATTTAATAAATATTAAGGTATTTCAACATTAATATATTTTTCATAAAACTATTGTTACACAATGTACTATTACTTTAATAAATGTTTAAAATCATAAAATAAATGTACAAACACAGTATCTAATAGAGTTTTATTTTAATTAACAGAAAATTACTTTTATGGGGGTCGATGGAGATTTCGAAAAATTATATAGGGGTCGATGATCAAAAAAGTTTGGCGACCCCTGCACTAGGCTAATGTAATGCGATTTTAATCAATCGATTCGAGTAACAAGAAAATGAAAATGTTTTTTGCCTCTTTTAAAATTATGACGAGCAAAATAATTATTTCTGTTTTAATTTATAAAGGCAGACGACAACTTCCTCAAAATGACGAATTAGCTGTTTGTTCATTGGATCAATGGAAGATCAATGGGAACTTAATCGAAAAGAATGTTTATTAGATGACGTAAAAAAAAAAGTACGTCATTATCCATCTGATATTTCATTCTATTTTGTTAAAATTGAATTGTTCTAAACGGTTCCCAATTGACAATTTATTTATCTGTGGTTAAATAATAACAGGTTATAATGATAATTCTTTAACATTTTGTTCATTTAAATCAAGGTTAAATGTTGTTGATTTAAATGTTTAGTTTGAGAATATGTAGTGAAGCTTCTTATTTACGATCAGATGAATTTTTAAAAATTGAATTATGAATAATATTTTACATTTTAAGAGCATTTTGGCTATAAATCGTTTTTTTTTTTTTTTTTTTTTTTTTTTTTAATGTGTGTAAAATATTGGCATTGAATCTTGTTTATTTCATATATTCTCCAATTACAAAGCGTCGATGTTGAACAGAGTTTTTCAAGAATGTGCTTTTGGGCAATCTTGCAACATTAAAAATCATTTGTTTTTACAATAAAATTCTGATCTTCCCAAAAGAATGTAATTATGAAATGGATTAATTCCTATTTATCGGGCATTTTGTTTTACTTCTCAACTACACCTGTACATTAAATATTATCTTAATTTTTAATTAATTTACAAATGCAAGAGACGGTTTCCATTTGTTTTATAAAAAAAAGGTTAATATGAAATGAATTAAAAATTTTTTACCCATTGACAAAATGGGTCTTGGTTTGGATTGGATGGCAGCCTCACTTTTCAACTACAATAATCAAGAGTAATAGGAAACAGTGCGTTGCTATGGCGACCGCTGCTGTTTGATTATTTTTTTAGAATTCTTTATTTTCACTTTTAATTTTGTTATGCATTAAGTGAGTGAGTTTATTGTTGAGATAAGAGAGATCCTATTAAATATGCTTCTTGAGTTGTGAATTTCATCATTTTAACGATATCTTTTCTTTTTATTGTTTTAATTAAGAACCTACAGTTCAAACGGGATCGTATTCAATACTAATTCAGGTGAATATCACAAATAAAGAGGATCCCAACTGATTGTCCCAAAAGTTAGAGTTGAAGCAAGAAAAAAACGATGCCAAGGCCTAGTTTTACCGAAGCTGAAAAAGACAAAGAGCGTACACCGGAATACCTTAAGCGTTACACACAAACGGAATGACAAAAGAAACCAGTGTCAACGCAGCACCCAATGACTTGCACAAAAGACCGTAGACTGTCTTCCACGCAATATAAATGATTCATTCACTATTCATATAAAATTGGGGAAAAAAGCCTAGCTTTCAGATCATATTTCATGCATGAATCCGAAACGGTTGTATGATGCACCATTTATTGATTTCATTAAACACCATTGTACCCATCCGAAAAACTCGATTGGCTGTCTATTCAGTCTTCAAAGAATTTACACAGAATGTGTCTGAGCTACATTCTAATATTTCTGCGAATTTGCGTACCGAGCAGTTCAGGATAAACAGTTTAAAGATGTCCAAGATGAAAACACAATAATTGGAAAAGAAAACACAAGTTTCTTTTCCAAAAGAAATTAGACAACAACTATTTTGCCAAATCGTATTTTTTTTAATTATTATTATTTATTCTGTGCTCCCTTTTTACCATTTTAAAGTCATTTTTAATGTTTTTAGAGGGGTTTTTTAAGGATATTTTTTTGAAAAACAAATTTCATCTACTTCATGACTTTGGTGATGAGTCTAAAATTTTGTTGACAGGAGAAAAAAATGCAACTTTTTTTTTCTTTTTATGTTCTCTTTGAGGGATCATAAAATCTCCAAGAATGTTATTTCAAAGTTCAAAAAAAAAAAAAAAAAAAAATTGCAATTGGCAATGTTATGGAATCTGATAAGTACTCTAATTATTTAAAAATATAAACTAATGCTGTTTCTCTTGTGCGAACACTATTTTTAATAACAAAATCAAATACTTTTGTGTATGCACTCTCTCTAGATAAATATACCTTTTTGTTCGACGATTCGCAGACAATCGAGAAAATAGGGAAAGTGCTGAACGCCTTTAATGTTAATGTCGCAGTATTTTGCTACATTTCTGGAACTATTTAGAAGAATCATTTTGTTAATCTGTCAAAATAAAAAAAATAATTACTTGCGATTATTATCATTATTTTACCCTTGGGCAAAATGAGTCTTGGTTTGGATTTGATGGCGTCCATACACTTTTCAACTGTGTTTAAGAGTAATAGTAAAGAGTGTGGTCATCATTGCATGCGTTGTTATGACGACCGCTGCTGTATGATTTGAAATGTGGGGCGTTTAACGGAGTCAATTCAGTAAGAAAAAGCATTTGACCAATGATAACGAATGATCGACAGTTATCAGTTACTTGTAATCATGACTACAAACAGTCATAATTTTGATTACAAAGTTATGTAATCCTTAATACACAACCAATTACTGTAATCAATTACTTGTAATCGTGATTATAAGTAATCTAAATATATGATTACATGTAATCATATATTTTGATTACTTGTAATCATTATTACCCATAATTATTTTTGTTATGATTACTTGTCATCGCAATTACTTGGAATCATGATTACAGTTGTAATCAAAATTTTGATTTCAGCTGTAATCAAGATTACAAGTAATTGATATGCAATCACTTATTGTAATCACGATTTCAACTGTAATCAGAATTTTTGAAAGTTGTAATCACGATTACAAGCAATTGATTACTGTAATTGTTTCTTGCAATCACGATTACAGTTGTAATCAAAATTATGTTATTAGAAATTGTTAACAGTCATCGAAAAATGTAATTGATTGTATTTTTGCCCAACTCTGGTCTGAACTCCTTAAGTACCCTGTTTAAGGTTTGGCCATTAAGATAGTAGGTGACAATCCAATTAATAGATCAAAAGTTCTTAAGATATGTTTCTTTTCTTCTGTTCAACGTATAACTTAATTGACATCACGTTAAATTGCTTATACATTTTAATTATGATTTACTGAATTTAGGTCTGCCCTAACTACCACACTTTGGATGCTGTTAAAAGGTCCATTCTGTTCAAATTTTTAATTAAAAACTTGCATAAACAAAAATCATGGAACAACAAAACGACAGTTCCTGATATTCACCTGTAAACAAAGACTAATTAAAATCACTCCATTTTGGATAATTTTAAAAATATTCATTTTGAAACATCGACAGAAAAGTTATTAAATACCATATCAAGTAATGTCAGACAAGATTTTATTGCGTTTTTGTGTAAATAAAGTTCATTTATTTTAACTGTTTGAGAGATCCGGCTTTCTTCTTGGAATAATGAATCGGATTTATTTTATATAAATCGGATTTATTTTTAATTTCAATGAGATTCTTTTTTACTTTACCCGTCAAATTATGTGATAAAATGTATTCATAAAACCATTATACATTTTATCATATACATTTATATTAATATAGTATTATTTTGAATAAATAATTTTGTAACTAAAGTGTTTCATAAATTATTATTACAAAGAAATCACTGAATATTATGATATAGCACTGACATTTATCGATATAGCATTTTATAAATCATATGAGCACTTATATTGAACGTTAAATAGGTAAATATTTTTCTTCACAGTAAATTAATTTTCACAGAGCTAATGGGTAAAGGGGAAGGGGTAATTTTAGAATTTCCCCCATGCAGTATCTAATTTCATTTATGAGTCTATTTTAAAATATAATGATTTACATACCTTTTTTTTCTTCATTATTTCTTTGGATAAAATCTTCATTATCAATGGAACCAGACTTTAAAAAGAATATATATTTAAAAAAATGTATACAACTATTTCAATTAAAATTTATTTTTAAAGGAATCAACTAGAAAAAATCCTAACTGCTTTAAATCAATGATTTAGAAAAAAAAGTTATTAAAAATACGATTTTAATCATGATTTAAATAGTCAATTGATTTAAATCATGCATTTAACGAATCATTCATCTTGTTTACTTATCATCGTCATTTTTAACTGTTTTTATTTCGATTTTCCTATGATTTTGGAAGAAAATAGGGATTGCAGTGCGACCCATTAAAAATTAATAATTTTAATAGCTTTACATTTAACATTTAGTTATTACATTTAGTTATTTAACTTATAATTAAGAGTTATAACTGTATAAATTTGAATTTATCTTTGATGGGTCAGAGGATATAGTGTTCGCCTTCCAATGAGGTGAACCGGGTTCGAATCCCAGCAGTGGCTGGTCGATACGAGATCCGCATACGACTTGCACCCACCACAGTGCTGACGTAAAATATCATCAGTAGTAGATGGAGCATAAGTTAGAGTCCCCTTGCCGTGAAGCTAATCGTAGAAGGTTTTCGTGATTTTCATCTCCACGTAACTGAAATACAGGTGAGTTCTATCAAAAGTCCTTCACTAAGGCAAATTTCTTCCTGTATTCAGAGGTTCTCTTGTCTTCTGGATTGGGTTCAAAATGACATGGCTACGAAGTTGAACATTAGTAGTCGTAAACCCAAAAAATTGGATCGGTTCTTCAACGACGGTTATAAAATAAAATAAAATTTATATTTGAAAACGTTGTAACAATTTGTAACCTCCACATTTTCCCGATGACATTTTTCTTCAACTTCATTACTGTAACACGAAGATTTCTCTCTCTAAATAATGTACATTTAAGAGAAGTTTTATCCTTCATCAATGACTGAAATTGCTGAAGTCAGGAGAGATTTTTCAAGCATTGATTCATGGAATAAAAATATGTGACAAACATATCGCTTCTTTGCAGCAGTACAGTTATTGGCCTGTTTGATGATCCTATGAGCATTCATTGTGATTCATTCATTCTTCCAAGTATATTATACTTGTTAGTTGAACATTAGTAGCGAACACTGTTTAGTCAGACTATAGTCTTCTTTGCAGCAGTACAGTATTACAGTTATTATCCGATGAGCATTCATTGTGATTCATTCATTCTTCCAAGTAAATATTACTTGTTAGTTGAACATTAGTTGCGAACACTGTTTAGTCAGACTATAGTATTGTCAGACCAGGGGTCCCAAAACTTTTTGTACCTTAGAGAATATACCAGAATATCGGTCGAATGGCGGGCACCATTTATTTTTTCAAGATAAATTTATAGTTGGTAGACATAGGTAATAATACACACTACATATAGGGCACAAACAATTTAATTTTAAAAATTAATTTAACATATGAATATAATTAGTATTAATATTCTTGTGTAAGTATACAAATTATTTATAAAATACAGTCAATGTGATCATTGCATTTCACTGGCCAGCGCTTCATAATTAGGAGAATATGATGAAATTCCTACTTGCAAGCAATTGTCAAGGTGTTCATCTGTAAATCGTTATCTATATTTTGAATTCATTGTCGAAAACAATGATTCACACAAGTATGTGGATCCACAAAACTATTTTATTTTATATATTGCTCTTTTTAAGAATCGAAAGTTATTTCTGTCAATTATATTCCAGAATTTCTCATCTAATATAATAGTTTTGAGGATAATGTCATCCAAAATTTCTATCTCCACTTCTTCTCGCCTAACTTGAAGGCATTCTGAAAGGCTATTTCGGTTACGTTTATTTGATGGTAAAAAGATTTACAAAAAAGGTGACGATGATATTAAATTGTTGAAAGCGCTTTTCAAATTGATCTTGAACGAATTGCAGGTTGATGACAAATGTTAATAAGACAATTTCACTGTCACCTACCATTTTTTTCATGTTTGGAAAATGCAAAAGACACTTCATTTTCAAATGTGATATCCAGAAAACTAACTTAGTTTTTGAACAAGAATATAGCCCTTATCATTCTTACTATAAGTTTGTTTTTTCCCTGCAGCTCCAAGTTTAAATTGTTTAGTTTTTCAATTATGTCTGTTACGAAAGACAAATCTCCTAGCCAAAGAGGATCTCTTAGTTCTGAAAATATTTGATTTTCGGCTGCAAGATAATTTTTTATTTCTTCGATTAATTGTATAAATCCATCAAGTACTTTGCCCTTACTGAGCCAGCGTATTTCAGATGAGGATTCATCATCAGGATTTTGTAGCAGGGCTTTGAAAAGTCGAAGTTGCAAAGGAGCTGCTAGAATTAAGTTAACTATTTCGGTAATAATTTTCATTACGTATAACAATTGAAGTAATTTACCGCATTAATTTTTGCTTATCATTTTATGAAAAATTGAAATATTTTATAGTTGGGCACAAGCAGCGCGCGCACCTAGACCGGCCGACGGGCGCCATGGTGCCCGCGGGCATAGGGATGGGGATCCCTGCTATAGACTATAGTACTGTTTAGTTAGACCTAGTTTAGTTAACCCTAGCCAAGTTAGACGCATAATCGTTCTCCTGTTTTTCTAAAATCTAAAAACAAGTAAAATTATTTATTTAACATACAGCAAAATCTCAATCATTAGAATTCCATGGTATCTTTTTAATTTTCAATTTGGAAAACATTATGAATTTTACAATTTTATTCACGTTTTCCTTGTTCAGATAATTCAATAATTCAATCTGCTTATTATTAATGTCAATAATTATAGATTATAAAAAAATGAATTGAAATACTTTTTTTTCAATCCGCAAAACTAAAAATGTGGGACACGTTTTTACAGTTTTCTTAACAATTAATGCACCATGCTTCGTTTGAAACAGCAATACAGTACCATGTGCGATTTCCTTTACACTAATACCCTTTTGAAGAGTTTGTTTACACACTTCTCCGTTGATTTTATTGTTTTAGTTGTATTTTTCAATAATAAATTGAAAGCTTTTTACACGGTGCAAAGAATTTTATTGATTTTTAACTAATATAGTATAATAATATATAATATAATTTAGTACTCTAAAAAGGAGGTGTTTTGCAAAAATCCTAGAGGTCTAGCAATAAGCTTCAAAATTTACGTTGAGGCCAAATTAATGATTTAATAAGCATAGTATAGTAGTCTGATAATATATAATTGTAGTAGCAAATTTTCTTGGTCTATATTCGTTATTTTTTTTTTTTTTTTTCAAATATACAGTGTGGAAAAAAAACGGACCACCCTGAATAATCAGATTTTTACGTTTTAGAACTCAATCTCAATGGCTCGAGGGGGTGACCTCAAATATGCAAATTAATAAGTGCCATCTGATGCCGGCCAGCCCCGATCATATCCTCGATTGCTTGGGGCTCACTCTTGCGGATATCCGTGATAGCCCACTTCTGGTGCTAGAGTTCACGGTCTCATGGATTTGATCTAGCTGCCGCTAGATCCTGAAGGATTGGACACAACACACAACAACAGATTACATTTTAAGCTACGAAATCAGACACAAAAGCGTGCTTTCTCTGAATAAACATACCTTTTTTCGACGGATTCAGATTTCTGATCCCCAAAATAAACGGTGTAGCCGCAATCAGGAGAGCGCTCCAAAATTTAGACTGCTTATTTTTAATTCTACTTTTTACTATTTCGCTATAGCTCAAGAACATATGTGAAGTGAAAGAATTTTGTATACGATTATAAAATTCATTTAACCAAAGATAATCCATGCAAGAAATAACTTTTAATAAATGTTTATTATTTTTTTTATTTAAGAACAGTCGAAACAGTTTTAAATTGTGAAGTGTTTGTCATTATTTTGAAGAATGTAATTTTATAAGGCAAAATACAAAATTTGAGCCAAATGGGTCTCAAATTTTAGGTCTTTTTTGAAATTCTCATTCGACCCATTTCGCACAAATTATGCATTTTGGCATTGAAAATTATATTCTTAAAAATGATACAAAAAATTTTATACTTTACAAGTTTTTTCGACCATTCTTAAAAAAATAATAATAAATATTTATAAAAAGGATAAACGAATTTTATAATTGTGTGCAAAAATTTTCACTAAAAGTTCTCGATATATAGCAAAATACGCTCCCCTGACCGTTTACACCCCTCGTCTGATCAGGGACTTCCCAGATACCCCTATATTTTGGTGAGTCAGAAATCCATCGGAAAAAAAGTTACTTTTAATCAGAGAAAGTACGTTTCTGATTTCGTAACTTAAAATATGTCTTCACTTATTAATTAGCATATTTAAAGTCATATTTAAAGGACTCCTAGAACGTGAGGATCCGTTATTAGATCAAACGTGCTGTACATATTATTTTATTTTATAAGCGTCGTTATTATTTTATTTTATAAACGACAAAATTTTTTGGGTTTATGACTACTACTCCGTAGCCTTGTCATTTTGAACCCAATCTAGAAGACAAGGGAACTCCTGGATCAAGTATTGGAAGAAATTTGCCTTCGTGGAAGACTCTTTGAAGGAACTAGCCCGCATTTGTGTTACACAGAGAGAGAAACCACGAAATCCTCACACAGTTAGCCTGACGGCAAGGGGACTCTAACCATAGAAACCGAGAGTCAAGATCTCTCAGTATGTTTGTGACGTCATCCTCAGAAGGTTATAAGATAACGCGGTAATCAGATTTGTATTAAGAGGAATCTATAATAAATAGTTCAAACTTTTGAGCGTAAAATATTTTTGCTTTAGCTAATTTAATAGCAATTAAGTATTTTTAGCTTTTAATTATAATAAAAAAATGTTCTTTATTGCGTTATAACTGAACAAAATGAACATGTAGGACTGTTTGTCATGAAGCAATATTATGTGTATTTTATAATAGAAATGATTTAATAAGAAATTTTTTTCTTTTAATTTTAAATCTTGATTCGTCATAACTATTTTTAGTATCAACAGAATAAACCTATTTAAGTGTATAATTTTTTATTTTCTAATATGTAATAAATTATCAGATTTAATCATATATTTAAAACTAAGAAATAATACATTTTAATAAGGAAACGAATACGAGACAAATAAAAAATATGTTATACCATGGCAGAAAAGAGACAAATAAAGAAATTATAATTTTATTGGCACAGTCATAAAATTTTTATTTTAAAATAATTTCTAAAGAATTCTTTCAGAATCGTTATGATATACATTCCAAGTGGAAATAATCTAAACATATGCACTGCAATTATTTGCATATAAACGACGCATACAATATTAAAATAAGACAAAATAATTTAGCTAAGTAATAATTATAAAGTAATAAAATAAATAAATTATAAGTAATTTAGCAAAGTATTTCAATTCTTAAGATTGTAAAACTTTAAAATAGTATTTATTATTTCCAAAAATAAATATGCCTTTTTTTATTTTTTGTTGATTATTATAAAAAAGTAAAATATATCCAAATATTAAGTTCTTCTAACAAACAAATTTATTGATGACTATCTTTCTTATAAGATTATATATATTATTGTTGTTTTAAAGCTTGTTTACGTAAACTCTTTCCGATATACATAAAAATGGAAATAAAATGAAAATAGCACATTTAATCTGGAGCAAACTCAAAATTTATTCAAATGTGTTATTGATTGAACAAATTTATTGATGACAATCTTTCTTATAAGATTATATATATTATTGTTGTTTTAAAGCTTGTTTACGTAAACTCTTTCCGATATACATAAAAATGGAAATAAAATGAAAATAGCACATTTAATCTGGAGCAAACTCAAAATTTATTCAAATGAAATAAGAGTTTCGTTAATATTCATTTAAAATTATTACAAGAAAAATAAATATGCCTTTTTTTATTTTTTGTTGATTATTATAAAAAAGTAAAATATATCCAAATATTAAGTTCTTCTAACAAACAAATTTATTGATGACAATCTTTCTTATAAGATTATATATATTATTGTTGTTTTAAAGCTTGTTTACGTAAACTCTTTCCGATATACATAAAAATGGAAATAAAATGAAAATAGCACATTTAATCTGGAGCAAACTCAAAATTTATTCAAATGAAACAAGAGTTTCGTTAATATTCATTTAAAATTATTACAAGAAAAATAAATATGCCTTTTTTTATTTTTTGTTGATTATTATAAAAAAGTAAAATATATCCAAATATTAAGTTCTTCTAACAAACAAATTTATTGATGACAATCTTTCTTATAAGATTATATATATTATTGTTGTTTTAAAGCTTGTTTACGTAAACTCTTTCCGATATACATAAAAATGGAAATAAAATGAAAATAGCACATTTAATCTGGAGCAAACTCAAAATTTATTCAAATGAAACAAGAGTTTCGTTAATATTCATTTAAAATAATTACAAGAAAAATAAATATGCCTTTTTTTATTTTTTGTTGATTATTATAAAAAAGTAAAATATATCCAAATATTAAGTTCTTCTAACAAACAAATTTATTGATGACAATCTTTCTTATAAGATTATATATATTATTGTTGTTTTAAAGCTTGTTTACGTAAACTCTTTCCGATATACATAAAAATGGAAATAAAATGAAAATAGCACATTTAATCTGGAGCAAACTCAAAATTTATTCAAATGAAACAAGAGTTTCGTTAATATTCATTTAAAATTATTACAAGAAAAATAAATATGCCTTTTTTTATTTTTTGTTGATTATTATAAAAAAGTAAAATATATCCAAATATTAAGTTCTTCTAACAAACAAATTTATTGATGACAATCTTTCTTATAAGATTATATATATTATTGTTGTTTTAAAGCTTGTTTACGTAAACTCTTTCCGATATACATAAAAATGGAAATAAAATGAAAATAGCACATTTAATCTGGAGCAAACTCAAAATTTATTCAAATGAAACAAGAGTTTCGTTAATATTCATTTAAAATTATTACAAGAAAAATAAATATGCCTTTTTTTATTTTTTGTTGATTATTATAAAAAAGTAAAATATATCCAAATATTAAGTTCTTCTAACAAACAAATTTATTGATGACAATCTTTCTTATAAGATTATATATATTATTGTTGTTTTAAAGCTTGTTTACGTAAACTCTTTCCGATATACATAAAAATGGAAATAAAATGAAAATAGCACATTTAATCTGGAGCAAACTCAAAATTTATTCAAATGAAACAAGAGTTTCGTTAATATTCATTTCAAATTATTACAAGAAAAATAAATATGCCTTTTTTTATTTTTTGTTGATTATTATAAAAAAGTAAAATATATCCAAATATTAAGTTCTTCTAACAAACAAATTTATTGATGACAATCTTTCTTATAAGATTATATATATTATTGTTGTTTTAAAGCTTGTTTACGTAAACTCTTTCCGATATACATAAAAATGGAAATAAAATGAAAATAGCACATTTAATCTGGAGCAAACTCAAAATTTATTCAAATGAAACAAGAGTTTCGTTAATATTCATTTAAAATTATTACAAGAATTAACAATAAATTAAATTGTTTTTTTTTTATTAATATGCGTTGGAGTGTTTTTGTTTTCAACTATGAATATTTATGAAATTTTACTTATATGATCGTATGTTATCGGTAAGAATAAATAAGTTAGTATTCATTTTTCTTAAAATATAACTAAAGCTTTTTTTAATAGTTTTTTTAATAAATAAAAATTTTACATCTTAAATGGCATGATATTTGTTTATATAAATATATTTAAATAAGACAAATGATGTTTGTCTTATTTCACGTCTAAAAGTTTTGGAAAGTACCAGTTTTATATTCTAATATTCTCTAACAATAAACGATACCTAAAACCTTGTAATACAACTTCCTTCATTATGTAATTAAAAAGCTTATTATAAAGTCTGATAAAAGGAATATTAAAATATAAAAGATAAATTACAAATACTCAACTATTAACGGTTAAGTGTAGAATGATGATGATGGAATTAATCAATTTTTTTTTTAATTTCCTCCTTTTTCGAAAACCTTACTACTGATACTTTAAGGCCCATTTTTGTAGCTCCTTTTACATTTTAGTAATACACATGCATATGGCATTGTTAAAAGTAATGCTATATATATTTTTGAGAATGGTTTATAACCACATATCCGACGGACAAACCGTTATTCAATGAATGACAAATATTTGAAATTGGCGACTATCAGCTAAACACCACTGTTTGTGACGTCACTTAAAGACCTTGGTGATCTCAGCGGCCTTATTTCTCAGTGGCTATGCTCATCCGTCAACCACTGAGAATATTTTAAGTCAGCACTGTGGTCGGTGCAAGTCGGATACGGAATTCCCATCGACCAGCCATCGGCTGGGATCGAACACGCGAACTCTTGGACATTGGTCTAGTGTCCCATCCCGGCTATCCTGGCCTCTACAATTCATGCCCTCAAAAATGAAAAACGTACAGAGAAAAGAGTTTCATTTGGAATGACACAACAAAGCTTTCACTCTTGATGTTGAAATTTTTCGAAGAAACACCCTTTCTAAGTCTATAACTACTGGACTAAGATACATTTCATCGAAACAGCTAGAGATTTTACTCACGGTTAATTGTCGCTGCAACGAATGATGCTCACGACAAATTGTATCCCGGCGAATCGGGGCAGAACCAGTTTTGATTTTACATTCATTCAAATTTTATGTTATTTAATATTATTATCGGCGTTCAGCAGCTGACCCGATCCTCCGACTATCAATGCTCATATACTTGTCATTTTGAACCCAACTCAGAATACTAAGGAACAACTGGCTCAAACATTGGGACAAACTAGCCTTTGTGGCTGACTTTTTAGTGGAACCAACCCTCATTTGCGTTACAAGGGAAAGAAAAGCTCGAAAACCTCCCACTATAAGCCCATCGGCAAGGAGATACTAACCCATGATCTGTCTACCAATGAGGATATTTTACATCATCACTGTGGTCGGTGCGAGCCGGGAGCAAAATTCGTATCAACCAACAGCCATTGTGATTCGATCGTGGGGTCACAGCTTAGGGAGGCGAACACTCTATCCCCTGAGCCACGGAGACTGATTGTAGTTTTCTTGATAAAATTGTTGTGTTATTGAAATAATTTCAAATTTCACCCGGGAAAACCTGGTTGGTAGGGCACTTTGCCCATACCCAAGAGTTCGTGGGTTCAATCATCGCAGGCTGAACACTCCCCGTGTAGTAAATGGTGTCTGATGCACGTTAAATCGAGTTGCAAAGTCCTCCATGTTCCCATAACAAATCATACCTCTGGGGGTACTGATCCAAGAGTTTCCTTGTCTTCTGGGTTAGGTTCAAAATGACAAGGCTATGGAGTTGAACATGAGTAGTCGTAAACCCAAAATTGGGTTGGTTGTTCAACGACGGATATAAAATAAAAAAATAAGCGTTTCCACTGCAGGGTGGCTTTGTAATTGTCCAATTCAAATTGAAAATTTTGTACAGCCATTTTTTAAAGCAAGATAACGAGGAGAAAACATAATTCTAATACTGGTAACAAAATTTTTGTGGAAACAATTTTTCTCGAAAAGTCATTTTATTCAACAGTTGGCTGATTTTTTTTTTTTTTTTTTTTTTTTTTTTAATTCTGCCTGCCGGGGTACTCAGAGTACGATTTGTACCCTTACAGTAAGTACTGTTACTAATGAAAAGGACTAAGATATTCCATTTGTAATACTGCATAATTTTGATTACGTCTGGATCACATATTGACGCAAATTCTTAATAAACGTGATTTCACCCCTCGTCGCCTGTATCCCCCCCCCCCCTGCTGACACTTCCTTTTTCCGCCTCACTTCCAAGAGCTCCTGGTTAAGCAGCCAATCAGAGAACTCCCACTAACTATATCTGACCAATAAGGGTATAGTGATAAACAAAAAGTAAATTCTTTACTTACCTTATAGTCCATATGCTGAAAAACAAAATCATAAAAGCCTTTGTCCACCCACTACCTGTTCAAGCACGCATGTGTTAATGACGTCATGAAGCGCATCCCATCCGATTGGCTCCCCACGAAAGAGAAGTCTTATAACTCCCCGAGATTAAATGTTAGGAGGACCACATACTGTTTTGACGCATCTCTTCTCTCTTTCACTTCTTTTTCACAACAGGTGAGATTTTTAGTATTGTATCTTTCTATGACGAAACTCTCACTCATTTTCTATCCAAATACTAAACTAAATTTTAGTAACTAAATCATGATAATTTTTTTTAAAAAAAAGTATGCTCTGATATTAAAAAAAAAATTAAATGCAGGCCCTGGCCATATTATTCGACGCACTATAAGATTCTATGTAAAATCTTAATTATCTGGGAATACTATACAGCTTTATTGTTTTTACGTGACTGAAAACGGTTTGCACTTGTTTACGTTAGTGTATCAATTGGTTAACATTTTAATGCAATACGCTAAAAATAAATACAAATAGAAAGCATATGAAAAATCTCCCGAATAAAGCCCCATTGCATGAATGTTTAAATATAAAAGTATTGCCTATACATTCGTGCAAATTATATCATTATTAAAAATCTACAGTGTGTCTAATAATTTGATGTAATTATTAATAATATACTAATATAATGCTTGATGTAATAAATATTCTATATTTATATAATATATTGTCTAATATATCCTATGGTCGAATTTACATTAGTCTCATTGATACCCTAACGTCAACAAGTGTAAACCGGTTTCAGTCTCGTAAAAACCTGTATAGAGTATCACCTGATAATTAAGATATTACATCGAATCTTATAGTGCGTCGAATAATTTGGCCTGGGACTCTAAATAAAATTATAGAAGATCTTAGTGTAAAATTAGCGATCGTCACCCGAAATAGTACGACTAGCTATAAGTGGATATTGAAAAATTATTTGCCAATCGCAACTTTTTTCATTGAAAATGCACCCATGATTATTTTATTATTATTATTTTTGATAACTATGGAATATTTTATGAAGTCTTATATTTTGAAAATTAATTCCTTTCCCGTTTGCTTCTTGAAATTTTTCTTCGTTTTAAGAATTAACCTTGACATGTTTACCACATTTTAAGTATGTTCAAGAAAAAATATCTTACTTTATTGTCAAAGCCCGCTATAGTGAACATGGTTTATAGTGAACTCCTTGATATAGTGAACGAAATGCTGCTCCCGTGCCTTGCTATACACATATAATATTTTTTTTTGTGGATATAGTGAACCAAAAGAAGAGAGGAAATTGTGGACTTTTTTCTGCCTTCGACAGATTTTATTTTCTTTATGTTTTGGTCATTTTGACATTTCTACAGAAAATACATATACCAATTTTTATAAACATCAATTGAGTGGTCACAATCATTTTGTTTTTGTTTGTTTTTTCGATCTCAGTTTTACATCCCTAAATAAAGGCCGTCCTTTAATTTTTTTGTACCCAAGACGAGGAGTAGTAAAAGTTAAAAACCTTTTTTTTGTTCTTTTTGTTGGACATATATTTAAATAATGTGTAATAAAAGAGGGCAGTTCGGAAAAATGAGCTAAAATTAATTGTTGTACGGATATAGTGAACTCCCGGTTATAGTGAGCCGAAATTTCGGTCCCATGAAGGTTCACTATACTTTATCAGCAGTTTTTTTATAGTTTAAAATTATCTATTTTCTGAAAAAGTTACTGCATGTTTTGAGCAATGGCCGTTGTTAAGGATTCTATAACTGGCCAATAGCAAAATATTTTAATCTCACTGTATAGTGTAGCCTCTACTTTCGAAAGCGCATGACTATAGGAACTAGAAAGAAAAAAAAAAAAAAAAAAAAAGAAACGATAAAAGAGAAGAATGAATATTATATATTTTATGGTATATTTTTGACATTTAATGGTATGAGCAACTTTGCTAAATAGAGAATTGAGCCAACTTTTCTATTTAGTTTCTTCTCGTGCAGTATTTAGAGGAAAAAAGAACTACAAAACATGATTATGAGTAAAAGAGAAAATGGTTTATTGTTGGATATTTTAAGAATAAAGATCAGAAAAGTACCCGGCAAACACATTTCAGTATCCGGTTATCAATTTTATTTACCCCGATTTAAGCAAATGTATTCATAAAAACAATACTTGTTTTTTGAAATCCCCTTTCTAAATTATTTAAACTAAATTAACTGATATACGGTGGAAATTTTGTGCCCATCATTTTTAACAGTGTTTTTCAAATACTTATTAATGTGAGGAATTTCTAGAAATCGTATATATATATATATATATATATATATATATATATATATATATATATATATATATATGTTACGGCTAAAGCCTGAATTCGGCCATTTCGCGAAATGGCTGGCCAATATGTGATCTCTTCTTGATTTCGGGAATTGGCCGACCAGATCGCGAAGTGGCATGGGAGGATCAGAAAGTTGGAAGAAAAAATCATTGGCACGTATTATTGGCTCTGTATAACCATAACTTCATTCTTTAAAAATTACTAGCTGTGGTACCTGCAGCTAACTGCGGTGGGATGTAGCCATTTGAGACAAAGTAAAAAATTTAATTTTTTAAATTTTAATTTAAAAACTTGTCTATTTTTTCATGTTTTTAAATTAGAAGATTTGTATTTTTAAATTAAAAAAGAAATCAAAAGAAGTAATATTAGCAAATTAACTTTTTAATAAAACAAATATTTTAATAAAACAAATTTCTTGATTTCGCTTTGGCCGAAACATCGTGGCCACTTCGCGAAATGGCCGGCGAAAGTAGAATATTCACTGATCGTTTCAATTATTTTGCACTTTGGCCGAGAGGTATGGCCAAAGTGCGAAATGGCCGGCAAATTCGCGAAGTGGATGGACTTCGGGCTTTGGCCTTAACATATATATATATATATATATATATATATATATATATATATATATATATATGTAAAATACTTGTTCGATATATGATTCTTAAATGATATATATCCAGGTACCCGAAATCTGTTGGGTGATGTATCCACTTTTTATCCATAAATGGCCAGTTAATAAATTAAATTTTTACCGGATACCCGAAACCGGTTGTGAAAAAAAGTCTGTTTCGTCGTGCAACGGATACCGGGACCCAAAATTTTTGAATCCAGTAATCTCTTGGGAGGATAAATCTTTCACTTAAAGGGGGGGGGGGGGGGAATGTCATACAAAATACAAATCATCGTTTGGAAATGAAATAGAAAAACGAAGGGGTGGGGAGCAAGTCTTACCATTTGTCTCTCTATTAGAAAATTGTAAGAGCCGCCGCCGCTGTTTTTGGCTATTTAACTTCACGTCACTGTGCAAACACTTATGAAACTTGATATGATTAAAATTTTTAGAAAGCACTGAGTGTGATAAAAATTGAACACTCGTTTAATAACATTATTTAGTGAATAGTAAATAGTTAACAGTGAAATCTTTAAAGAACAGGTAGCAGGAATGCAACTAAAAAATTGCATTTCTGTTTAATGAACTTGTTTAGAACAATTTAAAATTTTTACGAAAGTATATTTTAAGGCCCTTTTCATCATTGTTTTACTTTTTTTCTTCTTTAAATAATGAAATTGTTTTAGAAACATTTTTCTCTCCAGAGATCTTTATTTTACAAGCTTCCTCTGATGCCAAAAGTATTAAAAGAAATAATGAAGGTTATTATCTGTTGCCGGATTCAAACATTAACATCTGTATATAAAAATATGAAAGGCTCGAGAGAGATAAAAACCAACTGATTACATGTATCGTTCACTTCTTATTGTGTTGCGCGTTTTCTAATTTAAAGTTAAAATATTTATTTAGAGTCAATTTCATAATTTTTCAAATATATTTAATTAAAATCCTAATTATATATTTTCTAAACGAAATGATATTTTTTTTATCCATTTAAACAATGATGATTTAATAATTAATTACGGGGATTAGTGAGTAGATTAGGGCTTAAATATTACTCATTCGAGAATAAGTTTTGATTAAAATCAGATGTTTAGATTCTTACTTTTTACATTACACCACACTTTACTGGCCGAAGGGTTGAAAGGGTAATGAACAATATTAAGAAAAATAATATATATATATATATATATATATATATATATATATATATATATATATATATATATATATATATATATATATATATATATATATATATTTAAAATATTAATTCAAAGCAACTGGTCTCAATTAAAAGCAGAAATGTTTAATCGTTTTAATAAGACAAATGAGACGAAATAATTTGTTTTAAGTAATAAAATGAGTGAACTGTAGAAGATGAAGAATGGAACTATTAACTGCGTCTTATAACACATATTGCAATAACTAGTGGCTTATTATTCACTTCTTGTACAATATCCGAGCGAAACTAGTGTAGTTAGTAAACACACAGCCAATTCCTTACACGGGAGAAATGGAGTCCGGTTAGATTTTACTTGAGTGCATTTTTTTCTTTTTTGCTATAGATAAATAATTGCGAAACACTAATTAAAATTATTTATATGTTTTAATAAGAACTAATTAAAAATTTATGCGTGATAAATTTTAGTAACAAAGTAAAAGAATATATTTATGTCTGATTTTTGAACTCAGATTGAAGCAATAAATATTAAGCTTTCAAATTGTATTTTTACGATAGAATTCCTTCCAATCTAGAAATATGCAGTTTTAAATTTCTACTCACAATTATGTTTTAAACAATTTCAAATTTATGATTCAAATTTTTTATTATTATCAAGTTTATAACAATTTTAAATGTAGGCAATTAAAATTCAATTTAAATTTTAGAACAATTTTAATCTCCTCTCGAAATAATTAAAAAAAAAAATAACCAATGAAAGTTATTTATCATACCAATCTGTTGTATACCATGTTTAACAGATTTTTAATTGTTTTAAATTATTTTTCTTTTAAGAGATACGAAAGGTAGAGAAAATAATATAACTAAAGTTATCTACAGCCATATTAAATAGAATGTTTTAATTAACTTTCCCATTTATCTTTTTTCAAAAAATTTCTTGTATTAATTTAATTTTTATCAATAACGTTATTAATTATCGGCGGAAAAATATATCACTTTATTTGTCTTATAATTAGACTAATAACAATTAGAATCAGTCTGCCGTCCCGAACACTGTGCGTTAAAGGTTAAAATGCTTTAAAAAGGTTTTAGTAGGAGCCAATCTATTGCAAATAAGAAACAAATGGTTTTGCTAAAAATTGTTTAAAATTTCTCTGAGGGTGCATTTTAAGGGAGGAACAACTAAATAGGCATTTTATCTCATTACAGGTCTTTGTAGATATACAATAAGCTGTTGAAGATAATACCCTGCCGATATTTTTTTTTTTAATTTATCATAATTAGTTTCCGTAATTTTTAGTTGGGCAGCAGCCTATTAAAATAATTTTAAAATTTATGCTTTTCAATCACCCTTGCCAGATCGACAGAATTAACATTCTTTTAAGAGAATTTTGCCTTTAACAATGATTGATGTATAAACATATAAAAACTACCGACTTACGAAGTGCATCTATCATTTAAATATTTCTGGATTGGAAAAAAAAAATTAATAATCTATTTCACCTTCATAGTCACACAGTGGGCCAGCATCCAAGGTTTCATGGCCAAAATTAGTATTTCCATAAAATTTGTTTCAAAATTTGGGGGGCTTTATTTAGGGGTTTTTATGTGCAGGTAAATTGAATTCATAGTTGAAATTTTGGAATACACTAAATATACCAAAAAAAAAAAAAAAAAAATGGCATCTTAAATATGGCGAGTAAAAATAAAAAGAATAATAAAGTACGTTTAAATAATTAAATATAATAATGAAAATATCATAATTTTCGCAATTTTATATTAAAAAGGAAAAGCAAATTATATTTCCGAAGTAATATTACAAAATAACGCGAATTAATTACAAAATAACGCGAAAACATGAAAAAAAACATAATTTTTGTTTTTCGGTATATTTAGTCCACCTTTGCAATAGGGGCAAAATGGGGCAGGTTTTTTCGAATGAAGAAACATCAAAGAAGACAACAACAAAAAATACCTCGCTAATTACCTCGTGGAACTTTTTGGAACTAAGTTTCGAAAGTCATTCAAACATTGTGAAATGTCAAATGATAAGATATAGACTATAAGTTTGTCAAGAGTATTGACTAATCCAAATTGTAATTTGGATTGTACTGAAAAATTGTACTATAATTTCAGACTAATTACTCTGATAAAATGTAGTAGTAAGGTGAAATTCCTATATATATTTCTGTAATAAAAATTTAAAAGTTACATTTAAAAAAATAATTTAACATATTTTTCATTTCATTGTACTCTCGTCGGTCCAAAAAGTAAACTATAATATTTGGAATGATTATGAATACTTAATTTGGGCTATATTAAAACTGCCTACACATATTTTAGAAAATTTAATTTTTTAATTTTGGCCAAAGATCATAGTCTTCTGGTCCACAGTGCAGTGCACCCAAAACACACAGTCTCACAGTGCAAACTATTCGTTAAATACAAAGGGCTCGTTTCATTTCTAATCATTCTTTTTTCAGAAAAAATTTCATTTATTCAATTCCTACTATTAGTTCACACTCTCCCTATGTCTTGTTCAAATTTTCAATTGTTCATAAAATACTTTTTATTCATCCATTCAAGTTCAAATACATTTTTTAAACCCGTTGTGGATTAAATAGGGATGAGCAAAAACGAAAGATTACATCAATGATCATTTCTAACTTATAGCTCTATTTGAACAAAAAAAATAGCTATTTGCGCATGCATTTAAATATTTAATTATTTTATATTAGATAAATTCAATAAAGAACAATACGTGGCAGCACGTGTGGTCCGTGTCACCAAATTTATACTTAAATAGTTTGTCTGATACCACGCGCCTTTTTTTTCTTCTTCCAATTCCTTCTATTAGTTCCCACTCTCCCTATATATATTTATATATCTTGTTAATAAAATCAATCGTTAATGAAATACCATCAAAACCATTTGGTTTCGATGGTATACTTCTTTTATAGACTATGATGGAAATTTCTGATGGTTCAAAATGAACAAACCATCAAAACAAGTTGTTATTCTTATGTTATTATCATAAATCAGTCCGAACTCTTACATTGGGGTGATGGTTACTTATGTTGGTTACCATGAAAAAATGTAATGTTTCATGACGGAATTATTGATGGTTACCATCAAGATAATGTTGGTTCTTTAATGAAAAACCATCAGAAATTTTGACTTGGACGGTGTCTATAATCACGGTATAGCGACATTTTGGGAAAAACTCTCTTCCTACGGGACTTTCTGTTCTCTTTAACGCCACTTTTTATAGATTAATATGTTCATATTCTTGAGTATTTACTATTTAAGTTATTTTACAACTAAATTATATATTTATTCCAATCAGAGAAATTATTAAAAAGTTAAAACTTTTTCCTAATGTCTTTTATAATCTGCTAAAAAAAAATTCTATTTCAGAAAACTCTTTAATATTTCTCACCGTCGATAATTTATGAGGCACAAAGGATGGTATGTTGATGAGATTTAAATCATAAAACAAATTGTTTACAATGTTCGAAAAAAAAAATTTCTTATAACTCAAATATTTATCGTCTTTATTAATCCCATCTGGCATTTGATCTTTTATAATAAACAATTGTTTAAACTCTTAAGTAGAATTAATTAATTAAAACTTAACTTAATTAAAAGTTTAGGTTCATTTAACAAAATCGAAAATATTTTAAATTTGCCCTTTAATTTTTATATGAAATATGTTATAAATATTAAACCAATAAACTCATTTAAAGAACATATATAATATACTTTAAAGATTTTTTTTTGTCATAAAACTATAATCTTGTCTTTAATTGTATATATCATCATCTTATCCGTATTACAAAAATTTTTAATTCTCAAAAATTTCAACAAATAGCAATCCAATCGTCATCTTAGTTTAAAAATATAAAAAATAGATATAAACTATTCTCCCTTCGCGGCCTTCAGTTAAGATTTTATTAAAATTCCTTTTATATTTTTCATTTTTTTTTTTTTTTTTTTTTACTATAAAAGGAATCATTTATTACCCTCATAATTATGAGTTCTGACAACTGCATGAACTTTTTTGGACATATAATTTATTCAAGAAGTTCGTCAAAACTCGCATCTAAAATGTCAAACGCTCTAGAATTTTTAGGAGGAGTATTATAGCACCTCGTAGTTAGTCATTCACATCCAGCATACTAATTTTAGATCAATTATCATAATAAGTTGATCCCTTTTGTGCTAGAAATTTCCCGCAAAGAATTCTTACCAGTTATATTAGCCATTGTTAGATTACTTGTGATCTTTTAAAATCCGTTCGGTAAAACAGTTAGTGTGATTGTCAGTTTATTCAGTATAATACCTAAGAGACACAAAGAGTCTAAACAAAGAGTGATGTGCGTTGATTTCCGACTTCATTTGGTTTAAACCGGTTGAACTTCTGTGTTGAGCGGGGGAAAAAGTTATTCGGAAAACATGTTTAAACCTCGAAGAAGGCATTCAGCTCCACACAATTTTAGAAATAAACTAAAGATTTCAATTTGGAAGAGGAATGAAAAGTTGAAAACTTTCAAAAATTCAATAAGGGATTAAATTACACTGGTGTCAGAAATTAAGAGAATTTGCAGACTGGGTCGATTATCTCTAAAATTTTTGGACCGATTTTAATGAAATGTGATATGTACCATACAATATTACAATACAAAACAAATAACCATTCAACAATTTTAATAAACACGCATGATCGTGCGTATTACTCGTTGGAGTCGGAAGGTATGAAAATACCACAGGACAATTCAGGGCAATGGCCACAAGAAATGATAAACTGCCTTATTCAAGGTATGAAATCACCCTGCAAGGCCTGTATATCTGTAAGAGGGGATCAAACCGCCTATCAACCCATTTTTTTTTCCTTTTGTTTTTCTGCTTATTCCGCAACCGCTGTTTCATACCTTCCGATTCCAAGGAGTGTTACGCACGATCATGCGTGTTTATTACAATTGTTGAATGGTTATTTGTTTTGTATTGTATTATTGTATGGTGCATACCACATTTCATTAAAATCGGTCCAATAGTTCTTGAGATAATCGACCCAGTATGCAAATTCTCTAAATTTCTTACAATAGTGTATTTATTAAGTATTTTTCAAATTGTAATTCTTTCGAAGAAATAGTATTGGTGCAATTCTAATAATTACCAAAGATACAACACTTTTTACATAATTTAGTACATTTGGTACTAGAATGCATTAGTCCTAGAATGCGTATTTATTTCCCCTCTTCAAAACATCGAAGTAAATTTTTAAAAAAATCACAAAATAAGCTTTGCCAAAATAAAACGCGTTCATTACACAAGGGGTTTCATTTGAAAAATGGTTTAGATTATTCGTTCAACCAATTCATCTAAATCACTAACAGTTGGTCTAATGAACTTAGACAAATTTAACATTCTCTAGGTTTCATCCTCTTATGAACAGATCAATCTTACAGACAGTAAATGCAAGTAATTGTTAAATCATAACTCGAAAATAATTTGAGATTTGTTGTTATAATAAAACAATTCTGCAATGGGATGGAAAAATATATTAGTTACGTCAACTTTCATTACGACAGGTTTTATTTTATTTTATAGCCGTCGTTGAACAGCCAACCCAATTTACGATTAACAAACTTCAAATCCGTAGCCTTGTCATTTTGAACCCTATCCAGAAGACAAGGAAACTCTTGGATCAAGTATTGGAAGAAATTTGCCTTCGTAAAGGACTCTGATCAGGGTTTGAACATTTTGAATGCGCAAATAGAAAAGAGAGAGATAACTTTTGTTCAAATGATTGGATTTTCACTTATAAGTGTCAATCTTTATAGTTTCTGGGGATGACCTCAAATATGCTAATTATTTATTACTATTTATTAAGATACGAAATCAGACACAAAAACGTACTTTCTCTGAGTAAACAAGTATTTTTTTAAACATTTGGATTTTGACCTTCAAATTAAAGGGGGTAGCCGCGATCTGGAAATGGTGGCCCTTATATTTTAGTCAGAAGAGCGAATGAAAGTCCCCTTAATGTTAATTTCACATTTTGCGTTTTTAGTCATATCTTTAAGCATAATTGAGCAATTGCAGAAAAATTTTAACCACTCATCAAAAACCCATTTACCCAAAGATAATTTTTTTAAAAATAATTTTTAACAAATAATATTTTTTAAAAATAATTTATTATTTTTTTTAATTATTTAATTTAACTGAGAATAAAAAATTATGAATTATCAGACATAAATTGTTTTTCATACCATATAACTCTACGCATTTTTTTATTACAAAATCTGGAATTTCAGCTGTTTTTATCTAGTTGAAGCTAAAAAAAATTGAAATTAATTATTTTTGAAAAATTTAATTCCGTGACAGTGTAGAAATATTTAAATGGGGCGATTCATATTCAAACATGGTTAACTTACGAAGAACATTGACTTACGCTCGCGTAGCGTAAAATATCATTCATATTTTTACTGCTGAATGTTTATCTTTTTTAATTACGAAAAACGATGTTTCTTTTTAAGTTGTCTGAAAAATTATTCGTTATTTAAATAAGAGATTTGAATAAAAAGATTTTATTCAACGAATGTTGAGTTTTATAAAAGCGTATTTCTAATAGAATGTGGTTATACATTTGCTTTTTTTTTTAATTTTATTTTTAGTATGTTCATTGAATATTTGATACAATGTCAATTATTTACATACGTACGCATTGATTTAGACTATTTATCAATTTCTTCTAATATATATTTTATAATTACCAGGCTGTAACAACTTAAATGAAGATAAAAGTTTTATAAAAGGTATATCTTATTGAATAAAATTGTATGATGAATGAGTGTTTTATTTAATATTATAAAGAATTTATAACGTTTTGTTATAAAGAATAAAATTCTCTTTCATAAGACTACAAAGAGAATAAAGCAGCCGAATATGTAGACATCTTTAAACATGGTCTTCATTTTAAAATAACCCGTGTTTCAAACAATTATTTAATTACATTTTTTTTTCTTTTTTTTTTTTTTAATTTCTTTACGCTACAAAGTTGGTTATTTTCACAATGATCTATTTTTTTAAAATTTAATTCAGGTTTTTCTTTAAATTAAACGCCCGTTTTTAAATGATTGTCAAGTTCTTAATAAAAGAGAATTGTTAAAAACATTCTACTGCTTTAAAGTTATGCAAAACAGCTGACTACTTACTTAGCATACTATTTTTTCGAAAAACAAGGATAAATTATTAATTTTCTTTTTATTGTTTCTTATGCATTCGTATAAGGAAAAGTAAATGCATATCTATGCATCGCAAAAAAAAAAAAAATACATCTGGTTGTGTTGTTTTTTAAATGGACAAAAATTCTGCAATTATTACTTTATTTTGATGTTCTGTTTCCCGCTAACTTTAAGAAAGTGGCCCTTTTAAAAAAGATAAAGTTGAAAAAAATATGCTTGTATATATATTTTATAATTACCAGGCTGTAACAACTTAAATGAAGATAAAAGTTTTATAAAAGGTATATCTTATTGAATAAAATTGTATGATGAATGAGTGTTTTATTTAATATTATAAAGAATTTATAACGTTTTGTTATAAAGAATAAAATTCTCTTTCATAAGACTACAAAGAGAATAAAGCAGCCGAATATGTAGACATCTTTAAACATGGTCTTCATTTTAAAATAACCCGTGTTTCAAACAATTATTTAATTACATTTTTTTTTTCTTTTTTTTTTTTTTAATTTCTTTACGCTACAAAGTTGGTTATTTTCACAATGATCTATTTTTTTAAAATTTAATTCAGGTTTTTCTTTAAATTAAACGCCCGTTTTTAAATGATTGTCAAGTTCTTAATAAAAGAGAATTGTTAAAAACATTCTACTGCTTTAAAGTTATGCAAAACAGCTGACTACTTACTTAGCATACTATTTTTTCGAAAAACAAGGATAAATTATTAATTTTCTTTTTATTGTTTCTTATGCATTCGTATAAGGAAAAGTAAATGCATATCTATGCATCGCAAAAAAAAAAAAACACATCTGGTTGTGTTGTTTTTTAAATGGACAAAAATTCTGCAATTATTACTTTATTTTGATGTTCTGTTTCCCGCTAACTTTAAGAAAGTGGCCCTTTTAAAAAAGATAAAGTTGAAAAAAATATGCTTAGTTCATATTGTTTCTCATCTTTTAAAAAATGCACAAAAAACTGTTATATCAGAAAAAATGCTCGATATGCCCTATTTGTCTAAATAGTAAAAACTAAAAATAGAAGATTGCAAAAAGATTCCTAAACAATGCTGTTTTAAGAATCTTCATCTCAAAAAATTGTTCCAACTTAAGGTTTTTCTTAATACTAAAATAGGGTATATTAACACAGTTTTGGTTAGTTTGATTTAGATAGTTATGACTCATTTTAATTTATTATTTTTTTTAATCTAAAAGAGCGTATAAATTATTTTACTACCACGTTCAGTATTAAAAGACTGTCATACTGACGTTCAATTTTCGCGTCATGTTTGGCGAACTTTGAGAATGGATTTTTAAAGTTCATTTATTTTTCATCATTTATTTTTAAAGTTCATTTTTATGAAGCTAATGTTTCTTAACCGTCATGGCTCAGTGGATAGAGCCTTTCAATGAGGTGAACCTGGTTCGAATCCAGCGATGGCTGATCGATACAAATTTTGCATCCGGCTTGCACCGACCACAGTGCTGACAGAAAATAGTGGTAGACGGATCATGGGTTAGAGTCCCTTTGCCGTCATGCTAACCGTGGGAGATTCTCGTGGTCTTCCTTTAACGTCCATGTAACGCAATTGGGGGCTAGTTCCATTAAAAAGTCCTCCGCGAAGGCAAAATTTCTCCCA
The DNA here is from genome assembly GCA_949128135.1 of Parasteatoda lunata. Lineage (NCBI taxonomy): Eukaryota > Metazoa > Arthropoda > Arachnida > Araneae > Theridiidae > Parasteatoda > Parasteatoda lunata. Next base: position 3,621,879 of record OX421971.1, read on the forward strand.
ATACTTGATACAGAAGTTGCCTTGTCTTCTGGATTGGGTTCAAAATGACAAGGCTACGAAGTTGAACATGAGTAGTTGTAAATCCAACTATTGGGTCGGCTGTTCAAGGATTGTTATAAAATATAAAAAGCAAATGTTTCTTGAGCTCGAAAATAGGCACCCATTTTTAAGAATCACCAGATGTGAATGAGGAAAACAAAATTGCATAGATACAGAGTCACTGTATCTATATATTAACTGACATCTATGTATTAGCTTACATTTGCATTTATTAACCCACAACTAAATAGTGACTGTTTATTTCCAAGGCTTTAAAGTGTTTCGCCGCATTAAATACCTTCATCAAGCGTCGCAATCGTTTTAAAATAAAAATAAAAAAATTTTGTTTAAAAAGGAAAAAAAAATTCTTTTCCTCAGTAAATTTTCTTACACATTTAGACGTCTTTAAATTAGTTTGCTAATCAAACCAAGTAAGGAATGCATTTTCTTCCTGTTTTTTTTTTTTTTTTTATTTTAAATCAATACAAAAAAAAACTCATTAATTGCTTTGCGACACAGCATTTTTCTGGGAACGCAAATGAAAACAATTATATCTTTTATAGTTTTTATTGCCCGCAAATGCTGTTTGTTTTCTTAACTATTTAAGTACGTTTTTTTTAATTTCTTCCTCGCTTAACACAGATTATGTTAAATGTGTCGTTCAATAAAAAAATGTATCGGACAGATACCGAATGTGTAACCAAAATAAGTGAACATCCATTTGGAATGAGTGACATAATCTTAAAATTTTCTTTAATCTTAAAATCATTTTTAGGGTGTTTTACTTATTTATTTATTCAATTCCTACTATTAGTTCACACTCTCTCTATATCCCTAAACGTAGAAAAGACAGCGGTCATGTTTTATATCTTATGTTTATATCGTCAATGCATAATATTTTTCACTTATTTGGACCTAAATTAATGTAAAGTAATGAAAAACGCATGAATAATATGTTTAGAAAAATTCTGCGATAGTTAAAAGGGTTCCCCAAATAAAACGTGATTGCGCTAGAAATACAGTAGCGATAGACTTCACCAGTTGTGCATGTTTCTATAACTTATTAATGATAACTATAAAAAGATTTAAATATATGGAAGAACAGAACACAATCCGATAAAATGCTTAGATGAAGAAAGTGAAGCTGGGACAGGGATCATTCTTATCGGACCTGCACAAATATCTTCCAAATCCTGCAGTTGGTGAAGAGAACCGAAGATCTGGAAGAAAAAGACGTTCTTGGACCCAGAATAAGGTAAGAATGCATTACCTTATTCTGGAAGCCATGTTTTCTCTTTTATTCTCACTGTATAAAACTCTCTAATAATTGCTCGATATTTTGTAAACATTGAAACTTTGAAGCTCAGATTGACCATTTTTGTAGAATTCATTTATTCGTTGATAAAAATGCAAATAATACTTTGTTATATTTGAAAATTTAAAAAGAAGATGTTTCAAGTATCCAAAACGCGACGCTCCTTCTCAAGTAGACAACGATGGTGGAAACTTAGTAGAATAAGAAAAAGCACAAATGCCAATTGAAAGGTAATTAATGGGTAAAAAAACTCAGAAGATGCCGGAAGTGTTGCTCATTACCCAGCGGCGAGCAACATTAGCCACAGATATCCGTTCATAGAGTGGGCCACAACAGATAACAACACACAGAGAGGGAAGCATCCATGTCCTGAGCGGGATTCGAACCCACTGGCACTCAGGAGAAAGCTAGTTTCTTGGAAATGTATTCTGTCTTTAAAAACATTCATTAGCCACTATCGCTATCTCGGCTAAAACAGTTTCAACCGTTTTTGCCTCATTCATTATTTTAGTTGGCGAGTTTCTTATCATTCAAACTTTTTATCACCCACTTGCTGACTTTTTGATGTTTCTGTCAAACTTTCTTTTATTTCGACTTGGTTGAAAAATAAAAATTATTTCCAAGTAAATTTTTTGAAACAGTTTTTTTCATTCATTTGCTTTTATTTTTCTTTACAATAAGCATTCTTAAGAAGTAAAATTAACCTTTTAGAAAAAAGTAAATTTAAAGTAGCTATAATGAAGTGATATGGAGATGATCGTATTTGTACTTCACTTCATTTATGAATCTTCATTATTTTAGAGAATTCTTGAAGAAGAATTTTATTAAATGTATTATTATTTTTTTTTGAGACATTTGGATTATAGGGTAAAATCCTAGAATAGCCCACCCCTTGGCTACTTTTTTAAAATCTCATCAAGTTGGCGATTATTACTTGGGTCAAAGTTATTTTTTCATTATTAAAAAACAATTTAAATTATTACAAATTTATTAAAATGAGCTGCGATGACTCAGGGGATAGAGCGTTCACCTTCCAATGAGGCGAACAGGGTTCGAATCCCAGTTGTTTGAATTCCGCATCCGGCTTGCACCAACCACAGTGCTGACGTGAAATATCCTCAGTGGTAGACGAATCATGGGTTAGAGTTCCCTTGCCGTCAGGCTAACCGTGGGAGGTTCTCGTAGCCTTCCTCTCCATGTAACGCAAAATCCGGGTTAGCTCCATCGAAAAAAGTCCTCCTCCAAAGCAAATTTCTCCCAATACTCGATCCAGGAAATCTCTTGTCTTCTGGATTGGGTTCAAAATGACAAGGCTGCGGAGTTGAACATGAGTAGTCGTAAACCCATAAAATTGCGTTGGCTGTTCAACGACGGTTATAAAATAAAACAAAATTTATTAAAATATTTCCAATAAAATAAAATAAAAAATAACTGATATTTCTCTTACATACCTCTCAACAAAACATTCAATCACAGCGAAACCTAGTTTGGCGAGATTTCAACGGTTCCCCATTATTGTGTCTTTTTTTTTTTTTTTTTTTCAAATAAATGACCACGTATAGAATGGGCAAAATTATAAAATAGTACCTTTAAAAAACATTTTAGTGCATCTTAGCACGAAAAACTACTAAAGTGGTTAACGCTAAACAGTTCCTGTTCATTAACACTAAAGTTTATAAATACAGAAAGACTTCACTTGAAATAAAGTATTCCTTTTTAAGTTGTTCCAACATCGGAGAGAGATATTCCACGACAGAGTAGATTAATTGACCCAAGAACTATCCTCATAAATTGTTCTATAAATACACCACCATTTTGTTTTACGATGCCCCAATCGTCTCTTTCTATTAAACATAAAAATGTTGTCTCTTCAATAAGTGGCCTTTTAAATACCAGTTTTTCTTGATGGGTCTCCCCGGTGAATGCTTAAATGACCACTTTACGGGAAAGAAGAAGCATATTCAAGAAAAGCGAAGTGTTTGTTAGATAGTATTTGGCATTTTTATGTGTTTGGCAGTTGCCTCGTCCACTTCGATTTTCTGGAGAGAAAACCTCGCTTTCGAAAATGGTGGCAATTCAAAATGAATTTATCTTTTTTCCAGAGGAGAAAACCTCTACGACGGAAAGACTTCTTCTTGCGGTTATTAGGCTTAACAGAAGTTCTTTTTTCCTTCTTCTTTCCTTTTCTATAACACACGAGAGTAACACAATTAATTTCTGCGTTCTAAAAATGTCCATAGATCAGTGGTTCCTAATTCGTGGGCAGAAGAAATCAAGGGTTCCGTGAAAAAGTTTAAAAAGTACTGAGAGTATATATATATATATATATATATATATATATATTAGATGTTTGCGTATAGGAATTATGGTTTTGATTGATATGAAAAAGTTGAAAACTAATATTACGGAAGGAAGAATTATTAAAAATTATTTTATTTTGGTTCATTTTATAAAACCATGTCCTTTTCGCAGTTTATTATTGACAAATAACATTAAACAATTTAATGTTATTAGAAAAATTATGTATTTCTCTTGCGATGTGCCATTACTTTTTGATTAGTACTTTACTTTAAATATTATCATAAACGATACCGAAATATTAAATAAACGAAGGATAATTGATTGGATCTAAATATAATATCAGATTTCAAAAATGTTTAAAAAAAACTGTTTAAAAATGTCCTCGGAACCAGTTTAACTCTTTCACGGAACGAAATCTAATGGGAATACAATAGAAAAACTCAAAGAAGTTTTATATAAATTTTGAAATAGTTCTACAGATTTACTACAGTCCCTGCCCATATAATTAGACGCTCTATAAAATTCGTTAGATGTTAGATGTAAAATTATAATTATCAGGTGATACTAGACCGCTGTATTTTTTTTACTCGGATGAAACCGGCTTGCATTTGTTTACACTCCTGTATTTATGGGTTAACATTGTAATGCATTAAAAATAAATACACATAGGAAGTATATAGGGGAAGGTAGGGCAAGATGGTACCACCGGGCAAGACGGAACATCGCTTTTTCTTCTATGCGAATCACGGTAGTGACTTCTAAAGTGCGTTTTCGGTAAGAAAATATTATTGTTCTCAATAAGCACAAGTGTTTTAGTCAGTTCACAAGGTGTTATCGAAATGCAAGCATTGTTTTGTTTTTCTTATAAGGTGTTAAAATATTTTTCCAGGTTTGTATGCTGTTATTATTTGTTTAATACTTCGCAATAAATTTTTCAAATTTGTGGCACTGTCGTGTTATTATTGTACAAACATAATGGGTACTGAAAATTGAAATTTCTTTGTTTAAACAAATTTGCAGATAATGTTTTTAAAAAATGTACTATCCGGGCAAGATGGGAAAGCCAAAGTAGAATAAAAAGGTAATATAAAAATTAAACTCTCCGGATTTGGCAAAAAGCATAAAAAATGAGGTAATATTAACAACAACAAAAAATATGAACTAGCAAATATTACTTAACAAATTATTTTTAAAAAAATTATATAAATAATTTATAATTAATTAATTGACAGACAATATTCAGAATGCTTTAGAGTGGGCTCATGAAGCGTGCAGTGCTTATTCCGGTTTTTGCCGCTTCTTATATGCAGTAACTGTGATGTTTAGGAACGTTTTTTTTTTTTTTTTTTGTCGAATATTCTTTTATTCTTTATTCTGTTATTAATTATTCTTTTATTCTGACATTAATTTCAGTGATTTTTGAAATGTAATTATGTGTCCCATCTTGCCCGAGTAGCCCGGGCAAGATGGGACAATGTTCTAATTTTGTTTATGTTAAGTTATTATTATTGAACTTTATCATTTAAGGAAAAGGCTATTAAGGAAAAGGTTTAAGGAAAAGGTTAGGATAGAAGATTTAAAAACACGCATTATGTTAACTTAAGTTACCGGGTTATAAAATTAAAAATGGAATAAATGGTAGTGCTCTCATAAAACATTTTAAACTTGTTTAATCTTTTAATTTCTAAAAATTATATTCTTACATTATTAATGATTATATTCAAACTTAATATACACTTCTATTTAGCTTAAAAAATATTTCTTCGACTTTCCTTTGGTAATATCTAATTTTTAAAGTTGGATTTTGAGTTTAATATAAACAATTCTAGCTATATTATATGTCGTATGGAATTCTAACATTACTAAAAACATCTATACAAATACTATTTTAGCTCTATTAAATAAAACAAAATTAATTTGAAACAATACTTCTATTTTATCGTTAAATTAATTGAGCGCAATTCGAAGAAATCGATTTATTGTTCATATTACAATTTTTCATTGATTTTAAATTACACGAGGTAAGATACTACTTCCATTATTATAATAAAATAAAAAAAGCATTTATAAATAGTTTATGAAACATTTACGTCTAAAAATAATTTCGATTGATACATTGATACATTGACATGATACATTTTCATAACTGTCCTGCATACATTAATATTTAGGATTATTAGGATAATTTAGGATAATAAATTGGCGTCAGAAATTAAGAGAATTAGCAGACAGGGTCGATTATCGCCAAAATTACTGGACCTATTTTAATGAAATTTGATGTTTACAGACAATGATACAATACAAAACAAATAGCCATTCAAAAATTGTAATAAACACGCATGATGGTGCGTAACACTCGTTGAAGTCGGAAGGTATGATACGGCGAATAAACAACAACAAAAAATGGGTTAATAAAGGGTATGGTCCCCTCTTACAGATATACAAGCCTTGCACCGTGATTTCATACTTGAAGTAAGACAGTTTATCATTTCCTGTGGCCATTGCCCTGAATTGTCCTGTGGCAATTTCATACCTTCCGACTCCAAAGAGTGTTACGCACGATCATGCATGTTTATTACAATTGTTGAATGGTTATTTGTTTTGTATTGTATCATTGTATGTGCACATCAAATTTCATTAAAATAAGTTCAGTAGTTTCAGAGAGGTCTGCAAATTTTCTTAATTTCTTTCACCATTCTATTTAGGATTATTAGGATATGAGGTGATCACACATTTCCTAATAATCCTAATTGAATCTCTCGGATGAACTTTCCAAAAATACCATCGTTCAAAAAGTAATCATCATGAGTATAGAGAGAAAGTGTCGTTCCAATTGGTTAATTTTTAGTCTCGCAAAACTTTTCCATTCTATGAAAGACCATCATATTAAGTAAATATTAAAGAGACATTGAACACTATCTTTTTCCTCTCCCTCATGTTTACCCATTGGCATAATGGGCCTTGGTTTGGATTTGATGGCGTCCACACACTTTTTGACTGTGTTTAAGAGTAGTGCTCCTGCCTCGTCATTGCATGCGCTGCTATGGCGACCGCTGCTGTTTTTCTTTTTATTTTCACAGGCAGTCATTTTTAATGGATTTACATAATAATAATTTTGAAGTATTTTTTGTATTCTTTTTATTATTAACGTATAATGACTGGCTTGACGGTGATTTCAATATGAATATGAATGCTGAAGAAGAAAAAGTGTTTTGTGAAACACGTACATAGGCAAGAATAGGAAAATTAATCCGACGACAAACATCAATGGAGACAGCTTTTGCAACCCATGATTTGAAATGGTGTGGCGTTTAACGGAGTCCATCCAGAAAGAAAAAGCATTTGACCCATGGGTAACCAGTGATAGTAATATGGCAATCACTATTTTTTTTTTTTTTTGATTTATTCATAATTTTTTTTTTTTTTACTCGAGGTATTAAGTTAACTTAGGTAACGAAATAGAATAGAGTTAGGCCACCCCCCTTCACAGCATTTTATTTTTATTTATTTTATTTTTCCTCTGGCTTTCCCGAGCATTCCTGAGCGGAAGTCAATTGATTTTTTTCTCTGAAGCTATAAAGAAGAAAAAAGAAGCTGAATTGATAAAAAAAAAAAAAAAAGAAAGAAAAAATTCCCGGTGTGATCGAAAGAATGCTGAAACAAGAAAGTTTTCTTTGTTTTTCCAGGATCCCTATTTCTTTTGGAAAGTTATTTGAAAAATGAAACGTGTCAATAAAAGGCCTTCCTTTTTTTACTCTTTTGGCAGTCCCCTTTGAAATGTCAATTTCCAGGAGGTGAGAGAGTTGCAAAAATGAAAAGAAGAAATACCGCAGTTTGACATTTATAGGTGATTCAACTGACTTCAGGGTTACTTTTTTCTGTTCATAAAGGATTGATTAAAGAAAGAGTCCACCCCCAAGTTGGCATCAGAATTTGCAACCCTTTCTTTTTGTTTTTCTTTCTTTGGATCGTTACAATAGAATCCCCGGTCATATTTTCACCCGCACTATAAGTTTTTATGTAAAATTTTAATTATCAGGTAATACCTATATAGCTTTATTGTTTTTATGAGATTGAAACAGATTTGCCCTTCTTTACGGCCGTGTATCAATGGATTAAATGAGACGATACAAATATTTAATATTTATTATATCTGGCATTATGTCAGTATATTATAATAATTACACCAAATGATGAGACGCACTGTAGTTTTTTAGTAATTGCATGATTTGCACTATTTTGTATGTTTTTATATTTAAACATACATGTAATGAGTTTTTTTTATATTCTTCTTATTTGCATTTATTTTGAACGTATTAATACACGAACGTCAACTGGTTTCATCCGGGTAAAAACACTAAAGTTGTATCACCACCTGATAATTAAGATTTTACATAAAAGTTCGTGTAATAATATGGTCTGTAACTTTAAGACCGATTGAATTATGGGAGTTTTAATAACTCACCAACGGGTTTTGTGAACTTCCTCTATCATTTCATCGACTGAAGAAAAGAAAATCAGGCAACATTTTCTGTAAGAGCGGGATCGGTTTGAATAATACGCGTGGCTTGCAACAGTTAACTCTAGTTTTCATTTTATTTTATAACCGTCATTAAACAGCCGAAAAAGGAACTTCTGGATCAAGTATTGGGAGAAATTTGCCTTCGTGGAGCACTTTTTGGTGAAACTAACCCGCATTTGCGTCACATGGAGAGGAAAACCATGAAAACCTAGCAAGGTTAGCTTGAATGCAAAAACCCATGATCCGTCTACCACTGAGGGCATTTCAAGTCAGCACTGAGATCGGTGCAAGCCGGATGCGGAATTCATATCAACCAGCCATAGCTGGGATTTGAACTTGGTTCACTTCATTGGAAAGCGAACGCTCTATTCCCTATCCCTATGCCATCACGATTCAGTTAACTCTAGTTGTGGCGAACCTTTCCATTGAGCTAACAATGGATGGTTTTCGTGTACTTATTTTTCTTCTCACTTAGAGTTCATTTCTTTCAATGCTTGGTTCGAATTTTTTTTTTTTTTTTTTTTTTTTTTGAAATTTACAGATCGAATTTTAAATGGAAAAGCTCGCGAATAGACCCAAATCTGATATGGATCAAGGAAAATGAAATGTTATTAGAGATTTAATAATTCATTCACTAGGTTCATAAGCGTTCATTGATTTTTTTTATTATTATTAAAATAATAGGATCATTTTTTGCATCTTGTTTGGACTCATAGAAGTTAAAAATTTTCCAACAATTACTGTTTGACTAAGATAATAATTTTAAAAAATATTTTCTGATTGCTACGTTTCAGAAAACTACATTCTGTAGTAGATCCCTTTTAAATGTTAAAATTTTATGTTATAATGTTAAAATTAAAAAAAAAATAATAAAAATAAATTCCCACAAACTATTTTTTCTAAAAATCCTAATGAGTCTAGTCTTTTCATTCATTTAAAGAGGGCTTTATTTATTTTTTAAGAAATATTTGTTTGGCATAACAGAATAATTCTTTTAAAAATAATCTTTATCATTTTTTCTCCGACGTACTCATCTAATCACTTGTCTATTTGATGAAAAGAAAAAATGACGTTATAAAATTAAGGTTTGTAATTTAAGGGGAAAGTAAAAAAATTTTCTTTTCCGTGCTTCTGAAAAGAAAGCAAAGTGACGCAATGAGTTTTTTCTTTTTTTTTTTTTAAGTTTTTTTTAGTTTTTTTTCATAAAGCATTAAAAATACTCATGTAATGCAGCTAGGATAAAAATTAAAAACTTCTGATCGAGTCGTCACTTTAAAATTTAAAGTTTTGGATCGAAAATTTGGTTCATTATTTTGAACGAATTTTTGAAAGAAAACATCCCTTTTGTTCATTTCATTAAGAAATTTTATATCGTGAACTCTTGTTTTTTGTCTATTCAAAAAAAAAAAAAAAAAAAAAAAAAAAAACATTTAATTTTATTTATCGACATCTTTTAAGAATATTTTGTTGATGACATTCATTATTTCAATCATCCAATAAAGAATATATTTCATGAAATGCATTTCAAACAAATCATGTGTGAAGATGACATTTAAATTAAACCTTCCTCTTGAGCCATCAACTCTTGAATTTATTCAACTCATAAAAATCGATGAGCCTTCTTCAATCATTACAGCAATCCAAATGTTCTTAAAAGTAAATCTTATATAACAGTTCCATTTGAAGTCCATATTATTAGACGCACTCTAAAATTCTATGTAAAATCTTAATGATCAAGTGATACAGCTTTTATTGTTTTGACGCAACAGTTTTGCACCTGTTCGCGTATCAATTGATGAAATGAGACGATATATTAGACGGTTGGATACATTCTATGATATATTCTATAAATATAGAATATTTATCATATCAAGTATCATATTAGTATATCATAATAATTAGACAAAATTATTAGAGTAGTACTACCTGTAGTTTTTTAATAAAGGCCATGTTTTACACGAGTTTATAGGCAGTACTTTTATATTTAAACGCACATGTAATGGGTTTTTATTTAGGAGATCTTTTATATACTTTTAATGTGCATTAATATATTATTCTTTTAACGTATTGCATTACAATGTTAACTAAGTGATACAAGAACATAAACAAGTACAAACTGGTTTCAGTCTCGTAAAAACAATACAGCTGTATAGAGTATCACCTGATAATTAATATTTTACATAGAATCTTAGAGTGTATCTAATAATATGGCCTGGGACTGCAGAAGATTATCTAATTTTAGAAATCTCTTTAAGAATTTTAACAAAATGACTACCTACTCTAATGTTTTTAGAAAATTTTCGTTTCAACATTGTACAATTAGTGAATATGTTTTGGTAATAGCTAATGAATCAGCGTAATCTAACTTTCGAATTCTCTCTAAAATAATTAATAAAACCTCAGTTTCAAAAAAGAAAATTTCCTCATAAATACAAATTATTGGAGAACATAAATTAATTATGGCATCCTGGATAACTTTTTTAAATTATTCACCCATTTCACCCTTAATAATGTTTCGAAACCTTAAATAATAGCTCATGAATGAGTGTTTAAGATTATCTGAAATCTCTAATAAATAAAATTACCTCAGTTTCAGAAAATTTCCGCTACGCATGCATCTGAATTTCACAACGCAATTGGATAAAAGAATACAAAAATTTTGTATAAATTTCCTTTTCATATCTATGAATGTAAAATATTGCAATACTAATTTTTAGCATTTACAGCGATTTGTCCAAAATATGTCATAAAATTGCAAGTTTCAATAGTTTCTTACCCGCTACATGTACCGTCATTTTACCACCCACTCGAATGAATTGACTCGTCCATTACTCTCTAGAGTGCTTAAATATTAACGGGAGCTCTTTCATGTATGTCATTTTGAATTACAATCGTTTTACAAATGAAGCAAGCAAAGTTGCAAAGCAAGCAAAACACACATGTTGACTAATATTTGAAATAAATGGACACAAAATTAAAAGGAACACTAAAATTAAATAAGACATTAAAGAAACTACGTTTTATATGAAAAAAGAAAAAAAATGATTTTTGTCAATTCTATGACAAAAAATGTAGGGAATATCACCGTTTTAATAAACTTTACTGCACGTTTTCCGCTTTAGATTTCAGAAAAACAAAACGTATTTTTTCCTTTATCTCCCAAAAAATATATATAAAGACGTTATACCGTCATGTGGGGCTACTTTGTGCAGGATTTCGCAGTTTTTGAACTTTGACATGTAAAAAAACTATGTTAATTCAAACTTTAGTAAAATTTATCGATATTATATTCATAACTGGACTCAGACGAGTGAATTTGATCAATATTGGCATTATTTGTATGTGATATTTACAAATAATAAGTCAAAACATAACTTGCACAAAGTAGCCCCCAAGTGGGGCTACTTTGTGCAGCGATAGGAATTCAGTTTAATAATCATGATTTTAGTAAAATATTGATATAAAATTGTTAAAAAAGTTAATTATTGACATTTTTAATAACAAAAACATCAAGATATGTAAAGATATTAGTTTGAAAATAATTTTCAGCGTTAAAAAACCATTTTTAATAAAGAATTTTTTCTTAAAAAGAATGTTTATTTCAAAACATTTGAAATCCTCGATTTATCCTCGAAATCGGGAACCTTCCTGTTTGTGCGGTCAAGGTATCGTTTGGTGATGAGCCTTAGATCAGAAAGTTGCAAAGGTACACCCCATTCGGCCAGAAGTGCAAAATACTTGGACAGAACTTGCTCTTCAGTTTCTGTCAAAATTGCCTGATGTCCTATAAAATATATTTTTATGTGTTAAATCGTTTGATTAATTCATTAGAATTTTATTAGAGATAGTATTTCTGACGATTTTGTACTTCCGAGAAGCTTCTGCAATCGACATACCACCAGCAACTGCTTGCAAACATTGTTGCAGCTTTTCTAAAGTGTAATCACGGTAGTTTCTCGTTCCAGGTATTTTTTTATGACGTCTGACCATTTTTTTGTCCAAAAATAAATGAATGAAACTTTGCACAAAGTTGCCCCACAGTGCATTTTTTTCATTTTCCTTTTATTTGTTATTAATTTTCACATTTTTTTAACGCTAACATGATATAATTGTTTATTGGTATATAAATAAAAAATTTTGCACTTACGACAATTGTTTTATCAACGTCTTTGTATTTCACCGCTAAAGTTTCCACGCACACTTTTCGACGTCAGACGTTCTCGGAAAATTGTTGACATTGGATAAACAAAACACACTCTGAGATTGTTTTTAAATTCGAAAAAATGTTTGTAGTAATAGAGGAGACTTCTATCTTCAAATTCCACACATTTTTAACGTGAAAAAAACATAATACTGAATAGCAGCACTTGAAAAGTGCCGAATTCGAATTTCATGACGATACATCATTAATTTTAGAAAAAAAATTTTAAATTGCATTTTGATATTTATTCATTCATGTAGAAGTTATACATTACATCCAAGTTTTTCTCTTTATTTTAATGTAAAAGTGAGGCTTTGAAATTATAATTTTTTTAGTTTTGGCACCCTGTTCTTCTACTTCGTCTGAATATCTAAATACATTTTGAAATGTTTCCTAAATTTTGAATTAAGTTTTGGAGTTATTTAATTTAATCGCTTGTTTTTTCAGTTGTGTTATTTTAAATAAATCGTCTTTGTACGTAAAATTTCGAAACTATCTATAACATTCCATTCTAAAAGATTAAAAATAATTCCAGTTTACCGGATGAGTCATTTAAAGGTTAATTCAAAAAATGAATCTCAACATGAAGTAAATTAATGTAGAGAGATTATCAAAACCAACGTTTCTGAATCTCAACTGATATACATTTTCTTCTACATTCTTAAATAATTATTTACAAATTTATCACAATTATTTAATCATGAGCCTATTTTACGTTCCCCCATTTTTTATCTTTTTTAATAGTATAACATAAGTGAATATTGGCATATTTAAGGATTTCTAATTTCGAAATTTTACTTTTACGCACAAGGAGCGAATGTCAGTGTGGTTCAAATGGGTGAAATGAGCGAGTGAGCTGAATAGAGCTATCAATTTTGAGTGAAATCGCTTAGTAACACACTTAAATGTCTTCCCCAATGGATTTGGATTTTTTTACCCTAACTGAATCAAAGGGTCTAAATAAATTGAATGTTAGAGCAAACCGGATAAGAGAATGAGATACGAATAACAGCACGCTAGGAAAAATACACATCAACTCTACTGAATTTTCCAGTAGATTGTCAGTTTCTCTTGGTCTACTGATTTAATTAAAATTCTCCTAATTTTTGTACATTTTAAAAAATTCCCTGAAATGGAGTCAGTTTCCTAAAAAAATCCCTATTGAAATAAAAGTTGTGTACACATTATTGCTTGCTTGACTGAATATTTAAATAAGTATTACTAATACATAAAGAAGTGAACCTCATTTATAGAAATCAGTTTAAAATTTTTTTTGTTCTAAAATGTTCAGTTTTTTTTTATTCTGAACTCTCTTTTTTTTAAAATTAATTAAAAAAATCTTTGACAAATTAAATTCCTGTTAATATTCGAAATTATGAGTAAACATAATACATAACATTTCAAGTATGTTTAATGTTAATCGTAACTGGAAAATAGTGCAGTTTGAAGACTCTAAAAATTCCCTGAAATATCATTATTCAACAATTAGCATGAAATTTTTATTATTTTCATAAAGTCTGTCCATTTTGACAGCAACTTTTCCACTATGAGATTTCTTTTCTTCGTTAGCAGAAATATAACATGTTTATTGATAACAATTATTATCTCGAATAAAATAATGTTTTATAATCTATTTATAAATTATTATAGGTTTGTTTATTCAATAAACTCGTATCATTATAGAAGAGGAAAAAGAATTGCAAAATGAGGTAGCGTCGAGAATATTTTCTATTCAATATTTTTAATCAAGTGCTCAAACAAAAGCCAACCCTACAAAAGAAACTTTTGTTACTTTATTGAATTTAAATTGAATTAAATTGTTGAACCTACTTCGACATTTGGTTTTAAAATCAAGCATTTTCGAATATTTCATTGAAAAGGATCCCCAACAAAAAGCGATCTGAACAGAAAGCAGACTCTTTCAAATAGCCATTATGTTCTCCTCATTTGCATCCATTGTCATTTTACCCAATCATCGATCGGATTCATTCGATACATAGCTGATGAAAAGAGTCGGGGGAAAAGGATCGTCTCCTTTGTGAAAATATTTCGTGAACAAGCTAGGAAAAAGGAAATAATATTAATCTGCCTAAATATTAATAGAAAGAAATCAATTTCAGCAATGAAAAAAAAAGAACACATACAGTCTCTGACCAAATTATTAGACGCAATATAAGATTCTATGTTTAATGGTAATTATCAGGTGATACTATCCAGTATTATTGTTTTTACACCACTGAAACCGGTTTGCATCTGTTTACGTTCCTGTATCAATTGATTAACATTGTAATGCAACACGTTAAAAATAAGTACAAATAGGAATGAAAACTTATTAGATGTATTTTAAATATAAAAGTATTGCCTATAAATTCGTGCAAAACATATATTTATGAAAAAACTACAATGCGTCCAATAATTTGATCTAATTATTATAATATAATGCTTGATATAATAAATATTCTGCATTTATATAATATATCGTTTAATGTATCGTCTAGTTTAACCTATTGATACACGAACTTAAACAAGTGCAAACAGTCAGCTTAAAAACAATAAAGCATCATCACCTGATAATTAAGATTTTACATAGAATCTTACAGTGCGTCTAATAATTTGGCCTGAAAATACAGTGAAATACAATTTGCACAAACTGATAAACTGCAATATGTGATTTACACTGCATTTTTTATAGCTTTAGGTCATAATTTTGAGATAATTTATTCCTTTAATCCGCCGTTCCACGGTGCTATATATTTACTCTCATTCGGCAAACATCACGTGTTGATACTACTCTGACATTTCGACAAACCACAGTGATTTGTCAATAGAGACAGCCTACAGAACTGTGAATAAACAATTTAAAAGAGTACTTCTACCAAAATCATCAGTTGAAATGGAAAACAGTTATTTCCGCAATTTTTTTTAAAAATTCAATTCAAAATTTAAATTTAATTCGTGTTAATATTGAATTGAAAGATACGAACAGACGAAAAAACGACCATTGCAATTCTAACAAGAAGAAATATATATATAGGGTCCAATAAGATAAAATTAGTTATATTTATATCGCGCTATAACAAGAAATCTAGACATTTTTAAAAATAGAGTCATTCAAATTTTCAAAGGCTTATAATAAGCTTATAATTCCTGTTTTTGTTTTAATTCTTACTGATTAGAGTCTTTATTGCGAAGAATTACCTTCTTAATTGTTCACTATTTCGAATCAAGGGTACTTCAATTTATTTTTTAAAAAATGATTTCACGTTTGATCACCCGATCTGAGGACGAAATTTTTCTAATTTAAATCTCAAACGAGTTTAGTAAAAATACTCTCTAACACGCAATTTTAAAAAAAGATATACATTTTTTAATTCGAATCTCTAAAACTAATAAAAGCACTTGAAAACGCTCATTTGTTAAATTCGTTAAATGGTTCGAACTCAATTGAGAAGGGCGGTGGAATTCAGAACAAACAAAGATTAGCTAATTAAGTTCACTTCAAATACTCAACTTAACTTTAAAGATTATTTCACTTCCTCCGCATTCTGAAATACTTTTTTTGAAAGAAGTTCCTCTATTTATCAAATCTCTTCTTTCTTAAAAAGTATTTATGAAAAATTTGAGACAGAATTGGAGCCTTTTGTTCAATCTGAATTGCTCAATATAATTCAGATTTGTTTTGTTCATGAATAGTTTAGAAATTACTTAATATGAAAATAGACTCTAGTCAAACTTATCCGTTCGTATAAAAAAAGAGAAAATTCTCATTTATGCAACAAATACTTTTCATTTTTTCTGCTATAAATTATAGGAATAAAAATTGTTTTACAATTAAAACAAGTCAATCCAATTATTTCTGGACTTAAGTGATTCTATGTAACGTTAATGCACGTTAAATCATTTCGCTTAAGACTCAGTATGTAGGATTGCTTATATATTTCTGGTTAAAAGATTTTTTTCGATTTTTAATTCGGACTCTTGAGATTCTAAAATAGTTTTAATACTATTTGTGTCGGTTTTCTAAGCTTTCTCAAAAATTCTCTCTTTTTTTTTATAAAGTATTTTGAGAATTCCACCTTCTAGGTTAGACCCTATAAAATTCGATCATTCACTCAAAACTATGAATAAAAAACTATGTTAATAAGTATTAAACTTACAAAATAAATGTGATATTTATTAACTTCAAAAATAAAAAATATAGAATAAAAGAATTAAAATTGTTCATCATGCGACAATAGATTTTCGTCATAAAAAATCAAGAGCAACAAATTGAAAATTGAAGTCTCAAAACTTAGATAATGTTTTAAAAAAAGAGCGATTGTGAAAAGAAAGCTTTAAAATTCATTTTTAAATCTAAACGAAAAAAAATGGGTTTCTTATTTGTTTTCTGAAAGCATTTCTGGCAAACTTTAATTAAAGTTTTAACTAAAATTAAAACTGTGATTTTTTAAAGAAGAATTTTTTTCCTAATCCGTATCTAATCTTGTGCTTTCTTTCATCTCTTACTTCATTTAATTATGTTTACTTAAGTAATTGAAGGCGTACATAATAAAATAGAGTTTTTGTTATTAACATTTTGAGTTATTGTACGTAAAGCTTACTATTCCTTTAAAGAAATCTCAGTATCTTCGTTGAAGCTTTGAAAAGGATCAGGGATTCAAAATTACGAAATGTACAAAATGCAGCATATATATATATATATATATATATATATATATATATATACTCCATAACAAAAAGATCGACGCATACTGCCGAGCCAGATTACAGTGGTGCATGGCTCGATCAGGCTGTAATGATGCCGACTGGGGACGTATAGTCTTTAGCGACGAATCCCGCTTCCAACTGTGTCCTGACGATCATCGAAGACGTGTTTGGAGACGCACAGGGCAGAGGGGGGATCCTGCCTTCACTATTGCACGCCACACCGGCCCTCAACAAGGCATTATGGTCTGGGGTGCCATTTCCTTTGACAGCCGGACCCCTTTGGTCGTCATTAGAGGTACACTTACTGCACAGCGGTACGTCGACGACATCCTAAGACCTGTTTTGCTGCCGTTCCTTTTGCAGCGCCCTGGGCTGGTTTTTCAGCAGGACAATGCCAAACCACATACGGCACGTGTTGCTATGAACTGTCTGCAAGCTTGTCAAACTCTTCTTTGTCCAGCCAGATCACCAGATCTCTCTCCCATCGAGCATGTCTGGGATATGATGGGAAGGCGATTGCATATGGCACGGAATGTTGATGACCTCATTCGACAATTGGATCGAATTTGGCAGGAAATACCGCAAGGGACCATCCGGGAGCTTTATCGGTCTATGCCACGCCGTGTGGCAGCTTGTATCCAGGCTAGAGGCGGGTCAACACCTTATTGAACTTGTTACTGTAACTCTTCAATAAATTATTCAATTGTTCTGAAATTTTAATCATTTACTATTCTGTACATTGTCTTCCTATCCACCAATTTTTGTTTCAATCGGACAACTCCTTGATGCGTCGATTTTTTTGTTATAGAGTATATATATATATATATATATATATATATATATATATATATATATATATATATATATATATATATATAAATGAAAGATTGATTAATTAATTTACTACGCATAAGCTGCAAGTACATAGAACCAATAAAATAAGTTGAAAATATCGAGAAAACATGGAAAATATATATATAAATATTTTTAAAAGAAAAGAAGGAAAAAATTACTAAAAATTAAATAATTTGAAAAGAAAAGAAGATAAAAAATTATTAAAAAATAAATATTTATTAAAAATATTTCCAAAAAAAAATTGGTATAATTTAATGTGATATTTCTGAATAAAGAATAATTATCCTAAGATAAAAATTATTCTTTATATTTGTCTGTGAAGAGTTTGGGAGGTTTGGCCAATATATATTACATCACAAATTAAACATTTAATTTCATAGACACAGTAACTTTTCCATCCTCAGTAACTTTTCCATCACCGATATCTAACAATTGTTTTGAGAATGTTTCAGCAGATGGATCTTGAAGCGCATATTTACTTTTAGTTGAACTTTTTCAACATTACGCCACAGTGGAGATGATTTTAAGCAAGCATCAGCATACGTTGAACGCGGGTTGTCTAATATCACCTGAAAGCAGTAACAGAGTGCCGCCAAATAATTTGTCATTGTTTTTTATATCTTTCAATGTCCTGTTCAACGCCTCAAGTGTATGTTTGTGTGCTATAGTGCATTCATCCCAGAGTGATAATTTTACAGTGTTTCAACACTGTGGCCATAGACGATTGCTTTTTTATGTTTCGCACTGCATCTGGGTTGTTTTGAATATTTAGTGGCAGCTTAAATACTGAATGAGCTTTTCTACCTCCATCCAATAAAGTTGCCGCAATGCCAGATGATGCAACGGCCAACGCGATGCCATTATTTGATCGTACTTCAGCGAGAATTAGCGAAAGAATAAATGTTTTGCCAGTTCCACCTGGTGCATCCAAAAAAAAGTCCACCTTGTCCTGCCGAAACTGTGAGCATAATGCGGTCATGCATGTTCCTTTGTTCCTCTCAATATTAGTGGAACATCGCGAGTAACAATCGCTGCCATTTCTATCGTATTGTATTGAAGTTCACGATTCATGTCATTGTTTAATAAATCAGATGCACTTCGATTTGGCAAAGGCAAACCGAAATGACTGAGTGGCAAATTGGCAATAATAATGCAAAGATCCTCAATAGCAATCAGTGCTTCATTGTAACTAGCATCGCTGAATACTATCGTTAGATCATTGCAACGTGTGCGATGTTGGTACCGTATATCATCTATCATCGAATCTTTGTGATTATCCCATAACGTTTCTGTACGGGCCGGGAAACATGTAGTTAATACTATAGCGAATAGTAGACGAATTTGCTCTGCAGTACAATTCAATGCAGCTTCAGCAAGCATACATTCCCACTGGTTGTCGGCTTCCAGCAAGCCGAGTGCAAGGCATGCATCGTTATACGTTGGATGCTGATGTCCATCAACTTTACGTATATCTTGAAATGACAATGAGCCGGTGACATTAACCAACAACAGTCGAAGACAAAAGCTCTCAGTCTGCCTTGGATTAACTGTAAATACTCTCCCCAATGTGTTTGATTTAAATAAACCTTGCTTGCGGGGTGTCCATTTTTTTGTTTGAGCCCATGTGAAATAGTGTGGTACTTCTGAGTAAAGTAATGTCCGTGTAAAGGCACCAAAAGCATCCGCACGATAACACAATTTAAAAAATTCATCGAATTTTTTGAATTGTGTAATCGTGCGGATTTTTTGGTGGATTTATAGCTCGGTCAATCGCTGTCTCGTTCGTGAAATATACGCGCTGACCGTTTTCAAGATGGACAACTAAATTAATAACGGTTGGATCCCGTTCATGAATTGGGAAACCAAAGATACGCCAAACAGCTTCAATGGAGCTGATGTAACAGCCAATTTGGTACGGCGTTATTTCATCGTTGTTATTCACTGGAAGAGCAATCACATTGGTATTTTCAACTCGAAATACTGCCATATCACTGCCTTTATTCACATACTTGCAAATATATTTGATGCTCTTCTTTTAAGGGCGAGCATAAGTATTAGAGTTTAATACGACTTGTTGCAACGTGCGTGAATATTGTTTTTGATTTATTATGTTTCTATGTCTAGTTTAAATTCGAATAAAGATTTATTTAAAATAGAAGTTAAATCTGTCCAAAAAATTAAAAAAAATTAGTTATAAACCTGTTTTCAGACCTACTGAATATACATATAAAATTTTATCAAAATCGGTCAAGCCGTTTTGGAGGAGTTTAAACACTGTATAAAGTGTTTAAACTGTGGGAATAATTTCTGTGGGAATAATAGTCAAAATTACAGGAAAGAGACAATAATCTGCACTGACTTTTTATTTAGTACTAGATGTTGAAGGCAGACTTCTCAGCCCCTCCCCAGGGTTGGAGGGGGAGACACAAATCCCGTCTAAACTGACGGAGTTTAGTTGGTAATCATAAAACATAAAAAGCCACACAAAAACCATCGGTCCTGCGTTTTATATGATACTTAAAAGTGTAAAAAGGTCAGTCATATTGCATTCCTTGTATTCTTACGCCTCATCGCAAATTATTTAATACTCATAGAAAATCGTTTAATCTTTCCTTATATGGAAGTGAAAGATCTTAAAATAACTCCTCCTTTGAAAAATAAATCTAATTATAATTTATTGGCATGTTTACAGCCTTGAAGTCCCAAAATAGAATATCTGTACTCTAAATTTTAACTAAGACATTTTATGAAAATGAATAAGTTTCAATGCTTTTATTAATACAAAAATATTTTTATAATTTTTGTATTACATATATATATATATCGTGGATGGTCATTTCGAAGTGTGAAAATGCTTTTGCCCGTATATTTTGTTATTGGATAATTAATTAATATTTTACTTTCAATTTCATGATTCTGAAAATAAATTCTTTTTTTCATACGCATAGTTCGAGGAATCTCCGGAGCATAAATAATTTTTCTTTAGTACTCTTTCTCTGCTATTTAATAAGAATTAAAAGAAACCTCAACCACTGGTTTTCTTTTGCTTCGAGATGTGTCCAGAACTCTTTTAATGCGTATTGGCATTCAGAAAGTCATCTATAAGTAAAAGTTGGTTGAATGATTCTTCATTAATAGTGGATTTTCACTCTTTATTTAATACCGTTTGATTACAATTTTATAAATTACGTGATGAATTATTATTTATTATTTTCAATTCAAATTATGGAGTGAAAAATTAAGTTCATAATAAAAAATACATTATCTGGCTAAAACTATCCGTACACCTAATGGTATAGACTTACAGTCCCATATTATTAGACGACGCCCTCTAAGATTCTTTGTAAAATCTTAATTATCAGGTGATACAGCTATATTGTTTTTACGCGGTTTGCTCTTGCTTACGTTCATGTATTAATTGTTTAAATGAGACGGTATATAATATAAATTTGACGATATATTATATAAATATAGAATATTTCTTATATCTGGCACTATATTAGTATATTATAATAATTTGATCAAATTATTAGATGCACTGTAGTTTTTTAGTTATGACATGATTTAGACGAATTTATATACAATACTTTTATATTAAAACATACGCGTAATGGGTTTTTATTCAGATTTTTTATATATTTCCTATTTGTATTTAATTTTAACGTATTGCATTACAATGTTAACCCATTGATACACGAACATAAACAAATGTAAGCCGGTTTCATCGGAGTAAAAACATTACAGCGGTCTAGTATCACCTGATGATTATAATTTTACATAGAATCTTATATAGCGTCTAATTATATGGCTGTTTAGTATCAATGCAGCTGACCGGTTACTTTTTATGAGATTCTGTATTTGTTCATAAACGAGATTTTAAAATAAATTTTAACTTTATTGTAAAAAGTAATTTTTTTAAAAAATAAAACGGGTTTTTTTTTTAAATACTATACAACCTTCATTTTATTAGAAAACTATTATAAATCACAAAAAATGTATGGAAGATTGAAATTTATTCCTGATTTTTTTTTTATCTAAGTTGATATCTAAGTGTTCAGCATTCGTAACTTTATAAATGTTCAAAGGAATTAAAAAAGAAAATTACGAGTTTAGTTAAGAGTTCAGATTAGTTTTCTCCTTAAAACTAAAACTTACATTTTTCTTTCGTTTTTAGCTAAAAAATTAAGAAAAAAAAAACAATTAAAACTAATAAAAAATTATAATACTGGAAAATTCAACCAATCAACGAGACGCACAGGTTGGATAAAAGTTTAAAAAAATAATTATTCGTGATGACTGATTTAAAATGAAACGCTGAATAGCTCTAATGAAATATTTTAACAAATGTTTTTCCCGAAAGCGGGAGATTAATTTCACGCCAGGTATTTAAAGAAGCGTTTCATCTCTTTCCAGTTTTTAATTTCCTCTATGTGTTTCCCGCGGCGCTGAAAATCTCATTCGGTTTTGAAAATTCTGTGTAAAATATAATTTTAGAGAGAGAAAAAAAAAAATCAAAATTTTAATTTCAGCTACCCATGAATTTTATTCTATAAAAATAGGGAGACATTCTTTTAACTAAGCCTTATTCTGTAAATGATAATGGGTAGAAAATGTTGCATTTCTTTCTGATGCGTTATTAAAAGGGTGATTCGAAGCATGGCAAAGGAATAGAATTTCTAGTTTGTATTTTGTAATTATCGAGGATGACAGTAATGCGAAGCAGCATTTTCCATCCAAATTAGAAGCCTTTAATCTCGTGTTTCTTATCAAATTAATATTTTATAAGTTTCCCAATGAATAATTGTTTGGCACTGCATAGCCGATTCTGGTATTTGTGCTATTAAACTTCAAAAAGGTAAGTTGGTTGCAGTTGGATAGAAGATCCACGAATCTACGTGGATCTACGAAGCGTTGAATTTGTGTAGGCTGATGAACTGAACATCAAATTGCCCTATTGCATTAAAAATATTAATGCCGAGGATTCGGGGAAATGTTGTTTTCTTTGGGTATTATGTTATTTTAAGAATTTTATATACTGTAACTTATGTGCAGTTAAAAAAAACTGTATAATTTTGTAACTGTGAAAGCTGTAAAATTTTCTATTCTGTACCAATCCTAATGTTTCTTATACGTGGAATATATATATATATATATATATATATATATATATATATATATATATATATATATATATATATATATATATATATATATATATATATATATTATATATATATAATATATATATATATATATATATATATATATATATATATATATATATACAAATAGGATAAAATAAATACAAATAGTAAGTATAAATAAAAAATCTCTTGAATAAAAACCCATTACATGTATGTTTAAATATATGCACCCATTAATATATATGCACCCATTAAATATAAAACCCATTACATGTATGTCAAATCATGTCATTATTAGAAAACTACAGTGCGTCTCATCGTTTGATCTAATTATTATAATATACTACTGTAATTCTTGATATAATAAATATTCTATACTTATATAATATATTGTCTAATTTATCCTTTCGTCAAATTTATATTATCTATCGTCTAATTTAACCCATTGATACACTATCGTAAACAAGTGCAAACAGCGTAAAAACAATAAAGCTGTATATAGTATCACCTGATAATTAAGATTTTACATAAATAAAATAATAAAATAAGAAATAAAAATAATAAAATAAGAAATAAGATTAAAATAAGAAAGAATATCAAAATTAAAAAAAAGTTTTTTTTTTTAAAGAGTTTTTTTTGCTCTGTTTTTGTTGTTTCCTCAAGTCCATCCGTGATCTGTCCGCACAATTTTAAAAACATTTCCGCTAAATTTAGCTATATTCATTCTATAATAAACATTTTTTTTTCTTCCTTCCTTCCTTTGTAAAATGGACTTCATAAAAACATTACCCGATCGATATTTAATTGACATAATTTTGTCAAACTAACTATAATTCGATCGCGTCACTCTGAATGGCTATTTTTTTTTAACTGAATATGTTTTTTCCTTCTGAAATTCAATCAATGCGCCATTGTATACAGACAATGAAGGGTTGTAATTGATACGCATCATTTTTATTAAGAAATACAATAATAAAATCAGCAACTTGAAGAAGGAGAACAAAAACTAAGAAATCGAGAGATGTTTTATTTCCACCAAAAAAGAGAGAAAGAGAAATAATATATATATATATATATATATATATATATATATATATATATATATATATATATATATATATATATATATATATATATATATATATATATATATATATATATATATATATATATATTCTTATTGTCAATTTGTCAATTACGTCTTGTCGAGAGAGTAAATGGTCAAGAAAAAAATTATATGAGAGTTCATCTTGAAGTAACAAAAAGGTTTCGTTCTATAGATTGGCTAACCAATAGGCTATTTTATGATTCTTCAATATATTCAGTCCCAGGCCATATTATTAGACGCACTCTAAGATTCTATGTAAAATCTTCATTATCAGGTGATTCTAAACAGCTTTTATTGTTTTTACTTGACTGAAACCGGTTTGCACTTCGCTACGTTCGTGTATCAGTTTGTTAACATTGCAATGGAATGCGTTAACAATAAATGGGAAGATGTAAAAAATTTCTTCCATCAAAACCCATTATGTTTGAATATAAGAGTATGAACTCGTGTAAATCATGTCATTATTAAAACCCTACAGTGAGTCTAATAATTTGGTGTAATTATTATAATATAATACCTGATGTAATAAATATTCTATATTTATTTAATATATCGTCTCATTTCACACGAACATAAACAAGTGCAAATCGGTTTCATCCGAGTGAAAACAATGCAGCTGTATAGTATCACCTGATAGTTAATATTTTACATAGAATCTTACAGTGTGCCTGCATACAAAAATTAGGATTGCCAAATTTCATTTCATTAAATTCAGTAGTTTTTTTTTTTTTTTTTTTTTTTTTTTTTTTTTTGGAAACTTTTCACGCGAGTATAAAAAGCGCAGTTTTAAAAAAAAAATCAATTAACATTTAAATGTAAAGCCGAAAAGGACAAAATTTTTGATATAAAAATCTCCTTTCTCAATAACTTGAAGCTGTGTCTATTAACATTTTAAAGAAAAGGATCATACTTCATTCATTCTAAATTATGAATCGAAAAACAGTATTTTTTTTATGAAAATCACTTTTAAATGTGTTTATTCTTCCTCTCTTAACCTTCCTCTCTTAACCTTCCTTTCTTAAACATAGATAATGTTTAAGTTGTAATTCAATCTGGATAAGATCATTTATTTATTAATCATCAATCATGGCTCGACAGCTCAGGGTGGGTCTTGACCTTCTCAAGAAGTTTTTTCCAGGCCAACCTTTTTGCTGCTAGTGTTTTCCAGTTTTTAGTTTTTAAGTCCAAAATTTCTTTTTGTGGGCGGCCCTCTATGCATTTAATTATTATTGATTATGTTTCACACCCTACAATTAAATTACTTTTCTCTCTTTTTTTCCTTGATATAAAATGGTTCCCAAACCAAATGATTCGTACGAACAATATGCACAACATGTTTGCTCTTCTATAAATTACTTCATTAAAACATACGAACATTTTTAATTAGAATTTTTCTCAACAATTCGATTGAGATAAAGTGAATCAGGTTACTCAAAAATGACCTCTGCAGTTTTGTAACTTTTTTGGGTGAATTCTGTTGCATTTTCATAATTTTATTTGACGAATCTTATTGCATTTTTATGAAAAGGGCTGTCATTATTACATTTTGGCAAAAATAAAAAGCTGCGTCGTGACATTTGAGAGAAATTTCAAATATTTATTTCGCACACAATCTTAAAATAAAATCTGAACAAGAAATTTATTCTATGATATTATTATTAAATATCACAGCCAGAATATAGAAGGAATGTAAAATGGTAACTAAAAATGTTTGACTTGAATTTCCGCCATTATTCAATAGAATTTAAACAAGAAATTTATTCAGAACTATGATATTATTATAAAATATCATTGCTAGAAATTGAACAAAATTCTTAACCCTAACTTATCAGAAAAACAATAATCACTCAGATGTTGTTTTCTAAGTCAGACTCGTTTTCTAAATATTAAACTAAATCATTTTCTGTTCGAAATGAAATTATAATATTCTTCTTTAATGTTGGGTTTAGTTAGAAAAAAATAATCTACTAGATGAATTGAATACGAAATAAAAAATTTAAGAAAATGCGTCTTACTTTTTTTAAAAACTGATTTCCGATTTTTCAGAAAACACGAATATAGTTTAGACACGGCAACTACGGCAGTAAACACGGTTAATTTACCGCAGAACACGCAATATTTTCAATAGAAATGACAGAAATCAAATAAAGCCATACTGTAAACTTAATTGCCCTTTTACAGTTTGCAACTTAAAACTAGTTGATCGGCATAAATTGTTTTTTCTCACCCCTTAATTGTTCGAAAAAAGAAAGGCTTAAAAGAAAAATGCCCGATAATGTAAGCACGCATTTTAAAACCCTTTTAATGGATTTTAACGCAAATCGTACTGCGAATCAAATAGAGTCTTGTAAATAGATTTATAATAGGCAAAAAATTTATAAATGAACACAACTACGAAATAAATTTTGTTTAGATTTGCTAAAGTGCGCAAAAATGGGTTGCGAAAATAGCGCCAATTATTATTTTTATTTTTTAAATAACGAGGTAGTTTACTTTATCTATTCTGTACGGCAAGTAACAAAAATATTTTTTTAGCGTTGAAAACATATTTATTGTCTTCATAGATTTAATGTTTCGCTAAAATACATTTTTATCATTATTTATCTTAAATGATATTTATATTCAGTTTTGATTTTTTAAAAAGAGGAGAAAAATATCATACAATCATGTCATATGTGAGACAAAAGTGTTAAGGAGTTCATATGAAACTTAATTTTATAAACATATCCTATCCAGAACTGAATATAAATGATATTTATATTCAGTTCTGATTTTCTAAAAAATAAGAAAATTATCATAAAATTATATCATATGTGAGACAAAAAGCTATAAGCAGTTCATTTGAAACTTAATTTTATAAACATATCATTCCACCTATATCAATAAGTGAGTGGAAATGAGTCATCACAATCTGAAGATATAATGTATAATATCTTTCAATTCATAAAAATTAAATTTTATAAACATATTATTCGACCTAATTTTGTGAGACTTACTGATCATAAACTATATGAGGAAACATATGATCTTTCAATTTGGAAACTAAATATTAAAAACTATCGATAATTTTCCATCATAAGGATTTTTATTTTTTACGATTAAAAACACTAAAAAGCAATGAATTGACTCAGAAGCGTAAATAATGTTGAGATTGAAATAATTTGTTATTTCATATTTTCCTTGTGAATTTATTTCTAGTTTTATGAATGTATTAGGAGAAAAAATTGCTTCTAAATAATTTAATTTAATTGAAACGCGTTATAAAACAATAAAAAACAATTTTATTCGCAGAAAAAAACGTATACTTTGAAAAATAATCATTCATTAGTATAAATACAGATGATAAATGCATTTGTTATGTTTTAACAAATGGTGAAAAAGGTGTTTCAATTCAATAAATCTCACTCAAATACAATATATGGGAAATCAAATTGAGACATTTCTTAATTTTTTTTATCATGGTGCATTATTTTGAAATCAATGTCCACTTTTACAGATTTCTAATATTTTCTGTTTTAAATCGGTTGCAACCATTAAAAAATAAATGACCCACTACTTTCAAGGACCTGTTATAAAATACGGACCAAAAGTTACGACAGGATTGACTTATTTTTGTTTTCTTACTAAATTATGTCTTTTTAAAAATAAAGGGAAATATTAGACAAAGAGAAGCTTGAATCTCTAAGATAAACGTTATATAGTGTTCGTGGAAAAATATTATTATTCATTCTATGGAGAGACATATTTATTTTGGGGAATTTAAACTTTCTTCTGGATCAAAAGTCAATAAAAATGTCTATAAATAAGTAAGTAAGTAGTACTATCTTTAATTAATCATGAACTACATCTATACTGTGTGAAAGACGTTACAATAAATATAATTTTTTTTTGTCTTATATATATATATCACGTCCCGCGGTATTAAATAGAATAAATAAATGAAATGCGGTGATTTTTTTAAAGATAAAATAAATGTTTATTGGATTCTTTACTTCTTTAAAACAATGAAAAGTATTCTTTGAATTCTACTTTTTTTTTCTATTCAAAATTTGGATGAAAAGGTTTTAGCCTTTCATACAATAATATTCGATCCTAAAAAATTTAAATATATTTTTTAAAAAATTCGGTTTCATTTTATTAATTTTATAGATAAAAGAGATTATATAGATAAAAGAAAAATATGAAAGACATCCATTGAAATAAGATCCTAAATTCTTAACGTTTTTTAAAAAAAAAATTTTTAAAAAAAAATAATAAATTTCGAATACTTTCCTTTTCTTCAAAGAAAACTTTTTTTCAGAAAATAAGCGCGGAAATAAATGTTTGATTTTAAATATATACTTCAATAACCTTTTAATGAGAAACCTTTATCACGCTTTTCAAATTCAGTTTAAAATACGCTCATTTTAAATAATATTGTAAGATGTGTTGAAAGTTCGCAGATCTTTGAAAGTATTAAGAACACAAAAGCTATTTTTATATCGTTTATTAGTATATCATATCGCATCGTATCATTTTAATCATCATATCCTATCATTATCAAGTATTTTATATATCGTATCATTTTAATCACGCAAATGGCAGACAGAATGGAAGAAATTATAATGTTTAAAAAATGTTAAACAAATTAACTATTTTAAAGTGAGAAAAATTTGGGCAGAGGAATCTTTATAAACCCTGAACCCGAGTTAGTTCCATCAGAAAGTCATCCACGAAGACAAATTTCTCCCAATACTTGATCCAGGAGTTCCCTTGTCTTCTGGATTAGGTTCAAAATACAAGGCTTCGGAGTTGAACAACAGTAGTCGTAAACCCAAATTTGGGTCGACTGTTCAGCGACAGTTATAAAATAAAATAAAAATGTATTGTGAACGTGATGGGCAGGGATAACCTGGTTGATAGGGCACCAGGGGCATGTATAAGAGGTTGTGGGTTCGATCCCTGCCGGTCGTAGACTCTCCGTGTAGTAAATGGTGACTGATGCAGGATAAATCAATCGAGTCATGAAGTCCTCCATGTTCCCCGTAACAAATAATACACCTGAGGATATTGAACCAGGAGTTTCCCTGTCTTCTGGATTGGGATAAAAATGACTAGGCTACTAAGTTGAACATTAGTAGTCGTAAAGTCAAAATTGAGTCAGCTGTTCAACGACGGTTATAAAATGATGGATTGTGATTAGAATAAATTTAGATCTTTTTAATTTTGCCATTTTTTTTCTCCATTGGAATATTAAGTATATTATATTAAATGTATAATAATAAATAAATATTATTATATATTAATGCATATATAATAAATATTAATCATAATTTTTTATTATTTATTAGATTTAAATATAATTACAGGTTCCAAAAATCATAACTGGTTAAAAAAAATAGTTGTTATCCTCGGACCCAACGTTTGTGCGGAACACCTTTTGAGAACCTCTTGTTTTGTGATCTCTGTCGATCCCCAATAGAGTCGCGATTGACAGACAGTTTAAGAAACTCTAGGATTCAAAAGAAGGAAATTCCCATTTTTTTTTTTTTTTTTTTTTTTTTTTTTTTTTTTTTGTAATAAATAACATATTTATCTTACGAAACAATCCTTTTCTCCAAGATTATGAGAAATGAATATAATAACAAACTACATAGCTTGCAAACAAAGTAGTCTTTTTTATAGCTTCTTTAAATAATTTAAAAATTTTAAATATTGTCCTAAAAGAAGAAATGAGTGTAAAGCTTTTTATCGCACAATAGTCTCCCCAGTAAAGACCCAGTATGCTTGATCAATCACTCACATTGTTGAAAGAATATAAAAATTGCTCGCACTTTCTAATAATAGATAATTCCTTAAATGCACAGTAAGAAATAATTAGAAATTTCTTAAAAGAGCTTTACATGGAATTATCTGTTATTTAAACGAATTTTATAATTTAGTGTAAATAATATATTCCAGGGATAAGGCAATATAAAAAAGTGGAAATACTATTTTGAAACTTTCGATCACTCTCCCAACGTCTCCTATAACTGAAAGCCTCCACTCGGTTTCTAATAAGTAGTCCGATATGACCACTATGAAGGTAAACCAGTTTACGAAAGAGCCATTTAACAGAAAATCTAGTAAAAATAAGAAAATGGTACCAAATATATGACTGAATCATATTCATAGATTAAAAAATCTATGAATATGATTGGTTTGTCTTATTTACTTGTCAACCACTACAGTTAAAATTTTTAAATTTATATGATAAATTTCTCTTATATACTTTTAAAATGGAATTTGAGTTCAAGCGCACAACTGGTTCACTTTTTAAATAGTCTGCACAGACTACTTATAGAAAACCGTGTGGAGGCTTTCTGATATAGGAGGTGATGGCCCTCATGACAACCCCCTCTCACATAATTTTAAGCAAATAATCTTTGGTATATATATATATATATATATATATATATATATATATATATATATATATATATATATATATATATATATATATATATATATATATATATATATATATATATATATATATATATGATATGATATTTATTTCTTTATAGCGAATAAAAGTCTTCATCTTTCATTAGTTTTTTTTTTAATATCCTCGTCGAATCATTATCGTCTTTGATCATCAAAGCGGACCAGTAATGTTCCTTAATGAATGAGATACATCGTTATGAACATTTGGATTATATTGAATGAGATACCTATAACAAAAAATAATTAACCTTTCAACGATAAAAATAATTGAATAATTGAGTGCAACGAAATGTATTAATGCGCAAAATGAAGCTTTTTCCAATTTCAAAAATAACCTTTATTATCTCATTAAGCTGCAATCGATAACCACATAGACAACACCCACACTGGTTGGAAATTACTGAAAACGGCGAGTATCCGTTTCATTTTGACCCACTGAGTGTTTCTATCGGCTTTAACCGAATTTTTAGCAGCAGAAACGTTACCTGCATTAAGAAAAGAGGTTTTAAAAAAAATAAATAAATAAATAAATAAAGAGGAAAGAGGGGACGAGAGATTTATAATTCGTTTCATTTCAAAATGTTGTTGTAAATGATCTATTCAAGAGATTTTTAAGAAATTCTGTACTTGGAGTGCTGTCTATGAATCAGTAAATACACATTGAAGAGATTCACTTTTTTTTTATGTGCTTGAAAGAAAACAGATACGATTATCTGATTAAATTTATAAAGCAAAAAAGTTTAAATAATAAATAAACCTTCATCATATTAAACACGCAAAAGGCATGTTACGTCTTCTTTTAAATTAAACGAATTTTAATGGTAAAAAAAGAAATACTTGGCAATATTATATGAACTTAATTAACCGCTGCCTTTACCAATTTTTTTTGAAAAAAATGCAAAAAGTCAACCTTTTTTTTATTTCATTAATAAATACAAGAAGCTAAAACGAAACATAATACGCATGTTCTAAGTTGAGATTTGAATTTTTTTATGTGTAAAAAAATATTTAATTTACCATTTGTTTACAATCCCAAATGATCTCGATCAAATGAAAAAAGTTAAATATGAGTCTTCGTTCACATCTTCATTATCTGAAAATTCATCTGCATTACTTTAACTTTCGCTCACGAACGCCATTTTTTTACTCTTTTTGTTTTCTATGTAAATTCATGAACCATTGGATATACAATTGTACAAAACACGTCTGCAGTCCTACAAATAGCAAAACTCCCGAACAAAAAATGGCAAACTTCCAATCACAGCAGATTATTATTATTTTTGGTTTGTTTCCGGCAGAATAAAAACGTGATAAAACATAAAGTATTGATGAATTCTGCTGTGCCCGAGTTTACTCGGGATAATAAATATTTGAACAATGTATACATACAAGAGTTAATTCGGGATAATCAGGGAAGGGGTTCAAAGAAACAGCTAGGAAAAGGGTGATTACTTAGATATCGGTAATTAATTAGATTCTGAAACATTAGATGGGACAACTGCATCGTTTCTGAAGATCTAATTACAAGTAAATTTATATTTGCGTATGTTTTAAATTAAATTTTAAAAAAAGCGGTCTAATAGTTGCTAAAGAAATCTGTTAGATTATCGGAATTATGTTTGTACTAAAATCCAAAAAAAAGTAGTTTTTTTTTTTTTTTTTTTCATTCTTATTCAAAAATTTATCAATAAATGATTTTGTAAATTAAAGAAATTTCAATGAGTTATGGTTTTTCATACATCTAAATAACTGTAAATAAGTGCAAATGTGAAACATTATTGTTTAGCAAGTCTTATCCTTCACACAGAAAAATATACCGCTGTTTTATGCTGTGTTTCATAACCATTAAGTGAAATGCTAAATAAAATACAAAAGTTAATAAAAAATAATGAAAAAAAAGGAGTATAAAAAGTATGTTTAATAAAAATTCTACGTCGAAGGGTCAAGACTGTAAGTTTGTAACTGTATTTGTAAGTTTATACTCTATTACTGTATTTGTACGTGATCAGATCATGCAATATCAGGTCAAAAAATTAATAAGGAATTCATTTTTCTTATTTTTCACACTGTATGTTTATTTGAAAACAAGTAAAAGTCAATTCCTACTACGTCAACAAAGAAAAATTTTATTTTAGTTACTTTTTAATAAATAATTAAAACATTTTCTCCTATAAAAAACTAAAGTTGATTCATTAAATTTAATGAATGAATTAATATTTGAAAGAACTGGATGAACATCCCCTGCAAGTTTAAAAAAATGTATTTGAACTTCTGTGGATGAATAAAAAGTATTTTATTAACGATTGAACAAGATATAAGAATAGATATAGGGAGAGTGTGAACTAATAGTAGGAATTGGAAGGGGGGGGGAAGGCGTATCTGACAACTATATATATAAGTATAAATTAGGTGACACGTAATGTTCTTTATTGAATTTATCTGATACAGAGAATACAAAATAATGAAATATTTAAATGTGCGCAATACACTATATTTTGTTAGTTAGAAATGTTAGTTAGAATAGAGTTATAAGTTAGAAATTATCACGGACGTTATTTTTAAAATATGTGAAAAACTGAATCGCTTATAGTAAAATGACTAAAACTTAACCCGTCAGAAAAATTCCATTTCATTTTTCACTCATCACTATTTAATGAATGAATTAATATTTGTAAAAAGAATATTAACATCAAGTGTCATCCATTACAAGTTTTAAAAAAAAAAATATTTGAAATTGAGTGAATGAATAAAAAGTATTTTATTAACAATTTAAAATTTGAGCAAGAGAGTGTGAACTAATAGTAGGAATTGAAAAAGAAAAAATATTTATTTCTGTTACAGAAACCGAGATGATGCAACGAGGATTGAGTTCCCTTAAAGTATGTTCCCTTCTGTTGGTAGCGATGCTCATCAGCGCAGAAATGACGTCAGCTGCCCCCTACAATGACTATGACAGTAAGTATCTTCATAATATATTGCCTCCTTACCTTGTTTATAGAGGGTCAAAAAAGAAATTCAGAATATAAACAAGTTGGAGGAGTTTAAAAAGAAAACACCTTCAGCAGGGATCCAATAAAGACAAGAAAAATGTGTTCTTTAGAATCACTTCCTTCTGATACCAAGAATTTGTAGTGTGTCTACCACTACAAAAATACATTTCTGATTCACTAGTATAGAAGACATGTTAACACGCCCCCCTCCCCCCCCATTGGTGACTTTCCGACGGGATCTGAACACGCCTACCTTGACAGACATTCCCACTTCGAAAGGAACACGCTTACTTCGATGGATGGTCCACATTGAACAGCTGACTTGCTATTTGTGACTACGACATTATCCACCTCCTTGCACTGTTGCTACTCAGTCTCGATCACGCACAACGTTGACCTGCATACTCTCGACTGGCATCACAAAACCGATCTTTAAACGCGGCTTGTCACGAAACAGCAATGAATCCGTTCATCGAATTCTATCACAGATAAACTTACTTTTAAAATTAGTAATGAAGGAGAATTTGTTGTGAAGGACCTGATATATGAGCTCTGCTTCTTAATGAATTCTTGAGAAGGAGGATTGAAGTATGGGAGGATTTGTTATCAAGAAAAGCATTACTGTGAAGTCACTTTTATGACGGTACAAAATCTAATTTGAGCTCACAAATATTTTCTCACCTCTGGGTTCTAAGTCTTTTTTTTTTTTTTTTCCCGGTAATCGATAGCCACCACGTAGCCTAAATAATAGAGAAAAATTATATTTTAGTTTCTTTTTATTAAATAATTACAATATTTTCTCCCATATAAAACTTATATGAGGAGATATTATTTAATTAAATTTAATTCATGAATTAATATTTGAAAAAAACTGTATAAACATCCAGTGTCATCCTCTACAAGTTAAAAAAAACTGTATTTGAACTTGAGTGGACGAATAAAAAGTATTTTATGACCGATTGAAAATTTGAACACGATATAGGGAGAGTGTGAACTAATAGTAGGAATTGAAAAATTAGAGCTCAAGTGATATATAGTCATCTGTTTTATTACTATACTTGAGACTAATTGTTTTGTTTTTTTCTTTTTCTAAGCCACTAATCACTGATACTCTTCTCATATGACTTGAGAGTGTTATTGAAAGTTAACACAATAAGCAGAATATTTATTTCTCTCTTATAAGAGATGAATAATTGAAAGAAAGAAAAGAAAAACAGTCGTAAATGGGCGGGACGATCAATATTTACTCCCCTCTGATGAAGTCATCACTGTGACAATTTTCGTTCTCCTATTAGTTGATGAGGCATTGATTTTTGCCGGCGTCAACATCACTTGTGAAAAGGAGTTGCAAACATCGAGAAAAGATAAAAGAATAAATATTGAAAGGAAGAATAAAATGTTCTCTCAATGCAATTCATGCTTAAAACAAATAATGAACTTCATTGCTCAGTGGCGTAGCTTGACTATTTGAACTAACACCCAAAAAATGATATTACTTTATAAATAATGCAATAACTTAAAGTATATATATATACTTTAAGTTATATATATATATATGGTTTATAAACCATATATATATATATATATATATATATATATATATATATATATAATATATATATATATATATATATATATATATATATATATATATATATATATATATATATATATATATATATATATATATATATATATATATATATATATATATATATAGTTTTACTTAAACACTTTCATACTAATATTTTTTTTTATTATTTGAGTAATTAGCGTAATTGACAGTAAAAGCAAAAAACACTTTTTTTAGCGTGATAGATGTCTCAAATTTTTATTATTTGTTCCTTACGAAATAAATAGAAAAACTAAAAAGTTTCATTTCAATATTATGTAACTACCCCAATTAAAAGTTGTGCAAATACAACATTTTGCCACAAAGATAGAAGTTTCAAATTTTAACCACATGTTCTTTATCAAATAAAGGGACACTGTGTGGAAACTAGGATTGCAAAATAGTTGCCATTTTGAATTATGTGTATAAAATAACTGCTACTCAACCACACAACTACTGTAAAGCACGCCATGACTAAGATCTTTACGCAATTGATAAATGATATTAAAATCTAGGTAGTTACTGTCATCTAGAGGTTCAATTTTTAAGAAAATAAATCCAAGTTACATATTTTTTCAAGTTTTCGAAGTTATGTGACTAAACTTTATTTTTTATATTTTGAAATTTAATGGTTACTAAATATACTCGTACATTTCATGATACATTAACTTAACTGATACAGCGTTACCAACTGACTTGATCCGGTAACATAATGTCGGGCAAAACCTCCCCGACATTTCTCTAAACGTAAATCAGACCGAAAGCTTGGAGAACGAACCTGGGGCCCTATGGCGCGATCTTCAGAATGGAAGCAAGCCTCGGTAACTAGCTCATCCCGTGATGTGTGACGTCAATGTTACAGAGTTTCCACTAAATGCTGTTACGCTTTCTTCGGAAATTCCTACGACACAGAAACTGTTTTCCTCTCCGAATTATTTCTTCGAAATAGCGACAAGGACTGAGTAAGCACAAAAGAAAAGTTGAAATTTTCTATCCATAAACTACGACGGAAATTATCACCATTTAAACTTCTTTAACTCTAACAATTATTCTTTTTTTATAAACATAGATGGCACTACTAGAGTAGTTTATACTTTGAATAAAATAGCTAATTCTGAGAAATCGTTTTATTTTTTCCTTTTTCTCAAATTCTTTATCTAAAGTTTTTTAATTAAGATTTTGTTTTAAAAAGTCGCACTTCACTTCAACCGAAAGTTCTCTCTCGGTATTCGGTACGTGAAGTGACCGGAAGTACGTTTCAAATCAAGTAAACTAATGATGGAAGTGCTCGTTAGGGAGTTTAGTTTGAAAGCTTGTTTCATAAATAATATCATTCGCCTCAATTTATCTTGTCCGTTCGTTGTTGTAAAGCAGAAAGGAACGCAGATTGAAGGGTTATTTATTTTAGCTAATTTGAAATATGTCATCAAACCTTGCTGCCTGTCTTAGTTAATCATAAAATATAAGAATTTATCTTCACAAAAGTCCATTTCCTCATGCTTTTAGGTTCATACGGCTGTTTAAAGCAAATGGAAACGAAGCAGATTTATGATTCGAACGTTTCGCGTAAGATTTTAATTTTTTTTCTTCTCCTTACTGTGAGTTGCAATGCGTAAAATAAAAAAGGAAAGATACCGAATACCTTTTGATCTAATAATCAGCTTCTCAAGTTTGTAAACTTAACTTAAAATATATTAATTAATTGAAACAAACGATGTTTTAAGCTTCAAAAACAATCGCAAAATTTTATTAAAATATGTTTTTCGATGTGTTTACACTACCCTAACGTTCACGATTGAAAAAAAAATTTTTTTTCAGGAACTTAGAAATGCAAAAACTTCATAAATAAATTTGTCCACTTCTAGAATTAAGAAACTAATTTGCATTTTGGAGTGTTATCATCTATCTTCACCTCAAGCTTGGCAGTTAATTTGCTTTCGTTTCAGTCTCGTAAAAACAATAAAGCTGTATCACCTGATAATTAAGATTTTACATAGAATCTCTTATAGTGCGTCTAATAATTTAGCCAGGGAATGTAACCCACAATTGTAATTTTCAACACCCATTTCGGATTGCACCACAGTTCATCTGCATTTCACGGTTTTTAAAAGGAGGAAATGAATTCCTCAACTTAATAATAGTAAAGTAAGGAACTTAATGAGAATTATGTCCACCTGAAGTCAAAGAAATAAGAAACAGGAGTTAATGACCCGCGAATCATTGCCTCGATCATCAATCATCATGATAAGGAACAATCGATGATTTAGATACGGTTTAGGATATTATACTGGATACATTTCTGACTCGTATATTTTAGTGTCCGTTTGGAAAGTCGTTTATTTATTTTTTACATTGTTTTATCAAAGCCACCAAAATTAATTAATCTTTGCCACTATACACACCGATTTAACGAATTCATACGGACCAGAAATAGAATTCGTAATATCGGAGACACAATAGAAAGGAAAAAAAATTGACTGTCCTTATGAAATATCCGAACATCTCTTATAAGCAAATACTTGAAATAAATAGAAATCTTAGTGAAGTACTTTGTACAACTAAATAAGATTCTTTTGACAACAATTAAATATTTACTTAATTTTCTTCATATATACAGAGAACAGTCGGCAAAGAATTCTGTTAGGTTAAAAAAACATTTCAATAAAAAATGAAAGAATTCTAAAAGAAACAAAAAGAAACAACTTCAGATTTGGCCTCCCCAGACCACATCCTGGACTGCCTCCGCCTTTCCTGGGACGATCTGATCAGGGAGCCCTTGAGTTTTTTAGACTTTTTGCGTGTCTATAATCTTATAGAACTTGTCTAGCTGTCGCTAGCCAGGATAATTTGTAAAAAAAAAAAATAATAAAAAAAATAAATAAATAAACAACTTAAAAAATAAAAATGCTGTTGCCAGCCATAAAAATTTTTGAAAGTTAACTTATCAACATAAATCAAAAGGGCAACTAGATCATACAAGTGCATCTAGATCAAAAAGTGCAACTAGATCAAAAATTATGATGCCTGAACGCTTGACGTAACACTTAAGATTTTTTTTTTCTTTTTTTTTTCTTCAGGAATTTAAAATACAATGAATGATTACGCGCATTTGAAATTATAAAGCATTTCGTGAGTATGGTTTGCTTATTTCTTACATTAAAAGGGGTTTTTTTTCGACCTGATGAAGAGAAGACTCCTTCATTTACTGCTTTAGGTAAGTTTTCACTGTTCCGTGCAAAGCATCAGGTAAAAGTCACAATTTTCACAGAAGATTCATAATCATCGACTTCTGTGTCATAGTCGCCTATTTAGTGTTTCCCTATAAATCTACTTCAATAACTTCATAAAATTCGCTATTTTACTTAACATAAAGTAGTAGTTTTATTTTACTTAAAATTTACTATAAAATTTTATCTTATTTGAAATCTTATTCTTATTTGCTCGGACTGCTATATATATATATATATATATATATATATATATATATATATATATATATATATATATATATATATATATATATATATATATATATATATATATATATATATATATATATATATATATATATATATATATATATATATATATATATCTTTCAAAAAAAATTCAAATTTACTTACACTAATAAGGATATGCCATTCTGAACTCTAATTGATTTTATAACATGGCTGCAAAATTTATGCTTCTTGCTGAAGAATTTTTTTAACAGCAGTCATGAAACTTGAAAAAATTATCAAAACAATTTAATATTTGTTTCCTTTTTTTTTTTTTTTGTAAGATAGTTATTGGGACTCTCCTAAAAATATGTCTGGTGTCGTGGCAGTCAGAATAATTTAATATTAAGCTTAGTCAGTGAAGAATCTATATATATATATCTCTTACACAGCACCAAAAAAAAGCCTCATTACAACTTTCCGAATGGCAACGTTAGAAACTCGACCAATGATTGCATCTAAAAATGTCACATGCCAAATCTAGCTGAGGTGGCTCAACATATAGCGCTTTTAAAAACGGAAACAATAACCAGAGTGAGCATTATCAGGTTGTTCATTCAGCTGCGGCAAAAATAAAAATAAACATCTTAAAAAATAAAAACGCTGTTGCCAGCCATAGAATTTTTTTAAAGTTAACTTAGCAACATAAATCAAAATTATGATACCTGAGCGCTTGACGTAACAAATCCTTCAATTCTATAAGTGTTGTATCGCCAAATGCCCAAATTAACAATTGCAATTTCAAATTAATATTGAAATGTACAGGTTTAGAATTTTCTACAGTGAAAAGTTTTCGGAACTTTAGTATTCAAAAAAGTATACAAAAGCTGGACGTTAAGAACGTATCCAGTAGCGAGCAAAGCGAGCATTGGATTGCGAAGCAATCCGAAATGAACTCGAAAGCAGTTCCGGGGGTTGGTGTGCGCCAGCGAGCAGGGGGCGAAGCCTCCTGGTGTCTTATAATTAGCTAATTCTGCTACCAGTGAAGGGGGAAAAAAGAGAAATAAAAGTTAACAATCACTTATGGAATTGTTTAGAGCTGGAATGTGATTTGCCTGCTATTGATTTCGGTCCTTTTGCCGGAGGCCTCTCACTCCGCAAAAATGATGCTAATTCTGGGAAGAGTATATATCGACCATGTCAACCTTCATCTCTGAAAAGGTACCCCACTATAGAATCGACTTAACATGCCTTAGATACTAGTGAATTGGAATTGTATTTTTGTAGTGGCAGATACACTACAGTACTCCCCCACCAGAATTATAGCTGTGATAGAATTCGATGAATGGATACCACTAGTTGATTCATTGCTGTTTTTTGAGATTCCGGGAGAACTGTATTGAGATCACCGTACTTTTTGAGAGCTGTATTAAGTTCACGATCATGATCGCTCCTGTGTTGCAATGAGCACTCGAGTGTATACAGGCCGCAGTTGTGTGTGATCGAGACTGAGTAGCAAAAGTGCGAGGAGGTGGATAATGTCGCCGTCATAAGTAAGCAAGTCAACTGCTCAATATGGACCATCCATTTACCAGAAGTAGGTGTGTTCACATCACGTCCGAAGGTCACCCATATGGGGATAATAGTTATCGACCCTGTCATCCTTCATCTCTGAAAAGGTCCCCACCATAGAATCGAGTTAACATGTAGTATTATTTACTAGTGATTTGGAATTGTATTTTTGTAGTCGTAGATACACTACACTAATTACAAATAACTAAATTTCCTGCATCTAGACATACCTCTATCCCTAATGTTTCTCAAGTAAATTTTTATTTCGCTTATAACTGACGAGTAAAGGCGCGACCGAACACCCGTATACAAAATGAATGGCAAATGAAGACGCAAGTTTCAGTATCAGATTTCAATAAAAGTTGGAAATGGTTAGAAACGAGTGCTTTTAATGGTTCCTAACGAAATCAATTTATTTGTCTCTCTCTTTTAAGGAAGTGATTCACGGTTATCAGAATTGTTATTAATATTAAAAATAAAAAAAGCCAAACCGTGATATAAGGAGTTGTATGAAACGTTTCCTCCGTCGTTATCATCCATAAAAGCAACCATTAAGTGGGCCAAAATAGAATGTTTCCACGATGTCAATAACTATAAACGAGACAACATCGTCCTTAATTAAATCCATAAAATGCATTCTTCGGTTTCCGTCACCCCCATTCATAACAAGATGTACTAATCTCTTCTTCTCACCTAATCATTTCCCCTCCCCCTCAAATAGCCATCCTCCCCCCCACTCATCCTCCCCCCTTTTTTCTCATACCGGATATTAAGAAGAGGAAGAACTACGATGAAAAAAAAAAGAGAAAAGAAACTTTTTTTCTTTTACGTCATTTTGAGTGATGAAATGTACTTACGAATAAGAGTTTTAGGACAATATATATATATATATATATGGAGGAAAAAAAAGTCATTTTAGTTGTTTATCGTGAATGAGTTTACAACGAAAAAAAAAAAAGAACAAAAAAAGATCTTTGAAAAAAAGTTTATTTTCTTAATATTAGAAATAATAAATATCAGGAATAATAAATATCAGGAATAAACTAAACGTATGAGATTAAAATTGCAAGCATCTGAGATATTTGTTTGTGTCATGATTTTGATCTAATTCAGATTTGTTTCGCAAAAATGTTTCGTTAAGGGATCCATTTAAGCTTCTTATAGCAGTCTTCTTTCTTTTTATTGAAAAGGAAAATCTGCAATAAAAAAAAAAATTAAAAAAATAAAACTATAGGGAGCGGAATGAAAGTAACTAGTGGATAAATTTCACTGTATTGATATTTCTTTTTATTGCCTAAGAAAGACGTCAAAATTCAATTTGTTAAATACACGAAGACAAGGACAATGAATAATATGATTATAAAAATCAGATATATAAGTTTTTTAATGCTATTATTACTAATCTGAAAACTTACCCCTGCAATTTTTCGAATTAATTTCCACTTTGACAATACCAGTAGTTTATTATATTCCCCAAATGTAAAGAGCCCCCTATGTTTTGGTTTTTCCTTATTACATTCAATTTTGACTGCAAGACTTTAGAGGTAGGTATAGTACGGCTTTCAGGAGAACAGCTCCAGACACCTGTCTCGCGACGTGGCGGGAACTATGGTTACGAGGGTAAGTCACTTCTAATAGGGGTGTGGAGAGAAAGTGCCTAGTTATGTAATGATCTTAGCTTGGCACAAGTCGGCGAATTTTTGCTCCCCTTCCCTAGTATTAGTGGCAGTCCTAGAGCCAAGTGATAGGAACTTTTTCAAAAGATTTTTTTTCGTGATTATTTTAATCGTTAATTATTTAATTGTTGTTAGTTTTACGTTTGTTTTAAGTCTTGTTTTTTTTTCTTTTAATCGTTATTCACGTCACGCTAGAGCTGCACAATTGGCTATTGGCGACGGTCTAGGAAGCGATTTTCCTGACTCCCGGGCACCTCCACTCGCCACGGTTCTATTAGATAACTATTTCATCGCCTTATCTAGTAACCCTCACACAGAGGCAACCCTATGCTCGCCTCAATAGACAGGGTTAGTCCTACGTCATCAACGACGTCACTAGCTCTCCTCTTTCCAAACTTTGTTCTGAACGGAGCAAACACTATGGCGTTTCTCATGTAGTTAAAAGTGGGTCAACTGTATCTTTGAATATATTAATATAGAGTCGAATTTAACCACTGAAATGGTAAGAAAAACTGTAATTAAGCTCTTCCATATCGTAAAGTTTATCTCTGATAAACCTAAATTGATTGAAAGAGGAGAGAATGCTGTAGAAGCTAACTTTTTGTATATATGATTGGGAGAATTTGTATTTAATATTTACCATATAAATTCTATTTATAATCTGGAAATCGGAAATTTGTGAATCGGAATTTGTTATTTGGAAAATGTTATTTCTAATTTATGTTTAATTTTTCTTAAAATATGTATATTATATTAAATCTTTTTTTTTTTTATAATATTGAGACAACTTATTAATTGTAAATAATTATGAAAATTTTAAAACAAATTAAAAAGTTATGTAAGGAGCATGATTAAAGTCAGATAAATTAGTTAAAATTATAAAACATTTAAGATACACGTTTTTAAAATAGCTCAAATTTATTGCTAAATTTACTAAAATGATAGGAAGTAAAAAAAATTTTTATAAAACTTAAACAAAAGTTTGAGAGTTGACAGGTCTTAAAACATATTTACAACCAATTAAACTGTAGGTATTATGAAATTAAAAATAAATTTGGATAATGGTGACTTGAATGTTACGTTCAACACAAGCACTGTAACAAATAAAATATTACTATGAAGGTAATTTAAAAAATTTTGATTTAGACTGTCAAATGAAAATTTTATTCCATAAAAAGTGATAACAGTAACATTTGCCAAATATAAAAGCTGTATAACTAAATATGTATACATACATTAATTAAAAAAGAGCTAAGTTTCTAAATAAAAAAATTTCTTAAAAATTTGAATTATATTTATTTGAAATGCATGTGAAATTAATATTATTAAATAAGTAAAATTTAAACACCTATCTGAATACATAGATTAATAAATATGAATGTTAAATAAAAGTTTATGTATGGGATAAGTATGTTTTAAAGAATTCTAAAATAATTCATGTTGCACTTTCTTATCGAATAAAATAGGAATCTGAGATTTTAAGATAAATTGATGATAAATGAGCTTATTGATGGCTCCCTATCTTGTCGTCTAAACAAAATATAGAACTTGAAATTAAAAAAAAATATAGGAAATTAAAATTTTTTTAATGCTTTTCTTTAATTAAAAATCTTAATTAAATAAATTAAATTCTCATAAATTCTTAAATTTGCTTTAATTTAGCTATTCTATATATTAAAATTCTGGAAACTAAACATAGTATTGACCCTTTTAACATAACACTACACTGCACTATCATAACACTACATATTAACATAGCACTACACTAGTTACGTTAAGAAATAATTTAATATTAATTATCTAATAATAAGGTATCTTAATTTTCTCAAAAAATTTATGCATAAAACTACTGTTAAAAACTAATTAATGATGATGTTGACAAATATAAAGAAGAAAAAATCTAAAGTCAAAATAAATCTGAGTTTAAACTAAAACTCTGTGCAGATTTAACCATATGTATGCGTATTAAATAAATTAGTTACATAATTTATTCCTATTTAGTAGTTAAAAACTAAAGCTTATGAGAATTAGCAGCAATAATCAGAAAATCTTAAGCAAACAAAGTTTACAATAACTACAAATTTAATAATCAGACATAATTAAATAAACAGACATTAATATTGATAAATATAATCTAATTATAGAATAAAATTAATTTTAGAACGTTGTAAAACAATGCATGCCTTTCCAAAACTAAAGAAAAAAATTAGATGTAGGTCAAGAATAAGTAACAATTTCTAAATAAAATAAAACATTATTCTAAACATGAAACAAGAGTTAAAAATATTGACGCTTAAAGCAAATATTGACGCTAATAGCATTTAATGCACTTAACTCGTAAAATCTACTGATACCCAGTATAAAGAAAACTACTTAAATTAGGAATAAGTCCCTTAGAAGCGCTATATAAATTTATTTATTTCAATAATAAACTAAAAATCTTGCCGTCTTAAATTCACATAGGAAATGCCATTTAAATGGTTCGTTCGAAAAAATGTTTGGAACGAGTTTTATTTTATTTTATAACCGTCGTTGAACAGTCGACCCAACTTAATGGGTTTACGGCTACTAATGTTCAACTCCGTAGCCTTGTAATTTTGAACCCAATCCAGAAGACAAGGGAACTCCTGGATCGAGTATTGGGAGAAATTTGCCTTCGTGGAGGACTTTTTGATGGAGCTA
The DNA here is from genome assembly GCA_949128135.1 of Parasteatoda lunata. NCBI lineage: Eukaryota > Metazoa > Arthropoda > Arachnida > Araneae > Theridiidae > Parasteatoda > Parasteatoda lunata. The sequence goes on from OX421971.1 coordinate 3,666,505, forward strand.
ACCCGCATTTGCGTTACATGGAGAGGAAGACCACGAGAGCCTCCCACGGTTAGCCTGACGGCAAGGGGACTCTAACCCATGATCCGTCTACCTCTGAGGATATTTCACGTCAGCACTGTGGTCAGTGCAAGCCGGATGCGGAAATCGTATCGACTGGGATTCGAACCCGGTTCGCCTCATTGGAAGGCGAACGCTCTATCCCCTGAGCCATCGCGGCTCATTGGAACGAGTTTGAAAGGAGGCGGGGTTTGACGTCATGAAATACGTCATCACTGTCCCTGTCTATACAGCACTCGCAAAAGCCGTAAACAAATCTTCGCACTCATGGATATTTTTATAAGTTGCTAGTTGAGTTAAGTGAAGATTTTATCTTCGTTTAAAACTAGAAAAATTCAAATAAAGAGAAAAAATACTTCGTCCTTCAATAAAGAAAGAGGAAGAAAAATTTGCGGAAAATCGTAGAACGACAATACATACACACAATTATTTCAGTTAATTACGCAAATATTTCGGTTAAAATGAATTTTCAAATAGAAACTCCTCCTGTAAATTAAATAAAAATTTGGAGTAATAAAATATTTATATCTTCAGAATAATCAATTTCCCTTGAATACCTTAATTAATAACCTAAGTTTAAAAAATAATCTCCTATATAATCACAGATTAATAATAATTACACATCCTATATATTCACACTCCTATCACATTATTAAGTTTTCATATTTTTAAAGAAAAAAGTATCAAAAAATTTTTTTACGCAGTTTGAAAAATATTTCTTTTAATTTCCCTTTATTTTTACCAGGTTTTTTCACTTATTTCTATTTTAGAAAAAATATGTATCTTTCTTTAAAATGCTTACAATATCTTGATAAAAAAAGAACATTACATATATCTTATACTGAACAACTTTTGATTAAAAATATTTTCTTCATAAGAGAGTCTAGAAAAAATGAGAAAATATTTTATTAAATTTGTTCAGGAAAATACGTGCTTTTATGAAAACAAAGTGAAAAGTATTTTTAAATGAAGCCATGACATAAGGAATCAAATCTATGGCATATTCACTATTATTTTCTTACAGTTAATTTATTTCTCATAACATCAAATCATATTTATTCAAAGTTGTGGAGGCTAAACTTTTTTTTTTGTAAATGTATCTTAAATTTGTCTGGGAAAATTCCGATATTTTCCAATACTCTTGCTTCTATCACAATTATTTGTGTATATCTGAAATTATTCATGTGCTTTTTATTTGTTTTCTAATTAATTTTATCATATATTTTGCTATATACTACTTATCCATTCATGCTTTGCTTCATTAATTTCATAACGTTATCCATCTTGCAACTTTTTATTCTTAATCTTATAACAATTTTAGCTTATTCGATTCCTTAAATCAGCCATTAGTCTATTTAATTTACAATTTTTTTATTCAATTTATGCGCTTCTTAATTAGATATGGAAAAAATACTATGAAAATTATTAACATTTATTATCACTTTAAGATTAGGCCTTTTTTTCCTTAGTACAAAAACACATTTACTAACTTAAGGTAACGTAATTTAACACGATAAGAACGATTTAGAGAAAAGCAGGATCAAAAAAAGTGAGATGTGTATTTTAATTTATATTGTGCTTCAAAAATGAGACACAGACAACTTTTTTGTTATTATTTTTGAAGTATTCATTCGTCTTTAAAATTTCAAAAAAAATTTTAAGTTGCTGGAATCATATAATAGTCTTGTTTGTAACAATTTATTTATTTATTTATTTATTATTATTATTATTTATTTATTTATTTTTGTTTACACAATAGCTTTTATTTTTTGTAATTTGCTTTAAAAGTTCAAACATTTATTCTTAGATTGTCATGCATTCTGTTTGTCTGAAAACTGTAGGGTCAGGTGGGGGAAAGTGGTGGGATGGGGGAAAGTGGTGGTATATTAAAAAACTCCTCTTTTCATTTATTATTAATACATTTTTATTTAAAAAAAGTATTGTAAATAATTTTTGAGATTGTGAGTCATTTTTATTTTAGTTTAAAAAGCTGGCAACAGTATTGATGCTTTCAAATTACACTGTTTAATGTTCTCTGCCATGTGATTGCTTACATGTGATGCTCACAAACTTCCATACAGTACCTAATTGTATTTATTTAACGCTGATATTTTTATATAGACTTCTAGAGGAACATCAGAGGAACACATTCACATAAAAAGGTAAGGAAAATATTAATATTTAAATTATTTATAGTTGATTTTCTAAGGTGGGGTAAAGTGGTGGTATGAGGCTTAATTATTAGGCTTAATTATGAACTGTATGATATTGTTGTTTTTCTCTCTACAATTATATTTTTTAAATATATTTCTTCAAAGAATTTAGTAATAAAACTATTAAATTCTTTTACATCAAGTATAAACATAGTTTTTAAGTTTTAATTATTTTTATTTGTTATTTGTATTTATCTGTAAGTTAGGAAAATATTATTAATCTGTTTAGATGGTAATGTTTTATTGCATATAATACATTTTATCTTTTTTTATTACAGTTTGGCAATGCCTAGGCATTATGTGAAAAAAACTGATGGTCCAAAGTACACTCAAGATGACCTGCAAAATGCTTTGCTAGAGGTTAAAAAAGGATCTTCAGTGTATGCTGCTGCAAAAAAACACTGTGTTCCACAGCAAACTGTAAGAAGATGGGTGATTAAAAAACCCTCGCATGCAGGACCAGGAAGGAAATCTTTCTTGACTACTGAAGAAGAAAAATGCATAGTTGTAACTTTGCAATTTTTGGGCAAGTGTGGTTTTCCTTTCGACAGAAGGGATGTTTTAAATTTAGTTAAAAGTTACTTAACTGAAAACAAAAATGCTCAAAAGCTATTTCCAAATGGAAAGCCTGGTATTGAATGGGTTCGAGGGTTTGAAAAAAGATGGAAACAGGAGCTTGGTAAAAGAAAAGCAGAGATTTTGACAAAGTCTAGAGCAAAAGATTTGAATGAAGAAACAACAGGATTTTTTTTTAATCTGTATGAAAAATTACTGATAGAAAACGATTTGATAAATGAACCTGATCGAATTTTTAATCTGGATGAAGCAGGTTTGTCAACTGATTCCAGGTCATCCAAAGTATTTTTGAAAAAAAACCAACGCACAGCATATTTAAAATCTGCTGATTGTGGAAAAGCAACATACACAGTTCTATTTTGTGTTTCCGCAACAGGAGTATACTGCCCACCATTTGTTGTGTACAAAGGTCAACATCTTTATGAATCTTGGACAGTTGGTGGGCCTCCTGGAACCTTGTATGGAGTCAGCGAATCAGGCTGGATGCAAGATTCCTTATTCGAATCATGGATGGCATTCTTTGTAAATTATGTTAAAAAAATGAAGAAACCTGTGCTCCTCACATATGATGGCCATGGGAGCCATTTAACATATAACACTGCAAAGCTCGCTATGGATAATGAAATTATTATTTTCTGCCTTCCACCAAACTGTAGTCATGCTCTGCAACCACTTGATGTCGGTGTATTTTCACCAATGAAAAAAGTGTGGAGAGACATCCTTAAGAACTGGTATCGGGAAAGCAGACTACAAAATGTTACCAAAGCGTCCTTTCCATTTTTGATGAAGAAAATGTTTGAGAAGATGAAGCCACAAAATGCAGTAAGTGGTTTTAAAGGAACTGGCTTGTATCCTTTAAATAAGAATGCAATTAGTCACCGTATCATAATCACTGAAAAAAATGACCCAGAACAAATCCCAGGAAGCAGTAAAGAAAACATACAAGAAAGTGAATATTTCCTTAACTCGCCCCTAAAAGATTTGAAAAAAGCTATATTGCATACACTTTCACCCCCTCCATCAGCAAATACTGTTCTAGCAATGGCAAACTCAACAAGAAAAAGGAAAAGAGTTCAAAATAAGTGTGGTGAAGTTTTGACAACTGAATCAGTTTTAGAAAGACTGGCTGCAGAAGAATCAGATCGTAAATTTAAATCTGAAAAACGAAAGGTACTAAAAAAGCCTATTGATAAAATGAAGATTAATGAAAAAGAAAAGCCTCTAGACATGAAAGAAATAAAGCAAGGTTCATGGGTAGAAGTTGAGTATAAATGCAAACGCCAAAATTCGAAATTCATAGGTCAAGTCATTGATATTGATGAATTTTACTATGTAAAATATCTTACTAAATCTAAAATAGGTAATTATTACACATTCCCTGAAATTGATGATGACGATTATGTCGAACACAGCAGCATTTGTCGTCAACTGAACGAACCAAACTTTGACAATCGAGGACATTATTTTTTTAGTTGAATTATGTACACTTTTTTAATAAATATATTCAATAATAAGTAAAATAAGTATATTATTTCATACAGAGTAATAACAATTAATTTATTACTTGAATTTGTCATTTTTTAGCTTTACCACCACTTTTCCCCACCATGGGGGAAAGTGGTGGTGTATATACTAGCCTAATTAAATATATTACTGTAAACATATCACACAGTTAAAAATAAAAATACTGCAATAATTTTATTCTAAAATGTTCAAATGTAAGTATTTTCAATAAAAATATTTTAGACAAAAACTTTAATATCTTTAATTTTAAGCTTTGTTTCAAAAGTGCCTGATTTTACCACCACTTTCCCCCACCTGACCCTATAACCTATTTTTTTTCTGTCCCTTGCAGAATGGTAATAATTGTTTCTTATTTGGTAATAAAAATCTTACTTTTGCTGTGATGACTGATCATAAGAGTTTTGTTTTGTAATCATAACATCGATTAATTGTTTTAGAGAAAAGTGTAAGCCTTTCAACCCAATTGCTTTAAAACTACTTTCTTTATTTAAAGTAAATTATTAAATATAAAAATTTTTAAGGTTCTCTTATTTGACTCAATATCTTGTCATGCATGAAGTCTTTCCTGAATTAGGAAGAAATAAACAGGTGGTATTTAAATTGTTATTTAGTTAAGATATGAGAATGTCAAAGTAGATGTTTAAATTATACAAGCTTTTTATTTTACAAGTCATAAAAAGTTTTCTTCTTCTAACAAAATTATGTTCACCTAATAAATTTACTTTAACACAATTTTAACCCTTGACGACCAAAGCTATAGAATTGGCTAGCACGCATAAAGGAATTTATCGTTTGGGACATAACATTTACAAAAAAGTGTCAAAGCTAAGTACGATTGTTTGGACGTAAATATTATTGGCCCAAAAACTGCAAATGGGAATCATTACATCAAATTGAATCATGGATATTAGTCTCAAAAAAGGAAAAAAGAATAAATTAAGGTATAAAGCTAACAGCAACAATCTCCACATCATAACACACATAGAAAAGGAAAATGCTTGTAACTCATAAATTGTGCAGTTACATAAATTAAAGGTTTTAAAAACTAAACAATAAGGTAGAAAAGCCATTATTAAATTTTGCGGCTACATACTTGGTAAAGACACCATAAATTATTTGAAATAAAATATAAAAATAATTAAAAAGCTATATCCTACTCGCAGAAGAGAAGAAAAAAATGCAGATATAAAACAAGCTTTTCAGAAACGAGATAAGAATTATAAAACAAAGAAATAAAAAGGTGTTTCAGAAAGTCCGATTATAAAGATAATACACAAAAACTTATGAAATTTATTCACACCTCATGTTCACTCAAGCGTTTTTTAAATCATGTGTTACAAGTGAAACCTGCGCGAAATAGTGATTCTAGATTTTCGCCAGAAAATGTGAGACCCATCTTGGCGAATTTAAAAATACGGCGGCAAAGAGGTGCCCGGGAGTCGACGATGGGGAAAGCCGCGTCCAGGAAACATCCCTATGGATGATTTTTCTTCTTTTTTACCCTATTGCAAAGGGGATGGCTCCCCTGCTTTGGTAGCCCGATGACCTGCACGCGAAGTTGAGCACTTACGGTAGAACAGTTTAACGAGAACCGAAACCGCACATCCGTTTTCCCTACGCAAGTTGATCAAAGTAGATATCCACCCGCTAACTGACCGCAGCCAACGACGTTGGACTTCGGTATTCTACTGGGAACCGTGCAAGACTTACAAACCTACAATTAAGAAGGTATGCAAAACATATGCAGGAAGTGTAATGAAATAAAAAAAATTAAAATTCGATAAAATTCGTTTAAGTAAAATAAAGTATTACTACTTTGCGTTACTTCAAATTACTTTAATTGCTAACCATACATCAAATTTGACGAAATATAAACAATTTAATTTTCCCAATTTGTTAGCTTTTTTTTCTTCGGTAAACCATCCAGTTTGATCTCTGGAGAGCGATAAGTAAAAAGCGGAACCACACAAAGCATTATCGGATAGCTTAGGGGAGGGGAGAGGAGCGGTCTAAATAAATAATTAAATGGCTGTCTTTTCATGCTTAACAGAAAAATATCCCACTTACTTCCTTACAAAATCAAAAAGTATTTTAAACTTCGGAATGTGTTGAAATAAACGTTCTTTCTACCTTAAATGATGAGTTGCTTCTTTTAGGAACTCTCAGTAAAATTTTCTTTTCGCGCATTAGAACAAAATTGAGCTCTGCAGTTTTTTTTATTTTTTTTTTATTTTTTATTTTCACGGTGAGAAAGCAATTTCTTAAATAAAAAGATATTTTTATTTGAAAAGAAGAATACTTTGTTTGTTCTTTTCGGATATAGAAGACTTAACTTCCAATCGCAATAAAGAAAGGTGTTCAACTGAAACGCAAACTACCGAAATGTTGATAGAACAAAGAATATACAAAAAGAAAAAATCTTGTTAACAGTTGGGAAACAAATATTAAAAAAGTTATAAGAATTTTTCCAAATCGTGTATAGCATCGTACTAAAATATTTCTTTTGCTTCAAAAGTAGATTGAAACAAGAATTATAAATACAAAAAAAAATTAAAAATAAAACATTTTGTTCGACGCTTCTTCAAATGAAGATTAATTTGAAACATTGAAGATTTATATTTTTTTGCCCAATCTAATTGACTTCAAATGAGTAAAAAATGAGTTTATTTAATAAAAAGATCAGTGACAAGCTTTTTATGCTTGACACAGCTTGGACACAGGTGTTTAGAGAAAATGGACATAGCATTTGATTCCATTTTTCCTACTCCTCTTATGAAAATTGTTCTTAAAAATTAATAGATATCAATAAGTTCGTAATGTGATATAGTTCATTTAGTCTTTTATTTTTTCTTCTTCCTTTAAGATATTAATCGTTAACAGCTTTTACAAAATTATCGCTAGCGCAATAACCATACTATAATAATGTCCTTCAATTGACATTTCACAAAACTAGATTTTCTAAACCAACTTTACCGTTTAGTGAACCGAATACGAAGAGATCGCTAGGTAAGTTATACAGTTTTGTATTACCCGAAGTCCTGGATTTTGCCCTGAAACAATTAAGAAAAAAAGTAAGAACTAAAGAAGAGTTTTAAAAGTAAGACCGAAATTCCTCGTTTACACTTAATTTCTCATACGCACACTTCTTTTTTATTTATTGTATTTCGCGAGTAAAATAACCATTCATTTAAATATAAGTTTATTCAACCATGAAACTACTTTTATCGTGAAACAATGGTTAATGTTAAAAGCGGTGAACAAGATCATTTATTTTTCTGTAATTTGAAAACGATAATAGATTACAAAACGATGAGTGATCTAGTTGCGCCTTCGTTATTGTTGTATTTTTTAAGTGATCCAGCTACGCCACCATTTATTTCAGTTTTGATTTGTTCTTGAGTCTGATGTTTGGTAAAAGTATTATGTTTAAGATTATTAAAAAGTTGTTACATTTTTAACGTTAGTATTGGTAGTTTTCTCAAACAGAGTTGTGTTTTAATTATGTTCTAGTTCGTGCTTTAATATTTTAGTTGTGTTTTTAATCAGTTCTAGTTCGTGTTTTAACAGTTATAATAAAGATATTATTATCCTGCTGTAGGGGGGGGGGGCGAAATTTATGTTTCCCATCTTACTTATTACTTGGAAATAAGGATGCAATGAAAAATATTTAATACAAGATGGTATATTACGATTAACAGTAATCGTAACAAGTTACACGATTTCACTAAGAATCCAAAATATAAAAATGTGTCGTTTTCAATTCAAAACTCGAATACTTCTCTAAATTTTAAAATAACAATTTGTTACTCTTTTTCTTTTTACTTTTAAGCACCAAAACATTAGCTCGAATCTGCATTTCTTTAAAATTTACTTTTGATTCTTTTACTATATATTTAAGTGTGTTTATTGATCCTTCTCTTACTATTTGATTTTTAACATTTGATTTTAAATTTAATATGTATAAACCGCTTCCCTGATTATCCCGAGTTAACTCTGGTTTGTATGTATGTATTGCAAATATTTATTATCCCGAGTAAGTAGCGGAATTCCCTTTTGCTTTATCACGTTTTTATAACAATAATCTGCCGTGATAGGAAGTTTTGGTATGTGTGGGATTGCAGACGTGTTTAATTGTAAATATACAGCAGGGGTGGCCCTTCATAGTCGAACCATTTTTCAAAATTTGAAATTTTTCGCCAGCCGCAATTAAATACGTATTTAAAAGGTATGAAAAAAAATTTATTTTACAGAAATTAAATTTATTAAAAACATATAAATAAAAGTGCGAAATATTTGTATTGAATTTAAATATTAAAAATTAAACACATTTATTTTACGTCTCTAGATGTTTCTTAAAATTTGGTGAATAATTGGTTACAGCACTTCTTAGTAATTCTTTGAGATGCTGGTTAGTTAATACTGATCGGTGTTTGGATTTCACGAATTTTAAAGTGGAATAAAATGATTCACGTAAGTACGTTGTTCTGAATATTGGAATAATTCGACAAGCAACCTTAATTCAGGATACTTCAATTCTGTTACAAAACTCAGTAATCGACGTCGACTTATATTTTAATTGTAGAGCTTGATCTTCTTGCATCTCTGATTCTCCAGATGCTTTTTGGGTCATAATTCTTTTGGAAATGGAAAACTCATCTTAAATTATGTTAATTTTAGAAAAAAATCAAGAGACGATATAAAATATTTCACGTCTTGAAATCTATTTTGGAAATCCGTCAATATTCCTTCTAGCTTTTTTATATACTCGTTGAGCTTTTCTTGTTTAATATTGAAACAAATTTTTTCTAATTTGAGGAAAATGACAACATTTTTTATTTTTAATGTCCTTTTAAAAAAGTTGTAATTTAGTTAGAAAACTAAACATACACTGTGAGAGGTCAAATATTATTTTATCTTTCCCCTGCAATTGAAAATTCAGTCTTTGCAAATCAGTTAAAAACATTAACCACTCGTCATCGTTTAATTCTGAATAGGTTATTTCATTTTCTTTTAGAAATGTAGTTATTGTATTAAACAAATCTACAAAACAATTCAATGCTAGATAACCATCTAAAAATGCAAAAGAAATTAATGTCATTTGGAAATTCCTTTAATTCTTTAAGGAAATTTTTGAATTGTCGATGATTTTTTGCATTGGTGCGAATGTAATTTACAATGTGTAACACTGTTTTCGTAACATCAGGATATTTTAAATATTTTGTGACGAAATGTTCTCAGTGAATTATGCAGTGAATCGGTATGAAGTGTGGAATTATCTCTTAAAATCCCAATAAGACCGACTTTTTTACCCGACATTTCCGGAGCTCCATCAGTTGCAATGCTTTCAAGTTTATTAAGAAACACATCAAAAGTTTTCATTGTGGAATCTAATGCATTTTTAATATCGACACCTCGGGTTGACTCTTAAAGTGCTACTAAATCTAATAATTCTTCTTTAACAACAAAGTCAGGCGAAACAAAACGTATGACAACTGCCAATTGCGGAAGATCTGTGATATCTGTCGATACGTCAAGGAACGATAACAATTTTTTTAAAATATAATAGCATAAAAATGAAAAGGGAACTCGGGTACATTTATTGAGAGCCACAAATAATAATCCTTCAAAGAGCCGCTTGTGGGTCGCGAGCCGCAGGTCGGCCACCCTTGGTATATACGATGACTGGTGAATTTACATAGAAAAAAAGAGTTTAAAAAAATGGCTTTCGAGAGCGAAAGTAAAAGTAACGCAGATGAATTTTCAGATTATGAAGATGCAACATATACAAAGAGTAATCTTTAACTGTTTTCATTTGCTCGAGATAAGTTGCGATAGTAAAATGGTAAATTAAATATTTTTTACACATAAAAAAATTTAAATTTCAACTTAGAGCTTGTGTATTATGTTTTGTTTTAGTTCCTTGTATTTATAAATGAAATAAGAATAATATGTTGAATTTTTGCATTTTTATTTCAAACAAATTGGCAACGGAAGCGGTTAAAAAGAATGAGTCATTTCCTCAATTTCCTCAAATGTGAAAATAAAGTGGTTTTAAATATAACAGACAAAATCTTTCGAATAGATTGCGTGACAAATTTTACGCTTCATGATGAGAAAGAAAATACTTGTGGTATTTAGAGTAAACAGACATTACTATTAGTTTATATGGAGAAAAAAAAAACAAATAACAAATTTTGTTATGAACGACATCCATCAGTGTTCAAACCGGCACTCAAATACACGCCCACTTTTTCAACAATTTATAGAATTCTCAAATCTTAATGGTATTTCAGAGGCAAAAATGAATGTTATGACAAGCTCTTTCTTTGATTTATTTCCTGAAAAGTAAAGCGAATAATATTTTATTTTTAGGATAAAGAATAGTTTTTCAGTTGAAAAGAATGACTTAATGACGTAGTGTTCGAAAATGAAATTGTTTGTCTTATATTTTAATATTTTATATAAAATCAACATGATCGTCGTTAGTATATATTCCAACGTAAACGTAAATAGAGTACCTACCTGCCTACATATATATATATATATATATATATATATATATATATATATATATATATATATATATATATATATATATATATATATCGCGTCCCTTTTTTTAGATGACTTTTTGTAATTAATTTGCCTTAACAGCCCAAGTCACAAAACATTTTGATGGTTTATGTAAATATCTCATAGTAGTCTCATTTTGACAACTGAGTGAAGTCAAAATATGACGTCACAACAGGCGGACATGGTAACCTTTTAAGATACACCTATCGCAGAAATCACATGTGACTTCACAATTAAGGCTCCGTGACTCTCCCAGTTTTGTAGAGGACAATATTTTGGTCGTTTACAGAATATTCGGCCACCCAAATGTAATTTCATTTCAGCCTTAATTTTGTTTACTCATTCATGCATTTGCTATTTAGAAACAAAACAAAAAAACTTAGCTTACATATATAGAGTGCAAACAAATGGTATCAGTTAATAATATTTTTTTAAATTTAAAAACAATATCCAGACTTTAAATATTAAAATCTTTCATCAAAACGATTTCTTATATAGTTTATTCTCACTACCTTATGGTGGGTTGTTATCAGTTATAATATACTTACTTTTTTTTAAAAGATGACTTTAGAAATTGCAATTTGAACATCTTTCTTATTTCATTTAAATGAAAACATTTTGTACGTAATTTTTATCAATGAGTTAAATTGGTATTTTAAGTTTAATATTAAAATAAAAGTACATATATATCATGTCTTTGGCCAATTTAGTAGTGCTTATTCAGCTATTTTTAGATCGTAAATATGCTAATTAAAAATCTCTTTACTAATAAAAAATATATCGCATTTTCCTCAAGACATCGCATTTCTTAGCAAAACTAATGATTTATCAAAAAAAAAACTTGGGAACGCTGGGAAATAATAAAATAAGTAAATGTAGAGAATCATCTTCTTCTTTGTCAGTACAACAGATCACAAACACCAACGCCTCCTATCCATGGCAACTCCAATTTCTAATCTTTAGGGTTTTCAAATCATTTTCGATGTCGCTGTAGGGGGTGTGCCTCTGGGACGTGAACCCTCGGGGTACTTACAGGTGACTATTCTCATGGCGCTATTTTCAGAGCTTCTCCACAGATCTCCACCTATTTCTGCAGATTATTTGTGAAATTCGGTAGAGATCCCCTTTCTTGCATTGCCCCAAAGATGACTCTGAAGATATTTCTTTCTTCCGCTGTATATCTCAGCTTTAGGCTTCAACTTGCACTTCCATAAAGTAACACAAGAAGTATGAGTGTCTTATAGAGTTTTTCGGCTGAATAGATTGGATCTTTGTTGTCTTCGCAGTCCAAAAGAAACACTTATTAGCCATTTGGACTCTTTTGCTGATTTCTGCTCTAAGTACGTTTTGATCTCTAACAACAGTGCCAAGGTATTTTAGTTCGTTAACCCTTAAGGATGAAAATTCCATGAATTTCGTCTTATCTTTGTTAATAGAATTTGTGGCAAAAGCTTCTAAACCTCGGAAGGCCTCTTTGACACCCCTTTCTAACCTTCCGATTATATCGATGTCATGTAACGATCATAGTTTTTAAAATAGAATTATTTCTCAAAATAAATAAATTTTTAATAATAGTTTTACATACAAAAAGTAATTTTAAAAGTAACAACTGTCCGACGACTTAACTTCCGCAACGCATTCCGTATTAGAAATCCACTTTTCATATCTATGTTTGGCAGTGTGGTAAGTAGGGACAGTTTGCTTTTCTTTTATTTAAAATACACTTGGAAGTTATGTGATGTTTTTGAGTGCCCATTTCGCCCCAAAGTCTATTTTCATTCGTTTTCAAATTAGACACAGGAAACAGTAGCATACCTTTTGGATTTATAAAAGACAGTCAGACATCTATTTAACGAACTTTGCGAATTTCTCTATTTTGCGAACTTTTCGAGGAACATTTTTGTAATTTCTTTGTAAAATAACCTCCAAATAGCGAAGTCTATTTAACGAACTTTTCTTTGAGATCTACTTTCCCAAAACATTTTGAACTTGTTAACATTGAATTGATTTTCGCAGCCACTTAATTTTTAGAGAAAGCATCCGTTTTTTTTTGCATTCAAAACGCTTAAAATTACTTTTATAATAAATACATAAATTTAACTATTTTTAGCTGAAAATTTATTTTTCGCTCTATTCTTGCTTTCCATGTAGATTTCTTTTATGGTTTATAAAATAAATAGTAGATACAAAATTTACAAAATTGTTGCTATTTTAATTATGTCTAGTGTTTATGAATTTATTACCTGTTTTGTGTTGTTTAAGTATTTTAAAAGGTGAGTTTCTATTTAAGAAATGTTCAATATAACGAACTTATGATCGGGAATTAGCTACTTCGTTAAATAGAAATTGGAAAGCATCTAACCCATTAAATTTTTCTTTAAATGTGAGATTGTAAAACGTGTTATTTTTTTCATCGTATGCTTCTCAAATATTACGATGAATAAAAACTTAATGAAATTGATAGTTAAGGATTATTGCCAACGTTAAAACTCACAAAATTCGACTAATAAACAGAGCATCATCTTCAGTTCAGAATACAGAAAAATTGGGATTAGAAAACATTACAAATGAGCTGCATTAATTAAGTAATAACTGAATCAGCGAATACGAAAGTGGGAGTCAAAAGACACCTAATTGATTGAAAGAGATTCTGGCGCCTACAGATAAGGCCGATTCAGCTTTTGTATTTACTTTTCCCAGATAGCAAAATAAAGTTTATTTTTACTCAGCATTTAATGTAAACCCAAAAAGGTTTTTTATGCTATCCTAACCTTAAAACGAGATCTGTGACGTCTACGCACGATTACCCTAATCGAATCCAAAACCTTGGGAAAACAACCTTCTATGTAAAAACCCTTCATCGAAGTTGACTTAGGGTTTTCAAGCGTGAAAAATTCCTTTACCTATAGTTAATATAGCTAGGTGAGAATAATCTTAAATCTAGGTCATTATAAGGTTTCTTTTCGCAACGTCTTAGCTAAAATCCACCTGAAATTTAAATGGACATTGCAATTTGCTCCTTTCGCTCGTGTGACGTCAGCTAAAACTTCATTATGGACCTAAGTGACAATACTTTTTTTTAAAAAAAGCTTTAAAAATAATTATTAATCCTCTTAGGATGAAAGGTTTGAATATTTTTGCTATATTGATAAAAGGTTTTTATGGCAAACATTTTCGTGACAATGAAAAGAAAATTTTGACACAAGGTTGCCATACATGCTTTCTAGGCTGTTGTTTTTTTACGCTATTTTTCTGTATTCCGCGTTGAAGATGATGCTCTCATGTAATATCGACTTATAAAATATATAGTATTTGAATTTTAATACTGACTTTCCACTATTATTAAGCTGTTCAATTGTTCAAAAATCTTTTTTTAATATTGTTTATAAATGTCAAAAAAAAAGAACAGACATATTCTGATGTTCATTCCTATCCTGGTTCTGTTTTTTTTCCAGATTTGAGAGATTTGTACGAGCTACTGATCCGGAATGAGGCGGCAGTGGGTGGTGCACCTGTTTCGGCCTATAACCACCAGATGGAGCGCAAAGGTGGCAGGAGCCCCTCCCTCCGACTCAGATTCGGACGTAGGGCAGATCCTCTTTGGCACGACGAAGCTCCGGCCGACTCTTCCTCCAACTGAAGATTTAAATAAATAACATTCTAATTTCTGTGTCTCAAAACTATGTGTCACGTCACTATGAAAAAAAAAAAAAGAAGTAAAGGTCGCTTTCCAGAAATGTATGGGGGATAACTTGACCATTTATTCCTAATTCTATAAAAAAAAAAATTCTTTCTTAAGAAAAAAAAGAGTTTTTTATGAAAATTTTGGATATCTATGCAACAATTGCCGGAATATTATCGAATTTTCTGACACTTATTTTATTTTTGCTCCAATTAAATTAGTATTTTTCTTTTATAGAGAAGATAAAAGTTTTGGATGCAACAATTGACTGAATTTAGCTTATAATTTTTTTTTTTTTTTAATCTTGATCAACTGAATTGATGTTTAAAACTGTAAGTTTTGAGCACTTTAAAAATGACCGAAATAATGAGATGAGTGCAAAGAAAATTAAAAATTTTCTATGAACTTAAACATGCTATTCAACATATATGTTATGTATACTATTTGTTCATTGAATGGGAAAATTTTAAAAGAGCAAAAAATTAGACCATTGCAAGTTGCATTGTATACAATTGGATTTATAATAATTAGCTACTTAATATTTATCATTTCTCTAAAGTAAGGTTAGTGAATCTTTTTTTTTTTCAAATTAGTTCATCATAAAATTCAAGTTCTTCATTACTTTCAGACGGTAATAAGAATAGACTCGATGTAATTCTAAAACCATACAAATACATAATTAAGAGCTTCGAATTTTTTTTAACTTTTCAAATATTCAATATGCTTATGTAAAAATTACACACAAAAATATATGTAAATTAAATAAGTACTGCCCAGTTTAATGATTATTGAATAGAGTTGTCTTTTCATTCAATGGCACATATTTTGAAATTGAAATGCGAAGCAATCTCTTTATTTTTAAACGCTCCTCACATCTGCGAAATGATTTTTTGTGAGTTCAAAAAACTTGTTTAATCAAAGGCTAGAGTTTTTTATATATAATATTCCCTTGCCTCCTTGTTTATGTGCTTTTCGATCATATGATCTGTCATCATCATGTATGTTCCGTAAAAACTATTTCAATATTGTAAAATAAAATTTTCAAATTATTACTTCATTGCTTATTCATATTAAAACTGTAAAAGAAAACACTGCTATTAATTTATAGGATGTTCAATTGCTTATCGATGCTTTTGCATTGCCATTCTTAAAATTTCTTGTCATAAGCAATATATTTTTTTTTCTTGATTTAAAAAGTGATTTCTTGTGCGAAAAACAAATAGAGTTTTTAATTCAAGAATTCCTTGCCAAAAACTCGACCTCGAATTAATTATTTTCTTTTTGGAACGTATGGAATATTTTAGCTTCTTTATTATATCTTGTGAAAAACGTATAAAAAAAATAACCCCGACAAAAAGGATATACCATCATTGTAACATAAAATCTTCAAATCATTGTTTAAATGAATATGATCCTTTTTTGCAAACTAAAGCTTTTAATAAGGTTTAAACAAGGTTGGGTCGACCCCTGGACCAAAATGTTTATTTGTTTTCACTCCAACATTTTTAATAAGATGTTGCTTTCACTTTTTTACATGTGTGTCATTGAAGTGTTCTACGAAAAACCTTTTGCCTTTCTATTTTAAGCTTCGTTTCAGGAAATATTGAATCTTTTTTCTGAAACTCGATAATGTTCTTCTTGTAGAGCAAAGTTGTTCTGATTCTCGTCATTGTAGAAGCCATTTTGTGTTGCATGCTAAGACATCCCTTCAATCCACTGATTATTAATTCTTTTTTTTTTTTTTTAAATTATTATAAATTTCTTATTTCTTTAATTCTGCGTGCTCGTTTTAAAAAATTCAACGCGGCACTTGACAACTAAATTTAGGTAGATTTTCTTATTTTGCATACTATATTTCGGCGAAATATTTTCGAATGGCAAATGATAATCATATTAAAGCTGTATTTATGGTGAAATTAAAATTGACGTTGTAAACACTGTTTTGTATAAAATGCAATATAATAATGTACCTTTTATTGGAGCATTGATGTAGATACATTTTGCACTTGATAAAAATTCACTCTAAAAAGAAGTTGTATTTCATTGCATATAAATTCAAATAAAAGAGTAGACAGTGGCCTTTTCTATTTTATGTCATACATGAGTTCTATTTTATAAGTTTTAAATGATTGAAACAATACTTTAAATAAGTATCGTATTAAACATTGGTTTGTATTGGATTTCTTTCCCACGAGTTCATATGTGAGTAATATTTACAGTTGGTACCCGAATTCATAGGGACTGAAAATATTATTCGCTAAATCGGGGAGCAAAATAAAAAATTGACTAACCTTATGGAATATTCGAACATCTCTCTAATACACAAAATAAATAGAAACACTTTTTTATTCAGGAACTTAAAAATACAGCGAATGATTCATTTGAAATGTTAAAGCATTTCATGAGTAAGGTTTGCTTACTTTAAAAAGTTTTTTTTTTTTTTTCAACGTCATGAAGAGAAGAAATCTTGACTGCATTGGGTTCACTGTTCCGTGCAAAATACCAGAAGCAGTTTTCACTGGAGATTCATTACTTCTGTGTCATTGTTTCCCTATAAATCTACTTCAATAACTTCATAAAATTCGTTAAATAGCGAAATTGGGTAAATAAGGGTTCGTTAAACTGAGGTTTGACTGTATTCCAATCACAACTTTTTAAATGAGCATTACGTACCGTATTATATAGGTCAGGATAATGCGTCATGACTTTAGCTGTCTATTTTTAATTATCATAATATTTCTAAAAAACTATAGACACAGTTAAAAGACACACATACAATGTCGCTTTTGGTGGGAATTTAATCTTTCTTTCTCAGTAGCCATCATTACAAACTTTCTAAATGTTTACCGTCCACAATGATTTGATAATTTTAAATTTGGTAAATAAATGTTGAGCAGGGATATTTAAATCATATGAAAAAAGAGTGACTTTAATTCGTTCATTTTTATTATTCTTAGTTTGAATAATTAAATACAACTTACAAAAAATGAAATTAAAAACTATACAAGTTCAAAAATTCAAATCTAGAGTCTTAATAGAAACTCAAATCGAAAGTTTTTGAATTGATTTCTTTAATTTTTACCCGGTAGTAAATTTGATTAAAAACAAATTCAACTTATACAAAATTTTTAAATAACACTTGTACACATAAATGTTTAAAAATTCAAATCACAAAAATTTTTGAATTGAAAAAATAATCCCTTTACAAATGAGTTAAAGAAAAAAAAATGAAATGATGGTCACTTACGGGCTCAGGGGAAAACGTAGTGATGCCAACTACTCTTTTTATTCAGTAGTAGACAATTAAAAACCAAAGCTTTCGATTTTAAAATGCCTTTCCCCAAAAGAGAGCTGGAATAAAATAGTGTTTTATATGATATGTAATGGTATGGAAAATAAAATTTACAAAATCATGCTTTAAAACATAAAATTTACAACCACAAAAAGAAATTATTTCAAAAAATGTAGAAAGTTGCAACCCTACAATCTGTAGAGCCACAAGTCAAACTTTTTGATGGTGCCATCAAACACTTTTGATGGTTTATGTTGGTTTCAGTGCGATTCGTGATGGTCCAACATTATTTGAGGATCACCATTATCCAACATTTTTCATTACGTGTTCATGATTTTTGATATACAAACAAACTTCCAGCAGTCCTTGATGGAAAATGCTACTTTAATACTATGATGGTTAACCATCAAGAGAAGTTTGACTCTCGTGGACCAAAAATCCATGATGATCCATGATGGTTACAACTATACATTTCTATGATGGTTTAATGGGAATTCTTGTTGGTTCTCAAGAATTTACCATCCGAACAATTTGGGCTTGTTTGTTTTTTTGTTGGACCATCATAAACTCGCCCGACATACTATAATGGGATGGTGGTTGTTTCTAATCATTCAAACATTTGATTTCTAAGATACTATATTCGAAATTCGGCCGACCGGCCTGTGTAGGGGGCAGGGAACTGTCCTTGCATCAGAAAGGTTCTGGGTTCGAACCCCGGGCAAGGCATGGATGTTTCTTTCTCTCTATCTGTGTTCTATGTCCTTTCTCCTTTATGTGTGAATGTGACCCGTCCTATAAACGTGTTGTGGTAGTGTGACGTGGGTGACGCTGCTCCACCGCCGTGGCTTCGCCACAGGTGCCCACTGTGTAACAAAAAGAGAGTTAGCAGTTCTGGCACTTTCTGTGGCCAATGGACAATAGTTCCAAGTGCCCACCATTAAAAAAAATAATAATAAATATTGGAAATTCGTGATGGTTCAACATGAACAAACCATAAAAACAAGTTGCTATCCTTATGTTGGACCAGCATACATCATTCCGAATTCCTATATAGAGGCGATGGTTACTTATGTTAGTTACTATCAAGAAATATAATGGTTCATGATGGAGATTATGCTAGTCCATCAATAGAAAACCATCCAAAATTTTGATTTGGGATTGTAGAATCGAAAAACTGTCGATGTTAGTTTATATAAATATTAACACTAATTAAAATAATTCTAAAAAAAGGAAATTCTTGGTTTTGGTTTTGTCAAAAATAATAATAACAATAAATAAATAAAGGCCTATTATTTGTTAACCTTTTAGGATTGTATTCAAATGTACCAAAATTTTGATAATTAATTCTTCGGAACTAGTTCCAAAAGTTTTTTTTTTTTTTTTTTTCCTATTTTCTGTCATAAGGACAAGTGACTGCAAAATATTTTAATTTTACTGAGATTAGCCATTCCTATACATTTAAAAATAAAGATAAATAATAGCCATCTATATAAATGATTAATCACTCAAAAACTAATTTGAAACTGCCTAACAAAAAAGTTGTAATCGCGATCACTGATTACCCATTGGTCAAATGCTTTTTCTTTCTGGATGGACTCCGTTAAACACCACACCATTTCAAATCATGGGTTGCAAAATCTATCTCAATTGATGTTTGTCGTCGGATTGATTTTTCATATCCTGCCTGTGTACGTGTTTCAAGAAAATACTTTTCCTTCTTCAACATTTATATTTATATTGAAATCACGGTCAAGCCAGTCATTATACGTTAATAATAAAAAGAATATAAAAATACTTTAAAATTATTATAATGTAAATACATTAAAAATGCCTGTTAGTGAAAATAAAAAGAAAAACAGCAGCGGTCGCTATAGCAACGTATGCAATGACGACTCATGCACACTGTTTACTATTACTCTTGAACACAGTTGAAAAGTGTGAGGACGCCATCAAATCCAAACTAAGACCAATTTTGTCAATGGGTTAAAAAAAACTGAGACAAATTATTCATTTTTAAAAACTATAGCAGTACTTAGCTTCAAAACAATAATCATTCTCCAACTGAATTACGCTGCATAAATAACTCAACTAATGAATACATCAGCATGTGTTTTTTGTTTAAACATTTCTCTATAAATGTATAAAGTCGCATAATAGTTTAGACGTGTCCAGGGCAAGTGGATGGTGTTAGACTTTTTACACAATGTTCTTCAAAACATGTTTTTTTTCTTTCTTTTAAAATGACTTAAAAATTTCGAACTTATTAGATTTAAAGCTAATTCATTAGTTTAGAAATTATTAAAATCAATCTAGCTGTGCAATAAAATAATGTTCTTTAAAAAAAAAAAAAAAAGAGTAAACGATGCTTAGATTTATTCAATTCCTACTATTAATTCACATTCTCCCTAAACTTGTTCAAATTTTCAATCATTTATAAAATACTTTTTATTCATCCACTCAAGTTCAAATATATTTTTTTAAAACTCGTAGTGGATGACACTTGATGTTACAACAGTTTTTATTTTAAAATATTAATTCATTCATTAAATAGGGATGAGCAAAAAACGGAATGGAATTTTCTGAAAAGTTAAGCGTTACTCATTGTTTTAAATTTTACTATAAGCGATTCACTCTTTCACATATTTTAAAGATAACATCAGTGATAATTTCTAACTTATAGCTCTATTTGAACAAAAAATAGTTTATTACGCACCTTTAAATATTTAATTATTTTATATTCGTGTATCAGATAAATCAATAAAGAAATTCAATGTCAGCCAATTTATGCTTTTATAGTTGTCAGATACCATGCTCCTTTTTTTTTCCAACTCCTATTATTAGTTCACACTCTCCCTATATTTATTTATATATCTTTTTCAAATTTCTTGTAGTGGATAAAACTTGATGTTAATAAAGTTTTTTCAAATATTCATTCATTAAATGTAATTAATTAATTTTTGTTTTATATGGGAGAAAATTTGTTTTAATTTTTTCATAAAAAGTGACCAAAATAAAAATTTTCTTTGCTGACCTAACTAAGAATTGACTTTTGAAAAAAAATATATTACTTGTTCTGATCAAATCTGTAACATATTTTAACAAGTGCAATCAAATTTTCTCGGCATTATTGTTTTGTTATCTGTCAACTAATGATACTGAATATTTAGAAACCTTTCAACATAAAACATTTTGTTCATCCCGAAAAAAATTAAGAAAGATATTACAAGAAATCATGGATGCTAATGAAAAAATAAATTATTTCTTCCTTTCCCCTCGCTCTCTAGTGGAAATTATCATTTTGAATATTCATGTTTATTCAAGATCTTTCTAAAATACAAGAAAATAAATAACCTAATTTCCTCTTAATGCATAGGCCTCTACTAATTATTTGTAAATATGTATGAAAAAAATTAATAGAAATCTGCCATGTTAAAACTAATTAGTATTGTACCTGCAAGAAAGATATAGGGTGGGGGAAGGGAGATATCCATATAAGAGCACCAACAACAAAAAGTATACATTAAAGAGACGTTAAAAGCAGATTTAATTAAAGATTATTTTAAAAAAATGATAGTCTGTATCGATTTGAAATAGTTCTAAAAGTATATTTTAATAGGTTTAAAAATATACCAGGGAAGACTGATTGCTGGCGAATGTCCACTTTCTCCGGTGAATGTCGACAATCAAATATTTGCTTTGGAGAATGCATGAAATACAGTAGTGTTAGAAATTAAGAGAATTTGCAGACTGGGTCGATTATCTCTAGAACTACTGGACCGATTTTAATGAAATTTGATACGTGCATACATTGATACAATACAAAACAAATAACCATTCAACTATTACAATACACACGCAAGATCGTGCGTAACACTCTCTGAAGTCGTGAGGTGTGAAATTGCCACAGGAAATGATAAACTGCCTTATTTCAAGTATGAAATCACGGCCTGTATTTCTGTAAGAAGGGACCCTACCCCTTATTAACCCTTTTTTTTCCTTGTTTCTTCTGCAACCGCTGTTTCATACCTTCCGACTCCAACGAGTGTTATACTTGATCATACGCGTGTATTACAATTGTTGATGGGTTATTTGTTTTGTAATGCATCAATGTATGTCCGATTTCATTAAAATCTCTCCAGTAGTTCTAGAGGTAATAAACCAAGTCTTCAAATTCCCTTATTAACCCTTTTTTTTTCCCTGTTTCTTCTGCAACCGCTGTTTCATACCTTCCGACTCCAACGAGTGTTATACTTGATCATACGCGTGTATTACAATTGTTGATGGGTTATTTGTTTTGTAATGCATCAATGTATGTCCGATTTCATTAAAATCTCTCCAGTAGTTCTAGAGGTAATAAACCAAGTCTTCAAATTCCCTTATTAACCCTTTTTTTTTCCTTGTTTCTTCTGCAACCGCTGTTTCATACCTTCCGACTCCAACGAGTGTTATACTTGATCATACGCGTGTATTACAATTGTTGATGGGTTATTTGTTTTGTAATGCATCAATGCATGTCCGATTTCATTAAAATCTCTCCAGTAGTTCTAGAGGTAATAAACCAAGTCTTCAAATTCCCTTATTAACCCTTTTTTTTTCCTTGTTTCTTCTGCAACCGCTGTTTCATACCTTCCGACTCCAACGAGTGTTATACTTGATCATACGCGTGTATTACAATTGTTGATGGGTTATTTGTTTTGTAATGCATCAATGTATGTCCGATTTCATTAAAATCTCTCCAGTAGTTCTAGAGGTAATAAACCAAGTCTTCAAATTCCCTTATTAACCCTTTTTTTTTCCTTGTTTCTTCTGCAACCGCTGTTTCATACCTTCCGACTCCAACGAGTGTTATACTTGATCATACGCGTGTATTACAATTGTTGATGGGTTATTTGTTTTGTAATGCATCAATGTATGTCCGATTTCATTAAAATCTCACCAGTAGTTCTAGAGGTAATAAACCAAGTCTTCAAATTCCCTTATTAACCCTTTTTTTTTTCCTTGTTTCTTCTGCAACCGCTGTTTCATACCTTCCGACTCCAACGAGTGTTATACTTGATCATACGCGTGTATTACAATTGTTGATGGGTTATTTGTTTTGTAATGCATCAATGTATGTCCGATTTCATTAAAATCTCTCCAGTAGTTCTAGAGGTAATAAACCAAGTCTTCAAATTCCCTTACTTTCTTACAACAGTGTATTTCTTATGTCCACTTTGATATTAATTTATTCGATTTATTAATAATAACAAATTTTAATATCCAATAAGGAGTCCTTAGGAAAAATATCAGTGTAGGAAATCTATGCATACTAACCTTTTGCCCTTAACACAAAAAAAAAAAAAAAGAAAAAAAAAACACATCAGCGTAGGGAATGTCTGATAATGTAATGTAACTTTAAAAAAAAAAAAAAAAAGACATTAGTGTAAGGAATGCCAGGCAAAAAAATTTATTTATAAGAATCATAAGTGTAGAAAATACCGGTTATTGTCCCAAAACATTCCCTTGTACTGTTTGTCTAAGATAGGTACTCTGACCGCCACTAAGTCTGCGGCAGTCTGGTGCTATGGAAACAAGAGGGCATTTTAGGGAGGTAGGCTTCGATGAAGAGGTCTCCTTTTATTTCGCCGAAACCAGTCCTAAAGAGGGACCCCGCATCCCTACTTGAAATAACCATACCTCGTTACCACAGTCACCGCCACAGCTCCAGGCGAATGTCTGGCAGAGTAGCTATCGTAAACAAACATACTTCCGACTCTGATGTTTTTCCCAACCTATTCTAATCGGATATTAAAATATCAAATATCGAGATGACCCTATTAATACCAAGTCAGATCTTGCATATATATGTCGACATTCACCAAACCAACAAGTGAAAGTCGACAGTCACCCATTTCGTTCTTTCAGAGTAGATACATGTTAAAAATATATTGTAAAAAATAATTAGAATGAAATCTTTATTTGATTTTATTCTAGGTTGAGTTTTCTCGTGTCTTTGTCATAATCATATATAATAATTTACAGTCGGGCATGAAAATACATTAGTTGAAGCAAAAAGAAAAGGCATCGAACCAAAAAATTAAAATTCAAATTTCTCGAAATTATTCCGTCCTGTCATCTATTGGCATTTTTTTTTCACTTATCCATGTCCCCCATCCCCTCACTCATCTATGACAGAGCATAAAATAGAACAGTTTTTTTTTCTTTTAAAAGTAAAGGTAAATAGATTCTCCATGTTTAATCGGCAAACAACATTTTTTATAAGAAAAAAATTTTTTATATAACTAAATTTTCTAAATATAAAATTATAATAATAATTATAATATTTTTATAAATTTCATAAATAAATTAAACAAATGACATACACTGCATAAAACATACAGAGAGCATTAATGTTGAAAACGTAATTTTAAAATATATATATGTACAGGGTCATTCATAATTCCCTCCGGGGTTTCGAAGCGTTATAGTAAAGAAACGAAGACGAATATGGCAAAAAAGAACATATGAACCGGCAACTGCTTAAATTAAAACTTGAATACTTTCGGAATAATTTCATATGTTCTTTTTTGCCATATTCGTCTTCGTTTTTTTACTATAACGCTTCGAAACCCCGGAGGGAATTATGAATAGCCCTGTATTATTGTTGAGAAAGAAGGGAAAAAGTACTCTTATGCAGTTCAACTAAAGCACTGAAACTTGAAGGTTGAGTTGGTTCCGGCAGTGATCATGTTAAATTCTATGGTGATCACACTAATGTATCAAATTATAGTACACTCATTATAATGTTTATTTCATTAAATTATAAATGTATTGTTAGGAATGTGCGTTGCAGTAACTGCTTAAAAAATCTAACTATTTTTCGAAGGTGCAGATAAATGCAATTATTTCGTAATAAATTTTAACTTTTATTAAAACAAAATAAAATTTTGCCCCAGTTCCCAATTAGGCTTAGTCGAGCCTTGATTTTTACAATTTTACGTAAAAATTTGAACATGAGCAAGTTGCTTTCGAAATGGATGACGTGATTATTCACACCAACTACAAAGAACAACGATTCCAAACGCTGTTTGAAGCTTTTCAAGTGAAATAAATAAATAAAAAATTTAAAAAGGGGGGTTTCCTTTCGTGGAATGAAACATGGATTCCTCTGGTACACTAATGTGCCAAGACGGATCGTTTGGAGGGGGGAAAATATATCGAAAAGCTACAAGACCGTTTGAATGAATGTATCTTTCTTGAAAGAGTAAAATTTTCAATTAAGTAAAATTTCTTAAAAATAAAACTGCTTTTCTTTGCTAAACCGAAGGCATTGAGTGATGTGTCATATATATATATATCTATATATATAAAAATGAATGTCTGTGTGTATGTCCTTTATAGACTCCTAAACCATCGGACAGAAAGGGATGAAATTTGCCATTCAGATAGTTTCAAGCACGAGGAAGGTCACTGTCAACATTCGAACATTCTGTGACAAATCGTTCTTGTGTGATGAGCGAAAAACGAAATGGAATTTTCTGATTGGATAAGCGTTAGCCATTGTTTTAAATTTAACAATTCAATTTTCACATATTTTAAAGATAACATCAGTGATAATTGCTAACTTATAGCTCTATTTGGACAAAAAATAGTTTATTGCACGTATTTAAATATTTGACAATTTTATATTCGCTATGTCAGATGAATTCGATGAACATTACGTAGTAGCAAGCGTGGTTTAAGTCTTCAAATTTATACTTAGTCTGATGCTACGCGATTTTATTTTATTTATATTAATTCTTTTAAACGTGTTTCTAAAAAAAATACATATTTGAAATCAACGCTAATGAAAATAAAAAAAAATGATATTTATGTATTCAAAATGCGAATATTAATGGGAAAGTGGTACTAATTCGTTTAGGAGAATCATAAAAACTCTATGCCAATGAGGCTTTATTATGCCAATGATGTTTAAGTAATTAAGGTAATATATGCATATTGAAATAAAAGAAATAAGCTATGTACTAGAAAGAAAAAGAAATTGAGTAAAAGTATTTGTCTAGAAGAACCGTAAAAAGTAGTCTTACTATCATTGACACCAATGATGCTTAATTAATGTTGTAATATGTATTAATTGAAAAAAAAGAAACTTCTGTTCTAAAAAGCAAAAATAAAGAGAAAAGCGCTTTGGGTAACCGTAAAAAATCTGCATATTATTATTGACACTAATGCTCAATTAATATTGACAATATTGGTTTTACCCCGGATCACATTCTCGAGTGCCCAGCCCTTACCCCATATGTTTTACAACCGGGTTTGGTGCCACTGGCTTCAGAACTTTGGGAAACACTGCTTTAGAGGATCTCGCAAAGTGTGGTACGCGTACCCCCGGGGGAACGGGAACAGTTCAGCGGGGGTACGCGTTCTTAGGCGAAATATCTTGAAGCAAACGAAAATTTCGAAGAATTTTAATTAAAAACAAAGCTAGCCATGAAAATTTATGATTACGTATTTTTCTATTGGCTATTTTTCGCATAGTTAACAGTTTATAATTAGTAATCTCAACAGTTATTTGTGATTTTTAACTTTTGTGCAATTTTTTTTATAGTAAAAGTTTGTAATAAATTTTACTTATTTTGATTATTTTTATAAAATATAATTTTTATCCTTCTTGAAAAATAAACTTGAGGAGCGTACTTTAGCATCATTCTGGCTGAAAATGCAAAATATGTATCCATTTTTAACAGAAAAAGTTGTTAAAAAAATTTACCTTTTCCAACTTCAGATTTATTTGAAGTCACTTTTTCAGCATTCGCTGACATTAATTCGAAAAAAAGAAATTGATTATTAAACGTGGAATCGCATCTCGGACTAAAATTGACCATAAGAGAACTGAATTATGATGAACTGTTATCACAGCAAAAACAATATCATCCTTCTCCCTAATGCAAATAAATTTATTAACAAAACTTTATACCTTAAAATAAAAATAAACATATTTTTGAAAACAAAATACATTTATTTTTTTATTAGTGGTACACAACGTTACGAATAATTTAGAAGGGGTACACAAAAGTCAGAAGTTTGGGAAACACTGCTCTAAAGTAATGATGTATTGGAGCTTGCGGATGCAGTTTTGAAAGCACACGAGGCCATTTAATTGTCCATGGACACTATAAAAAAATTTTTTAAAAAATTGTATATTGATTGAAATATAAAATAAGCTACATGCTAAAAAGCCAAGCCCATGGAAGAAAGCATTAAAAATCTATCTATATCTATATCTATATCTATATCTATATACACTCACACACGACACTATTTGATCATGACGGCTGTCAAATTCTGAGAAAAACTTGATATTTTTTTTAAATTTTCAAATGGCATTTTACCTTTCTTAATAAAGATCAATTTTAATTGTTTATCAATAAGTGTGAGCCGCGATGATTCAGGAGATAGAGCGTTCTCCCTCCTATGAGCTGGGCCTGGTTCTAGTCCCAATGGCGGCTGGTTGGTGTAAATTCAACTCCCAGCTCGCACTTACCGCAGTGCCGACACACCATATCCTCCGAAGATGGATCATTGATTAGAATCTCCTTCCCGTCGTGCTAAACCTAAGAGCTTATGGTTATCCTCTTACTTTAACACAAATGGGGATTAGTTCCATCAAAAAACTGACCTCCACGATGACTGGTTTGCCCCAATGCATTATTCAAGAGTTTCTTTGTCTTCTGTGTTGGGTTCAAAATGACATGCCTGTGGAGTTTAATATTGATTCAAAATTGGATCAACCGCTCAACGCTGATTATAACATAAATAAATATGAAAATACTAGAATATGTTTTGCACAAAATATATTTATTAATAAATTAAATGTTTTCTATACAATCAGAAAAAAAACTGTCGCAAAATTTTAAAAAAAAACTTAGAATAATTATTTTACATAATTCTAATTAATTCTGAGCATTTCAACGGTATCAAAAATGTCAACTATCAAAAATTAAACTTTAAAACCTGCTAGATTTGAAAAAATAAATAAAAAACCTTTTTCACAGATTGCTTAAACATTTAAACTGCAACTAACAATTTAAAATTACATCACTGAAATATTCAAAAAGTTGCATAATTGTATCATGTAATGAAATTATAATACCTAAATTATACGTTAAGAAAAAAGGATTTTAATCACTAGTGAGAATGGAAATTATTTTGAATTTCTAGCAGATCTATTTTTCTAACAGATGGCAGCACTAATTATTAAAAGTTAAAAAAATAATAAAAAATAAAGTTTTTAAAGAATCTTTTGGTGCCATCTATTGTGGTAACATTTAAGCGCATTTTTACACAAATGATAGACATTTAAGAAGAAAAAAACTAAATGCCTCTTTTTTATGTAAATATGCTAAAAAGATAAAGATACTTCAGTTAAAAATATTACAATTTTCTTAGAATAAAATAAAAAAATTACTAAAGGATAACTAAAATGAAACCATTAATTAGATATGTTTCATATTTGAAAAAAAAGCAACTTAAATGTACTTTGTATTGTGCATATTTATTAAGCATGATTATTCTTTTTATTCTTATAAATTTTTATACAGCAACTCGTAAATAGAAATATTGATAATTTTCGTAACTAGAAATACAGTCAGACCTCTATTTAACGAAATCACTAAATCCAGATAATAAGTCTGTTCTATGGAAAATTCATGAAATAGAAAATAATCTTTTAAAATACTTAAGCAACACAAAACAGGTTTTAAATTCTTAAACAATAGACATAATTAAAATAGCAATTAATGCACTTTTATCTTGTAAACTAGTATGTTCTGTTTTATAAATCTTAACCATAAAAGAAATCTGAAAGGAAAGCAAGAATAGAGCAAAACATTATCCATAGTTACACTATCATGCTATATACATTTTCAGCTGAAAAAAGGCTGAACTTATGCATAAAATTATAGTTGCATTTATTATAAAAGTAGTTTTAAACATACAATACCGCATGAGTTGAATTGCTACTTATAAAATCCGTTAATTTGAACTGAATTTTTCATTTGAAATGCAAACAAACCTTACTGCTTTCTCTAAGCGTGAAGTGTCTATGAAAAACAATTTAAGGTCATTTCATTCGTAAAGTGCAAGTTTGAAATGTGTTGGGACAGTGGATCTCAAGGAAAAGTTCGTTAAAAGGAAAATTCCCTCCGTAAGTTATTTTACGAAGAAACTCTAGGTTCCTCGAAAAAATTCGTAAAATAGAGAAATTCGTAACATGGAAGTTCGTTAAATAGAAGTCCGACTGTATATTACAAAGCAACTCGTAAAATTAAAGATGCTCTATAGAAGTATACTTTTTGCCGATAAGTACTTTTTTAATTTGAAAACAATAACATTAGTTTAATTATGTTCCCTTATCGGGAACCTTGTACCTTAACTTTAAATGAATCCTATAAACCTTAAATGAGATAGGAAAAAGATAGTCAACCTAGGAAAAAGATAGTCAACCAAAGAATAATCAAAAACTAAATTGCAAGTATAACACTTTTATTTGTAACTAAAATATTACAAGACAAAGATGAAATAGAAATTTAATGTGTACATTATGTAAAAAGTTTAACGCAAATTACAAAATTGAACTTCAATAATCCAATAGCAAAAAATTCAACACTATATTAAATATAAGATATCAAAATTATACAATACAACTCCATATCAAAATGTGCTGCCAATTTAAATTGGATTAATTTGAAGTTGCAAACTATAGAAAGAAAGAAAAACACATTTTAAATACAACTGTTTCTCAGAGCTATAACCCTTATGATCAATACAAATATATTACATAGAATCGAAGAAATATATTACAGTAAATAAAATACTAAGTTTGAAAAACTTTGCTGAAAGAACAAATCAAAAGACTGGGACAATAAAAGCTTTGGTGACTGAGAGCAGTTAATCTGAAAGTTTTAAGTGATTCGATGTAATAAATAAAATTTTTCTCAACCAACAAAGTCTTCGAGTCTTTAAAATTTGGAATGTCATATTTTCTCAAATTCGGATAAAAAATTCATGAAACAGCTCAGTTTTGTATCTGTATTTAAAAAAGCTTTAAGAAATTAGAAGCAGGGATTTTTATTTTATTAATCAGAATGGATCTTGACTTTCTAATGGAATTTTACTCTCAAAAAACAGCTCCAGAAACATTTAAAATTAAGGAAAAAAATTCTACAATAAAACTAATTCTAACAATCTGAAGTTACATTTTATTTCATGAATTTAAACCTACATATGAAAAAAGTAAAATATATTTATGAAATACTGAAAATTTTCCTATGAAATTTTAAATCCGCTTGATAACTTAAATAAAAGGGGATTTTTATTAAAAGTTACTTTTTATATTTATAGAATTAAATAATGCATTTAAAAATTTTCCAGACAAACTTAAAAATTGAATCAAATCATTTGGAAAAGGGATTTTCTCCAATGGATCCAAAGTGAAGCTCACCCCTTCTCGAAATAACAAATTCAATTTTAAGAAATTTCCCTATAAAAGGCTTAATTTGTTTTTACAAGACTTTAAGGTATCTTAGAAAGTTCTAACCAATATTAATAGAAAATTAATCACTGCTCGTATCAATTAGTTACGAATATGTTAACACAACTAGTTTTCTATAACTAATTTTCTAGGAAAAAAAAAGTCACATTTTGTTCTTAAATTATTCCTAAATGCTATGTTATTACAAATTGCCACGCTTTATATAACCTCACTCCGAGATCGCTTGTCTGCTCTTAGCCACAAAAGCTTCCTAACAGTAAAAAAACAGGTCGTGCGAACACTTTTCATTTAAATATGTAGGCTCTAGAAATACATGAACTAGGTAATATTTTACACATTATGTTTAATAGTTTCTTTAAAAAATAATTATTATTTTCTAACATAATCTTTCATTGCACCTTCCTTCAACAACAAAAAATGAAAGTCAGTATAACAACAAAGAATACACTTAATACGACCTTAAAGTTTAACATTTTATAAATAAATAAGCTACAAAAATTCTACATAGTCATTGCAGGGTTTGGAGCAAAAACCACGTAAATCTATTCTCCAAAACTATCAAATGATTGAAAAACAGGCTTGTTTAATGCACAAACATATAAGTCTAAACGTTTATTGTAGAACCAGGGTTAGACGACAGACCACTCTCTGGGTTTACAGTTCCATAAGAATTGGCAAGACATTTGAAACGAAACCAGAAGACAAGTGAACTCCTGGATCACACCTTCATGGAGGACTTTGTTGCAACTAACCCGCATTTGCGTTACATGGAGAGGAAAACCATGAAAGACCTCCCACGGTTAGCCCGACGGAATGGGGATTTCAACCCACTATCCGTCTACCACTAAGGACATTTTATGTCGGCACTGTAGTCTGTGAGTATAAAAATTATATGTCTACAGCAGCAGATTCCGGTGATTCCTACTTGAGCCACCCCATTGGAAGAGCAAAAACGCCATTTGTTAAAGATTGCAGAGCAACTTAGAGAAGCTCTTTCATTTGGACATCAAACCCATGAATCTGGAAATTATCAATATTCATTTTGTGCAAAATAATATTTTTAGTTTAAAGAGAGGGCTTTAGATAAGAGTGAAAAATAAAGGTTATCGTCTCACCTGCTAGACCAGCAAGGAATAAAGTTTTTTTTGTGAGAAGTCATTCAGGTCTTAAGATAGTGCAGCTTTTCCTAGATTCTTCTGATTCTTTATTCGAAGTTTATCCTGTGCAGTTTTAGCTCCCCAAAACGTATCCATCAGCAGCATATCAAGAAGACAGTCAATTCTGAAAAATACAAGACACACAAGCAGTATCTATGCACAAAAACAAAAGGAGAAATTAAACAATCTAAACCAATAAGGTAGAATAAACCAATATTTAAACCAGCTTCAAAAAAACAAACACTCAATTAACTTTAAAAGTTTGAATTTTAAACCAGATTTAAGCACATTTTAATGTTATCATATATATTATTGTGCAGTGAGAAAACGCTATATTGGACTTTTTACACATTAATTTTTCTTTTGAGCTTTAATTTTCATTCAAATTTGAATGCTTTTGTCAATTACAAAAGATTTCTTAAGAGTTATTTTTAAGAAAT
Source organism: Parasteatoda lunata (assembly GCA_949128135.1). NCBI lineage: Eukaryota > Metazoa > Arthropoda > Arachnida > Araneae > Theridiidae > Parasteatoda > Parasteatoda lunata. The sequence goes on from OX421971.1 coordinate 3,698,551, forward strand.
GTCAAAAGAATGCAAACAAAAATAAAGAGTTCCAGTTGAGTTTCAATTTAGAAACTAACAGAAGAAACTAAATCCATATTTAAAAATCCTAAACAATTTGAATAGTCTGCTAATTTAAAAGATATTGAAATAAGATCTTAAAATTTACTGAAGATAAAAATCCATCAGAAATAGATTTAAAATAAAGTTAAACAGTTTAAATGACTTTGAATAATTTCGTTACAATAATTGAAAAATTTTAATTGAATAATTTAAGATTTAATAATTTTAGTCTTCCAATATTATGTTAAAAACTTAAATATAACAAGTTTTAAATTTAACTACATATTTTTTACACAGAGTTTTTTTACCTTGACAATTAGTGTTTCCATGCATCGTAAAATAACAAAAATTAGTTTATATGCTTCACTAAACATAAGGTTTAATTCTTTTTCTCATAGAATCGAATTCTGGTGACTTAAAATGGGTTAACACTAAAAAATTTAATCCCATAAAATTGACTCACTAACAAAAATTTGTTAATTAAAAATTAGCTTTCTTGAAAAACTCTGCTTAATAGTGAGAAGTGTGAAATTAAATTTAGGGAAATTCTAGGCCAAGTAAAACCTCATCAGAACGCATAAGTGATTGACTCTGCAGCCATTCGTGGGCCAAGGACTTTCGTATCTTTTTAGATTCTACTCTTCCTCGCCAAGGTATTAAATTCGTCTAATTGCTTTGAAATCTTCATTAGTGTAGTAAGCCCACGTTATTCTCTTGCTCTGGATCCTGTTTTTGGATATTAAGAAGGATTGGTCAATTGGGCAGATGTTTCCAGCAAATTCGATACATTTTATTGTTGTAGAACGGCTTTGAAAGCTCATTGTGCAAGTGCCTAAAAGTACAGTGGGATACTTTGCTGCCTTAAACTATACTTCAAAAGCTAACATTTTAAGAAACTTTTGACATCGCTCAGGTTTTTAAACCCTATATGAGCACAAGTTTGAAAGATTTAGTGATTTTCATCGTAAATATAGATTTTCAAATTAATAGCTTCGGTTTCAAAAAAATTCTTATTCGTAAAGATAGATATCAAGGCTTTAGAAGCTAATCTTAACCCGATTAAAGCTCAGTTCAAATTTGGAATAATACAATTGTTAACATTTTCAAAATGAAACATTCTACCATTTAACTAATCTTACCCAGAAGAAATATTTACCCCCTTTTAATTAGAAAATATTATAGACGTCAAAATATGAGAATTCCGAGCACTATAAACGTTCTTGATCTAGGATTAAACGTTAGTAAAGCACTGGGTGGTTTTTCAGGGCACGGACTTGCAACCTTTAGTTACAGTCCAGGACCTTAATCTAACCCACCTCAGCTTAACTAGAGCGAGAAAAATTTCGATGCTTTAAGAAATTTGGCTGCAAACGAAAGGGGTTTTCGGAGACTTCGGGTCACGGACACGCGACTTAGCGTCGCAGCCCAGGACCATCCAGTTCTTTCGATACCCCGGCGCTTACTGCATCGAAGAACGGAAAAGTTCCCAGGCGGCTAAACAACTGTGAAGCTCGAAGAGGGAGCAGAACGGCCGTCTACCACTCCAAATTCGGATTTCACACTTGTTCAGTCCAATCCATTGAAATTTTCCGTTTCATAACACGTTCAGTGATTTACAACGACATCACCATACATTTTCCAAAAGTCAGGAATTTGTTTCATTAAGTATCGGACAAAATCATATAACCAAAAACTCTTCCTTGGAACGTTCATCGGAACGCTAACAATCCTAGATGACATTGTTGAAGATGTCTGTATATTAAATAACATTTAAAAACAATTCAATGCTATCAGTGAGACTCAAAAAACTATAGATAAGAGAACTTTAGGTAACAGAAAAATAAAGGTTCTCACCTACTAGGCCAGCAAAAATGAGATTGATTATTTCTTTGTCATTAGTATCTTCAAATTGCTCTGTTTTTCATAGACCGGTCTGAAGCTTTACCCAATAAATTTTCCGATGAAGTTTTACCTCCCCAAAACTTATCCATCAGCAGTATGAAAAATACAAGACACTAAAGCTGTAACCATGTACAAAAAAAGGATAAATTAAAAAATTTAAACCAATAAGGTAGAATAAACCAATATATTTAAAACCGATATTATGGATAGTGTGCTCTCCACTAGAGAACGCTGCAAGCTCTTGACAACCTTTACTTCCGGGTTACTGTTTGGAGTATTTTGAAACAAATTGGATCATTTTATGATAATCATTGTGTTTTGAGACTCTGAAAAATGAAAAGTGTATTAAATGAAAACTTCTTGGAACAAGAAAGAAGAGAAAGGGTTATCATGTCACCTCCTAGGGCAGCAAGAATGAGATTGATTATTTTTTTGTCATTAGCATCTTCAAATTGTTCCGTTTTTCATAGACCCGTCTGAAGGTTTACCCAAAAAATGATCCGATGAAGTTTTAGCTCCTTAAAACGTATCCATTAGCAGTATATCTACAAGACAGTAAATTCTGAAAAATACAAGACACCAAAGCTGTAACTATGCACAAAAATAGGACAAATTAAAAATCTAAACCAATGAGCTAGAATAAACCTATATAGTGTTTAAAAACCGATATTATAGTGTTCTCTACACTAGAGAACGCTGCAGGCTCTTGACTGCCTACACTTCCTGGTTACTGCTTTTGGAGTATTTTGAAGCCAACTGGATCACAATATGATGATCATTATGTTTTGAGACTCTGAAAAATGTATTAAAAGTTCTTGGAAGGAGAAGTAAGAGAAAAAGTTATCTCACCTACTAGGCCAGCAAGAATGCGATGGAACATTTTGTTATTAGTATCTTCAAATTGTTTTCACAGACCCGTCAGAGGTTTTAACCAAAAATGATCCAATGAAATCCTAGCTCCCAAAACGTGGCCATCAGTAGGATGTCAAAAAAACAGTATATTCTGAAAAATACAAGACACTAAAGCTGTACCTATGCACAAAAAAGGATAAATTAAAAGATCTAAGCCACTAACACTAAGGAACGCTGCGAGCTCTTGGAAATTTTTTAGTGTGAAAAAACTTTTATGTTATGTGTTTTTTGAAACAAATTCCACTGACTTTGAAAAATTTTCCAATTTTTTGTACTTTAAGTTTAACAATGGGTGTATAAAGAATCTCATTGCATATGCTGTATGTTAGAAAAAATTTCATATTGTTAGTACTTTGAAAAATTCTGATGATGGTACTTAGAAAATTTTTGACTCTTCTTTCGAATGATCAAGTTGTTTGTACTTTTGAATAGAATAACTTTCAAATTCTACTGACTTTCAAAAATTTTCTAATTCTTCGTACTTTGAAAAATTCTGAATCTGTTTTAGAAATATTCTGAAATTGTTTGAATGGAGAAAACTTTAGTTGAAAAAAAGGGTTTATAAGGAGCTGCAAAAGTTTTAAATCCGAAAAACTTTCAACTTGTTTATACTTAGGAAAAATTTTAAAGTTGAGCGTACTTTGAAAAAGTTTAATAAATTGTTCAAAGTACAAAAAATTTGAGTCTGATTTAGAAAAATTCTGAAGTTGTTTTGAAAATAAATTTTTCTTTTTTTTGAAGTTGGAAAGAAACTGCTTTATAACAAATACAGAAAGTTTGGTCTTTGAAAAAATTTTCAAATGTTTTGTTATCAGAAGAACTCAGATGTGTTTATTACTTAGAAAAATTCTTAAGTTGTTTTAACTTTGAAAATTCTGCAAAGTGTTTGTACTTAAAAGAATTCTGATGTTGTTGGTACTTAGAAAACTTTAAAATTATTTTAAGTACAAAAAACTTTCAAATTTTTTGTTCTCAAAAATATTCTGAAATTATTTGAACATTACAAAATTTCCTAAGTATGAAAAAAATGAGTATATGACGAGTCATAAATGTTTGTCTAAAAAATCTTTACATTTTTCGATTTTTGAAAAATTTTCAAATTGTATGTACTTTGAAAAATTGTGAAGCATTATATATTATGAAGTATGTACTTAGAAAATTGATATTTAGAATTTCAGAACTTTCTTAAACCTAATTAATAAACCTAAAAATTTAATTTGTTTGAAATTTGTTTTTAAATTTTTTTTCCTAAAAACTATTTTAAAGTTGTTTGCACTTAAAAAATTTTTGAAATTAAAAAAAACTTGTATATAAGGATTGCGGAAGTTTGTAATTCCAAAAAAATTAGTCTTTGAAAAATATTAAAACTGTTTGCCGCTTAGAAAAATTCTGATGTTGGTACTTTTAAAAAGTCTGAAGTTATTTTAAATTTTTGAACTGTTTGGACTTAGAAATATTCTAATATGCTTTGAACCTAGAAAATTTCCTAACTTAATCAACTCTCATCCACACTGAGGAAGTGGGGTGTACAGATCTATGACCACTCGTCTATAGGATGAGTGCTTCTCACTTCCTCAGTGTGGACGACAGTTGGCCTAGTATGACCGACTATGAAACTATTTTAAAAGTTTAGAATTCTGAGATAGTTCATTTAAAATTAATTAAAATATAATCTCTAAAAGGGTTCCATTTTTGAATTTAAATGAATGTAATTATAAAGTTTTATAGGGAAAACAATAATTCACATTAATTTAAATATTGAAAACATAATATACAAACTTGCGAGAATTTCAAAATCCAGGAAATAAAAATAAACTTTCAAAGGAGGAGATAAAAAATAAACCTTATCTAAAGAGGGTCAATTTCAAAAAAAAACCTCAGATGTACGTTAAGTTATATTTCTCCTACTGCAGCAATAGCCCAATCTGAAATATTTTTATGCCGAATCTATTTTTATCAAACTCATTATTTACGAACACATTATTTGAACACAATCAACCTCTTCTAGAATGATAATTTTCCATTAACCACCAGTTGATAAAATGCAAAAGCTGACCAAAAATTTTTAATTAAATATTGAATAAATTAAATATTATTTAATTAAATATTGAATAAAAATTATTGAAAATTAAAGTTTATTAAATTAAAAATAATTTAAATAAATCTTATTTTTAATTAAAGATTATTAACCAGAATTAAACATTACAGTTTATCTAAATTCAGAAAAATAAATAATTCTTCTGCCACCAGAGCCCCATGAGTATACCACCACAGCGATTAGACCAGGTCAGGAGCCCTGTGGAGTAGTAACCCCAATTTTCCACAACTAGAGTGCACTTGCTCTAAGAACATTCAGCCTACAGTAGAGCAGTACAATTTAAATTAAAAGCAATACACGGGTTTCTTAAATCATGCAAAACTTCAAATCCAAAGTGAAATACTTGGAAGTCCCTAATGTATGAAAAGTAAAAGAAATTAATTTTTAAATATTCTAAAGGTAATACTAAAAAAAAATTTGTTTAACTTCATCTATATGTCAACGAGCTTTGAAAATAAAATATTTAGATTTAAAAGTTTGAATTTTATACGAGCTTTAAATCCTTTCTATGTAAACAGTTCGTATATTTTATTGTAAAGAGAAATACAGCGTTTTGAAATTATGAATTTTCACTTTAAGTTTGAATTTTCACCTATATAGTCTTTGTTATATACAGATGTCACAGAGTTAGTTTTACCAAGCATCAAAAGAATGTAATCAAAAATATCGAGTTAAGTTTTAATCGTTGAGAAATGAAATGAACAGAAGTATATATCAAAATTTAAAAATTGCTCTAAACAATTTGAATAATCTGTAATTAAAATGATATGAAAATACTCTCGCAAAAAGTGGAAATTTTATATAAAAACCATTAAACAACATATTTAGTTTAAAACTAAAAAAATTGGAATACTTTAATATTGTCACAAGCAAAGTTCTTACAATATTAAGTTAAATCAAATTAACTACACATTTTTAATACTGCGTTTCCCTCTTTCGCATGTTTTCATGCTTTATGAAATAAAATTTTAAATGAAACTAACCAGCATTAAATGGAGAGGAAAACCACGAAAACCTCCCATGGTTAGTCTCACTGAAAGGGGACTAGCCTATGATCCATCAACCACTGAGGATATTTAACGTCAGGACTGTGATTGGTGTTCACCTCATTGTAAGGCCAACGTTCTTTCCCCAAAACCACAAAGTCACTCTTAATGGCTTAGAAATTTCTTACAATTTTAAAGGAAAAAACAGAAATCTCGTTATATTAAACTAAAACTAGACCTGGGCCACATGAAAAATCAAAAGAAACTAGTCATATTCGAGAGCTAAGTTGGATTCTGTACACAGTGAGTAACAATCATGAATGAAACATATAGAGAGGCAGATGTTATCCATTACATAACAGTAAACTACAAAAAATTGCTGAACACATCGGATTTATCTTCCACAATATTTAGAGCAGTAATTAACCTTTTTTTTTGTCGCGGTACTCTTAACGATTTCGAAATTCAATGTGAAAAAAATTAAATTGGTTTAAAAGTTGTTTACTTATCTGTAAAACACTGTAAAATAGTTTGATAATAATTTTGAATGCGAAATAAAATATGTACTACATAAACAGTAAGTTCATTAAGGGGTTAATTACATTAACTGTTATTTTATTTTTTCGCTAGTTATTCTTAGCTTAATTTTTGTTAGTCATAAAAGCAAATTAACAAAGTACAACTATTGATTGCATAGCTTATTTTAATTTTTGGCTTTTACTTCCTTTTGTAAATTATTATTTATCCTGCTTTCTTTTGTTAATTCATTTTAGTAGTCATTAAATTTCTTATTTTAACATTTCGAGATTGGCAGAGACAGAACTATCGCCGACAAAGATGTTCACACGGTTAAAATGTATAAAAAGTATATGCTTTAAACTTTACTCGCAATAAAAAAAAAGCATTATAATTTTTACTATAACATTTCCAAAATTTCGTGACACACAAAAGAAAAAAAAAAAAAAGAAAAGAATAGAAAAAAGAAAAGAAAAAAAAAAAGAGTTGAGAATCACTGATCCAAAGTCTCATTTAAACAAACTGAAACAGGATCCAGACTCCTGTTTGTTGACTGCATTAATGGAAATTTTAAAACACTAAAAGTGATAACTGGAACATCCTGGTGAGGACAGAATGTAGAAAAGGTCTGTCCTCTTCAGGCAGTCGAAACCCTTCAAGAAAAGAATAGTTACCAAACAATAGCATTGAAAAATTAAAAAATTAACTACATATTCAATAATCAGTCACTGAAATTAGTATAATCACTTTTAAAGTATAGTGAAAAGAGAATACACGAAACTGCAGAGATGACAAAATCTTGCGAAAATATGTTAAAAATAAGGTTAATTCATGGAAAACATGAATAGATATTCGCGTTTTCAATTCTGCGCTGGAAATGTTTACTCATAGGGTGCCCATGTTAGTTTCCAAATTTAATTTAAAGTCAAAAGGTTTAAAAGAAAATTTAAGAGTCAAGAAAAGTAATTAAGACAACCGATTGTTATGTATGAAAACTATTAATGAAAAATTATATTAATTTTAAATCAACAATTAGTTTATTATTAAACTTATTTTAATTACAATAGTCTAGTCATCTATATAGGAATTTTAAAATATATAAATATCGGTAAGTGATTGTTTACTTCAGAAATGAGAATCTAGTTACCTCTGAGAAGGAACTATTTAGGAATATGTTAATTTTACAGGGTACTTATTAGAAAATTTAAAAAATTTGTTTAATAATTTGCCTGATAAGCAATTGAATCCTGAACAAAATTTCCTCGAAAAATTCCAAACTTAATAGAATTAAAAGTTTTGCAATTTTTAAACAATAAACACCGTAATATATTAAAACTGACTCAAGTTCAGAATAATGAATACACTGCATAGTTTTTTCTGATTATATTCAAGCCAAGATACATTTCCTTGTTTAACTACTTGCATTGTTAAGATGTTTTTGTCCCTTTATCAACAATAACTTATTATACATGGCTATTAGGATAGAAAAAAAAAAGCTCATATCGCAGATCCAATTTCTATAAAACATGGAAGACTATTTTAAAACAAAAATGTATCTTAAGGAGCTAATGAAACACGAGGAATGTTTGATGATGACACCCGCCGCTTTACTGATCAGTTACACTAAAGATTAATAAAGAATATGGCACGGGTAGAATTTTTATGGTACAAGCGAGAATAGTTTAGGATGCATAAACACCATTCTTAATATAAAAAGTTTGAACACATAGCACAGATAGGAATTCGAACTAGGCTTAACAGAACAGGAAATTATTAATATGTTATAATTTACAGCTGTTTGAAAATTATATTTATCCTTATTTGATAATTGAAAACACACATTTTGAAACAGCGAACTTGTTTTTGTAGATGTTCAGCAGCATAGAAGAATAATTCACGTCATGCCGTACTCTATTGTAAACAATCTACTGGTGGTTTCCTAGCTTTGCCAAAAGAGTAAGCAAAATTCACAAATTGTGCATAAAGTGTTGTTAAACTGGCTAATTCATTTAGGTTTTTTATAGCAGAAGAAACAGATGTTCATATCATTTTTAATACAGACATTTAAAGGCTACTAAACCAAAGATTTTAGGAAATTCGATTTGAAAGTAAAATTTCTACTGTACATTAGCTCTCTGTACCATAGAAGGGAATATACATGCATCTCAGAAAAGTAAACAATTTGAAAGAAAATTTAAGCTCAAACTTTAAAATAGTTATTGCATAAAAAGAAAGTGGGTGCTGAATGATGTGAAGTTTGGAAGGGCAAATTATTAAAAATAGTTATTCAAAAAAAAAAAAATTAAGTTTGCTTAGTCTCACTAGTGTGCTTGTGGGAAAATACTCTAGTACAAAATTTATAATCAAACTTTAATGCTAGTTGAAACTTACCCAAATCTAGCATTCTAACTGTGATTTGACTTTCTAAAAATTTGTAGTGAAACCCCAAGCTCTGAGATTTTGAAAAATATTTATTTAGTCTACGTAGAAGACGCTACTTTCTTATTTTTACTTTCAATTTCGTCCAACGTTTATTCGGAAGTGTTCAAAAATTCGGATTGCCGATATTTCTTTGGATCACAAGAAATTTTAAATTTTTTGAACTATTAAGTTAAAAAAGCTTAAAGAGGGCGTTGGTTAAGTAAATGGAAGCAAGATTCGAAAACCAACCTCTTTACCTTTCAATTTAATACGAGAGCAGAAATTGAACGGATTTTTTTTTTTAAAAAAATAATTTGAAAAGCTGAGTGATTTTTCGAATATCTATTTAGAAATTTTTCAATCAGCATATTTCTAGTTTAGGAAGGACATAGCTCCAAATAAAATTTGAGCACTCTAGGCGTTCGCAATCGGGTCGAAATTTTAATAGACGATAATTCTAATTTGTTACAAAAATGGTAAAAATTTCGATTGTAGTCCGAAGACCTAAAATTCTGATTTATCAAACGCTCTGCTGAAGTTAGACTAAGCACTCTAACTCGTGTAAAAACTGAATTAAATGTAATCTCTCGTGGTTATAGGGCGATAAAATTTGTTAAAGTTCAATAAACTAATTAAAATTGTATTTTCATTGGTCACGGAACGGTCAGTCTGTGCTCTAACTTTTAATTTGCAAGATTCTAGTGTCAAAAATTATATTTTAAAAATACAGTAACATTCATAACAATTTCAGCATATGCGTGGAGGGTCTGATAATTGTAGATCTATGTTTGCAAGTGATGAAAGCAAGTAAATTTATGTTGATGATGTACGTCGTGAGCTGCACAATGAAATGATTTAATTTTGATTTCAGTCAGAATTTCAGGGAGAGAGAATAAGCTTATTCTTAGCTACACGATACGGCTAAAATAAAAGTGACTTAGTCATGTCAGACTAATGTTTTGGGGGATTGATAATTAATTTCATGGTTTAAATGAAAGGCAGTGGTGATTGACGCATTTAAGATAAGTAAAAGATCTGTTTCAGTCAATTCATGGTATTTACTTAATAAAAACTCCTTAATTTTTCAGTAAAATTGAAACTTTGAAAACTGTACTGGTTTAACAACTTGAAATAATTTAAAACTTTTACTAAAATTTACATTCAAAAATTTCGTTACAAGCAATTATATTCTACAGTTATAAAATTTAATGTTTTAGTTACAAACTTGAAATATTAATGTTCAAATGAATTTAAAGAAAATATTCAAATGCTTTTCGAAGAATATTTTTCACAACACGTTAAACTCCCAGTGCTAAAAAATGAAGTTAATGCGTATTAGTTAATTGCCTAACATAAAACAGAACCAAAAGCCATATTTACAAAATTTAAGATTTGATTGATATTACAAGCTTACTTTAATCAATTTTGACCCCCACTTAAAAATTTAACACTTTTCGTAAATTTTAAGTACACATCGTTTCAAGGATCCTGATCATCTGAAGATCTAGAATTTAAGATAAGCTTATAATTCTCTTAAACATGTTAAAGGTGCAATGGAAAATAAAATTTTGTACAATTCAAAATTTTATTTTGCAAATTTTGCACAAAAGGTACAATGCAAAATAAACCGAATCGTAAAGTCTCAAAAAATTAAATTTAACACACGTTTAATTATCCTTTGAAATTTCAAATTACAGCCCACTTTTCTAAACTTGATATGTTTAAAAATTTTTTAGACATTCAAATTCATTGCGGTAAGCACTATGAACGTTCAAGCTGTACGAACATTTAAAGAGCTAGGGGTTTTTCAGGGCACGCACTTTCAACTTAATGTCGCAGTCCAGGTCCTTACTCTAACACCCCAACCCTTTAAGGATGTTTCATCAATGCAATTGTGCTATTGAAAGAAATTTAAATTAATTTTAAGAAGGGTAATCTTTTGTAAGCACTAGGTTCCTTCAGAGACTTCAGGTCACGAACATGCGACCTAACGTCACAGCTCAGGTCCACCCAGTCTTTAGAAGTATTTCTGGTCCTTACTTGCCCTATTCTACGGTAGCTTGAAAATCTTAAAGTCCCGAAAAAGCTGAACGAGTTCGAAGAGGGAGCAGAACGGCCGTCTACCGCCACCTAGTCGAGCTCGCCCAGCCCTTTCAGAACCTTAATATTTCACGCCTGTTTACCTACGTTGCCGATAAATTCATATTTCTACAAATGTCTGGAAAATCTTTCAAAACTGATTAAAACTTCTAGGAACGTTCATAGTTTGTGTATATATATACACAGTCTGACTTCTTTTTAACGAACTTCCATTTTACGAATTTCTATTTTGCGATTTTTTTCGAGGAACCAAGAACAATTTGGAAATTTCTTCGAAAAATAAACTTCCAAAAAGCGAAGGGAATTTTCTATTTAACATATTTTTTTTTTTTAGATTCACTGTCGCTATTTTCCAAAATATTTCAGAACATTTCAAACTTGTTGACTCATTAAATGGGGGAAATGATCTGGAAATAATTTTCGAAGGCAATTAACTTTTAGAGAAAGCTGTAAAATTCCTTTCCTTTCCACACAAAAAACTCAGACAAAATTTACGGATTTTATCAGCAGCAATGAGGAACCTTTATTTTTTAATACAAAACTTCAAACCATTTTATGACGATATAGACACCAATTTCAGTTGAGTGGGTAAACTGGTTATTTCTTAATTTTTTAAAATTGCTAGATTAGCCACGCCCCCTGAAACGCAGCTAATTTCCTCATCTCGGCTGATGACTTCAAAATATAGGAAAAATACGACTCTCGTCACCTTCTGATACAGTAAAAGCGCATGCTCGTAGAAGATTGATTAAAAATTCTCAAAAATATAAATAAAAATATTTTTAAAAATCACGTTTTTGTAGTGGAGAATAATAAAAAAACAAAAATTTTAAAAACGAAAAACGTGGGGCGCATGAAATACACAACAGTATGTGCGCTCATGAGAATATGTGTATCTGTAATTGTATCTGGGGATGGGAATGTATCTGTAATTGTATCTGGGGATGGGAATGTATCTGTAATTGTATCTGGGGATGGGAATGTATCTGTAATTGTATCTGGGGATGGGAATGTATCTGTAATTGTATCTGGGGATGGGAATGTATCTGTAATTGTATCTGGGGATGGGAATGTATCTGTAATTGTATCTGGGGATGGGAATGTATCTGTAATTGTATCTGGGGATGGGAATGTATCTGTAATTGTATCTGGGGATGGGAATGTATCTGTAATTGTATCTGGGGATGGGAATGTATCTGTAATTGTATCTGGGGATGGGAATGTATCTGTAATTGTATCTGGGGATGGGAATGTATCTGTAATTGTATCTGGGGATGGGAATGTATCTGTAATTGTATCTGGGGATGGGAATGTATCTGTAATTGTATCTGGGGATGGGAATGTATCTGTAATTGTATCTGGAGATGGGAATGTATCTGTAATTGTATCTGGAGATGGGAATGTATCTGTAATTGTATCTGGAGATGGGAATGTATCTGTAATTGTATCTGGAGATGGGAATGTATCTGTAATTGTATCTGGAGATGGGAATGTATCTGTAATTGTATCTGGAGATGGGAATGTATCTGTAATTGTATCTGGAGATGGGAATGTATCTGTAATTGTATCTGGAGATGGGAATGTATCTGTAATTGTATCTGGAGATGGGAATGTATCTGTAATTGTATCTGGAGATGGGAATGTATCTGTAATTGTATCTGGAGATGGGAATGTATCTGTAATTGTATCTGGAGATGGGAATGTATCTGTAATTGTATCTGGAGATGGGAATGTATCTGTAATTGTATCTGGAGATGGGAATGTATCTGTAATTGTATCTGGAGATGGGAATGTATCTGTAATTGTATCTGGAGATGGGAATGTATCTGTAATTGTATCTGGAGATGGGAATGTATCTGTAATTGTATCTGGAGATGTATATGGGGATGTGCGTGTGTATGAGTAGGAAAATGTGTATTTGTACTATTATGTATTTCATGCGCCCCGAGTTTTTAGTTTTTCAAATTTGTTTTTTTATTATTATACTCTGCTGCATTAACATGGTTTTTAAAAATATTTTTATTTATTATTTTTGTTTTGTACTCACTTCCAAAATCTAAATTTTTCCCTCACTGTACACAAAACTTTTTAACTGACATGTGACCCTAATTTGAAATAATCGAATCGACAAACAAAAGACAATCGCGAAAATATTAATTTTCTTTCATTTCAATTTTATTTTACTTCTTATGTCTTTTTTCTCTTCATTTTCATGCATTGTCATCCAATTCTGAACTATGTGCCAAATTTGAAGTCTGTAGCTAGTCGGGAAGTTAGTTTAAAATCTATTACAAAATTCCACCCGAACAGACATACACGATGGCAAGTTGATATAAACGTGGTAATAACACTTACAATAAGTATTGTTTTATATCACGTTTTAATAGCTTTTCATTTAACACACCATATAAATATAAACATAAATGTACCAAAAGGCGAAACAATGACAGGATTGGTGCAAAGCCATCAAACGTGATGACTAAAAAGGAAAAAAATTGGGAACTATCTGAAAGTTTGTTATAAAACCATTTTACAGTAATATTTTATAAGAATGTTTTTCTTTTGATTAAGCTTCTCTGAATTATGATGAATTATCTTTCTTATTTTATTCTTTGAAAGGATTTTATTCTTAGAGTAATCGTGTATTCCTTTTTATAAATATTTTTCTTTCATTTAAACGACCTATTTAGTTTCGCTTTAACATCGTTATCTACGTTCTTTTGTTTTTTACTTTATTGAAATTTTAGAGATAAAAATAATTCATTTTTGTGTCGGAGGAAAAATATAAAAAGACTTAAAATAAGGCAAGTTTAGGTTCGGCTAATTCTGTATACCCACCCAGGTACTGACATCATAAGCAGTCCCCGCCTCTTTTTGAGTCACGTGAAGTAAGTTTCGTTTTAAACTAATTTTGAGTTATGATTTTAAAAATTAAAGGTAAATTTTGAACATTTGATTTTTGAGAGTTTTATGTTATTCCAAATAATCAAGATTACCCTATACGCATGCAGGTTCCTCATTAAACTTAACATATGTGTGTTTAAAATAACTTTTATAATAAATGCAGCTATAGCTGTATACATAAATTTAGCTTCTTTTGAGTTGAAAATGTAAGTAGCATAATAGTGATGTTTTGTTCTATTCTTGCTTTCCATGCAGATTTCTATAGTCAAGATTTATTAAATAAATAGTTTACCATCAATCGCCATTTTAGTTAAGAATTTACCTGTTTTGTGTTGAAGTATTTCAAAAGATTTTCCTGTCGAATTTTCCATAAAATGAACTTATTATCGGGATTTAGAGACTTCGTTAAATAGTGGTCCGACTGTTTACTACTGATATTTTTACTTTTGAAAACGGGGGGGGGGGGTGACATCGTAGTCTTAGAAGTCTATTCAGATTACAAAGAGTAGTATAGTAGGCTTTAGTTTTGTATTATATTAAAATTTAAATTCTTTAAATTATACGACACTAATAAATTGCAATTTAGTTTTAAACATAAATTTTAAGAAAAAAATTTGCTTTATATAAAAATGAGAAATATTGCCTCGTGGCTAGTTCGGAGTATAGCTAAGAACCTACTACATCTTGTTCAAAAGTGTTTCACTCTTTAACTTAATCTCAAGATTAATATTACAGTACTCAGAAATCTAATTAAAAACTGTTATTTCAGGTTTAACTTCTATTTAAAAGATACCGGAAGAAAATTTCCTTAATCATGAAAATGATTTTGTACTTTAAAACAAATTCGTACAGAAAAAATTTTTACTTTATATTTTTTATTTAATAAAGCAGTTTTAATTAAATCAATTTGGCGTGGTGAATATAGAATTATTAAAATAAGAATGTATTTATAAGTATTTAATGTATTTTTATGTTTAATTTCGAGCCACTTCTGTAACAGTTTGTTGTTTTCATCAATACCTTAGTTAGGCAACGCATGATTTTTATATATTATATCACAAAAATTTAAAATTTCACGAGCAAAAAAATCACATTTATGAAAAATTCACAGAGACGCAAGTTTTTCCTTAATTTATTCTTAAAATGAAAAACAAATGCTTGTAACGAAATTTTTAAAAATGTATCTTATTTTTTAGTGTATAATATAACTTAATGTTAACTAAACCGATGACAACCTACGCATTGGAAGAAGCTTTTATATTTATCATTTTTAGAATATATAAAGTCCAATTGACAACTTCCTTCATTTTTAAATGCAATTGCAAAACTATAATTTTAACTATTATTTGTGTGGCTCCTTGTTCATACCTGCAGAAAATATAAAAAGTGCTTTACAGAAATGTAAGTATCAGTAAAGGTTTGCATGTGGTCAAAAAGGGGTGCCCCAATAGTGGGAGGGGACTACTGTGTCTCCTATTTTCCACCAAACCCATCTGTAACCTAAGAAATAACTAATGATGTGGCACCGAGGATCCGTTTGTAGGGGGGTAGGGTACTATTTCTATAGAGGGATTTTATAGAGGGGGACATAATCCTTTTCTCCAGGAAAGGGAAAACATTTTCCCCTTCAATTATACTCTCAATTACACCTTCCATTACACTCTCGTTTACATATATTTATTTTCACAGTTATTGAGCCATTTTCGGAAATGCCTGAAGTACATAAAATCTTCCAGAAATGGTAATCTCATGGTTTATAGGTTTATAAATACTGTCTTTATAATATGTATAGTAAATATAAGAGCGAAACAATTTATTGGAGATGTGAAGACAGCAATTGTAAGGCAAAATTGAGAATGAAAAATGGATTTATAAAATAATTTCATGAAAATCACGGTCATGCACCCAATTTCGACAAAATTAGAAGGAAAGAATTGTAATAAATTGAAGAATAGGTCCAAAGCAGAATTTTCTGGGTCAGTACCCAAAATATACAGGTAAGCAATTTATTCTAATAAATATTATCTTCATGTCAATATTATATTATGATCAGCTTAATATTTTACATTGAATTCGCTTTTAAAATTTTACAGTCAAATTTATACGATTATTAATTCAGCATTCATTTCATTTTAATGTTTTTGATATAATCTTTATTTGATATAAATATAAAAACAAATTGAACATTTAATTTAAAAAAACTCATTTGATCGTAAACAAGTGTTATAAATCACATATTTAATAAGGAAATCGCTCAGTCATTTTATACAGTAAACAAATATTCAAAACAACTTTTTAAACATATTTCTAATTTATTAATAAAACTTTTATATAGATTTCAAAATACAAGTTTTAATCTTAAGTTTAAACCTGTAAATGCCATTTAAAACAAAACACTTAATTTTGACCAGAGCACGATCTAACTCGTATCGATTCACAACAGAATCATATCTGAGGATCGAAATTTTGATGTATTCTCAGGGATATTTTCCAAACTTCAATTGGGTAATTACAGTGCTACTACAACATCAAAAGTGAACACACACATGACTAATATGTGAATACTGAGCAGCAATGAGGGAGACTTGCACTGACGTAAAATAGCTTAAAAATGTGTTTAATGTGTTTAAAAGCATTTAATGCTTTTAAACACATTTTACGGCAAACTAAATTAATTTCACGGCAAATTTGGAGGTTAAAATTTTTAATGAAAGTAAATTTTTTATATTTGAAATGTTGAAGCGAAATTTTTCATGATGTCTGACGATCACTGAAAATCAAAACTGTGGCAGGAAAGCAAATTTTATAATAAAAATTTTCAACTTTCCAAAACAAAATACATAATTCGATGAATGGTAGACAATATTGCGTTATTAATTTTGAAATAGAGACCATACTTTTTGTTTGCCATTTATAAAGATAGTGTCAATTATTTTGACTTTTGAACTTCAACTCACCAAGGGCCTACGATTAGCTGAATAAAAACAATTACATTTTAGACTGCATATTAGGTACAACAAATAAAATTGTTTTTCAAAAGATTCATTTTTATAGCAAACATTCATTGAAAACTTGTTTAGTGAATATCAGGGCAAGCCAAAGTTCTCTCTACCCGGAAGAAAAAAAAATTTAAGGTATGTTTTTATCAAACTTTCCTTTGCTAAATAAATAGATTTTTCTTCAAAAGTAAAATAATTGTAAATGAATGTAATTTAAACAGGCGTCTCCAAACAATTCAAATACAATTTGTTGATTTAACTTTACGCAATTTAGCCCAATCAATTCGGGTTCAATAAAACGAAATGCTATTAACTTATTTTTAATGGTTGTGCCTTTAATTTGAATAAACAATAAGGTCTGTTTTCATGAAGAACACGCTGATGGAGGTTTGGTAAACCTTTTAAATCATTTTCATCTTACATAATTAGTATTACATTTCTAATAAACGATATTTTACAAAAATCTTAATTCTTGTCATGATAAATTTTAAATTTTTTGAATATCTAAACAGTTGGTACAGATTTAAATTTGCTTCCTTTATTAAAAAAAATAAAGATAAAAATTTTGTAATTTAAAAAATGTCTAGATTTTCGTAAGCGAACTGTAAGATATATTAATGATTGAAATCAATCTTAACAATGAAACTAATATTAATTTTTTATAATTCCATCAGAGTTTAATTAGATTTCAGAAATTGTTCTCTTAGTTCTATTGTGAAACGTGTAAATTAAAGTATATATTTTTCCTCATTAAGTAAAAAAAAGTTTCAAGAAGGAAGTTTTTAGGCTAAAATACATTAAAAGTAAATTCAACCTATAAATTATTCATTTATTCATTTTTTTAAGTTATGTACTTGTAATAATTATTTATCGTCATTTATTCTATACTCCACTATAACAAATATTTGATTTTTACTATTATTGCAAATTAAGGATTAAAACTAAAGTGATTTTCTCACATACAGTTAACACTACATTATTTTTATGAAAAAAACTCTTTGAATATAGTATGTTACTTAATCATTATGCAAATGTGAAACAGAAAATAAATTATATTTATATATTAAGCTTAACATGAGATAGTTTCCAGTCAAAATGTGCTATTACGTAGCAATAAAATTTTCAAAACTGTTATTAGGAAATAAATTTTGCTAAACAATCAGTTTCGACAAAAAATTTTAATAAATTTACAGTAAACGAAAGTTTAATAGAATTTTAAAAAAAATTACAACTGTGACAGAAAATTTGAATTGAAGAATTAAGATCTTTTAATTTAATAATTTTAAATTTTTATGAAACAATTTGTTTTTGTTAAAAACAAAAACCTAGCAATTCAAAAAATTCTCCCCAAAAATGGTTATATTGCAATAAAATAAGTGACAAATTCTTTGATAATACTAAATATTTAGGTTTTACGTTACAAGCAAATTTCGCAAAATTCTGCAAATCTGAATTTCGAACATTTTTGACTAAGAAATTGGGATTCTGAAAAATCACGAAAGATCCGAAATAAATCTTTCGGCATTCATTTTTATCAAGTTTATATTTCTTAAACTAATTATTCCATTGTTCTACGGAGATAATTTTAGGAAATTCATTTTCCTAACAGATCAAAAACTGGGCAAAATTCTCTGTTTAATTGTTCACTCTTAACTTTCCCTAGTTAATTGCGTAAGAAAAAAAAAAGCCTTTAAATTATATTTGCTTTAAAACCTCTAGTTATTTCATTATTTTGATTTTAGTTTTATATATCAAGAATCAATATTTGAAATGTATTTTTAAAAAATTTCAACTCAACTTGAACGTTTAAGATCTTCGACAATTACTTTCTTTTAATGCTGTAGATTATCCCATTTCACTACTACATTAATAATAGTTTTTTTTTTTCCAAACAGTCATTTTTAACAATTCTACTTAAAGTTATAATTTATTTAACTTTAAGCAAAGAAGTTTATTTATAATTGCTTAAGTAACTTTAGGAATGATTTTGTATAATACTATCTGACTAGCAGACATGTAAAATACATTTTCTTAAAATAAATGTTTCTAAACTCTTTTAATTACCCTGATTTTACCGTGCTTAAAAAGTCAATGATATATGCATAAAGTAATTATTGCCGATTCGCATCATTTTATTATTAAGTCAAATTAAACTTTCAAATTCCATAAATGAATTTTGTTACTTTAAGTTTTTATTACAAAAGTTTCTAAAAATCACCTCTTTCAACGAAATAAAATTAAATTTTTACCCAAAATACAATTCATCATTTCAACATGTAAATGTGCTATTATACAATGTGCTAAATAAACTTTCGTTTAGAAAAATTATATTAAAGTAGACTGAAATATACTATATATCAAATAGTTAATGAAGTTCAATTTCTTTCCTTGAAGTTAAAAATTTTTGAAACCCAAAAGTTCAATCCATTAAAATTCGGCATATTTTCGCACTGAATATCAATGTATTTATTTCCTTTCAAAGAATAATTAGATCTGGCTAAAATATCATATTTGTTAACCAAGCAATATAAAACTTAATATTTTAGCATTTTTACATGGTAAAAGATAGCCTTTATTACCCATGATTAAAATGTTATTTAAACACTGCACACACAATATGCAAATGACTCGTTTAAAACTGTGAAACATAAACTTAGTGCATCAAGTAGCAGAAACACGTCCGCAACTGAAACACGCGATAAAGAGACTGAAACCGGTTTGCACTTGTTTACGTTCATGTATCAATTGGTTAACATTGTATTGCAATACGTTAAAAACAAATACAAATAGGAAGTATATAAAACTCTTGAATAATAACACATTACATGTAAGTTTAAATGTAAAAGTTGCCTATAAACTCGTACAAATCATGCCATTATTAAAAAACTACAGTGCTTCTAATAATGTGGTCAAATTATTAAATATATTAACATTTTACTCGATATAATAGACATTTTATATAATATAGTCTAATTCATCCATTCGTCAAATTTATGTTATATATTGTCTAATTAATACACGAACGTAAACAAGTGCAAGCCAATTGCAGTCGCGTAAAAACAATAAAGCTGTATAGCATCATCACCTGATAATAAAGATTTTAAATAGAATCTTAAAGTGCGGCTAATAATTTGGCAAGTGTCTGTAGTTGAGAAATAAAAAGGCCTGATAAATAGGAATTACATTCTCTTGGAAGATTGCATTGTCATAAAAAATGATTTTTAATATGTCCAAAATCACATTCTTGAAAAACTCTGTTCAACATAAGACACTTTGTAATTGGAGAATAAATGAAATAAACAAGAGTAAACATTTTTCATACATTTGTAAAAAAGCATTTAAAATCAAAATGCACTGAAAATGAAAAGCAATTCAATTTTATTAAATTCTGAAATAAGAGAGAAAGCGACGAAAACCGGTTTGTACTTGTTTACGTTCGTATATTTAAACTTTGCAATGTAATACGTTAAAAATAAATATAAATAGTAAGTATATAAAAAACCTCCTGAATGAAAACCCATTACATGTCTGTCTAAATATAAAAGTATTTACTATAAACTCGTGCAAAACATGTCATTACTAAAAGACTACAGCGCGTCTAATTTGTTTAGGGACTTTTATATACTGATCCTGAACATCAGAGTAACAAGAAATAGTTACGAGATTCAGAAATTGGGATGCTTTATGCTTTCTTAACTATAAGAATACAATTTAACTAATTACGTAAAAACACGTATAAATACTCTGACCTGTTTGAAGTTTCAAACTGTACCGGCTCAATCTGTGTCAAACGGCAAGTCCCAAATTGTTTTGACGTTCCTCATTTCTTCGAAAATATCCAAGAATCACAACACCTCCCTCTTCAAACTTTGAATACTAAGTAGAGGGCGAAAAATGATGAGGTTTTATAGAACGACTACAACACGCGAGAACGCTTCCGACCGCCTGTTTTTTTGCTTACCTCCAAATACACAGAGATGCTAAATTAAAGCGTCCCCCAGTAGACTGATCGTTAAGATACGGTTCCCAGCAGAAGTCAAGTATCACTGGCTGTGATCAGTGTGCGGGTCTGCCTAGGGACCGAGGTTGTGCGATATGGGTCCTCGTTAAACTGTTCTACCGTAAAGATACCGTGCAGGTCGTTGGGCTACCGAAGCCATCCCCTCTGCAGAGGATCAAAATTGTGATGCCATGTCTTCGGATCCTACTCAGGGATGTTTCCCAAACCGTCGCCAATAACCCATTGGGCAGCTCTAGTGCGACGTAAATGAACTACTACAACAACAGCTAAATTAAAGCCTTTGCCGTCACGGAGTATCAACCTTCCACGAATTGATCCGAAGAGTAGGTGGTGGTGGGGCTTCCCTGGCTAAGCGGAATCACCCACTAAACGCTTTGTGAAGCGTGGAGGTTACGGGTTCCAAGCCCGCCGTAACCCAGAATGTATTTTTCGTGTTGTCTATCTCTAAATTGTTCTATTGTGTGTGGAATAGCGTTGATAATGGTTTATAAGCCTAAATTGAGCACACAAGAATGCAAATGTATTTAATTTCAATAAAGCAATAGAGCGTATGAGGTAACGAGTTCAAATCTAGTCATAACCTTGGGTATATCTTTGTGCCGTTCCTTTGTGATTTATACCAACTGTTAGTCTATTTCAGGTGGGTCTTTGTATCTAGCACTCAACCTCCTGAACATACTCGTGACTAAGTAGATAAAATAATTTTTATGTGGTTCAAGGTAACAAGGCCTTTGAGACCTTTTATTATAAATTTCGAAGCTTGGAGTGAGGGTTGATCATATTGTTAGATGTTTTTCATACTTTACTTAGTGTTGCTGCTTTTTTTTAATCTGGTAAGCACTTCAAAGTAGTGAGCACCCAAGGCTTGTCACTTAGGGCCTCCCTGACCGAGTGGTATCACCCGTTAAACGCAGTGTGAAGCGTGGAGGTGGCGAGTTCAATTCCCGCCGTAACCCTGGATGTATTCTTTGTGATGTCTTTCGCTAAATTATTCTATCTGTCCATCTAGTTGACAAAAGTTTATAAGCCTTAATTGAGCAAACAAGCCTAAAGTGTATGCAATTTCAATAAATAAACATCACGGATAAAAAATTAGTAAAATTTTTGATACGGTTTTGTCTCAGAGGCCAAGAAACCAGTGTAAGAGAGTTTGTTACCCGTGTTAAAGTTTCATTAGAATGAATCATTGGCGATGGTCTGGGATTCGTCTTTGATGATGTTCCGAAAACAATGTTGGCGTATATACACTGACACAATTTATATCAGGGGGCAGATGGTGAGAATCTACCGATCACTTTAGCACTCTACTCAACTGTACAACGGTGCATAGAATTTTTCAGCTCTGGAGCTGTAGAGAAAGGGTTCACGAACCATTAAGACACAATCAGTCATCTAGTCTTCAGCTCGGGGAATCACCCAAGACTATACATTTTATATTTTATTTTATAACCATCGTTGAACAGCCGACCCAATTTTGCGAGTTTATGACTACTCATGTTCAACTCCGTAGCCTTGTCCTTTTGAACCCAATACGGAAGACAAGGAAACTCCTGGATCAGTACCTCCAGAGTTATTGATTTGTTATGGGTACATGGAGGACTTTGCGATTCGACAGATTTAACGTGCATTAGTCACCATTTACTACACGGGGAGACTTCAGCTGACCTGGGATCGAACCCATGAAATCTTGGACATGGATCCAGTGCCCTACCAACCAGGCTATCCCGGCCTCAATACTTATAATATTTAAAATTTTCCACTGTCAAGCTCTACTTAGTCTCCTTTACTTATCTATCTACATAAAAATTGTATCATAAAAACGTGCAGTATTGGTGCAGCTGTAATCAGCACCAAATTTACTTCAAGCTGCGTTGTACCTATATAAGAGTATATTTGGTACCTTGTAAAATTTCACCCACTACCATAACGTATATTACCAAAACTAAGAATCATCCGTGTCAATTATAAGATGGTTATTTTTTACAATTTCCAATAAGAACATTTTTGTTTTCTTACTTTTGCTTTTTAGTTCATAGCGTAATTTTTATTTCAATTAGTTCCTATTACCAAATTTAATAAAGCTAAAAATGCAAAAATATGTTCTTGTAGTTAAGAAATAATAACCTAAGATAGAACATCGAATACCTCACGTTCATGAAAAATAGCCTTCACTTGTGTCGAAAAATACACTTGAGGTTGATGTATAATAACCGGAAGTGTGAAGTGGCACATCTTAGATAAATATCTCAACAACTATATACTAAATCCACTCTTGAGGTTGAAAAACAATAATCTAAAGGAGAACATCGAATACCTCACGTTCAAAAAAAAAAAAAAAATAAATAAATAAAAAAATAAAAATACACTTGAAGTTGATCTATATAATAACTTGATGTGTAAGTTAAGTTGAGTAAAAAAATATCTCTACTAGCATAAAAATCTATTCTTGAGGTTGAAATATAACCTTAGGAAGAACATAAATCACCTCAATTTAGTAAAAATTTACCTTTACAACTGTCATAAAAATACACTCCAGGTAGATCCAAAATAACCTGAATCGCTAAATGAAACACCTTAGGTTGTTGAATAAATACTTCCACGGGTGTAAAAAAATATACTTCAGGTTCATAAGTAATAACCTCAGGCTGATACTCTCAATAATACCTCAATTTTTCAGAAAGGGATTGGCCTTCTACGATAAATTTTATAAACTGTGAAAAGTCTTATCATTTAAAAAATCTTGAAATTAGTTGCAATTGTAAAATAATCAATTGATGATTCTATTTTTTTCAAATATTTAAAAGATAACATCAGTCATGTTAGATTTATATTTAATCAAGTTGTTTATTGCGCCGCATTCTAATTTCGCATATATATTTTATTTTCTATGCTATGCATAATCAACGTGATCGTGGAAGCAAAAACTTTATCTAAAACCACTTGTTTATAGAGTTATGCTTTTAAAACGCGCTACTATAAAACTAAATCATTTAAAATCAGCGGTAATTTAAATGAAAAAAAAAAGTTTCATTAGGGTCAAAATGTAACTGATTTGTTGCGGAATAAGCGTAAAAAACACCAATATTACTGATGTCAAGAATAATTAATTTTAGTAAATTACTAATTGAAGTGAAAAAAATAAACTAAGTACTAAAAGGCAAAATTAAAAAAAAAATGTTTGTTTAAGAAAACTGCATAAAAAATTATTGAAAATTATGGATGCTTACTGAATTTTGGCAATTGAAATAAAACAAGTAATATAAAGAAAAAATTTAAAGTCAATTCTTACTTAGGTCAACAAAAAAAATATTTTATTTTGGTTACTTTTTATTAAATAATTACAATTTTTTCTCACGTACAAAACTAAAATAAATAAATTTAATTTAATGAATGAACTAATATTTGAAAATTCTGTATTAACATGAAGTGTTATCCTCTAAAAAAAATTTTTTTTTAATTTATTTGAACTTGAGTGTATGAATAAAAAGCATTTAATGAACGATTGAAAATTTGAACATGAGAGAGTGTGAACTAACAGTAGGAATTTAAAAAATAAGCTATGAACTAAAAAGAAAACTTAATATAGAAAATGTACTTCTTTGTTGGGGGGTACCGTAAAAAGTCGCCATACTGTTATTATTAGAATAATTATGAAATTATTCTCTTGATGTACTACTGGCCTCATAGTAATTGCTGCAGTTTGATTCGATACCAAATATGCTCTTATTTTAGACAATACAACGTGTTTTAGAGTAAATTTGGAGCCATTACAGCTGAACTAATGCTGTGCATTTTTAGGATAGATTTCTTATGTTCTCTTGAAAATATAACTACAGGAGAAAGTAACTTGATTGTGATAAATTTTAACTATTATAAGTTACCTTGAGCAACAACATTATGCCAGGTGATGCTGAATATGGTTAATCTCTATTTTGATTGGATAAACTACTAAAAGTGTGTTTTTGCTTAATCCAATAAAGTGAGGCAACCGAAAAGAGCAACCAATAATAAAAAATAATTTTAAAAAATAGGAATCACTTTAAATTTATTATTTGTGTTCGGCATTTGCCTAAAGAAAGTTTTGTTCAAGACTTTGTTGTGGTTAGTTGAGGTCATTCAGCTATAGCTCGTTCACTTGACCCCAGCTTCATCACGTAGTATGCGACGATACTATTTCGCTATCTTTGGGAAAAGGTTGTGAACAAGGTAGTTATTTATCGATCGTATAGCAAAATTATTAATTTCGCAAACTTTATCTGCATTTTTTAACGTTAAATATTTCATAAATTTAATGATATTTCGCTCCATTTTTTATGATATTTCTCTCTTTTAAAGTGAATAGTTTGTCCTTTTGGAGACATTTTGCAGGAAAAACAGTAGTTTTTAAATTTAAAATATATTTAATTAGCAAGAGTAACGAAAGGTATAATAGCGGATGATAAAGCGAAGTAAACGACTGAAAAAGAATTATCTGTTTGTGTTTGGCGCTCATTAAGGATTGTCTGAATTTCAAGTGCGGAAATGTTTATCTCCCGCGCTGCGGCCAAGGACGTGGAGCCAAGTGCCAACTCCTACTGAACAAACTATAGTTTCTTGAAGTATATTCAGCTATATTTCATATAAAAAGACTCATTATTTGTTTTGCTTTTTACCATATGATACGGAACTTGATATTTAATGATTGTATGATTAGATATTTCATGATCTGTGTTTGAGTCAAGAAACAAAAGAAATTGAAAAGGAAAGACTTTTTTTTTATTCAATAAATTAACATTTATCTTTGAGTGATTCAGTGAATGCTCTCTTCTTTGGGGGCAGCATTCAACACTGGAATTCATTCCAACCTATAATAATAAAGTTGCAAAATTACTATATATTTTATGATTAAGATTCTATAACCAACAGTCGATATATCACTGTTGATGTTTAACCATGTAATTTCACATAAAAAACAAGGGTACACTTGAATTGAGCATTGAAACACACTATCATTCGTTGAAGGTTACAAATTGTTTTGATGGAACTAACTTGTATATTTACGTTACATAGAGAGGAAGACCATGAAATTTTCCCACGGTTCGCCTGACGGAGTTCTAACCCATGATCTATCAACCCTTTGAGTATATTTTACGTTCGCTTTATGGTAGGTGCAAGCCGAGAACAGAATTCATATCGACCAGCCTAGCTAGGATCCAAACCTGGTTCTCCTCAGTTGGAGGCAAGCGCTCTATCTCCTGAGCCACCACGGCTCTGTGAGGGATCATTGTTAGGATTGAGAGATCACTGTTTTGATTACGTTTAAAAATATATAAGGATTACCTGTAACAGTACGTCCAGATGCTCTTTTGGGAGCTTTATGAAAATATATTCAAAATAGGAACAACTTATGTGGCACATTTCAGTGGATGTTATAACCTTATAACTGTCGTTGAACAGCCGACCTAATTCTTGGGTTGACGACTGCTAATGTTCAACTCCGTAGACTTGTCATTTTGACCCTAATCCAGGATACAAGGACACTCCTGGATCAAGTATGGGGAGAAATTTACCTTTGTGGACGAATTTTTTAATGGAACCAACCCGCATTTGCACTACATGGAGAGGAAGACCACGAGAACCACCCACGGTTAGCCTGGCGGCAAAGGCACTCTAACCCTTGATCCGTCTACCACAGAGGATATTTCACGTCAACACTGTGGTCGGTGCTAGCCAGTTAGTTCACCTCATTGGAAAACGAATGTTCTATCCCCTGAGCCATCGCTGCTCATTTCAGTGGATTTAACGAAAATTGGTTTTAAATGTTATGGGTGCTTTCGAAATTAAATTGATTTTATTTGAGTTGTGCGAGTTGTTTTTTAGTTAAACACAGTTTACTGAATTCTGAAATGAAGAACGTACTTGGAACACACAGAAGGGTTCTATCACATTCTTCTATGAAGATTTGGCAGTTGCAGATTTGGTGACTTTTTCACCAGCTGGACCGGTGAATGCTCCTCCGGCTATCCTGCCTTCTGGAGTGCCCCCGATTGGCAGACTGGGTGATGATACAAAGTGATTCTTGATGATTCCTTCCAAATGGGCCATCTCCTGTGAATCCAGTTGAATGGGTGAATCATGTGCGCGAGATGAGATGGCTGCTTGGGCTGCTTTTTCGTAGGTTCTGATTCCGATGTTGGCATGGGGAAGAATAAGACCACTGCCAGATCGACCATAATGATCCAAACCATATCCATGGGCGTGTCCGTGACCTGAAAAAAGCACAACAGGTGTATTCTAACAGGTGTATTTTTTAGGTACTTTATCTTTTTGAATTGATGGCCTTCTGAGTGGTCGCTATCAAAGTAGTCAAAGTTGGACCATTATAAATCAGTCCTTACATTGGTTACCATCAAGAAATATAATGGTTCATGATGGAATTATTGACCATCTAGATTATCAATGGAAAATTTTGACTTGAGTAAAACTATCAGCTTCAGTTACCGAATAGGTCTATATTTCTTTGGATGGAAATTGCTGACTAAAAAGATTTACAGCACTCAAAAGATATAATAAAGACGTGTCATTATTTTTATATTACTCTTTCAAAATTTAATTTTTCAGTAAGGAAATAAATTGTTTCGACTTTTATTTTAATTGAACAAAGATGCTTCGATTTTCATTTTTATTTTTAATAAATGTTTGCTTAAAACGCTTTAGTCTTAGTTAACTTGCTGAAACTTGACTATACGTTATGTAAATGACATAAGAATTTTATCAGTAGCTATCAGAATGTTTTCCTAATTAAAAAAAAAGAACGTAAAAAATGCATTTACAAAATCAAATAAACACTTAATGTAAACTTGAAGAAGTTTCTAGAGTAAAAGGAATTGAAGTAATTGCATTATAAGAATACTCTTATATTTCAAAACAATTACAGCACTTTATTTGTTCAAAACGTAACTGATATATCGTATAGTTTTTTAAAGTAAAAAGTCATTTATTCGGCAGAATAAAATTATAGATTAAAATAGTATAAGAAAGTACCGTGTCCGTGACCATGTCCATGTCCATGTCCATGCCCGTGTCCGTGACCATGCCCATGTCCGTGTCCATGACCGTGACCATGTCCATGTCCGTGTCCATGACCATGTCCGTGACCATGCCCGTGTCCGTGACCATGTCCATGACCGTGTCCGTGACCATGTCCATGCCCGTGTCCATGACCATGACCATGACCTAAAATGAGTTTTGTAATTTTGCGAAAATTTTATTTAAAACTAAAAAGAGTTTTCAAAATCTTTTCTATCTATTTTTCTATGTAGATATGAAGAGATTCTATGTAGATATATATATTGAGAAAAATTGAAGTAAATTTGTCTAGATAGTTCAATGGTTAAACTTTTCATTTTAAAAACATCTAGTAATGTATTATTTTAGCTCTTTAAATTTTAGAATTTCATTTGAAAAAAATGCCAAGGAAATAAAATATGTTGAGTACAGAAAGGAGTTACAATGAGATTTGAAAACTATTTGTTTAAATCATTGTTTAAGTGTTTTAAATTTTATGGAACTTAATGCTATATTTCATGAAAAAATCATTAACCATTTTCAACCATTTCTTTCAATGATTAAGGAATATATTTTCAGGACAGGTAGAATTCCTTATACAAATTCTGAACGACCTGATTTGATGCACTTTCAGACAGGAGAATTCTTAGATCAAAATTCAAAAAAAAAAACAATTAAAAAATGAAATTCAGTTTATACTAATGATTTATTTATTTTAGTTTAGTAAGTTAGCACGCGTAAAATCCACGTGTATAATTAAGGAGATACTACCAAATTATTATTTGTAAAGATATTTAGAATATTAAGTATATCTATTTAAAGCTTTTCTTACCATGACCATGACCGTGACCATGTCCATGTCCATGACCGTGACCATGTCCATGACCTATAAACAAAACAAAACATTCAAAATTTGAATCTATGTGTATCGCGTTACTTTTGAGTTTTAGAGGATTTTCGAAATAGTAACTGTTTCGTCACGTTCAATAATAGAATTATGATCTTGTTAATTTGAAGAAAATATTATAATTTTATAGAAGAAAACTAATTCTATGTAGTGACAACTGCTATTTCATAATACAATTACATTCATTACTTCTGCTTACAGCAATTCCTGGGGGCATTTAGAAAAAATTAGTCCCCAAATACTATTTATTGATTATAGTCGGCGATATTATACTTAAAATGGCGTTTCAAATAGTCAAATGATACAGCATTTTTAAATAAACGTCTTTATTTTCCTAACTGATAAATTAAATATAAATGCTACGTGAATTTTTATAAAATATTTTAATTTTAGTTAGTGTTTCGAAAACGTTATTCGCAGTGTTAACTTATTTTACCATTTATCTTCATCCAACAATTTGTTGTGATAAATTTATGTTAACCGCTTCCCTGATTATTCCGAGTTAATTCGGGTATGCATATGTTGCAAATATTTATTATCCCGAGTCAACTCGAGCATACCAGATTTGGTCATTACTTTTTGTTTTATCACGTTTTTTTTCGGCCGGAAGCAAAACAAATAATAAGAATAATCTGCTGTGATTGCCAATTTTGTCTGGGAGTTTTGTTATTTGTGGGACTGCAGACGTGTTTTGTACAATTGTATATTAGACGATGGTGGATGAATTTACAAAGAGAGAAAAAAGGCGTTCGTGGGCGAAAGTTAGAGTAATGCAGTTGATTTTTCAGATGATGAAGATGTAAACATATACAAAAACTCCTATTTAACTTTTTTCATTTGCCCGAAATAATTTGAGATAGTAAACTGATGGTAATTTAAATATTTTTTACACGTAAAAAAAATTAACATGTCAACTTAGAACTTGTGTGTTATGTTTTGCTTTAGGTCCTTGTACTTACTAATGAAATAAAAAAATATATTGATTTTTTGCATTTTTTTTCCACAAAAATTGGTAAGAGAAGCGGTTAAGGCTTAAGTTTATTTTTCTAAAAAGTAAAAGGCGCTACTATTCGCATTTTGCAGTTTGTCTATTACACTTTTCAAGCATTTGGTTCTTGATAAATGAGTGTTCAATTTGTGAGATTTTTTTAGGGGGGAATCCCTATGGTAAAAGAAATTTTAATGAAATCTTATCTACAAACATGTATACGTTCATACAGTACATACCATGTCCGTGCCCGTGACCATGACCGTGACCATGTCCATGACCGTGACCATGTCCATGTCCGTGCCCGTGACCGTGACCGTGACCATGTCCATGTCCGTGCCCGTGACCATGTCCTAAATAAGGGTAAAAAATCACTTTTTATTAAGCAATTTGACCTGAGTCATTTGATCGAATTTGGTGGATTCAAACTTAGTTAAGGCATTTCAGTGCATTCGCCTCTGTTAATAATTAAGTGAATATAGTAATTATTTATCCATTAGTAGTTCAGAGCATATTCTGCGGGAAAATGTTTTAAGATTCGATAGATAGAGAACTAAGATACATCAACAATCTTTAAAAAAATTATAAAAAAGCGCGATTAACTTACCGTGTCCGTGACCATGTCCATGACCATGCCCGTGTCCGTGACCATGTCCATGTCCGTGACCATGCCCGTGTCCGTGACCATGCCCGTGTCCGTGTCCGTGACCGTGTCCGTGACCGTGACCATGTCCGTGACCGTGTCCATGACCATGTCCGTGACCGTGTCCATGACCATGTCCGTGACCTGTAAAATATCAATTGAACGGTGCCAATATCATATGAAATAAATGTAAAAACTCTCTTCAAAAGGAATATATTTTTTAAATGAAAATGTCAAAAATAGATTTAAATACCTACACGCTTGTAGTTATAAACTATTAATTAGTTGTTATATAAGAAATTAAATGCTACTGTATCATATATAATACATAAATTATGTACCGTGGCCGTGTCCATGTCCATGTCCATGTCCGTGACCGTGTCCATGCCCGGCACCATGTCCATGCCCGTGACCATGTCCATGCCCGTGACCATGTCCGTGCCCGTGACCATGTCCGTGCCCGTGACCATGTCCGTGCCCGTGACCATGTCCGTGACCATGTCCATGTCCGTGACCATGCCCGTGACCATGTCCATGTCCGTGACCTGAAAAAATCAATTAAACCGTGGTTATGTAATATGAAGTAAATATTGTATATCAACTATGGCATATATATGTTATTATATATATATGTATGTATATATATATATATATATATATATATATATATATATATATATATATATAATATTATACGTTATTATTATATGCTATTATTATATGTTATTATTGATTAAAATGCGTAAAATTATGTAGGCATATAAAATATCATTTAGTTTTTAGGGAAAGTAAATTTCTAACTCATCAAATATAATGCATAAATTGTATACCATGTCCGTGACCATGTCCATGCCCATGTCCATGCCCGTGACCATGTCCATGCCCGTGACCATGTCCATGCCCGTGACCATGCCCATCTCCATGACCATGACCTATATAAATCAATACATTATAAACACCATGCATTTACGGATTTTGTCAAATTATTAAATGAGTGCCGTGGCACAAGACTATCAATAAAGTAAATTCATTTTAAAGTGAATCTAATAATGATCCTTTTTTTTCGATTCTACTATAAAAATACATATTTTTACTGAACAAAATATACGTTTCATAACAATGACTAATATTAAAATATTATTTCTAACATGAATTCTCTTTAGAGTTGCATTTTTCATTGCTCAAAAGTTTAATTTTGCGATTTGATGCTATTTAAACATCCATGAAAGTAAAGAGTGTTTAGTTATAGAGTGTCATTAAGCTTTTTAAATTTGCTTACCATGTCCGTGACCACCGCCATGACCATGACCGTGACCACCACCTCCACCTCCATGTCCATGGCCATATCCGTGTCCTCGTTCACTCAGACCATAACCTTCACCAAGATCAAAGCCAGAGATCTCGGAGAGGCCACCAATCTGGCTGTGCTCGTCGGTCGTGTAACCGTAACCGAATCCCCCATCTTTGCCGACACCCAAACTAATCTCGTGGCCTCCAGGAAGGTTGTATGTCTTTTCTAGGGAGCCATCTGAACCGTACGTTGATTGGCTGTCACCTGTAGAGACAAAAAAAAATTTATTGTAGTAGTAGCACTTCTTTTATGTCATACTGGAGCTGCACATTGGAGACAATACACATTTTGAAAAGATATTACAGATTCATGATTCCCATATGCAAAATTCCATAATCCCCGTGAATAAATCAAAAGATACAAATGATTCCTAAGAAGGGATAATGTTTTAACTAATACATGTTATAACAAATTCATGTAGAAAGATATTACAAATGATTTTAAAGGAAAAGTGTTATAACTAATTCATATAGAAAGATATTTTAAATGACTTTAATGGGAAAATGTTATAATTAATAAATATCGAAAGACATTTTAAATTATTTTAATGGGAAAATGTTATAACTGATTCATATCGAAAGACATTTTAAATTGTTTTAATGGGAAAATGTTATAATTAATTCATATAGAAAGATATAGAAAATGATTTTCATGAGAAAATGTTATAATTGATTCAAATCGAACGATAATGATTTCTCGGAAAAGATCGATAATTTTAAGTAGAAGGGTTTGTTTTGAAAGTGTGCGAAGCTTTTAGGATTAGTTAAGGCAAAATAATGTCAGAAAAATCTCTGTTTTTAGGAAAGCACTTCTTCACTCTTGTTCAGAAAACTCCCCTGAATAAAATGTCAATAGGCATCTTTTTCCTTTACAAATTAACTTTAGAAAAGTGAGGAATTTAACGATTTTTAACTTATTGCTGTCAGCCACCAAAGCTTTACCGTTTTCAGTCGTGCTCCCAGCTAAGAACCAATACTGATCACTCAGTATCAATCAATGCTATTCATTTAAGGTCACAATTATTTTTAATGTCATTTCTGAAGAGAAAAACATCATTTCTCAACAAAATTAATTTCTGATCAGTGCCGACTACAAAAGGACTTTTCTAGATCACGTGCTAAGCATTAAAATGGAAGAACACAGCCTAAACTGGTCTAAAGCATACACCAACAGTATGAATTTAGGCACATATTAATATGATGTGGGTCCCCTTTTTGCATTGCCGACAGCCTGGGAAGATTTTCCACCAGTTTTTGAATAGGACATCACAGCTGAAGTGAGTGCTTGCAGTGAGGATTTGGCTGGCTACCTAACCTTTCTCAAAGGTGTGTTCTATCTGATTTAGAATGGGGATCTGCGAAGGTTGGTCCAGTTTTTGAACATCCACTTACGTCTGTGCAAGGCTTGCTCTGTGTGAATGGAGTCTTCTAGAAGAGGTCAAAAATATTGCCATAGAGTTGGTAGTACAGCATTGTCCACATGCATCTCAGATTTCATGTTTCCAACCACAGGAACTAACGAACCCAGGCCAAACCATGAGGAACACCCCACACCATTATTCTTCCTCCACCATAGCAACTGGGTAGTCCGGACACTTTTACTCCAGATAGTGTATTTGTTATCATCAAAAATTATAAGCAGTTTAAATATAAAAAAACTTATTTTATTTTCCAAACATTCATTTTGAAAGAGTGTTTATTTTAAACAACAACTCTAAAAAGGTTTTGCAATTGCATTATCAAATTATTCTGGTGTAGATGGGGTTGTAGTGTTCCTTCACCCCTAATCTAACTCAATTAAATGAATTGTCCTGTGAGTCATAAGATTCATTTCTAAAGGTTCATAATATGTGAAACTTACCTAAACCATAAGACAACAAATCGACATTCCTTCCTTCTGTTTTTTTCAATATACTCTTCTCCGTTACTTTGACGGCGGCCACACAGTAGGCCACCAATGCAAAAAGATGAAGTACCTAAAAAAGTTTAAAAAATACATCGTGTCAACTTGAGTTACCTTTGTTAAAAAAGTTTAAAAAATACAACATGACAACTCGAGTTGCCTTTGTTCATCGATCGTAAAAATAAAAGCTCACATAATGAGTTGATCCCACCGCAACTTTGATGTCGCTTTTCTAAATAACTATTGTCGAAACGATTTTAATCGAAGAGTTTTTTAATTATCAGTTGTTGTTTGTTTGTTTTTTTAGAAAATTTATATTTTGAAATTATAAGGAAAAGACTGAAACTGAACCCATTTTTTAATCTTCCGCATGATAAACAGTAACGAAACAAAAACTGTTGTTGGCACTCGAATGAATTGATTTTTTTAAAAATTAGCTAACATCAGAGTTACGAAGTTTAATGTCTCCTAATAAATTTTAATGTCTTCTAAGCGTATCGAGAAAAAAAAATATAGCAAGTTAAATACAATTATGAATATCTGATAATCCTTTATTTTATGGATGATCATGTAGGTTTAATTATAAATGTATTTTAGAGTGTCTATTTTTCAAAGATTAGGTTTTGTTCAGCACTTTAGGGAATTCCAGTTTTCCGATCTTTCACATAAATGAATTTCAGAAAGACAAGAATTTTGCCTCCTCTCAAAATTTAGCATTTTTCTTCTAAAGTCATTGTTACAGTTTAAAATACACTTTTGGAGAATAGTAATGAGAAATACTTGAAAAATTAATTTCTAAATTGAATTTTTTCCTTTTTTTTCACTATTTTTTATAAGGGTCACTTTTCTTTACATATTATAAAAAGCTATAAAGAGATTGCGTATGTACATATATCATAGAATTGTTACCTTTTCTGAATATTCTAATAGAATAGAGTAATCATATATCGAGAAACAAAGAAGATTCAAATATATTTGGCTACCAAGAGAATAAATATTAATAAAATCCATGATGATATTTGTCTGTAAACTATTTATTTATACCTTATTTAACGGTGCTTATCAGTCATATTTATTTATCAATCTAAATTTTATTTCGTGTATTTTTGGTTTCGATTGCTTAAACTAAACTTATTGTTCCATTATTCTATTATGAAGTAATCGTATAATTATGCAACATTTTATGATGGAGTCAACCATTGAATAGTTATTAAAAGTTCTTTAATAATCACTATATTGTGTATACACTCAATTTATGCAAATTAATATAAAAAATACGAAATAATTATTTAACATTGTAGAAGCAATACGAAAGAGAATAATTTCTTAGGCGAATATTTTTATGGTGATTAAAATGAATTTTAAAAAAAAGTTTTTTGATGCAGTGATGGCCAGAAAAATTTTGTACAGATTGAAATTTTAAAATAAACATATTTCAGAATAAAAATAATTTTTCTTTTTGCATCGTTAAGAAGCAAAATAAATTGCAGACAGTCAAAAAAAATGTTATGTTACGTCATATGCGATTCTCCATAGCGGAAAATTTTCTAAAACCTCTAGATTTATGTAGAACGAAATTCTAAAAAGAAAAATTAATAAAACTACTAGAAAAAACATAAAAGATATGTGAGAAAAAACAATTATTCAGCTGGAGATTAGGGGATAGAATAAAAGGAATTTCATAAAAAGACTCGTCAATGAAAAATAAAAATGGCAGACTGATGCTGTAATTAAAATGAAATGATTGATTTAGATAAATTTGGCAAAGAGTCCATATGCATGTCGGCGGAAGGAAATGTTTGTTTGTTTGTTTTTTTAATAGTCGGATAATCAAGGGAATCTCTGAAAACTCGAGGAAACGATTGAAATTTTAACCAGAATTAAGAAATTCGCTGTTTTTAACTTCCGTTTATCCAAAATCTTCCAAGTGTGAAATCCTTCATATTAGCACCCTTTAATAGGCCACTTCCTACTGAAAGTTTGTTTCTGGTTTCTGAAGTTTTCACAAGTTGAATTTACTGTGGAGAATTTAGGGAAGAGAAACATTGTTATTCAATCAAGTCATGCATAATATTATTTTCTTTTCTTTTAGTTTATTCAATTTTTTCACTCTGAATTGAGAAAAAATATTGGACATTCGTAAATAGTTACGTCATAAGTTATAATGGTTTTTTAGATTAAAAGATATAAATCAAAAGTTTTAATTTTCTCACGTAAACCTTTTTTATTTCAAAACTGTTAGTTGTTTTTTTTTTTTTTTTTTTTTTTTTGGATTTATTATTTATTATATTTCACTAATGACTTTTTCAAATAAAACCCTCGCAACTTCGAAACTATTTGTCTCATGGACTTAACTATGATTTTACTGTATTTAGCGTAAACAAAAATTTCATCGTTAACAATGCCTCATATGTTGCAATTTTCTTCGTATAATTCGACATAAGTCAAAAATTATACGTTTTAAGCGTAAAAACCTTTATAATTCTTCTGACTAATAATTTTATTGACTTAGTTTAGAAATAAATTTATTTAGCATAAAAAATATGCCTTATTTCGTTAGATATAGCAACGTCAGCGATTGAGTATTATAGTGTGTAAAAATAGCATTTAGTATAAATAAAGCACACTTATTACCTTTACGCCTAACAGTTATTCTCATATCAATTTTCCTATATTAAATTTGGTCTTTTATTGAATTCAGCATGAAAAAAAAACCATAGGAAACCTCATTTGTCTAGCAGTGCTAGGCTCTTTAATAGGTTAATAGGTCAAACTTCGTACGTCTTTTACGTGAAATGCTAATAATTATTATTAAACTATCAATACTAACGACTTTGGTTTGATTTCTTTAAATTTTCACTTTTTAATTCTATATATTAATGGGTTCACTTCACGATTTTTTTTTTTGTTTTCGCATAAAAAAAATTTTTTTGTTTTTATATCAAATCTTATTATATTTTTATAATCTTCTTAAATTGTTTTACAATTTTTTAAGATTTAATAAAATTATTAATAAATATTCATTTTGATATTTTTATTTATTTTTGTTTTAACAAAAAGTTATTTGAAAATTGGGATGTCAAACTGAATGCTTTCAGAAACGAAATTTAAACTTTTAATTTTTCTAATATTTCTTAAAATAAGATGAGAGGAACTATTTTAATCACATTTTTAATATTCATATAAATAAATTCCGTATCTGAAATTATTGAAGATTGCTACTTAATGCTTGTTATTGCTATAATTTACGTTTTGCAATTTGTTTTTGTTTTTTTTTCCTGCATATTTCAAAAATAATTATACATTTCCCTCTACTTATTCTCTATTAAAAAATTGGTTAAGCGTAACAAAAGCTTTCTTGAAATTATTTGCATTATTAGGAGTCCCAATATAATTCAAAGTGTGAAATCTATTTAATTTTCAAGAATATCTTTCTCGATTGATGTACACCCAAATACAACTTTCAACGTGAGGGTTTTTGCATTCAATTATTTCCCACAAAATTCGATAGTATTTTATTTTTAATTTTTTATTAGAGTTGCCTGTTTTTATATTTTTGATCCTCGCTTTTATGCGATTCACGTTTAAGGAATATTTTCATCCAAAACGGTTTAAACAGAAATCCAAAAAAAAAGCAAAAAATTTAGAAACCCCCAATAATTACCTACTCAAAACCGCGAATCGCCTTAGAATTTTGAGAAAAAATTTTACAAGTTTATCTGTTTCTGCGAATCTAAAAGAGCTACTTTTTCACGATCTACCTTTTTTTTCGAATGGTATTGTGCTCTCTAATAATTCTGCATCATCAAAAGTTTTTTAACTACAAAAAAATATCAAGAAAATACCAGTTTAAAAAAT
Source organism: Parasteatoda lunata (assembly GCA_949128135.1). Classification (NCBI taxonomy): domain Eukaryota; kingdom Metazoa; phylum Arthropoda; class Arachnida; order Araneae; family Theridiidae; genus Parasteatoda; species Parasteatoda lunata. The sequence continues at coordinate 3,736,148 of OX421971.1, forward strand.
TAACCATCCAAAAGGGTAATGAAATAGTTGTATAACCTTTACAAACTTTTCCCATTCGGAAAAAAAAATCAGCATTAGGAATATAATTTAAAAAATAAGTGTTTAAAAACTCTATTATAAATGTATAATTTTATTTAATTTTATTTAAATACTTAAATGCATATGAAATTTTTTTTTTATTTGAATGCATAATTTTATTATTTATTAAATTTTATTTAAATACATATTTTTAAAAAAAATTTAATTTCATTTTAATTCATAATTTTATTAATTTTTATAATTTATTAAATTTTATTTAAAGACATATAAAAAATACATATTTAAATAAAATTACAAATATGTATTGAGAAGCTTTTTAATACTGTCATTAAACTTAGTAATGAGAAAGACACTTTATGTTTCTTGCACTGGCATAAGCTTGAAAGATTCATAGGAACTAGATACATGATAAAAATCATTTTATTATTACTCTATGTAAACTAGTATATTCATTCCTTAAAATTGTTCAGTAATTAAATTTGCAACACTATAGTTAATTTTATGTTCATCCGAACTTTCTATGAAAATATTTATATTTTTTAACTTTCTGAAAAGAATCTGAAAGAATCAAAACTTTCTGAAAGAAGGTGCTGAAAGAATCAAAAATCGAAAGAAATGCCTTTAATTTGATTTGAGTTTGGTTTACTGTAAGAGGTTCACTTTTACACAAAGTAGGGAATTGAATGAATGGAAATAATAAAAGCATACTTATCAAGGAAAAAATAATAAGTAATCCGATGGAGTTTAATAATCCAAATGCAAGTAAGTAATCCACACAGTTGTTGATATAATCCAAGGGTTGTTGCTTTACTTACCACAAACTTCATCTTTGATAATTGATTGGGATTGTGTTGTGTTCTGGTTGTGAAAGTGTCTTTTTCACTTTATATACCCGCTGATGGAGAAGTCACGTGCCAAACCACCCCCATCCCTCCACACCTGATTGGATAAACTGTTTCAGAAAAATGTCATTTTATTTTTCGGATTAAATTTAGGCACTTTCTTCAAAAGTTTTTAATTTTTTTTTTTTTTTTTTCTTCCTTTTAAGTAGTTGTGGTGTGGGGCGACAGCGCTCACTGGCGCACCAAAGAACGGCCCCGTTATACTTCACTTCACTTCACTCTCTCTTTAGAGCAAACAAGAGTTTCCCTGTTGTTGAACGGAAGGTTAGATAATATCTCGTAATTAAAACGCACCTTCTCATATAGAAATTTAGTATTTTTAGATTATTTCCCCCTTCTTTCAATGCATTCATATTAACTTTTTTTAATAAAAATAGATCTGATTCCAATAAGACATAATAATTTTTCTAAGTCGGGGACTAGCAGTCCCATTAAAGGAATTTTAAGGGAGGGATATCTTTTGAAGTCTGTAAAATAGACATTTGGGAATATTTTAGATTATTTAAGGGGAAATCTGGAGGGTCATTTTTAAAACAAAAATTGATGATGGGGGATTCACAAAGAAAGAGATTCATTTATAAATAATATATATATATAAATGTATGTATCCATCATTCTCTATATGTATCATAAAATATCATTAAAATAATAAAATTACCTGAAAACTAAGACTTTAATCACTTTATGTTTCTATGCATCTAGGCACTAAAATGCCATTTTCCAATTACTGCCCAAGGGTCAAACTCCATTAAGAGGGAATCCATTTACAGAAATTTTAAATAAATCATTAACTGTCAGTTTTCAAAGAGTTTCCGTATGCTGGAAATATTTATTAATATAGACAACATAATCTATACCGTCCCTGGCCAAATTATTAGATGCACTCTAAGATTCTATGTAAAATTATAATTATCAGGTGATACAGCTTTATTGTTTTTACTCGGATGTATTTGTCTACGCATCTGTATCAATGGGTTAACATTGTAATGCAATACGTCAAAAAATGAATACAAATAGGAAGTATATAAAAAAAATCTCATCAATAAAGACCCATTACATGTAAGTTTAAATATAAAAGTTTCGCATATATAAACTCGTTCAAAGCATGTCATTATTAAAAAAAACTACAGTGCGTATAATAATGTGATCTTATTATTATAGTATGCTACTATAATGCTTGCTATAATAATTATTCTATATTTATATAACATATCGTCTCATTTTTCCTATTGTCAAATTTATATTATCTATCGTCTAATTGAACCGATTGATACACTAACGTAAACAAGTGCAAACCGGTTTCAGTCACATAAAAGCAATAAAGCTGTACAGAGTATCACCTGATAATTAAGATTTTACATAGAATCTTATAGTGCTTCTAGTAATTTGGCCAGGTGTATAGAGCATAAACGTGAACTTCTCAATTCTGGGGGAAATATAGTCATTTGATGAGTGAGAATTAACTCGCCAATTTTAAATATTCGATCAGTAATGGCGAGGGGAAATTTCACTCTCTAGTTTAAGCAAATTAAAAAAAATCACATAAACAATATTAGTAGCTGAATTCTTCAAAAAAAGTTTAGCCGCGATGGCTCAGGGGATAGAGCGTTCGCCTTCCAATGAGGCGAACCGGATTCGAATCCCAGTCGATACGAATTCCGCATCCGGCTTGCACTGACCACAGTGCTGAAGCGAAATATCCTCAGTGGTAGACGGATCATGGGTTAGAGTCCCCTTGCCGTCAGGCTAACCGTGGGAGGTTCTCGTGGTCTTCCTCTCCATGTAACGCAAATGCGGGTTAGCTCCATCAAAAAGTCCTCCACGAAGGCAAATTTCTCCCAATACTCGATCCAGGAGTTCCCTTGTCTTCTGGATTGGGTTCAAAATTACAAGGCTACGGAGTTGAACATTAGTAGCCGTAAACCCATTAAGTTGGGTCGGCTGTTCAATGACGGTTATAAAATAAAATAAAAAAATTTACAAGTTTGTAATTTATGCGAAAGAAACAAAGATCAATCCACACCAATATGTTATTCCTTTTTTTCGGGAGGGGATGTCAGAATTTGGCCGCTTCACCAGTAATTAATATATTAAATAAAAAAATTTATCGATATTTTTTGTTGCCAGAGGGGGCTTTATAAAATTTTCGGAAGGGGATATTCCCATTTGTCTTAGGGGGACCCCTATATGCTGATATAAAAAGGGATTAACCCTTTAACTCGAGTTAATTGGAGCGTCGTTGTATTTTATGCTGCTATCATTTTTCACACACGAATAGAATCGAGAATTGAAAATAACAATGTTGAAAGCTACGAAAAAAATCGTTTTATTGATATTTGTCATTTCCATAGCATTGTAAACTATAAAACTTATTTATTCAAAAATAAAATATAGCCTTTTTCCATGAAGCGCAATATATCAAAATTGTCCACCAAGAGAAAAGTTGAACCAAACCAAGACAATGTTCTAATGCGTGTTTTTTTTTTTTTTTACATAAAAAAGAATTGACTTTTTTTGGGTGGTTTTTTTTCAAAAAATCTGTGCGTTAAGGAGTTAAAGATAAGATATATATATATATATATATATATATATATATATATATATATATATATATATATATATATATATATATATATATATAAACTAAATTGACGGAATTTTACCCGGTCCTTTTTTTATTTTACCGTGACAATTACAAAAATTTTCCTGCCACTTTTAATAAATCAAGTTCAGAAAGACACCACTTATTTCAAAAACGTTACAATCCACAATGGAATGGGAAACTGTTCGATTTTAAGTGCTGCGACTTTTCTAAAATTCGATTTCTCAGGAACTATTCGCCCCATTTCGCTCAAATTTTGCATTTTACCATGTGAAATTGCATTCTTTTAAATTATGTGAAAAATTATTTAAAAAATAATAAAATAAAATTATAAAAATAATAAAAAAATAATAAATATTTGCTAAAAGTCTTCTTTTTTTTTTTTTTTTTTGGGTTGCATGAAATTATCTTTTGATAAACGAATTTTATAATTGTGTGAAAAAATTTTAAATAAATGCCACAAATTTAATAAAATAATGGACGCAATTGAACAGATACTCAATTCATCATAAAAGTTGTTCAATTTATTAATTTCTTGCTTATAACAAATACTATTTTGATTTTGTGTCTTCTATTTATCCCATCGGATGAGTATCTTGTAAAAAATACTTCATTTAAAACAAATAATGCTTATTTTAGTTTTTAATGAAATTCATTTATTATTCTATTTCATAACTACGGTCATATTTGATTCAACAAATACTTTTTTTTACATTTCATTGAAAACGAGCATTTATTTGAAATATATATATTTGTATATGTAATTCTGTCACATTAAATTGTCATATTGTTCTTTCAAAACAATCATCTTCAAAATTCCTTAGCAGAGTCTTTCCCTCCATTTTTTTTTTCTTTAATTGAGTTTTTAATTTTTGACCCCATGAAAGTGACAGTTTGTCATATGAAAATCTTAAAGAGAACCTTTCAAGTGAAACTAACTCGTAGTTCTTTTCTAACAGGGAAGCATTTCTTTAATACTCTGGTTTATTTGAAAAACAATCAAATTGACCCCTATAATATCTTACTTATGTCTAATAAGAAAAAAAAACACTTTTAAAGAGAAAAGCACCAGACGAAAGTGTCTATATATATTTTTTTTATTTACAAGAAAAAAATTATGAGTGAAAAAGGTTACTATAGAGATGGATTGGGTGTCACTCTACCTAATGACACAATTGTATCTTTTTTTTTTTTTTTGTGTCTCTACTCATTGTCTGTAACTAACTTTTCATTCTATATAACAACTAACTGTGTTTCTACTCATTCAAAACTAAATTTAACATAGTAGCAATGGGCCTATTTAAGGGCATACGAGAAAAAGGTTTTGACCTGTCGTCGCGGCAGATTCGCTCAGGAGAAGGGTCTAAGGTCCGTACCGGCTGAGCCGGACGTTGGAATCGATGCGAATTGTGAGTGATAAAATGAACACTAAAATGCGTGAATTAAAATTTTCCTATGCGGAATATATTAAAAATGTTCGACTGATTTTATTCAACCCAATTTTTATTTTTATTTTTTTTAAATAAAAGAGGAGAAAACGAATTGCATTGATTGATTCATTCTTTTGCTTTAAATCTGAATTTGTAACAAAATATCCAATTCGCCGTCATAAAATGTAAAAGATGATGTCCTTTAAAAATAAAAAATACAAATGAAAGGAAGGAACATGATTTCTAAAAATCTATTAAACTTTCGTGATTTTGGAATGAATATTATATATATATATATATATATATATATATATATTATCCTTTTCAAATCTTTGCTGAAACCAGCCATGATCGAATTTTTATTTATAAATGCGTAAGAATAATGAAATAATGAGAATAGAAAAATCGCGAGCATTTCTTTCCCTTCCTATGCGCGAAAAAGGCATCTTTTGGATATAATTCTGCAGGAAAAAAAATCGTTTTAAATTTTTTGCTGAAAAGAAAATCAAAATTTTCCTATGGGACGCAAGAACTGTGTAACGACCGCTATTCTGATACGGGGTAAAGAGGGAATAAAGTTGGAGGGGAAATATTATCAGGTGTTGAAGCAAGAATAAAATGACTTGCAGATTACGTACCATGTTCTGCTCATTCTTTGAATTTAACTGGGCTGCAGAATCCTGTACTGAAGTTGTAATATTTTTTTCTTTACTACAGGAATTATAAAAAAAAAAATTCTGTTACAATATTCCGATGGCACGTGATGATTGAAAATTCTAAGGTAAGTAAACTAAAACTGACTTTAAAAAATTTTTCAAGTACATGACACAATAGACCGAAGAAAGAGACTCTCTCGCCGAAAATACTCCAACAGAGTGACCCCGCACCCCTATTTGAAATAGTCATACCTCGTTACCATAGTCACCAGCACTGGTTCAGGTGAATGCCTGGGGGAGTTCTTATTTTAGACAAACTATACATAATATTGATTTACCATGCAAAATTGTCAGTCTCATAACAATGTTATATGTAATTGCAAAATGAACGTTATATGTATTACTGTACTATTTCTCTCTGTTGCATTGAATCTCAAATTATGTATATTTTGCTTTATTTATTTTATTTTCATTTTATATCCGTCGTTGAACCGCCGACCCAATTTCGGGTTTACGACTACCGATACTCAAATTCGTAGCCTTGTCATTTTTGACCCAATCCAGAAGACAAGGAAACTTCTAGATCAGTATCCCCAGAGGTATTGATTTGTTATGGGAACATGGAGGACTTATTTAAAAAATTTAGATACCCCAATAATGGCCCTATAATTGTAAATCCTATATTGTATATACGTATAATAAATATTTTCGTGGATGCAAAACTTGAGAAATAAACTTTTTTTCTGCACCGTTGGTACATCACAAAAACGAAGAAATTATTTATTTACTTATTTATTTTTTAACGAAAGAAAACTATTTTAAACCTATATAGATTTTTTACGAAAATTGTCCCCAAAAAATGCCAACTAATATATTTTAGTTCGTGGGCCGCAAGAAAAGCTTCACGGGCCCAGTTGGTAACCACTGGTCTAGAACTATATAAGATCATTACATACAGGCTTGTTATAAAGGCCCAGTTTTGTATTTGCATCTAGAGAACCTGGAAAGACTTAAATTATTTTAATAATATCTATTTTTATAGCTAGTTCCCTAATAAGTGATTTACAGTACAAACAAACATACCTATAACAGATTTTTTTTTTTTTTTCTGATGAGACATTTTTGTTTATTTCACAATATTCAAAGCTCAATATAAACATTCACCTTTTGAAAAGAATTTTTTTGTTTGCCTATTAAACCTCCGATAGTTCATCTAAAATTTTGGTAAAATTATACAGGTTTGAAAGAAAATTTTTGTTTAGAATTATTTATTGTGAAATAAGAAAATCGCTGCTTTGCCATGAAACTCTCAGCTGATCCAAATATCTTGAAATTAATTAATAAATAGAAATCACACATATTTTAAAAAAGAAAAATTCATTTTATTCATTGTACGACTTTTGAGGTTAATACGGTGTGATGTGGCGTAGAAAACTCCGAGTTGTAAAAGGGATCTTAAAAATTTATTCTTATTCTTGATATTACAGGATGTTAAAAAATAGATGACTTAAGCAGCACTTGAGCTCCATTTAAGAGTGGGCAATGAACGATTAAACACTGTCTTTACAGTATCACTGAAAAGGATTTTCACCATTGGTCAAAAAGGCAAGATTCTGGTCAAAATTTTATGTTGATGTTGCAAGAGATAAAAATTAAATTGATAAAACTGCAGAAATGAGCATTCGCGGCTGAAACATTGTTTAGAGCGTTCGATTGCTTTTTTTTTCTTATCTTTTCACTTTTTCAAAAGTTTCTAAGTTAAAAAGTTTCGGAAAAGTTTTTTAAAAATTTTCGTAATAAATTTTTGAATTACGTTAAAATTTCTGTAGTATATTGTTTTTCGATTTTTCATCAAAATTGTTAGAATTATTATTTTTTTTTTTTTTTTTTTTTTTTAATAAATGGGGAGAAAAACTACATTGAAAAAAGAAATCGTAATTTCACAAAAAATTATATAACTTCAGATAATTTACTGATTTTTATTTTATTTTATAACTGTCGTTGAACAGCCGACCCAGTTTGATGGGTTTACGACTACTAATGTTCAACTCCGTAGCCCTGTCATTTTGAACCCAATCCAGAAGACAAGGGAACTCCTGGATCGAGTATTTGGAGAAATTTGCCTTCGTGGAGGACTTTTTGATTGAATTAACCATTGGAGAGGAATACCACGAGAACCTCCACAGTTAGCCTGACGACAAGGGGATTCCGTCTACCATTGAGGATATTTCACTGTGGTCAGTGCAAGCTGGATGCGGAAGTCGTATCGACTGGGATTCGAAATGGTTTACAGATTGTTGATTTCATCCTAGTTGCGGTAACTTGCTTTCCGTTGTTAAAAAAATGAATAATAAAAAATTAAGCAACTTATTGCTCATTTGATTTATTTTTTTATCAATTTATTATTTATTTATTATTTATTTATTTTTAATTTTATTTATTTTTAATTTTATTTATTTTTAATTTTATTTATTTTTAATTTTATTTATTTTTAATTTTATTTATTTTTAATTTTATTTATTTTTAATTTTATTTATTTTTAATTTTATTTATTTTTAATTTTATTTATTAACATATTTTTTATGACCAAAAAACTGCATTAGAAAAGAAACATGACCCCCTCCCCTCCAAAAAAATTCTAATAAATCGATTAAATCGTTGAAAATTTTTATGACATAGATAACATGAACTATTTTTACCCTGAGCAAAATTATTATCACCTTTTGAAATGAGAGTTAATAAGCTTAAGTGTTTCATTTTTACCAGTAAACTCAGAGCCGTGATGGCTCAGGGGATAGAGTGTTCGCCTTCTAATCAGGTGCACGGGGTTCGAATCCCAGGGATGGCTGGTCGATACGAATTCCGCATCCGGCTTGCACCGACCACAGTTCTGACGTAAAAATAACCTTTAGGGATAGACGGATCCTGGGCTAGAGTCCCCTTGCCGTCAGGCGAACCGTGGGAGGTTTTCGTGGTCTTCCTCTCCATGTACTGCAAATGCGGGTTAATTCAATCAAAAAGTCCTCCACCAAGGCAAATTCTGTCAATACTCGATCCAGGAGTTCCTTTGTCTTCTGGATTGGGTTCAAAATGACAAGTCTACGTAGTTAAACATTAGTAGTCGTAACCTCAAAAATAAATTGGGTCGGCTGTTCAAAGACGGTTATATTATAATATAATATTATAGTACCAGAAAACTCAATTAATAAAAAATGCTTTAAAAAATGTGTTAAGTTTAGAAATTAAATTATATAAAAATCAGTGAACATTCATAATAAATAGCGCAAATAATTGCCTGTTGTGTTAATTTTGCTGGAGGTTAATGTTCGTATCTATTTTTTAAATTACTTATAATAAAATCGTCCATCAGAATTGTGTAAAAGGAAAGTAAGATTAATTCCTTCTTGTTGCAATGTTAGATGACCTGTAGTGCTTTTATAGGTGTTGTATTATGTACTGTGTCTATCAGAGTTATTGCTGCGATTCTGAGCACACCAGATATTACTAATCGAACATGCATTACTAATCGAACATTAATTAAGCGTTATAAAAGCTTTAGAAAATAAAAGGTAAAACTTATAAAGATTAGCGCTATAAAAAAAGTATGAAAATAAAGCCATGAAAGAAGCCTACTAAAATTCAATACAAAATAGTAGTCATGTATTTTTTTTTTTTTTTTTTTTTTTTTTTTACTTTTTTTTACGTTTTCTTGGAATATTTTGTTTAACTGAGTAATTATATTTTTATAAACACTTTATAACTTAAATTTTTTACCCATATTTACATTTTTTCAACATTTTATTTCTTGTTTTCATATTAAAATCTTCAACTGTGACGCACTTAATTAACAAATTAGCTTTTCAATTAATTTCTTCTATACGAAAACCATTGCAACAAAAATAAGACAATTAGTCCACCAACATTTTGCAACTCGTTATTTTAATGAAGATAATTATGTGGGGGTTTTTTTTTCTCACACTGTATGCAATAATCTTAGTTTGAATGTTTTTGTAGAAATATTTACTGACACACATTAAAACTCTTATGCATAAGTTGTTCGAAATGTTCGAATTCGCGAAACGTTTGGCGAGAAAGTGTTTAACCTAAAAATCGTAGCATGGCTCCACTCAGTCTATAGCCAATTAAACGATGTGATTAATAGACATGAGCTTTATTTTCTCCTGCCGCATGAAATTATGCGGAAAAAGAAGAAGAAAAAAATAAGAAATAAATGCGGAAACGCTTTTGTTCAGCCGAGTGTGTTAAACTCAATTTAAATGATTATTAGACGCATGCGTTTATGCCATTAGATTCACACTATTCAAAAATTGCTTTTAAATAACTATTTAAAGATTAGAGAAGTTGTTCTTTTCATCAGTATCATAAGCTCGTTTCTTTCGTTTATTTAAATTAACGTCCTTCAATTATATCATATGATATAAATTCCTGAATTGTAAAAATTATGTAAATAAATAAAGTTAAGAAAATCTATTAAGGGTAGTAAATTCGAGTTTGTACAAAATTGTTTTAAAGGCTGTCATTGAATATCTTACTCAAAAAACCTAAAGCAAAAAGAAAAAAAACTTTAATAATAATCTATAATAATAAAATGAAGAGTCTGTTGTGTCTGTTCTGGTGTAAAAATGTCTGGACGTAGAATATTATTACATTAAATCTAAGCAACACAAACGATAGAATTAATATTGGCCTGTCTTGCTCCCAATATGCCTATGCGTGTGTCTATAATAGTGGACAACGGCTGCAAAGGGAAATTTTAGTTCCTGGTCTAAAATTCATTCGAAATTTTCAACTAGTTCCTTCGATAAAGCCACCTGAAAAATGGAATTTTTTTTTTTTCATCGGCTTAAAACTCACCATTGATAGAAATGATACAGTGCAGACGATTTTTTTCTATGAAATATTTTGAAAATTATATCAGTGATATTTGCTAATTTATAGCTCTCATTGAAAAAAATGAAGAAAAAATAATTCTTTTTTGCACGTATTTTAGTTTATTATTATTTTTTTATTTATCCTGGCATTTTTATTTATCATGGCAATAAACACAATGATCAGTATGAACTCGATAGCATTGGCGGATTATGACACCCATTTTTAATATTATTTGAAACCACATTTTTATTTTCTTTTTAGTTATGCATTTAAAACGTGAATCTATAAAACTAAATAGTTAAAAATCAATAGTTATTGAGGTAAAAAAAAAATGATTCTGTGCTTTGAAAAGCAAAATTAATGGTGACATACGCTTTCCTTAAGCTTTTCTCACATTGTTTTGATAATATAAGAAACGTTTCCAACATAAATAAATTGGGTATATTTTCAATAACTTAAAATGATGCTGAGCAATATTTTTATTCACATTATTCTAAATACTTTTCAACATAGTTTTCATAAAAACCTTTCTTTTTTTCCCTACTAGCCAGAGTCAGGGCCTGATTACCGAAAAGGCTGTAAAATTCTAGGGGATTTGCCGCCAAATGACTGAAATTAAGGGCCAAATTTCTTATTTTTTTGCAAAATAGGTTACAATTTGCAGATATTAATGAAGATTTTGCGAATTTTAAAGCGAGAAAAAAACCTATGTACCTATGAGTTTTCTTATTATTATTATTTTATTTAAATCTTTTTTCTCTATCATGTGTGCTCAATTTAATTTTTCTCTGTTTTTTATTGTTGAACTAAACACACAAGACTTTTAAATATCTATTAGTACAAAAAATATTTTTGTTTCATGTTTGAAAATTATTTGGTATGATTTTTCTGGTGCAGTAACAATAATTTATGCTGAATTAGAATTTTGTGTTGTTTTGCCGCTAGTAAACAAATTGGCGTAAAAAAAGAGACTAATCTTGCAAAGAACCTTTTGTATAACAACAAGTAATTTTATAATTTAATTTAGTGAAATATTTAAATTTTGTTAACATATGTGCTAGCTACTCCCTCATGTTTTTGTTACTATAAAGCACGTAAAGAAGGGTCCAACATGATTGCATAAGATCTCTGTATTCCTTTCTAAAGGTTCTAATAGTTTTCACATGGTTCTTGTCTCTTTAAATGTATTGTTTATGGGCGAAAAATATCAAAAGTTTCTTTTGCTCAAGTTAGGGGGGCCCCAAAATCCTATTATGCTTCCCCTATTTTCAGAAGTTAATCGGGCCCTGGCCAGAGTGGAGTCCACAGTCATGGTGAATTACATGAAAAGCTCTATTTAAAAATACCCACACGATATCACTCACACAATAGTAAAGGAAGTTCATTTCAAAGGAAGAGTGTCTTTTCTCAATCAATTTCAAAGCTTCAAAAAGCTTAATAGTCCGAAATATCTCCATCAATAAAAATCTTATTTAACTTGAGTTCTTATTATAAATTAAAGCAATTCAGGTGGAAGCATGAATAAAAGAAACATTTGTAGCACTTTTGTTAGAAAAAATGATTATTAAATATTAGTGTCGCAAATATTTTTCATTTATTCAATAAACGTTCTTTCTTTTCTGCCCGAGCAATGCTTTATTTCATTAATAACATAATTCATTATATTAAAAAGTCAATTACTACTTAGGTCAATAAAGAAAAATTTTATTTTAGTTACTTTTTATTAAATAATTAAAATTTTTCTCCCATATAAAACAAAAATTAATGGATTAAATTGAATGAATGAATTAATATTTGAAAAAAACTGTATTAACATCGAATGTCATCTACTACGAGTTTTAAAAAAAAAGTGTTTTTGAACTTCAATGAATGAATAAAAAGTATTTTATGAACGATTGAAAATGTGAACAAGATATGGGAAGAGTGTGAACTAACAGAAGGAATTGAATAAGAGAGTTATTTTAATGTCTCTGTAATGATCAACAACATCTTTAAAAATTTATCTGCAGAGGTTCTATTAAATACGATGATCTCGGAGTTCAAATCATGATGAAATCAAATCAAAGCAAAAAATATAATGAATAACAAAAAGGAATCATGTTATGCTATAATGTCAGTGAGGATTCTGAATACGGACGTCTCTTTTCTTTATCAGAACAAAATCCTTTCGGAATTATAATTAAATAAATAAATAAGTTTAAAAAAAGTATGTAAGCAAAAAGGGTGTTGATTAGGTTTTGCTAGATTTTGTTTGAAAAATAATTATGATCAATGCTTACGTACGACACTGTGGTGTAACTAACTACCACTACAAATAATAAATACGAATTCACTAGTATATAACACATGTTAACTTGATTCTATCTTGAGGTGCCTTTTGATAAATGACGGTTGAAAATAATTCCCCACATTGGTGACCTCCGCACGTGATTTGAACACACAGTAACGCCCATTTCGCAGAAATCTCGACAGTAACGCCTACTTCTTTGGATGATCCTGACTGACTGATACAGTTTTATCGGAGTGCCTATCCTATGGGGATATCTGCTCCTTCATCTAAAGTAATAATTGTAAGGGTGATGGGATGGGTGGTGCGGGGGTTAACTAAGTTATGTCTCAATTGTAAATATTTTACAATTAAAATAAAATCTGGGATAAGTATATACATGTTAAATCGCATTGGGATACATAAAAATAAAAAAAATTTAGAATTATATCAAAAATAAAATAAAAAGAGAAAAATATTTATAATTATTTTACAAGTGGGGAAGACTCCCTATGCACTCCCTCGCCTCCCTCCGGTTTGGCCGGGCTTCTTAGGTGCATAGTTTGTCTATGGAAAGGGTGATAATATTAAACTATCGGTTGTAATATTTTGATAATACGCAATCGCTTAGAAAGAATGCGGTTATCGGACTGAAATTTGCATTATTTTCTATAATGTCCAAGTCTAATAGTTTGTTGAAGTCGCAGGTGCTACAGTCTTTAGCGCCTTTAAAAAAGGAAGCGTTTAATTTAATTAAATATTGGTCAATTTTATCGATTTTTAGGTCGTTATATTGTTTCGAACAAACCAAGGTGTCCCGGTCATTCTTCTAAGTATTTTGTGTTCAAAAATTCTTTTTCTTTGGTTGTTTGTTAGAGCCCCCCAGGCTGGGGATGCATAACATAGTATTGGTCTTATACACATGAGGTAAATATGTCTTTTTGTGTTAAGTGCCATTTTACTTTCACTGTTCAGCAGGGGTTTTAATGCTTGAAATGCAGCTTCGGCTTTTTTGAGAATGTCTGATATGTGTAGCTTCCAATTTAGGGTACAGTTTATGGTAATTCCTAAATATTTAGCTTTCGAAACCTTTGGGATTTCATCGTTAAATAGAGTAATTTTCTCGTATTGGACAATTTTTCTTTTATAGAACTTTCTGATAACTAGAAGATTAGATTTTGAACTGTTTATTTTCACTTTCCACCTGCTGCACCAGGTTTCTATATCAGTAATATTATTTTGCAGTTTCTTAATAGCATGATTTGTGTTTATAGATTTACTTAAAATTGCAGTATCATCTGCGTAGAAAGCTGTTAGTTGATTAACGTCGCTTCTATTAACTGGGAAATCAGAGCAATATATCAGAAAGAGTATGGGACCCAAAATTGAGCCCTGGGGTACTCCTGCTTTGATTCTTCTAATTGAGGAAAAGTGGTCATTTATTCTTATTGAGAATGATCTATTATTTAGATAGTTATTGATAATGTGAACTATATCATTTGGGATATTATATTGTATCATTTTATATATTAATCCTATATGCCATACTCTGTCGAACGCCTTTGCGACGTCCAACATAAGTAAGGCAGTAGTTTGTTTCTTGTAAAATCCCTCACTAATGAATTCCAAAATTCTTATTAATTGTTTAGTCGTGGATAGATTTTTCCTGAACCCGTACTGTTCATTTGGGAGGAAATTTAGAAGTGGATAAAGTCTGTTAAGTAGTATTCTTTCCATTATTTTTGATAAGGATGATAGTAAACTAATTGGACGGTAGTTTTCTGCGTGAAGATGGTTTTTTCCCGGTTTTGGGAACAATATAATGGTTGCGTGTTTCCAATAAGTTGGAAAATGGCATAGTTTGAGGCTTGAATTTATAATATTGGTAAGTTGATTAATTCTTGAGGTGGGTAAATTCTTGATCATAGAATTTGTAATTTTATCATACCCCGGGGCTTTCTTCTTATTTAGTTTTTTAGTAATGTTTAGGATTTCTTCATTGTCCGTACTGTTCATAGTATTATTATAATTATTATTATTAAAATATGAGTTGTACGTAGAGGTGATTTGTTTGTCTGAGTTGCTATCAGCGGGTTCTGTATTGGGTGAGAATTGATCTTCAATGGAGTTTGCGAAAATATCGGTTTTTTCTTTATCTGCATATATTTTTCCATTTGAACTGATGAGAGGCATATTTGAAGTTTTGTGAGTTTTGAGAGATTTTATCATCTTCTAGACTGAGTTGTCACTTGTGTTTAAATTTACGACTTTCTCATTCCAGATTTCCTGTCTATATTCGGTTA
Organism: Parasteatoda lunata; assembly: GCA_949128135.1. NCBI lineage: Eukaryota > Metazoa > Arthropoda > Arachnida > Araneae > Theridiidae > Parasteatoda > Parasteatoda lunata. The sequence goes on from OX421971.1 coordinate 3,751,239, forward strand.
ATTGTTTACTTATTGTTTTTTGTAGTCTATTAAGTTCAGTTTTAATGCTTGGATTATTAGTGTTCTGATATTCTTTTCTCAGCCTATTTTTGGCTTTAATTTGATCTTTAATGTTTCTAGGGATGAATTTGTAATCTGACCTGACTTTGATTTCTTCGGTGGCATCATTATATGCCGTATTAATATCCATAGTTAAATTTTTAATTTCTTCTTCGATGTCTTCTTTCGTTTTAGTGTGTTTGTTGATATGGAATAAGTTTAGGATATTTTTAAAAAGCAACCAATCTGTTTTCTTTCTGGTAATTATTTTTTCTTCTTTGTTAAAACAAGTGGTGGCAATTACTGGGAGGTGTTCGCTACTGAGCTCATGTAGTACTTCTAATGAGAAGGGAGCACTTGAATTCGTGATTAGAATATCTAAAATTGAGCTCGAATTAGAATAGTAGGTTGGTTCGTCCGGAGCAAATAAATTTAAGTTGAATTTATTGATTAGATTGTCTAGCTTTCTGCCACTATCATTTGTTTTTGTACATCCCCAATTTATATGTTTTGAGTTTAGGTCTCCAACCACAATAGATTCGAAATTTATTGGAAATAAGTCCTTTATAGTGTCTTCCTCTATGGGCTGTCCGGGGAGGGGGGGTTGTACATGCTCGTGATTTTAATTTTTCAGCTATTTTGAAGTGTGATTACAATAGAAACTTCTTCATGGCCATTTAAATTGTTCTGACTGTATAGTGTCGAGTTGTAGCACTTTTTGACATATAAAGCAGTTCCACCGCCTCTGCTAGTTGTACGGTCACATCTAAAGAGGTTATAATATTGGCGATATTACATTTATTACATTTATTTAGGTGGGTTTCATTAATAGCTAGAATATCCAGATCATTTTTATAAATAAAATGTTTCGTTTCTTCTAGTTTGTTATTTAGGCTATGTGCATTCCAGAATGCAATCTTCAGTGGAATGAATTTATTACTTTTATTTAGATCCATATTGGTTTTAATTGGTTTCCTGGTAATTTTTGTCTAGCCTTGTTAGAGAGTCGGCTATATCTTTAGCTATAATAGTTAATGCGGTTAGTTTATCTGCTACTTCCTTAGCCTCTTTTATTTTTTCTTCGGCTGCGGAGATGGAATTGGTAGTTTGCTCCTTGAGTACCGCGGCCGCGTACGTTTTATTTTCAAAAACTGTCTTCTTGGTCGGAGGTTGTTTGTTATTTTTATTTTTGTTATTTGAGATGGCTAAGTATGTTGGGCATTGCCTAAAACTTGCAACATGGTTGCCCAGACAATTTGCACATTTTGGAGTGTCTTCTTTTGTTTTATTACAATCTTTAGTAAGGTGTTGTTCCGCGCATTTAACGCACTTTGGGTCGTGCCTGCAGCCATTCTGAGAATGTCTAAAGAGTTGGCAGCAGTGGCATTGCGTGGGCCCTTGGCCTCTTCCTCTGTATTTTTCAATTTTAATTCCACAATTTAGTAGATATTCTATTTGCCAGATTTCTTGGCTTTTATCGCATTTTTTAAGTGTGACTAAGTAGAGAGGTATGTTTATTCTGTCTCCATTAACCCTTTTTGTTAATTGGACTACTTTCTCTGGGGTGATATCATGCTCATTTCTTAATGCTAAATTAACTTCTTCAGAACCGATTTCTTTCGGTACTCCACGAATTACGATTTTTATTAGTCTATCCTCTGGTAAGGAATAACTGTGATATTTAATTTTTGAATTTTCCAGGACTTGGACTATGGCCCTGTGTGCATCAGGGGTTCTAGTTTTAATGTTCATTCTGTCTCCTACAGTTTTACCTGTAAATTCATTTACGTTCATTTCTTTCATTTTTGAGAGAAAATTTTTCCAGTCAAAGTTTGGGTCTATAATGACTATCGGTGGGTTGTTTGCTGGTTTTCTCGGTTTTCTGAAATTATTTGCTTTTTTATTACTATTATTTTCCATGTTATTTGAATTTTTGTTTTCTTCTATTTTGTTAGTTTCGTTGTCTGATACATCTGAATTATCTGAAATAGCTATTTTCTTCCTTTTACTCGGATTGGTTATAATTGAGAGGTCTGGGTAATCCTCAGTTTTTTTCTCCTGGGTTACAATTTTCATTTTTATCGGAATTTAATTCTTCTAGTGCAGAAAATTTGTTTTCGCTAATGAAATTTACCTTGGCAGTATTAGTTTTACGACCGGATCTTTTTATTGGGAAAGGTGCTGGGGGGTTATCCCTAGTTTGTTTAATTTTGATCAATTTTGGTTTTTTAGAACCATTTTCGAGAATTTGATCGTCTAATTTTTGAATATGCTGTTCAAGATTTGCTACACGATTAACCATCTCTTTGGATGATCCACATTGATTTGCTTAATATAAAGTGCTCAAAGATAAAAAAAAAATTTAAAAAAAGATCCGATGAAGTAAATAAAGTCTCCCGGTAATAAACAATATAGAATAAATTTAAAAAATAGCATGAATTAATTAATGGTAATCGTTCATCGAATTCTATCCCAGATAAAATTCTGGAAGGGGAGTCATGTGGTGTAACTAACTACCACTACAAATAATAAATACGAATTCACTAATATATAAGACTTGGCAGGCGGCCGCAGCAATACTTCCGCTGCCAACGATTCGGACACTCTCAGCGTACGTGTACTGATAAACAACGATGCATGAAGTGTGCCGAAGGGCACTTCTCAATTCAGTGCACAAAAAGCCAAGACACCCCAGCTACCTGCTGCAACTGTGGAAAGAATCATACTTCAAACTTCTCTGGGTGCGAGGCCCGCCCCAGCAGAAAGCAAGCCCAGACTAAAGCCAAAACACCGACAACCTCAGCCCATCGCCTAGTGACCCTCATGAAAAAGTTACAAGAACTTATGAAAGACCAGGAAGTGTTGTGCCTCCTACAAACTCTACTAAAGGGGTTCTCCCCTTCCAACTGATGTCTCAAAGCCTCCAACCCAAGTCTCACTCCTACAAAGACTATTACATGAACTTTTAGTTTATTCTATGGACTAAAATAGGACTTTCTAGTGTACGTCAACATAATTTCGATGAATCAGTTAGCGGCGCTTCGCGCCGAATACTGAGTTAATTTTCATTTCCAACATTTCCATTCCAACTTTCTCCAACATGCCGACTACCCAGCCAAGACAGCTTTTTATCTACCTGAGCTTTAGCTACTACTTACAACCTCAAGGAATTACCACATTGTTTCTACTTCACGATGAAGGGGTAAAGGGCCGTTCCGGCCTCAGGCACCCGGACAAACCACAAGACCAGACTTGATTCTATCCTGAGGTGCCTTTTGATAGATGACGGTTGACATGGTCGATAAATAATTCCTCACAACACTAAATTCTCTTTTTCGAAAACATTCCTTCTAAAATTGCAAAAATAATAATTTAAAAAAAACTCAGGTCGTTATAGGGAGCATGCGTTAGATTTTTGCTTATATTTGTTAGCAAGGGGATTATGAGCAATGCTTAAATAAGACATAAAACCTATCATTGGGAAAAAAATTCTTTTATATTTTCAAAGATAATTCATTTAAAAAAAAAAAAAAAAAAAAAAAAAAAAAAAAACTTTACGTAAGCATAAGAGGCGCAGGTTAAGTTGCGGCTCACTTTGTTATCAAAAAAATTATGAGCAGTGCTTACGTAAAGATACTAAAATCCCTTTGTTTTGTAAAAAGTATCCTTTTAAAATCGCAAGAGTAATAAAATTTTATAAAAAAAATAAAAAACTTAGGCAAGCGTAGTGTGTTTTTGTTAGGCTTTAAAACTTGTCAGAGAGGATTCTACGGAGAGCGCCATCTGTTGGAGTTTAGAAATATTATTAACAGTTCCCCCAGATGAACTCATTACAAATTAAACATTTATCAAAGTTAAATTTGTTAAATGTGAAGTAGCAATGTTTTTTAAATATAGAATTAAAATAGCGTCAGCTGAAATATTTGAATTCAAATGTTACACTTTGTCGGTAAAAAAGCAAATGTACATTCTCTGAATTTTTTTATTTTACAAAATATGGTTTTTGACACAAAAATACTTGCCATCTGTGAAATAGTGTCCCAATAAATTTGGTGAGGAGAACATTCTAAAATCCCTAAATGTTAATTTTACTTTTTGTTTATTTCACTATATCTCGAGAACATTTTAGGCAAAAGATTTTGTCTATTCAAAGATAATTTCATTTAACAAAACAATGTTTAAAAATTACTTATTATTTTTAATTTTTTTATTTAATAATAGTTGCAAAAGTTAGTATGCAAGGCATACAATTTTTACATGATTCTATAGCGAACGTAATTTAAACGGCAAGATGCAAAATTTGTACGAAATCGGAACTGAGGAATCAAATATATGACGTTTCTTTCTTCTTCTTTTTTTTTTTTTTTTTATTTTTTTTTTTTTGCACATTGTACATTGTTGAAATAGAATGTAGGGAAAGGCTACGGAATGCTTGGATCACTTGGATTCAGAAGCTGAGTTGCTCAAACAAATATTTAGAGTCAGAAAAAAAAATTCTTCTGCATCGCGTTAATGTGAACTCTACGAGAAGAAAAAATAACATACAAGAGATCGTTCTTTTTAATTTAATTTAGTCTATTTTTTTTTTTTTTCAATTGTCTGGTCCTGAGCTGAAGCGAACAAATCTACGAAGAGGCTTCCGTAATGATAATGGGGGTACTTTATTTAGTAAAAAATATTACTACAAATGATTTCGTCTAAAATGACTGACCGCTTCATTTGGCTATCATACAATTTTGTAGAAAAATGAGAAATTAGCTACGCTCTGATTTAACGCGTTGCAGAACGTTATCGAGTTATGGCAGAAAGATTTTTCTTTTGGGAAAAACAAAATTTGATATTTTTTTCTGCAGAAATGTTCGAAAGATTTATCTTTTCTACAGAATTATATTCACAAGATGCCTTTATCGCGCATCGGAGTGGAATAATGAAAAATAAAGAATAATAAAGTAAAAAATTTGGTTTGCTTTTCGGCAGAAATTTTCATTCTAATATTTTTCATGCAGTCATTACTATTGATTTCCACATAGTTTTTAAAATCCGATATTTTTTATAAGATATTATTTATGACAACTATACCGAATGGAAACACGCATTTAGAAACCCTTTTCATCTTCCGGACTAGCGTGATTTCGACGTAGATCTTTTTATTTTTTTATCCGATAGTTACTGCTACAGATTTCACGGTTTTTTTTTAGTGTGATGACGATTTACAAAATACGAAAAAGGGTATGAATAATCAGTGTGTTTTCCTCCTTCAAAATGCGAGAATATCACCCATAATATTAGAATAAAAAAATATTAAATATTTTTTTTTAAATTATTTTATTTGATCCAATTTTTTTTACGCTTCTGTTACTTTGAATTAGTAACATGAATATTTGTTATGTTTAAAAGTATCTTGCAGAAAGATATAGTATCAGAAAGGTATGTCGCAGAAAGCTCGAAAAAGTTCTGCCACAGGGGCATTGCGCTGCATCATCAAAAAAAATTTTTATGAATTTTTAAAAAAAAATGTAACTGAAAAAAGCTGGGGCGATGAGGAAAGGTCGGAAATAAAAGCGCACCTTTCTTTAGTGGCGGTGCAATGAACCACTTCCTCTTTCTAAAAATAAAGAAAACGGTGTCTTGAAGGCAGATGAATGACAATGACTCGAATGCATAACGGTGTTCAGCGAATCAAAACGTTGACACTCTTCATTATTAAATAGAATTATTGTTTTTGAAGGAAAGGATCTAACTAATACTCTTTAATAGTTAATTTCGTTTAAGTTAGTTCGTTGTACGTTTAATGGAACATAGTTCTTGCTTTTATTATAAAAAATAAATAAAAAAAAGAAAGCAATAAAGTAAGTATTTAGAACAATCATTTTAGGTGTCTTTGTTTAATAAAAATATAGGGAATGATTTCTCGTCGAGATTTTAACGTACACATCTTGTTCTACACATGAGTCGCAATATTTCATTTTTTTTTTTTTTTTTATATCCGTCGTTGAACAGCAGACCCAACTCCGTGTCATTTGGAACCCAATCCAAATGATCTCCTACATCACAGAGGTATTGATTTGTTAAGGGAACATGGAGGACTTTGCGACTCAACAAATTTAACGTGCATCAGTCACGATTTACAAAAAGGGGAATCTTCGGCCGGCAGGGATGGAACCCACGAACTCTTGGACATGTGAAAAATGCACTACGAACCAGGCTATCCCGGCCCATGCCATATTGTTTGAAATCGAACTAAAAAAAACTTCACAAACATGGTATAAATCATTTTTAAGACATGTAATAATTTTGACAAATTTGTGCAAAATGTAATGTATTCGGGGGACAAAACCCCCTCCGAAAATTAAACAATACTTGAATAATGAACTATTGTACGGTAAGTAGGATGTAGATATAAAAATGTTTTCATTTTTTGTAATATAAACATTTGGGATGATGACTGATAAACCCCCGCCAACATATATTATAACTGATGCAAATTAACAACTTTTAACAAATGCATAATTTTAACACGTTGCATCAAATAAAAGAGGAACAAGTAAATTTTTTAGTTAAAACTCTATTTTGATTCAATTAATGAAGTCTTCGCTGTAAATAAATGCATTTCAAACCCTTTTTCTGTAGTCTTTTTTCAAAAATTAGCTCACAAAAATATACTGCTAACGCTATATTTAAATTTTTATCTGTTTTTTATGGATTGTATAAAAAGTTAGCATTTTTTTTTTTTTACTTTGAGTCTCAATTTTATCGAATAATTATTCAGTCTTTTTTTTTTTTTGTTCACGTTTCATCTTGATAAAAAGATTTATTCCTTGCTGTTTTCTCAATCAATCTAGCAAATTATCAAACATTTGTAGGGTGTATTCTAACAGGGTGCGTAGCCAAATTATTCAACAAAAAATAAGCACTTTTTCAAGCACTCAAAAACTATTTTTAAGCACTCTAATAAATATCATAATTAGACAGGATTGGAAAGTTTTTGATAATTGACGGTTTTATCTTGTTTTAACCGCCATGTCGAAAAAAAATAATAACTTTTGGCATTGTTTTAAACAATTGTCAAAAATCATGCAAATTTGAATCAATGTAAAACGAATGGAGACGCTACGGACGCCTAAATAGATTGGTGTATGAATTCATTGTGAAAGCGCTGAAATGTGTCTTTTTGTATAATTCGTAGCAAAAATCTCCTTTTGAAAAAGGGAAAATGAAGCCCTTTTTAAAAACAGCATTTTAAATCGTAATTTTCTCTATACTTTAAGTTCTGTTCAAAACTTACAGAATAATATAAAAATAACACATTTACGATGCAATCAATAGAAGAAAAAAAAACGTGACTTTTTAAGATTCTTTTATAAACAATCTCTGAAAGAAAAGTACATTTAGAGTAGTTGCTATAAGAAATGAACCAGGACTCCAAAGTAAACTAACATTTTTATTTATAAACCAATATAAAGTATACACAACAAAATGACTAAAATTGATTCAATTTATTTTGATGTTCGAATGGAGAGTGAATTTTACAAAAGACTATTTCACAATCTGTTTTATTTGTCTAATGAATCAATAATTTCACTACATGCAAGGGTTTTATACCACATACAAAATCCCTCCCAAAATGTTTCTTTCACACTATTTGTATAATAATTGGCATTCAGTAACGGGGGCAAAATTAGAATACTGCTCTTTCACCGCTTTTTCAAAAATAGAACATTTAAATTCATAAAAAAAAGACGGCAATTCTCAAACAATACAAAGATCATTTCAAAAACAACTGTGAAATAAAGTCATCTTTAGAATATTATAAAATGTTCAGTGATTTATAATTTTTTCAATGGCAATTGGCAAATCAATTTTTTTTATCACCACTTAATCGCCTCATGACAGGTCTTTATTTTGCTTGCTAATTCAGCGTCGTCGTCCCCCCAGCGTTTTTTTATTCGTTAAAAGCCAATTTTATGTGGCAAATTTTTTAAATTTAAAGTTTCAAAGATAAAACTAATTATTATCGTTTTGTGGGTGGAATTCTTTTTTATTCATTCAAATTCAAAGAGTGAATTTCATTTTTCTTCAAAATTATGAATGAATAGCCTTAAATGAAGCGTTTAAAAAATATATATTACTCTTTATAATGTAAAATGCCTTTGGTACGTATCAGTTCCTTTTTCTTTTTTTTTTATGCAATAGCTTAAGCCACAGTTAGATCTCTAAAATTGCAATTAAATAACTTTTCACAGAAATTAATAAAGCATTTAAAACTATTAAAGAGGAAAGTAACAGTTTAAATAGTTTAAGATTTTCATCCCCAACCAAAAGAATATTAAATAGTGAATAATATTTTATTTTTAATCTAAAAAAAGGGAAATAGAAAAAATATGAAACATTAAGAGCTTTTTGACAATAAATCTATCGTGTATTAAAATTAGATAAATTTTATGCTTATTTTTAACAAAGTATTTTAATTCAATATAGCTAGATGAAAAATGCGCCTCTTTAAAACACTACATGTTTCTCTTCTTTGAGTTTGTAAGTAAAAAAAAAGTTGACTGTATTTCTGAGAACACATCAAATAAATAACATTAAAAAAAACATAAATGAACTAACACATACATTGAAGTGTAAATGCAGAAAAAAAATCAAAAATTAATAAAAATGCAATGGAATATATAAAATAAAACTCTTAGTGCACTGCAATGAAAGGAACGTTGCTGTCACGACAGACTGTCACAACACAAAAAAAAATGACACTGTCATTCATTTCATAAATAACAAAATATCAAAGAATAGTCATAAACATGAAAGCATCCGTTACACATTTTAAGGCAAGAAATTTTTCCCACATAATAAATTGGGAAACATATGAATGATTAGAGTAACATAAATTACATTGTAGTAAAAGTTATGAGGGAAACAAAAAGAGTTCCATTTCTCAATTGGCAGAAGTCAAAAATAAAAAGATTTCACAAATATAATAATTGGTCTCGTGAATACTGAAACATTTTTGTAATAATTTTCTAAAAAACTGAAAGAAAGAAAAAAGTTAGAAGAAACTTTTGAAGCTATTCCCTGACAAAGAGGGAAAATACTGAAATCTGTCAGAAACATAGCACACATCATTCCTTTGTCAAGATTATTGACAATAAGTTTTGTATTCTAGCAACACAATGAGACCGGCTTATAGGAAATGCTCTTAAAACACTACCTTTCAATAATTATAGTGCTGCGCTAATTTAAGAATATTTATTTTAAAAACAGATCTTGACACTAATTTGTAATTTTTAGAATACTTCTAAAAAAAGTATTCAAAATATAAATCGATTTGAAACAAATATTTATTTTAAAAATCAGATTTTAAAAACTAATAAATTAACAAGGTGAATATCATTATTAACATGGTGCAACGGTCCTTTATATAACTAATAGATATAAAGGGAACACAATGTAAGGTTTTGATAAGTGAATAAGAAATATATTTTGATTTTAGCAGGAAAAAAAAACAGATGAATCTAAAACAGGGTGCATAGCCAGGTTTATCAACGAAAAATAAGCTCTTTTTAAGTACTCAAAATATATTTTTAATCACTTTTAAAAAAAATTCATAATTAGGATCTGCGCAGTAATAATTTTTTTTCTATGTTTTAAAGTTCTTAACTTATAAACATAAAATCAATACAATACAAAAACATTCATGATAAAATAACTAGTTTCTGATAAATATTTCAAAGAAAATTTTGAAAATCGTGCAGTTTTTGTAATTTAGAAAGACAATTGATACAACAAAAACAGAGCTCTTTTTGAAAAATAAAAAATTAAGCATTTTTTACAAACCCTGTATAAAAAAATCACCTTTAAGGGCTTCTAAAAAACGCAAATTAAAAACACTATGCATCCTCTAATACCACCTTTGACCATGACCATTTGATTTGTCATATTAATTCTTGAGCCTCTTCATTGTTCAGAAAAGATGTTTTACAATGTTGAGACTAACATTAGTGATTATAAATACAGGGTATCTGCTACATTTTTGACTTTTAAATCCATGACTTTTCACGAATAATTCCAAGAAATTTTCAAGGCTTGCCGAGGTTACGACTTTCTTCGACAAAAACACAACAATAAACTTAAAAAAGCATTGTAATAACATTAATAGAAATGATAGGTATAACTGAAACTGTTATATTCTGCAATTTCATTTTTATGGATTTTAAATTTAAAAAAAGGAGTAAAGAAAGAGTTGAAGCTATAAAATAGCTGAAAGAAATACAAAAGCAAATAACTAAATACAGTCAGATATATGTAGTTTTTTAAAGCTGTCTTATTTCTTCTTAAAAGTTAGTAATATAAAAAGCCTAAACTAGAAGTTTAAATTGATAAAATAAAAATAAATATATAAAAAAATTCTGAAATCATTGAAGTTTAAAAGATAATTTTCTCTAGAAATGATGTTCTTTCCTTCATTTTTTGAAAAAACATAATTTTTAAAGAACGGGATAAAAACATCTTTTAAAAAATAAAATATGACTGAGTGGGGATTTCGTTACAAATTCAGACATTCCGAACACTGTGAAATTGGGGTAGGAAGAGGGAAATCCCATTTTAAAAATTAGATTTTTCGCTGACCTAAATCCACGACCTTCCATGATTTTTTTTATTTTTTTAAATAGTTAAAATCATGACAAATTTTATTCAATACCCAAATCCATGACTTTTCATGACTTTCCAGGTGTGCAGATACCCTGTAAATACCCTTTTCCTTAAAGTCAGAACTTGAAATGATTTAACTAGATAATAATTCTCAAAAACATTTAGTAATAACCAGGGTTGGGGTTTTGAACGTCCTAAACTGGTTTTGGACAGGACACGTGGGTTTTACTGTCTTAAACTGTCCTAAACTAACTAAAACTGTACTTAACTGCCTTAAAGTGTCCAAAGCCTTATACTTTGGTAAAAGGTAAAAATTCTACAGGTCTAACCATTGTACACATAATTACATATATTAATAAATATTTGATATTTTTTATGCAATTTGCTTAATTAAAGGAAAATAATATAATATAAAGGGAAATATTTATTAGTTTTGAAGCTCCACAATTCATTGAACAACAAAATTGAATACCTTATCCTTTAAATATGAATAAATAGGCTTTTAATACTGATAAATTATGTTTTTGCATAAGGATAAATAATGCAATATTAAAAATAATAATAAGCATTTTTAATAAAACAAAAACTTCTCTTTATTTTGTTTCTTGTTCAAAAATTAACCTTTTATTTTTCACAATATATTTTTTTTTAATTGTGACATAATTTTGAAAAAAAAAAAGGGTTTTGGACAGTTTAAGACAGTTTTTGAAAAAGGAGTTTTTTTGGACAGGACGGTTTAGACCAGTGTTTCCCAACGTGGGGCCCACGCCCCACTGGTGGGGGCAATTTGATTGTTAAGTGGGGCAATTCGAAAATAGACTCAACACGAGTTTAACCCTTTTGCTACGGTCCATTTAAATGCAATGCTAGATTTCGGTGAAAGAGAAAAGTAAATAATTGCGGCCGATAAATGTTATGTGACATAGCGATTTTTTAAGCGACAAACCTGAAGTGAAGTATCTGTTAACAGTCGATGGTAAATCATTTGTGAGTTATTTAGCCGATATCTTTGAAAAACTGAATATATTAAATAAGCAACTTCAAGGAACAAAGGAAACTATTGATGCAAAAGCGAAGATATTTGGTTTCATTACCCTTATTGAGTTATGTCAGAAATATATTAACAACAAACACTTTGAACAGTTTGATTGGTTCCAAAAATGTGAAGTAAACGATACCGCTTTACTTGTTATAGTCGATCATCTGAAAATTCTATCGGCTGATTTACAAGAAAGATTTTCTGATTTAAAACAAATTGATTTTCCAACACGGATGATGCAGTCAATGTTAGTGGATTTGTCTGATATATCAAATATGCAGCATCAAGAAAAACTCAGAGAAATGATGAGTCAGTTAAAATATTATTTAATATAAACAGGGTGCGTAGCCAGATTTTTCATCAAAAATAAGCATCTTTTAAGTACTTTTTAAGCACTCAAAAAATATTTTTAATCACTTTCCAACAAAAAAAAATTATAATAATCATAACTAGGATATGTGCAGTAACAAAAAATTTTTTCTCGATCCTGTTGAAGTTCTTAATTTATAAACATAAAATTCAAAAACATTTTCAAAAACTTTACATAATCATGATAAAATAAACTAGTTTCTGATAAATATTGCAGAGGAAATAATAAAAATCATGAATTTCTTATAATTTAGTTTTCTTGTAAATTCTTTAATCGATACGGCAAAGAAAAAATCTCTTCTTAAAAGATAAAAATTAAGCACTTTTTACAAACACCAAATAAAAAAGCATCTTTAAGGGCTTTTATAAAACGTAAACCAAAAATAAGTACTTTTAAGCACTTTTCAAAAACGCTACGTACCCTGATAAAAGGAGTGATGACATGGCTTTGTGAGGAAACAGAAATCAAATACCCAAATTCAACCAAATGTGCAAGAAAACTATTGTTACAGTTTCCATCTTCATTTTCAGCTGAATGTGGATTTAGTGCTGTAAATGATTTACTGGTAAAAAACAGAATTCATCTGGATGTAATACAATGGGAAACTTGAGACTGAAGCTAACCAAATTGGAATCTAACATAAAATCTCTGTGCAGCAAGCATCAAGCGCAAGGATCTCAATTAATTAAAATATTAAATTATTATAGAAAACTCTTTATGAAAATTATTTCAAATTTGCATTTTAGTTTTTCATTATATGTTTTTAAAATTTGCTTACCGTGTTTCGTTAACAATTTCCGAGTGGTTTCTTCCTAAAACCTATCATTTAAGTTTCTTAAGTGAACAATTCAAATTTTTAATATTAAAAATTATGTATATGTTACATAGTGGAGCATAAGAATTTTAGAAAGGCTCAGGTGGGGCATGGCACAAAAAAGGTTGGGAAACACTGGTTTAGACTGTGGATTAATCCATTCTGTCCTAAACCTTGCCAACTCTGGCATTAACTTTTTACGCATAGCAATGTTAAGTCTATCATAAAAGAATAATCCTGCTTATAATGAACACTTAGTCTTTTATTTCCTACGCTTATGCTGAACAGCTTGTTTATAGTGGACGCATTTAAATACAATTTTTACTCTATGTGGTCAGTTCAAAAGTGTGACTTTTAATTAAAAAAATTAATTAATACAGGTTATTTATAAATGAGTCAATTTGCTGGAATGAATCATGCAAATAGTTCCACATGGAAATCTGATCCTATTTTTAAATGCAACTTTCTTCAAAAATAACAGAAGACATCTTGTTACAACTATTCCACTTTGATATAGGGTGATTATTAATGTTACTTCCAATTAAACATTTCGTTACAGAAAAAAATTTTGCTGTAGAAAGACTCTACACATTTCATTAGTTATTTATTAATTATAGTACTATTATATTATAGTTATAGTACTAATTGTGTACTATTGAAATCATAATTTCCAACAACACTACAGTTAAGATTCTGAAAATAGTGAATCATCAGTTATAGATAGGTCCACAGAGTGTTATTCACCATACAACTGCGTATACATAAATTTATATGAAAGCAAATATTGAGAGCTGTAATTACCATATTGATTTTTTAAAAAAATATCAGTTTTTGCCTTTGAAAAGTACACGCTATTTTAAACACATATCTAGGATGAAATCCTAAATTATTGCCTGCATTCATTTGAAAGGAAGTCAAGTAAAAATAAAAGTAGAACCTGACAATCAGAGAATTGCATATAAATAAAATAAAAATAAAAAATTTATAAATAATTTTGTTTACTTATTGCTATTAATATTATAACCATTGTATTCTTACATCAGTTTCCCCTTACTGACAAGTTGCTTCAATTTCACAAAGTTTAGTTTATACAAGGTAAAATTAAGTTTCTGTTTAAATAAATCCACAAATATAGTAATCTCCATGAAAATATATTAAAAAACACAGAATTTTCTTTTAATAAGGTTTTGACTGAAAATTATTCATGAACAATAATGACAAGCTATAAACAATCAAATTTTTTTAAATAGCACATCAATAAGTAATGAAATAATACGTAATAAAATTCAATAAAATAATAAGCGTGAACTGGTGTAATGTATATCATACCCAGAGTTACATTTTGACGGTACTAAAATTATTTTAAACAATGTTTTGTAAATGAATTACAGATGTGTAAAAATCACTACAAAAATCAAAATAAAATAGACATAAAAAATACATAACAAAAATATTCTATACTTCCAACTAAGAGTTTTTTGGTAAATAAATATTTATAATTTAAATTTTGATTTACAAACAAACGGTAATGGTAAATAATTTTATCTAAATGTGCAAGAACTCAAAATGAAGGCTATATTACTGTCCATACAAAAAAAGAAAAATTACTGTTGATATTACATTTAAGCAGGGGCGATTTCAATGGCGATTTTGATTCGGACAATAGCACGGGAGGACAATAGTTCTGACATTTGTAGAAAGCTGAAAATAATAATTAACTTGTTCCAATTTAAAAATCATACCTTTTAAAATAACAAGGAAGCTACAAGCAACATTGCAAAAGTAAATAATTAAATAATCCCATAATTCTTCATTTCAAAATTCAGAGAAAATTTTGAAAATCGTTTGAAATTTTATTTTGTAATTTTATTATTGTAAAATCACTAAAAATTTTAAAGATGCGAAGCGAAGAGTAAGTAATATAGCCTCGGCTGATAGCCTTGCGTATAAACAAACAATTAGGCATTTGGAAGATAATCAAGACTGACATGTATTGTGATTTTGTTGGGATCCTGATTTGTTGGAGTGATGTCACCGTTCGGAGGGGTACCGTGGCTGGGAGAGCGATCCAACAGCAATGTGGAGGATGAGGGAGCTTTGGAAAAAGACTCGTAAGGTACGTAAACGCGGATCGCTGC
Source organism: Parasteatoda lunata (assembly GCA_949128135.1). Taxonomy (NCBI): domain Eukaryota; kingdom Metazoa; phylum Arthropoda; class Arachnida; order Araneae; family Theridiidae; genus Parasteatoda; species Parasteatoda lunata. The sequence continues at coordinate 3,766,289 of OX421971.1, forward strand.
ATCGGGGGAATGAGTCCTGGGACCTGCAATGTTATCATTCATAGACAAGGTCCGTCTGAGTTCTGAGGGTCGTGTAATTGTCTTCTGCTTAGAGCAGATAATATCACCGTGCCTAGTCAGGGTGGTGCTGGGACTGGAAAAACCCGACAGTGCCGACAAATCGGCAACCGACGTTTGGGATGTTTCTGCCAAAGAATTTCTGGAGCTGAGTGGGTCCACAATTGAACTGCCATTGTCTGTTTCAGCAGCAGCTTTGCTGTTCAATGTAGTCATATTTTCAGAGTCTGATTCATCCCTTCTTTTCCAAACAGGAGATGGAACTTTGTCATTAGTCATCTAAAGAAAAAAATGAGAATAAATGAGTATTTTCAAATCAAAATCATTAAGACAGTTATATTTCACATTAAAAGAGTGATAAATCAGACTCTAGAAATTGTCATATTTTCAGAGTCTGATTCATTATATCTCTTATAAACAGGAATTGGATGCTTTTGTCATTCATTAGTCACCTAAAATCATAAAAATAAATGAGTGTTTACAAATCAAAATTTTTGATACCTTCATCAAATGTTAGCCAATGTAGATAGTATGAGATATGTAGATGTGTTTAAAAAAAAAAAAAAAAACTTTCGTATAAGAGCATCTGAGAACTTTCCAATTTTAAAAACATCTCAAACGATAAAACTTCCCTAAACAAAACTTTTTATAAATTTGAATCAGTTTCTTATTTACCACAACTTTTGAAAATCAACTCAAAAAGTGACTTCAACATGTTCCACCATATCAATGTTTCCCAATGTGTGGTACGCATACCCCCAGGGGTACTGGAACAGTTTAGCAGGGGTACGTGTTCCTATGCAAAATATCTTGCAGCAAACGAAAATTTCAAAAATTTTTATTAAAAAACAAAGCTAGCTATGAAAATTTACTATTAAATATTTTTCTATTGGCTATTTTTTGCAGAGTTAACAGTTAATAATTGGTGGTGTCAACAGCCAGTTGTGATTTTAAACTTTTTTGCAATTTTTGATAGTAAAAAATACATTCATTTTTTTATTAGTGGTACACAGCGTTACACTGCACTATAATAAAGATATGGGAAAGACTGCACTATATTAAAGATATTTCACAAGATTTTTAAGAAAGAAAACTAAAAAAACTTAACTGAAATAATTTTGGCTTCATAAATCATATGAATTTACTATATTAATAATCATATGTATATACTTATATAAATATTAAAAGTTAGCGTGCTCAAATTCACTGATAATGAAGATTTCTGTAATAAGCAAGAGTTAAAAAAGCACATATCTCTTTGCATCCCTTGTAAAACTTACTTTCAAATCAAATGAAATTTGCTTTGTAGAAACTGAGTATAATTTCCCTCTTTTTATTAAATTTCGAATTGATTGGATTAACGCTGTTAGTGCAGTATATACTAAGGTATCGGGATATAACAAACTTGGTCATTTTTTAGTGATTTTTTAAAACTTTTTGACGCAATGCACATTTCTTAATTTAAAATCAATTAAATTCCTAAATAGATCAATTAGATTCCTAAATGATGCCAAATTAAGAAATGGGAATCTAATTGATGCCAAATTAAGAAATTGCAATGCAAATTTCCTAATGTGTGGCACCAACTAGATTCCTAAATATCAAATTTACATCTTTTTATAAAATAAAAAAAACACGAGTAACTTTAAAAAAGTATTAAGCACAGTGTATTGTTTTTTACAAAGCTAAAATATCGATTAAATAAAGTTAAATATAGATGAAAACATTTTTCAAGGGGAAATTGCTGGGTGGCCTTCTCTGACCAGGTTTTTTTTAATGAAGCTGACATGGGGGCTTAGGGAACATTTCCGATTTAGTTGTATGCCCCAGAGAGACATTATCTTGAGATTTTCAGTTATTTATAAATTAGTTGGATCCTAAATTTCCAACGTTATTTGGGATAACTTTGAATCAATTACTATGTAATATAGTATATTCCTGGGGAAACAGTTTAGATGCACTACTGTGCTGCTATATTTATGGAAGCCAAACTACATGCAAACTTTTATTTTGAAATACCATGATACCATGTATCAGGGTTGGCACAAAAATTCCCTGTGTTTTCCCTGTACATATTATACATAATATATTAAGAGGATCACTGTGCTCTTGTGTGAACTGTATTAGGCTAACTATAATACTTATAATTGCAGAAAAAACTTGGAATAGCTAAACATACTGATAAAAAAGAATGCTACAGTAAATGAACTAGTTTAATATAGCTGAAATATCCTCTTTAAATATTCCTTAGATTGCACTTTGAGTGGTCACCATTTTTTATAAAACAAAAATAAGAATTGAAATTCTCTGTATTTTCTCAGTTCATAAAAAATTCACAGCATTTTCCCTGTATTTTAAAGGTTTTCCCTGTGTGAGAAATAGAAATGACAATCAGTCGGAAAATGTTCAAATTCTTTGACTTTTAGGGTCATTTTTCTAAACAATCAATTAATATTGTAATTGAAGAGAAAATGTTCAAAATTGATGTCATTCCGAAAGAAATCTTTATTACCAAGTGATTCATTCCCTCTTTTCCGTCATCAGAGATGCCATTGCAGACTTCCCTCTTCTGCTGCAGGAAAGTCTCGATCAATCCGAAAGGTTTTTGGGGTAACTCGTGAGGGGGTGCTCTTCCTGGGTGGTCCAGCTTGTGTTTGTGCAGCTCCTCCATGGAAGCCTGAAGGGCATCTACAGCTGCATCATCGTGATATCCAAAATCTTGCTCAAGCTTCACCTGAAGGAATTCCACCAACTCCTCCATATTCATCTTCAGAAGTGTCTCTGAAATGTTTACAACAAAGAATGTTTTACATTTTCTGAAATATTGCATCCTTAAGTGAGTGTTTTGATACAGATTAAAAACAAGACACTGAAAGAATTATGGCACTTTTTTGGAAGTTTATCACATGACATTATAAATATATATCTGACACTGTTTGATATTTTAAGAATGAGTCAGGTGCAAAATTTTTGTAAACTTATTTGATAATCAAATAAAATATTTTTAAAACATTTGATTAAAACATGTGGGAGAAAAATCACACATATGACATTATTGCTTCAATCAAATGAAAAGTATCAACTTTGGTTAGTACAGACAAAAACTATTCTGCAACGAAAGTGTATAAAAATAAAAGAAGATTTGAAATTAAAACTTGTTTCGTTTCATTCAAGAAAGATTTTAAATGAAATATAAACTTTTTTTAGCATCCGTCCATCCTTAATCAAAATAATAACTTCAAATTACAGTCAAATTTTTATTGCTTAACTGAAAGGGATAATTTGAAAATCTTGATGAAAATTCCAATGTTAACATTTAATTCTTTTTCCCATTACTCAAAATTCGATAAGTTAGTTTTTTCAATTATTCACGGAAACTTTTATTTCCTAAACATCTATTTTAAGATAAGTTTTTTTAAAGAAAAAAATGCTTTCTAATTGTTAAAACTTTCTAATTGTTAAAACTTTCTATATTTAAAAACTATTTCCAACAAACAGTGCAAATGTTGAATGAAACCAACAACTTAGGGACAAAATTCATCATTATAATTCTGAAAACATTCAAAAAGTAGTAAAAGAGAATATGGTTAAAACATAGATTTTTACACTTCCAAATTCTGAAAATACACAAAGGTCTTTATTTTCATTTTTGATGCCACAATAGGCATTACATATTTCCTAGCTTTTAAAATTTCTTCAACTTATTTTTTTAATCATTCTTAATTGAATTTTGATTAAATTAAACCAATTATTCAACTTTTATTACAATTTATAAAAAGCGAATATAAAATATTTTATTCTTTACATAACAAAATGTATCGGCTAGCTTTTTATTTCAGTACTAATGTAAGACTCATTCATTCAGGCGACCCAATCAAAAATAAAAATCTATTTATTTCTTTATTCTTACCACAAAAATTTTTCAGTTACATGGTTATACTAATTCTTAGTCTTTTTGGTGATTTGTCCTCCCTAAATTATTTTCAACTTTATATTGACTACAGGGCTTTAATGTTGGCTATGTAATCTTTTGATAAATCACGAAACATGGATCTCTTCCCAAGCTAAGAATAGATCGATCACTTTTTAATTCGGCTGGTCATGGGGGATTTATCTCCCATGGCCTGTCTATATTAATATTATTATTCAAAACTTATTATTTAACTTAGAAAGTTTTATTATGGATAAAATATAATTTTGTATTTCGAGTTCTACAAATACTAAATAAAAGTTTTATTGTAACTATGATCCAGTTTTGATCTTTAACTGTCATTATCCTGTTTTCATCTCAATCTTCAATTATACCGTACCTAATTTTGTCAGTATACCAATAATATATACTGTTGCTTTGAGTGACATTCTGCTTAAATTATAATGATAGTCTCAAAGTGTAATTTGATGTTTACTTCAGAGATATTGATATGGCAGAATTTTGCAACAATTCTCTCTCTTTCCTGAGAGACATTTTTAATAGTAGCAAATATATATGTTACTAATTTGAAGTGACGCTTTCTGTTTACAAAAAATAAAAACGCTTCATGTATAGAATAGAACAGTATATAATTTCTTGTTATCTACAGATAAAAAAATACATATTCTAATATTATTGGCGATATTCTAAAAAAATTATTTGTGTAGTTAACATTTTTTAAATTTTTGCTATTTGCAAATACTTTTTATAATATCAATCTGAAATTCTAGTTTAAGTCAGTCATTGCGGAAATTTTTTTATTCTCAAAAGAAAGTAGAAAAAGAAAATCATGAGCGTTTTTTCCATTTCTGATATGTGAGAAAGGCACTTTTTGAATTGTAATTCTGCAGAAAGAGAAAAAAAAGTTCTGCAGAAAAAAATATTTCGAAACATTTGGCAGATAAAAAAAAAAAATTTTTTGCTTCCCAAATAAAAAATCTTTCTGCAAGAACTCTGGAATGTTTTGCGACAATGTCACCGCGTAGCCATGATTCTGCCACGTGGTCTAACACATGTTATGTTGGAAAATTCTGATTCCTGCTTTAGATAAAATATAGTTAAGTAATCTTTTAATAATAGAGTTTTATAGCAACGGTGTAAATTTGGAATTGATTCAAAACTTTACTATGTGACAATAAAAATTTCTGAAGAATGGCTATCAAAACTTGACTATGAACTTCAACTTGAAATAAGAAATGTTTTACTATTCAATGACAATAATTCAACTTTCCCTAAAATGACTGTGGAGATGAAAATCAGGTGTTGTTGGAGTTATATTGTATGATTGGCCAATTGAAGATTGCGATGAAAACAGGATAATGACAGTTGAAGATGAAAACTGGATCATAACTAATAAAACTTTTATTTTGTAGTATTTGAAGAGAGGACTTTTAAGTTTTATAAATTTTGCATAAGGACAGGATACAAATCCCCCATGACCTGTCTATTCAAAAACCAAATTGAAAAGTAATTGTTCCCAACAGACATTTAGAATCACGAGAGGAGATTGATGGTTGGTGATTTATCGAAAAATAACATAGCCAAAAATAAAGCCAACCCCCCATAATCAATATTAGGTTTGAAAATACTTTGGCAATCATGAATCGATAACAAGACTGTGAGAATGAGTGTAAACCATGTAACTGAAACATATTTGTGGTAAGAAATTTAAGAATAAAGACTTATAAATAGATTTTTGTTTTGGATGAATGAATGGCGCGGCAATGAATGAATGAATCTACATTATAATCGAAATAAAAAGTCAGCCGTTACATCGATCGATAAGAAAATATAATACTTTACGTTCGCTTTAAATAAAAATTAACTCATTGATTTAATTTAAATATAATCTGATTAAGAATGATTGAAAAAAAACAAGTTTAAGAAATTAAAGAAATTTTAAGAGTTTGGAAATATATGTAATGCCCATCAGAATGACTCAAAATTTGAAACAACATAACATAGAAAGCTTCGTCTAGAGGTATTATTTTTAAAAAAAATTCTGATAATATATTTTACTTAGTAACTAGAAGTACTTCGGGCAAAGTTTATTTATTATCTTTTGAATAATGTAATAATTGAATGTTCTTACTCCTGTGCAGCTTCAAGAGTGTGTAAGACATAGCAGTCAAGACTGATTCCCCTTCATATATATAAATATCCCACAGTCTCAGAGTCAGAGTGAAAGGAACCTTAGAAATCATCATTTCATTACTATTATTAAAACCTTTTCTTCATAGAATATGATGAAATGAAGTGAAATAATAAAACTTACCCTGTCCAAGAAACATTGAAAGAACCATTTTAATGTATAAAGACTAGTATGAATTTCATATTTATCCAAATGTTTTTTCAGTTTGGAAATGAGGCATGTAAGAATCTTATCATGATGCTCCTGAAAGCGTTGCAGCTTTGGGAATCCAGGGATGAAGAATCCTGAAAGAGTACTTTACTTTCAGATAGATACACATGATTTAGATTTGTTCTAAAAACATGTTTTTTAAAGATAGGTTACAAAATAGCAGAGTTAAAATTCAGTTGTGTTACTGAACTTATTGGATACTCCTGTATCGTTTACAATGTCTGAAAAAAAAACTATTTTTATTTACTCTGTGCATTCGGATAAACTCTCTAGCTGATAAAGACGAACTACTGAGCAGCTCAGCAAGAGTGTTATTAACTTCTTAACATATGAAAAATGAAGAAAAATGGAACTGTGTAATTTTGGTCTTTATATTATTATAAAAGCTACAAAAGGGTTTTAATACAAAAATGCAATAACTGCTGTATTTATAATATTTGCATACACATAAAAAAGTAATGGATTCACACGCAATTAGAGCAAATTAAACGAAATTTTGAAGCTAAATATAATATAACTAGTATAATATAATATAAAAACACAACAATATGATTTTCAATACATAAATTTTGCAAATCTTTTACAGTATGGTAAATCCCAAAACACGGTACTTGCACATAAGCCTATATCTCAGTCTTTGCCCTCGACTGAAGTCGTAATCGGTGAAAAACTAGGACCACTAATACCATCTATTAGGAAATTAGTGAATTAAGTATCCTAGAATAGAAACAAACTCGGCTCGGGCTTCACAAAATAGAAACGTTACTTTTCTCCTGCCCGAAGTCAGTCCACACAAATAATGCAAACTGGATTCGGGCAACACTGGCAAGGGGTTAAAGGAATATTACTGTAACTTCAAATAAACCACAGTCCACACAAATAATGCAAACTGGATTCGGGCAACACTGGCAAGGGGTTAAAGGAATATTACTGTAACTTCAAATAAACCACAGTCCACACAAATAATGCAAACTGGATACGGGCAACACTGGCAAGGGGTTAAAGGAATAGTACTGTAACTTCAAATAAATTTCAATAAACTTATCTATTCATAATTGCTTTCATCTTGCAAGCAACTAAAAGGATTCATTTTAATTTCTTTTTATTGTTAATTAACATTTTATAGTTGTCATATATTGGCCTAGGCCCACATATACAATGGGTGAAAAAAGTGAAAGGACAAATTGAATGATAGTATGCTTCATTTTCATCTCATCCAAATAAAACTTTTTATATTTGAATCCTGTCACATATTTTTGTAATAACACTAATAGCATGTAAAAAATAAAAATTTGGCTTCAAAATATGGATTTCATCAAAATTAAAACTAATAATATGGAAAAAAAAGTATAAGGAAATGTTTGAAAAACGCTTACAATTTTTGTCAATAATCAAAAAAGCTATCTTTTTTTAATCACCTGAATAAGCCGAGTGGTCATGGATCCCAAACGATTACTAGAAGTGCCAGCGCAAATTTTTTCCCAAGCGTATTTGATGTGAAGGTAAGATCCTGTTTGCATTGATATTGTGTGCCATTTTTATAAACTTCTCGAGTTAGAAGTCCCCGTAAGTTTCAATTGGATTAAGATCTCCTCAAATAGCTTCAAAACAGAGTTTTGGGTTCTCAGAAAAGAATCCTGTTGAATAAATATATTCCCCAGAATATGCTTTATGTAAAAAAAATTCGCCTAACATATTTGTCAGAATTCATTTTATAACGACCGAGTGTTGCCTCAAAAGTGCTCCAAATCATCACATGTGTAAAACACTTCTTTGGTCTTTTACAAATCAAACCAAAAATATTGAAAACTATCAAGGTTGAACTTTTTTTTTTTTTTTTGAAAAATGACACCAGTCCATTTTTGAATAAGAGAAATGTATTTTTTTGGCAACTCTTGTGGCATAGTTTTGGGGGACAAAACCCCCCTCCGAAATTATACATTACTTTAATTAATGAACTAATTTAGGGTAAGTAGATATAAAAAAGTTTTCATTTTATATATAAAAAGAAAAAACATGGAGAAAAAAATTATAGAATAATGAAAAAAAGAAAATTATTTTTAAAAAAAAATCCATAAAAAAATGTGACACGATTATATCCGCAAAAAGGAGTACCAACATAGCCAAATTAAAATATATGTGAGGAGTATTAAAAACAAAACACATTTAGTAATAAATATCATGCAAAAACAGACATTAAAATAAACAGAACAAATCAATAAAGCGAGTAACAAATTCAAATGAACTTACATGAACGAGAATCTGGCAATCTTATTACGAAAATATTTTAAAACCATTCTTGAATATATATATTAGAATGAGATAACCCCCTCGAACATACATTAAAACTACAGCACTGGTTGGACCTAATACTAATTTTCCAAAGATTTAAAACAGTCATGAAAAGTTCAAATTTTGTCATTTTCTTTCTGCTAAGCTCTCCTTTAACAATCATTCTTTTCTGTTGAAAAATTCAAATGTCTTTTAATTCATAATCCATATATTCTAGCATTTTTTAGAAACTACTGTTTTGGATCTCTGTGAAATTCTGTGCCCACTCTAATCTGCATTCTTGAACCGTTCAAAGTCAACTCGACGTTTTACAAACCAATCTTTTAATCCTGATTGTCATTTTCTAAACTGCAAATGTTTCAATAATTAGAAGAAGAAATAGGAGTACTTTTGACATGAAATATTAAGGCCAATGAATTCATATTATAATAGGAGGGCATTTGACACACAAGTTCACAGGTACAGTATTAAAAAAAGAATCCATTTTGAAAAACTTTTGGTTTAATGATTTAATTTTAAACCATTAGGACTCAATATTAATGGTTTGGTAGGGTTACTTCAAATTTGTTAATTAGTTATTGATGACAAAATTTCACCAAATCAGACATAAAAGCATACTTTTTGAATAAATTTCTCTTTTTTCAAAACCATTCGGATTTCTGCCCCCAGAAATATAGGATGTAGCCGCAATCTGGGAAATAGGGTAGCAATATTTTGGTCAGGAGAGCAGTCCAAAGTTTGTACCCCTTATAGTTAATTTCACTTTTTGCATATTTTGCCATTGTTCGAGAACTTTTAAAAAGAATGGGAAAACAAATTTAATACACAGTAATAAAATTTGTTAATCCAAAGATAATTCCATGCACAAAGGAAATTAATACTTATTTATAATTTTTTAGTATTTTTTTAAAATAATTATCAGGGGTCTGTCCAGGGCAAACCAGTTTACTACCGGTTAGTACTTCACAAATTCAACTTTAGAAAAAATGGTAGCTTCACAAAATGCTATTATAAAAGCAAGTTCTAAGATTCTCTTCTCTTCATCTTAAAATTTTGTTTTTGTATCCCTGTAAAGAATCCTGAGTAAATTCCTCATATACAAATAGGTAGCACGTGCTTGGTCAAATAGTGCAGTGTGGTGAGCTTAAGCCATATTATAGCGAGCTTTTTCTGCAGGGACGCTTCCTTTGTAAACTTTACAGGAAGTTGAAATTTGGATATTATCCTAAACATTTGAATATTGTTCTAAATTTATTCTAACAGACCTATATTTTTTATGAAACATTTTTTGTCTCCGTGAAACTTTTTTCTATACAACGCTGTGGTAAATGTTCTGATAATGAAAATAACTTTTAGTGCAAGTACTGCTCAATGCATGCTTTTTTTAAAATTCAAGTTGAAATTGAATAATGGATAAGGATTTTTATGGATTTTTAAATTTGGATACAATTTTAGCCAAAATTTTACAATAGCAAAATTATTTTTGAACATATGGGACAAAAATATATAAACATTTACCAGTCATATATGATTTTTATTTGTAGTGACAATTTTTGAAAATATCTCTTTACTTTACACTGTTTTGATGTTGATTTTTTAAGATAATGTTCAATTTTCACAGATTATGTCTAACTTTTCACAAAATATGTACCTCTCATAAAACCCTGACATAACATTACAACTCTTAATCAGAGTTGTGCATTTTAATCAAAATTGGAAGGTTAGAAGGAGTAGGGTTCATTAGCAAAACTCACCATGCATTGCATGCTTATCATCACTCATAAGACGAGACAAAGCCCAGAATGAATCCTGGAAATAAGACAATTGAATTACAGCACAATTTCAATTTATAGCGTTAGTAACAACTGAAAACAAATACACATTTCTATAAGTGTATTTGTTTCCAATCTACTATTATTGCTTCGTTTCATAAACTTAAAATTATTATACACTTCAAATTGTGATGATTTTTACAAAAACATATTTTAAAAACTAAACAACAAAAGCTTAGAAAGATTGTAATATGCCAGTGCCTACCAAAGCCAGTGGTGTGTAGTCAAATCTTTCAACAAAAAATAAACACCTCTTAAGTAATTTTTAAGCACTCAAGAGATACTTTTAAGCACTATATACATTTTCAAAATGCAAAGTAATTTTCAAAGACTTTACATGATCATGATAAAACAACTAGTTTCTGACAAAGAACTCTTTCCTCGATTATAATAGCCATTATAAAATGATCGAGAGATTTTTTGGTTCAATATCAGAGGGTGGAAAATGCCTGATATTGAGAATATCTTGCAAAATGCTGCAGAGTTGCACATAAGAGTGCAAGAATCTCACCGGATCCAGCTCAGTAGACGCACATGTAGACTCGCAAGTATTACATCAAGCATGTAAAATGATAGGAGGTTTTATGTGCTACGGGCAAGTTACGCCGAAACGGATTGTGGTTGAATGAATTGTGAAAGCGTTGGTTGAACAATGTGAAAAACATACTTTTGCATAACATGTGGCAAAAATTGACAAGGTAAAGAAAAAGATCTCACTTTCAAAATGGGAAAATTAAGCACTTTTTAATAACACCCAATAAAAAAAGCACCTTTAAGGGCTTTTAATTCAATTAGTGTACTTCAATTAGTGAAAGAATACAAAGGATTAGTAAAGCAAACCAGTATGTTAATAATCAATTATTTTACTTAATAGGATGTCTGCAAGTGTTTTTTCTTCAGTAATACTTAAACGCATAAAGTCACTTCTTTTAGTTATTTGTCATAGCGATATTTCAGTGGGAGATGAATCACAAAAGTTATATTAGAAAAGGAAGATGAAAAACAGATCAGCAAAACATAAAATCAAAGATGTGGACATAAATGAAAAGTAAACACATATTATTCAACTTCTTAAAATGTCATTACAGTTATTATTCTGACAGAATTGAAAAAAATAATTAAAATATTAATTTCAGATATTATAAATTTTATAGTGTACTATAGTATTTATAGTATAATTTCAGATATTATAAGTTTTATAGTATCATAATACTGAGGTTTGATAAAAGGAAATATTTTACAGCCAGACAGCAAAAAATAAAACACATACTACAATATTTATAGAATCAAACAGTTACAGTATTATAATACGGACATTACATTTAAACATTGATTTTGACTAGCCTGATAAAAATTACTGTAGAACTACAAATATGGTTACATTTACGAAACAATTTCAAGTAAAAAAATTTTTAATATTTGCCGACATAAAAAATCATTTGTTTTGTACCAATTAACACTCTAATTTTAATAAATCTAAAAAATAGAACTGTTGCAGCAAATTTTTTACAAGAAATAATAGCAATAGATATTAGATGTATTGATTTCAAAACTTATTTTCAATTTATTGTTATCCTAAATTTCAAGAATGGTTATTTTCAAGGTGTAATGCAGGATTTCTAAGGGTTTAGGATAAAAAGTGCAATACAATTAAACTTGTTTCTTAAAAGTCTTCATTTAACGAGATCCAGGGTTTATCTAAGGCATTTTTATTAAATGGCTTGCTTATTGTAAAAAAAATACATATATAAAACAATGTTACTAAGAGCATTACTAAGATTTAAACAGGATTTTTTTTTTACCTTTTTAGAAATTATTTCATAAAAGCTGCAGAAAATACTGCAGAATACTGCACAAATACTGCAGAAAAAATATTTTTTTTTTTTAAAAATCTGATTTATTTTCATTTGAATTGGATATTTTATTTATTTAATTATTGCATAAACTAATCAAAGCTCTAATAAAACTAATCAATAATGCTTAATACTATTTAAAAACATTACTTTAATTGAAGTACTTAATATTTCTAACTAAAATGTTAAAAAAAAAATTTAGTTATAACAAACTAATCATTGGAAAAATAATGGTTGTTTTAATTCAAGTTTCAACACTTTCATGAATTTTTAAAGACAAAAACTCATTTTCTCAGTTATATATCAAATAAATATTAAATAATTTAAATCAGAAAACAAAACAAAAAAAATAGATTTAAAAAAAACCTTAATAATATATTTATAATTTGTCCTAAATAAAAAATATTTCTGACTTAAACTGAGTGTTAAATCCTCTGTAGCAGGATTTTTTCGAGCTATCTGCAACAAAACTCTATAGTACTAACATCTTTCTACAAAATACTTTTAATAATAACAAACATATATCTTACTAACTTAAAATAAAAGCGCTGCATTTACAAAAGAAAACTATATATATTTTCAAATATAATTTCAAAAATAAATTTCAAATATAACAAATAATTAAAAGTCATGAAATTCATAGTAGTAATTGCAGAAAAAAAGTTTGGCGACAAAATCACGGAAATCGGACTTATCAAATGCATGTATTGTTTCAAAATTAGGTTGTTTTAATAAATAATATAGTATAAAAAATATCAGATTTAAAAATTATGGAGAAACCAACTATGCTATAACTAAACTTGGCTATAACTGCCAAAAATTCGATAGAATCATTGCTTTAAAAAGTAAATACTGAAATTGCAGGATTTGAATTTTCTATATTGTATGAAATATACAGAGATATTTAAAAACCACATGAAAATCAATATCAATAACTGACGAAAATACAATCGAAACAATACATTGATTTACGATACTATCAACGTAAATTGAGCGTGTCAAAAAGTGATTATCTAAATGTTCAAATATTAGGTGTAAATTTCTGTAGAAAAGAAAAGTAAATTTTTTTTTATTTTTCTAAAGAAAAATCTTTCGACAAGAAATCTGCCCTGCAATTCTGACACAGGAGGTTAAATCAATGCAACTTTTAATTACTTTTTAAGCACTCATAAAATATTTTTAATCCCTTTCCAAAAAAAAAAAATTCATAATTAGGATCCGTGCAGTAATAAATTTTTTTTCTTTTTTCTATTGTTTAAAGTTCTTAATTTATAAACATAAAATCAATAAAATTCAAAGACATTTTTAAAAACTTTACACAATCATGATTAAATAAATAATTTCTAATTAATATTGCCGAGAAAATTGTGAAACTCATGCATTTTTTGTAATTTAGGATGGCAATTGACAAAGAAAAAATATCTTTTTAAAAGATAGAGAATTAAGCACTTTTTACAAACCCTGAATTAAAAACACACCTTTAAGGGCTTTTAAAAAATGTACATAAAAAATAAGCACCTTAAAGCACTTTTTAAAAATGCTATGCACCCTTTTCTTCGAGATCGTGTGATTTAAATCATGATGTTAATGTCATTGTGTGATTCTGCCGACCTAGCCAAAAGATAGATTTCACCTCAAAGGAGTATAAAATTACTCTTTTAGTTAAACTTTGGATAGAGATATACAATAAAAATAAACAGTGTTCAACTCACTTCTTCATTCATATACATGAGTAAAAGAGCTGCTATTTGACTCATGCCTTGACAATAACCTATTTCCTGTAATGAACACATTTTAGAATGAAATGATTCAATATAAAGTAAAAAATAGAATTCATGGACTAAACTAAAGGGTACACTGGAACTAAGCATTTAACAATTCAAGCAATAATTAATAGAGTTTTCTATAGAAAATGTATGTAATTAATACAAAGTGCCTATAATTTTTATGACAAAATAGTTTTTTTTTAATAATAATAATTGAAATAAATTGCTTATAATGAGAACAAATTTGTTATCCTTCAATTTTGCATCAGCAAGGTTTAACTGTGAAAGATCAATATGACAAAAGTTATTAAATATTAGTGGGTATTTCATTAATGACTTAAAATTCTAAAGTTGTCCTACAAAAAAAAATTATATTATTTATTTATTAATATTTGGTTATACAATACATTACTCATAAATATTAAAGCTAACATTTTTCCTCATTATAATAATTTGACAGCATAAAAATCAGAGTTACATAATAAAATACAAATTATGCTTAACATTAAAATTGTGTTGGAATTTAGAATGTAATATAAAAAATAGTACCTTTAAAATTTTTATACCAAAAAGATTTATTTCAATGCAAAAAAATTAAGGTACTAAAACCTGTTACTTCACTAACAATCGAAAAAATCTTTAAAAAAGATTTCCACCAAAAATCCTTTCTACAGAAATTTTTTAAGGTTTTCACATATCCTTCGTTTTAATAGTTTTGTCACAGAGTTGTTACTTTTATCCTTTAATGACAAAATTTAAACATAAATAAACAAACAAACTCAGATGGGTGAAGAATTTTTGAAACAAAATACAGTAAAACCTTGCTACAACAATATTTTTGGGACCAAATAAATATAGTGTTGTAGAGGGATATATTAAATTTTTTGGAGACACAATATTATTTTTTTTACATTTCAATGTTATAGTATATGTATTAACCATAAATGTATATATTAATTTGCATATAGGTTAATTACGTTTAAATATTAAAAACAACTGAAATAAAATAAGATCGCAAACATACCTGAAAACCCTTTTTATTGAAAATAATCCGATATTTTTGTTTGTTTATTCATTGTTGTTATTCATTATCATGACTGTTAAGTCAACCAACAAATATGCACTGAGTTCAAAGTACGAAAAGGATTTTCGTTTGTGAATGGTGCTCCACCCACTCCCTACGGAAAGAAATTTCACTTTCAGGTGTTAAAGTGGTGCTTGTGGTCATTTGTGACTCATAATCAGCATTTAACATGAAGGAAATGAAATCAGACAGGAATGTTACATCTGTAATTTCTTACGAGATAAGGGAGGCAATTCTAAGAATGGAAGCTCTTGAGGTGATCAGTAGTGAGTATTTTCATGTCAGAAAAAAATGGAAAAAACACAAAGAAAGACAAAATAAGATTTTTTCATTATTTGAAAACCAATAATAAATAGAGAAAATAAGGTTGGAATTTAATAAAAAAATCATTTTACAGGGGTTAATTGCTTCAGAGAATATTGTAATATTGAGAGGAGAATAACATAAATTCATATGAAAGTTCGCCGGGACCACGAAACATTATCGCAATAGAGGGAGTTATTGTTGTATCAGATATCATAGTAGTGAGAGTTCACTGTATTTAAATCAGGAAATTTAAGAGTAGAAATGCTTTATAATGTTTGAACTATGTAGCTCCTCTCCTAGGTAGCCAAGGAAATATTAGAAAAAGTCAACCTATAGAAAGCAGAAATTTGACTTTTAAATCTCAAATAAAAAAACATAATTTAACAGTTTTTGAAAAAGAATTTTTCTTTATTACATCCAGAGTACTCCACAATATATCCATATTTCACACATTGGGTTTGAACTTCCTTCCACAAGTTTTCATAGGGGTGAAAATTTTAGATAATCCTTTAGAATATCAATCAATACCTCTTTCATGTATGTATTTTAAAAAAATATATGGTTCAAACTCACTAAATAGCTTCTTCCTTTAAAAAAATTATTTTGCAACTCAAAATAGAAAAATAATAATATAAAAAGTCAGCTTTGAAGCAATGAGATGTATTTAAAGTACATAAAAAATTTAAATTCCATGCATTTTTTTAGATACCTTAGTCTAAATAACCTTTAAAAAAGTTGAAAAAACATTTTTTTTTTTTTAAATGCTGACACAATAATTCTAAAGTGTTTAGTTTATAATCTATTAGTTATAATATTATCTGTGTTATAAAATGTAATCACTTTTTTGAAATGTTTAAATTTCACCCTTCAAAAATGAATAGGGGAGTAAAGAGATATCTCTCTTAAAAGTTTTCTTTGGATACTTCTTTCAAAAAAAAAATTTTAAATGCAAAGTAATCTTACCATATTATACACTGAGTATGCAGCAAGGACATTGAAAAGAGCTTGTTGTCTGGAAAATATCACAAAATATTTCTGACTTTTATTCACTGATAAAACTAGTATTATGAATAACAATGTTTTATAAGGTTTTACAAAATTGCTTAAACAGAGTGTTTTAAATAAATAATTGGTGTTTTGAAAGATGACAATATCATATAATGACATTCCACAGTTGTTGTTGGCCATGAAGGAAAGGGGGAGCAATTGTTTTGGATTTGATTTCTGCGACCCCCCCCCCCCCCCCCGCTCATAGGGCAGACCCATTCATTCATCCACAGATTGTCATTTTGACCTGAATCATAGAATAAACAATCTCCAATTCAGTACCCCCAGAGGTAAAACTTGTTAGAGGAACATGGAGGACATTGTGACCTGACAGATTCAATGTGCAAAAGTCACCATTTACTACACTGGGAGTCTTCGGCCGGCTAGGTTCGTATTCCCGTTCTCACGAACGTCATTCCAGCATGCTACCAACCAGACAATCCTGGCGCTTTAACTTTGGAAATTACAGGTCCCTTTTAACTAAAAGCAGGTTCCTTTTAAATTTCAACATCAATCTATTATTGTTCACAATTATTCTATCTACTGATAGAATATTTCAAAACAAGAAGAATCAAGGCTTTTAACTGGGAATAATCAAACAACTGCCACAAGGATAAGCAACTATGTAGTGTGATTCTCAGAATTATTCTAAGTTTCCTTTTCTAACATGAAAAACAAAGGAAAATGACTTTTTATGTATATATATTTAAACTAAACTAAACTCAGTGGTACAACAGCCCATAGAAGGCCAAGGCCTACTGTTCCCATCTCAGATTTCTTGACCTTATGCTCTGGGGTGCAGGAGCAGATGTTCCGGTTAGGTGGTATATGCATTTAAAGTATATATTATGTGTATTTTCTAAAATGAATCTGTTGGAACTTTTTATTTATTTATTAAACGATGGAGAATGACACGCCCCAAGGGACGCAAAACTTAGTTTTGGTGTCACTCCCATAATTTGTGCGCATTTGATGGGCATGTACGTGGAATCACTGAATACAAATAGATATGTGTGAACTAAATTTTGCTTCACAGTAAAAATCCCTTATTTATCAATCAACACCCTAGTGATATTTCAAATTTGGTTTTAATTTTTAAATATTACAAGAGGTAATTTGGCAACATAATTTTCATACATAACATTGTTTAATCTTTACAATTGTATTCTACTTAGAGTAAGAAATTTTTATGATAATTTTGATCAGCTTAAGTTTGATGAGCAATTTTATCTTGTTCTTATTATTAACTTGTTATGAAGTATGGTTAAACAAATGTGCAAGAAATATACTTACTTAACACTGTATCGTTCTCTGAACATTATATGATTTCTATAAGTTCGATTTACATCCAAATCAATTTGTTTAATATCAGGAGAAAGAAATTTGGCTTTTTCTCTCATTTCCTGCAAAATGAAAAATGCTTTAATAAATATTTACTAAAATACAAATTTAATCGACCATTTTTAATTAAAATAATAAAAATTAACTAAAAAATTTTTATTTTGTGTGGAGTTATTTTTGAATAAACGAATGTTATAATTGAGTGTAAAAATTTTTCAATTTACTTAAAAAGTTATCGAGAAATGGCGAAATACGCAAAAAGTAAAATTAACATTAAGGGGTCCATACTTTAGGGTGCTTTCATGACCGACCAAACTATCGGGGCCCTATTTTGTAGGTCAGAAATCCGAATCAGTTGGAAAAAATATAGGTTTATTCAGAGAAAGTAGGTTTTTGTGTTTGATTTCACAACTTAAAATATCATCTGCACTTATTAATCAGCATATTTGAGCCATTAAGATTATGCCCTAGAACCTAAAGATCTAATTATTAGATCAAAAGTTATTGAGGAAGGTTAGTTTTATTTTGCGCACTGCAAATTAAAAATAAATAAAAAAAATATGTTCCTCTTCATGACTTTTTAATTTGGCTCTTGGATGCACATTTATACTTGAGGGTATATTATATATAGCTGTTATTCATAATAGCTAAATGAAATAAGCAACGATTTTCACCAAATACATAGTTATTGTGATTGTTGATACACTTGCGTAAAATATGCACCAATCAGACTCTGCCTCTGAAAATTATTTTTTTACTAAACTAATATTAAACGCCAGGAATCACTACCAACTACTGTGTTTACTCTACTTAACAAAGGACCTTTATAAAAAAGAATACTCCATGATACCACAAACTATGAAATAAAAGTAGTGACTACAAGTAAAATCATTAAGTGTGCTGTGGTAACTCCAACTTACAGCCTTTAGGACTAAAATTTTTGACCGAAACTAAAATTTTATGGGTTAGGATCGCGTAAAGAAAAATGTTTTCTCCGGAGCACAATCATCTCTGCCAAACAGTCAGTTAAAATTCTAAAGCACATGTTTTTATTTTCTTTTGAGTTTATATTCTAAGCAGCTGTAATTATTTGTGTGCACCATTTTGAATTTTCTTAATCTTATAAGCACTTATTTGTAAGATATTATGTGCTTATGAGCACTCTATTTTCTGTAAAATAATTTATTAATTATACGTCAGTTAGTAGATGGAAACAAGTAGAGTTTTGTGATGATAGTTTCAGAATGTAAATAGTTTTTAAGCGGGTGTAAGGTCTTTATCTATAATGGAGATGTTTGTTGTTGAGTTAAAAAAACTTCCCTTTTATTGAACATAATCGTAGAGTTTTCTTAATTATTTGCTTCAAAGGTTGCTTTACATATTTTTAACATTAAGCATACAAAAAAAATTAACTAACAATATATTTTCCTTCTTGTTCTTTCTTCACTTGCATGACATTCAGCATTCTGCACCACACTTCACCTCGCACAGCGTTCGGTATACCCTTATACATACGTCTCTTAAACTGCAAATAGAACATTTAAATCAAATGATTTTATACTATGATATTTTTTATTCATTTTTATAATTTAATATATTTTAACTGATAAAAATATACTAGTACTTAGTAAGTAATAAATAACTACACTTTTGAAATGACATTTAAAAAAATCGTATAACATTTTTGGATTTTTCACAATGTAAATAAAAAAACAATATGAAAATTTCGTACAACTAACAATCTTCAAAAACATTTATATTTTAATTTTGCATACATTTTTCTCAATCTTTAAGTTTATACAATATTAAAAGAAGAATAATTTTAATATGCCATTGAAAATAAGATATAAGATATAAGATTAAAATAAGATATAAGAAAAAACAATTTTTGTCTTTTTTTTTTCAATAAAAAAAGACCTGTGCTATTAATTCATCAATTGCTATATTTGAAATATAACAATTAAAAGAAATAATAAATTTTAAAATTTATTTTATATATATAGATTTATTCCATCTTTTTTAATAAATAAGGATTATTTAAAATTTGATTGAAAACAACTTTAAAATATTAAAAAATACTTAAATTAAATATTAAAATGTTTAATTATCATTATGATTTTTTTATTAGTTATCTTTTATCATTTATTAAAAAAAAAAATTCTTATCAGTGGCGCTAAGAAATTAAACTAAAAAATTTTGTCAACCGTATTACTTTTAAAAAGTTACTCTGAATTTTATAATACATATTTCCCAATGATATATATAAAGAACATATTTCCCAATGATTTTTATCACGATGATATTTTACCACTATACACTTTCATTAAACATTTTAGAAGGAGAAAAATAATTAAAATAATCTTTTCCAAAACCATTTCTTTTATTAATGCTTTGAATAAAAAACAAATAATCAGTTTTGTTTTTTTTTTCATTTGTGAATGAATTCTAATAATTAAAAGAATTAGATTTTCTGCAAATATATTACTTATTTTTTGATTAAAAAAAATTAGTGCTTAGATCAATGATGTTTCCATAAAAATTATCATATTTGCAAGTGTCATGACTAAATATGCATTAAGCCCTTCATTAGTCAGCCTTCACTCAAAAACGTTTTGCATCTCTAGTGTATATTATACTAATCTATACCTTATTCTTATAAAAACAATATTTATAACATTACAAGTAGAATGTTTTTTGAAAAAAAAAAAAACTACTTTTTCCCAGATGAAATTATACTAGATTTTTTTTTTTTCATTAAAAATCCTTTAAAATCTCATAAAAACAAGAAAACAAAATTGTCCATATTGATTTTGTTTTAAACAGAAAGTAGAAAAGTGTCTATCAAATCGTTAGAACATATAGTTTATCTTAAGTAAGAACTCCCCTAGCCATTTGTCTGGACCCTGTGGCAGTGACTATGGTAACGAGATATATCTATTTCAAGTAGGGGTCATTGTTTAGAACAGGATGGCGAGTGAAAGAGAATCTTTCTCTTCTGTGATAGCCCTAGAGTAAAGAGAAGCCACCCTCCCTGAAATGTGCTATGCTTGTTCCCATTGACAGACTTTGTGGTGGGAGAGTTTTTACCATAGGCAAACTGTAACTTACCTTTTCTCCACCATAATATTTGTCCCAATTTTTTAACATTTTCAGCCACTTATTAAGCCTTTCACTCTCAATTTCCCTCACCTACAAAAAAAAGAATAATGCAACACAAAAAGGGATCAACATTGGAAGAAAATTTGTTTAAAATTAACAATGTTATAAAACTTAAAAGTGACAAAATATTTCTTTTTAATCCTGAACAAATAAAAGTGGTTAACCTTCCTCATCTATTCTCTCCCCCCCCCCAAAAAAAAGAACATGCTTTGTAGAAATGTAGGAAAGAAATGAATTTATGATTTTGACAGATTATTGGGGACTATTGTGGAATACTAAATAAAATATTCCACACACAGGAATCATATTACTAATAAACTAGATATTATTATATGCCATATATTACTAATAAACTAAATGCAAACACAATAGTTCAGGAAATCAAGGATTTTAACTGGAAAAATTGACAGGGAATTTTATTTTTTGTATATTAATAATTTTTGGGTACTGATGCACATTCTGCAACTAAAATTCTTTCAGGAAATATATTTTTTCAAGAAAAATTTTCAAAATCTGGTTTCTTGCACAAAATTTTTCTTTAGTTAAAAATTTATAATTTTTTTTTTTAATTTAAATTTTTTGTTCATTAATGTTTTTTGGGTCACTGAAATGATGTCTGTCTTAGTAGTTAAACAGAAAGCATCATTAATAGAGGCTTGAAATTTTACAGAAATTATTAATTAATACTTTTAATTATTTCAAATAATCTAAAAATTTTAACTATTATTTATAATTTTAATCAATTAATTAAATCTAATAATTTCATACAAAATTTTATAGAAATTTATAGAATATAGATCTCTAGCAATAAACAGGGTATCTGCTACATTTCAGATTTTCAAATTCATGACTTTCCATGACTAATTCCAAAATTTTTCATGATTTACCAAAGTTACTATTTTCGTCTACAAAAACACAACAATAAATTTAAAAAAAGCATTTGAAATGATAGGTATAACCGAAACCCTGCATCGTCATTTTTATAGATTTTAAATTTAAAAGACAAGAGTAAAGAAAGAGTTGAAGCAATAAAGTAGCTGAAAAAAATACAAAAGAAAATAATTTTTTTTCATTTTTATTTTCAGTAGAATTATATTCTAAAGATACTTTTCTTGTTCATCAGAAAGGAAGAGATACTCCTCATTTTCTCTTCTCATTTCTGAATTAAAAAAATTCACCAATAACTGACTTGCTTCAACTAGAATTTTGAATTGATAAAATCAAATAAAAAATAAATAATAATAAAAATTCGGAAATCACAGAAGTTTAAAAGGGTAATTAGCTCTAGAAATGATGTATTTTCTTTCATTTTTTGAAAGAACATAATTTTTAAAGAACATGATGAAAAAAAAATTATTTTAATAAAATATAACTGTGAGTGGAGATTTAGTTACAAATTCAGATATTCGGAACACCGTGAAATTGGGGGGGGGGGATAAATTCCAGTTTGGAAATTAGATTTTTCAGTGACCTAAATGACTTTCTATGATTTTTTTTTTTTTTAAATAGTTAAAATCATGACATTTTATGACCAATTTTGCTCAATACCGAAATTCATGACTTTCCATGATTTCTCATAACTTTCCAGGTGTGCAGATATTCTGAATAAATGAAAATAAGTTCCCCCCCCCCCAAAAAAAAAACATAATTTTTTCTTTCCTCAAAATCCTAATTTTCAGGGTCTCTGAAAAACCTCACTCCTTCAATTATTACTCAATTTAACTTTGAAAAAAAAACAAGAGTCTTCAATTGAGAAAACTTTGCTCCTTAACTTCTGTAATAATCCTATTACTAAAATCTCCAAAAACCCACTATTTTTAGTCTGTCTTTTTTTTAATTTTTATATGATTTTTTCCTATGTTTTTATATTTCTACTATATAAAAAAATTAACTTTAAAATAATAATGATCCCTGTGGCGGAGAATTTTTTCTTGCTTTCTGCGGCAAACTTCCCTAGCATTAATATTTTTCTTCTGTTACTTTTAATTATAACAATTACTAATTTGAAGTAACAGAAATATTGTGCTTACAGAAGAAAGCATAGAATAAAAATGCATAAAAATTTTTAATCATAAAAGTAATATTTTTTTAATTTTAATATTGTAGGCACTTTCTTGCATTGAAAAAATGCACTAATTATTTCCTCTTTTGAATTTTGTAAATCATTATAAATATTAAAATTCATAAATAAGTTAAAGGATTATAAATTGAAATTTGCACATAAATTAAAACTCGTAAATCCATGCAGTAATTCCAAAATAAAGATTGACGACAAAATCACGCGATTAAGACTCTTTAAAAAAGAGATACTCAAATAAGTGTGCGTAAAACATGGTGTTCTTTAAAGAAAAAAATTAAAGAAAAAACATCATTTCTGGAGCGAACTATCTTTTAAACTTTCGCAATTTCTACATTTCTCATTTTATATTATTAATTTTAAATTCTAGCTGAAACTAGTCATTTCTAGCTGAAGCTAGTCATTTGTAAATCCCATATAAAAAGAGTAAAATCACTATTATTTTTCTTTTCTCTGATAAGAACAGAAAAATAAATAACATTTTTCGAAAAATTATGCAGAAAGGAAAAACAAAATTTCTCCCTTTCCAAAGGAAAATCTTTCTGCAGAAACTCTAACGTTCTGCGCCAATGTCGTCGCAATTCTGCCACAGGATAATGATTAACAATAATAATAAAATAGGCTGAATAAAAGTATGCAGCCTAAACTAATCAGGAAAAAAACAACAAATTTCAAAGAAAAATTTTTTTATTAAAAACTAAATTAAAACTTTGGATTTATTTAGAAAAGACCTTTGAATAAATAAGTATGTTCAAAAAATGATTACCTTTGTTTCATGGGCTGTTAGTTTCTCAGGAAGACGATGATCACTGAAAGAAAATCTCTCATTAGCTAATATAAAAGTTGTTTTTTAAAATGATATAATCTCTGTGTTAAACACTCTTTTTCAGAAAAAAAAAATTACATAACTTCCAGATACATCAGGTAAATTTCAATGAAAATCCAGACCCTATTATAACTACACCATTTTCATCAGTAAACTTTTTTTATTTGTAATGCCAAATATTAGATTTTGTGAGCAAAAAAAAAATATATCATTGAGAGGATGGAAACATGTCAGTTAGACTGAAATGTGAAATTTTTACAACAAATAATTGCAAAGAATCTTAGAATTATTTAACTTGTATCAATAACTGTAATAACTTGTATCAATAACTGTCCACACTTCAAAAATTAATAGAGAAGTGAAATTACTCTCTAAAATCGTTTTATATAACACTTTGCAAGATTATATACAAGTAGTTTAATGAGTTACAAAGAGTCTATATACAAATAGTGTGCATATATAAATTTTTGTGGCTTGTATTCAAAATGCAGGGAAAACATGAAAAAAATTACAGAATAATGAAAAAACAGAAGAAAAGAAACAAACTTATTGATTTTCTTCGTTTTTCTTTTTGTATTTATTCATTGTGCCATATATTTATATATATATATATATATATATATATATATATATATATATATATATATATATATATATATAGCGCCTGTTAAAAATCTGTGTAAAAAGAGCAAATCATGATTCTTTTTAAAATAATTGTTAATTTTCTAAAATCATTAAAATTGTATAATTAAATATCAACCTTATTAATTATCAAATTGAAATTATCCGGCATAATATTATTACCTTGTGCATATCCATTTTCGGGCCAATCCTAGGTATCTAACATATTAAACACTCTTCAGTATTGCAGTAAGAACGTGCCATAAGAGATCACTTTATATACGCTTCTGTCTTCATATTTCCTATGATCTGCCAATCGCATTACAAAAATATTTTAAATCCTTCTTGAAAGAGTCCAGTACGCGGAAGTTCATTTGAATTTGCTCCTTGCCATATAGATTTATTTTCATGTTTTGTTATATATTTCTTTTACTTATTATGTTGTTTTTCTTTTGCCGGATTTGTTTTATTTCATACATAGTTTTTTTATTAATGTGTTCTATTTTCTTTTCATAAAATTTTTTTGAGTGCTCCTCATACTATTGTATTGATATATTTTGCTTTAGCTATATTGATACAAGAAGCCCGGTGGCTGAGTGGTAACCTTGGCGCTCCTGTGCCACAGGTCCTGGGTTCGATCCTCGGGCCGGGCAAGGTTGACTCAGCCTTTCATCCCTCCAGTGGGTCGATAAATGGGTACCAAGCAGGCTTGGGAACTAAACACTGGGGAACAAAACACACCACCTGACCGGAACATCTTATCCTGCACCCCAGAGCCCGACGTCAAGAAAACTGAGATGGGCACAGTAGGCCCTGGCCCTATATGGGCTGCCGCACCACTGAGTTTAGTTAGTATATTGATACAATATTAGATAGCACTCTTTTTGGTGGATATAATTGTGAGCTGATGAAGAGCTTATATCTTTTTTTCTTTATTTTGTTTTCTGGATTTTTAATAAGTTTTTTTACTTTTTTCTTAAGATACATAAAAAAAAAAAATTAATGTTTTTTCTTTTTTATAATTTTTCTTCTCCTTTAATTAATCTTTATAATTTTCCATGTTTTCTCAATATGTAAGCTTTTATATATATACATATATATATATAAGTAGTATATAGGGGGGGCTAGAGGACACTCTTCCTACCCCCTATATACTACCACTATTGTTTACATTTTTGAAACATTAAGATCGTTTTTCAGCATAAAATCATTAAAAAAGACAACTTCTGAAAATCAAAATCACTCAAAAACTAAGTGTTTTTTTATTGAAAAATCTCTTATTTTGAGGGGGGCTAGAGGACACCCCTATATACTACCTTAATCTTTAAATATTTTACATTTTTAACATCAAAAAACGACATAAAATCTTTAAAAAGACAACTTTTAAAACACTAAAAAATGAATTGTTTTTTATTGGAAAACCTCTTATTTTATGATCAAAAACAACTTTGAGTACCTTTGAAATAAAATGAAAATGAGCACCTTAAGGTGAGCAAATAATTGACATTCTGTCATATAACTTTAACAAAGTTGTTTTCGATATGTGAAAAAAAACTCCAATATTTTAGTTTTTTTAATAAATTACAAAAATTCAATTTTCTCAACATGCAAATAAGGTTTTATTTCATTTGAATCTCCGTCACTTGATATTGATATTTTTAGAATTTCGTTCCTTTTTCCATAAGCAAAACAAGTAACAGATTCAACATTAACAGTGATAGGTACATACAATATTCCTTGATTACCTATTTCAATTTTTATCAAAGGTTTCCATGAATATATTTCAGAGTGTAAGTATATCGTTATTTTCATATACATATTTGTTGTTAATTTTAAGTTAGGTTCCAACAGTTTAGAGCTCATTAAATTAAAATTTATAAGTTTAAAACCTCCCGTTGTATAAGTGGCATGCCTCTCTTGAATAGTTGCATAAAAATTTTGAGAGTCTACGTACTCTTTTGTTGCCACATCTTTATTTATAATAGGATTTGCCACGTTTGTAATTCTATGGTTACTGAAATTTTAAGTACCATTTTTTATTAATGAAGGTACATATAATCCATCATTATCTCTTGTTAAAATATTATCAGGTTTTTTGTCATTTATTTTTATTCTTCTATCCACATAATGTTTATGAACAGCATCGGTGTTTTTAGAGGGATTCGAAAGATTTATGATTTTCTTATTTCTTGCATCATAATAGCCCTCATCTGATTCAAATAAACCTTTTTCTTGTATGTAAGTTTCCAAAGCTTTTTTAACAGTATTTATTGTAGATGAATCATCTTCCAGAGGATAATAAGCAGCCATTTATTAAAATAAAATTTTTTTAATTATATTATTCTTTTAATGGTTCATATAGTGGTACTCGTGTATTATGACAAATTTCAGCAAGAAGTATACAAACTATCTTTTCTTTGTGTGAATTATAAAATTCTTCTGGTAATATATTGCTTTTATTTTTTATTAAAAGACAGAAATCTATTTTAGAAACAAATTCTATTACGAAATCTTTATCAATATCTTGATATTGTATAATATAATCCCAATTTACATAATCTTGAAATTTTCTTATAAGGTCCATTGATAATTTTTGATATCTATATGCAACATTCATGTTTAAACGGTCATAATAATTTTCTATAAATCTTAAATCCAATCTTTGGAATCTTGATATTTCGTACCAAGTCACTTTATCTAAATGTCTCTCGATGAAACGGATAGATAAGGTTTGGTATCTCTACATATTTTTCCCAATCTACATCAGAGGCATGTTTTTCAATAAAAGATTCATTGAGTTTTTGATATTGAGAAATAATAAACCAATCATCTGGTTGTGCATGCTGTTCTATTAACCTTTCAGAGAATTCAGAATATTGAAACACATATTCCCATTATAAATAATCTGCTAAACTTATAATTACATCTTCTGAAAGTTTCTTTTTAGAAAAGTCATTCCAATTTATTTCATTTGCCATTTATTAACACAATAATTTTTACACTTTCTTAAATTCTAATTTCTCAATATGTATATAGGGTTTCATCTTACAGTTCCCTTCTGTTAATACCGATAACACAAAATTTTCATTTAATTTTCCATAGACAAAGATAATTATTGATTCTTCATTGGCAGATATTGTTTTATCAATAAGGACTTCTTTCATTTTCTCTAGACGTATTCTTGGATTTTCATTCATTTTATCACAGGCTAAAAAGAGGGTAATTTTCATATACATATTTTGAGTTAATTTGAAATTTGTACCCAAAAGCTTTGAACTAAATTCATCGAATTGAAATGTTTTATATCCCGCACCTGTGAATTGAACTACTCTACTTGTGGGAGCACAAAATGATTTAGTATCAACATAGTGTTTATTAACACAATCTTTATCGTTTACAGGAGCTTTTACACTTGAAATTCTTTCATTATGAGCATGATAATTTCTTTTACTCACATCCCATAATATACAGTAATACTCTAAATGCTCCCTATTAACTGCATCTGTTTTGTTTAGAGGAGCTTTTACATTTGAAATGATTTTATTTTTAGCATCAAAGTCATTTTCATCATGTATTAAACATTTATCTCTTAATTCATCAACGTATTTCTTAGTTGCAGCATCAGATTCTTCTCTAGGATCTCCTAAATTTTTTATATATTTTTGTTTCGCATTGAAAAAATCTCCCCCGTGAATCAGACTATTATCTGTTAAAGTATGAATTTTTTCTTTTATTTCCTTGTAGCTACTATCTACGTAACTTTTTGTTGCTGAATCACTATCTTCTCGAGGATCGAATACATTTTTTAAAAGTTTTCTTTCCATATCATAATGACCCTCATTTGTTATTTTAAACCCTATACCAGGAGGACCTGGAGGACCTTCTTTTATTTCATCGTCCAGAGGATAATAAGCAGCCATTTATTAAAATAATAAAAATCCTTTATGTTTTTAGAGTTTTAATCATTTTTATATCTTGAGTTGACATATTCACAGAGCATTTGTTTCTTTCTTTCAAAATGAAGTAAAAAACATAATTTTTAGTAGTATTATTTCTCAACCTCCAATTGAATTCAATCATTAAATTACTTAAGTTAGTATAATTTTCATGGTTTGCCAAGTTGAAACAAATTATAGAATACTTACTGAAATTTGAATAGTTTATCATACAACCTGTTTCAGAATTTATATTATTCATTCCTGATTCTAAAAGAGCATAATATAATCGATTATAATCACTATTATTAAAGTCCATCATATAACTTACAGTAGGAACTTTAATGTTATTAATCATTAACCAACATTCTATCATATCCAAGTGATCAAACATCATGTTATTTTGATTCATATTTTGATTTCTTTCTTCATATTGTGGAATGACATATAAACTCAAAACTTCATCAGATGTAGCAGGAATAGGGTAAGATCCACTGGCATTTTTATAAAATACATTTGATTTGATAATGTTATAATGATCCCAATTTATTTCTATAGGAGTATTTGATAATTTTAATTCATTGAATTTTACAGATGCTGAATTTTTAAATCTAACATAAGGTAACCAAAGTGATAAATCTTCAACAAGGACCTTAAAATCCGGATTTTGAATATCTGTATACAACATATTTTTACTATCATTTCTTTGAATTTCTATTTTAACTTGGAAACCTGTCATTACTTTTTTATATTCGTTAAAGAAATCAAAGATATATTTTAAAGGAATCCATATTTTTACTGTTTGACTATTTTTAGTAAATTTATATCTTTTTGAAAATCCTTCATTGAAACTTTCATTTAGTTTAAGGTTTTTAAAAAAATCAGTTATTTTGGTAGTTTCTACCAGAGTTCCGTTATATTTGAAATCCTTTTTATCTGCAGAATCAGCTGTGTCTACATAAAAGAACATGTTGGTAGCTTCCGATGTTGAATAATCAGGGGTGAAGTGTATCATCCCTAATACTTGATTCAAAATGGCTTTATAATTTATAGTGGATTCAACTTCAGTATTTCCTATAGTCAACCTGTTTGAATTTACGAGACCTCCTCCATTCACTAGAGTAACATTTTCATTACTTAATGCACCTCCATCTCCTTTTACAATTTTTAATTCTTGTTGTAGATATCCCGCAGAATATAAAATATTAGCATTTGTATCATTGATAAAGAAATTATATGTAGCATTTTCATGAAGATTATTTCTATCTCTATTTTCACTTTTTATTTCCCTATATTCAAAAATTTCAATGTCGTTATTATAATAATAACTAGTGTCTTTCAAATCGTAAATTTTATCCATTTATTTAGGAATAAAAATTTTCAATCCAGCACCATGTTTTTTATTTTTGGAAAATATTTCATTCAATTTTTCTCGCACAAATTCTTTAGATTTTTCTTCTACAATTGGACTTATAAAGTCTGAAAAGACGCCTCTTCCTTGTATTTTTTTACTCTTTCTATATAATCTATGTTTGTTCATTTATTTAGTAATAAATCTATACTGCACTTCTTGTTTATTTAAATCAATCAGTTCACCTCTATGATTTGTGATTCTCATTCTAATTCTGTATGTAGAATCAGATTTAACAGGAAAAAATATTGGTCTATCAAATTCTTTAGCATATAAACTTCCAGGAGGATTTGATGATGTAAAAGAATAAATAACTTGAGACTGAAACTGGTTTATATATGCACCATCTACTATATCACAGTGAATATAAATATTATCATTTCCGTTAGCTATATCAGCAATAAATTTACCTTCTTGCTCTTCCTCTTCATATATTTTAGGTTCAAAGCCTAAAATTTTGTACAATTCACTTTTAGATAAATCAATTTTATAATTCTTCTCGAGTTTAATACTAAATCTTTGTCTTTCTTCAATTATTCCAAATAATATAGGTGGATCATTTCCAAAATATTTTACCATATAACGATTCAAACATCTTATACTATAATGACCATTTGGAATAATGAAATCTATCCATTTCACACCGTCAAAATATGAAAATTTATTATTTTTCTCTGTAATATTATTCCATGAAATATACATAGAAAAAGACTGAAGAGCTGCCTCTTTGAAATGAAATGGTTTCGAATATTCAATCGTAAAATCTTCCGATTTATTCACATTTTTAGAATCTAAAATAAGATATTTCATTTATTTAGTGGAAACAATTTTTTCATTTAAATTACTAGGTTCTTGAGTAAACAAATATAAAACATCAATAGGTGATTTACCCTTATTTCGTTCAGTTATATATTTCATACAATAGAAACCACATTTTACAGAAATTGGTTGTTGTAAAAAACTATCGTTATATCTAATTTCTTTTCCAGAAGTATTTAAATAATTTTGTATATTTTTAGGAAGAAAATCATTTTTTATTTTTATAGTGTTATATTTATATTCTCCAAAAGGATCAAAATATTCTATAAAATCATGCTTTGGGTCATTATAATAGCAAACCCAATGAGTTCCACTCCCTGTAGATATATCTAAATTTATTATTCCGTTTTCAAATTTTCTTATCTTTTTAGGTAACATATCTATAGTAAATATACCTCTAAATCCTTTTTCGTTTTTCATATTTTCTTGTATTACTTTGTTGGATATTCCGAGGGAAGATATACCCCCTTTCCACAAGGTTTTTTTTTTTTTAGTAGTACCTGATCCTGAAATTTTATCCAACAGTTTTTTGGTTCCCCAACCAGCTGCTCCGCCAGCGGTTCCTAATGCTAAAGATGAAAGCAATGGAATTAAAAATGGTAAAAACCCTCCATTCTTTTTCAGTTGAGTCTTTGATATTTTAATTCTTTTACCTTTAGCAATTTGTGTAGCTGTTAAAAGTAAATCAAAATTGGGTGTTTTACTTTTATCTATTTCCAAACTAAGTTCTTCACCATTTTTATAAGCTGATTTAAATTTAGAAATCTGACTGTCGCTCAAGTATACTTTTTTTAGAATATAATTACTCATTTATTTACTAAGAAATTTTCCATAGTATTCCGTAACCTGTTCATTTGTTAAAAATTTCTCTCTTAAAAGTAAATCCAACAAATCGACAGTTTTATTATACAATTTTTTACTTTTAGAACCTTTACAAATTTTATCTGTCAAATCAGCTAAAATTTTCAATTTATCTTCTAAACCTTTTCCTGTGTAATATCTACCTTTTTTAATAGCTAATAAAGCCTCTATATATATTTTCATCATACTCATCTTATTATCAGCAATGTCAATCTTTTTTTGATAATCAACTTTCTTTTCTTTAGTTGCAAAATTTTTGTTTTTACTTTCATTTCCTTTCTCTCTTTTAAATTTATCTCTGTATTCTTTTGCCCTATCGATAACTTCATCAATTTCTTCATCAGTTTTATTCCACATTATTGAAGGTAATTCAAATTCTAATTCTTCTAGAACAGTTTTATCAACATCTCTGTCTATATCTATTTTTAAAAACATACTTCCTGCATCTTCAGTATAATCTTCTTCTGACTTATTATCTATCTGAGGTAAAGTTTTAAAAGAAAAATCATTCATGGTTAGAGATAAATCATTAACAGCTTCTTTTATACCCTGCAAACGATTTTCTCTAGAGGTTTCTAGTTTTTCCATTTGATTGATTAAAGGCTCATGAAAATCAGCCAATGATTTTTGTATTCCCATATCTTCTTCGAATTTTATTTCATTATTTTTCCTAATTTCAGATTGTAGTTTAACTAATCTTAGATCATTTTTTAATTGCTCTAACAACTTTTTATTTCTCTCTTTTTCAATACTTTCCATTTATATATAATTAAATTTCTACTGCGAGTAGATTATTTTCTACTCGCAGTAGATTATTTTCTACTCGCAGTAGATAAGTGAATAGAACAAAATTTTACAGGAAATAAATGTATCCTAAAATTATAATAAGAGATTATAATGAACCTAATGAATTTCAAGATCCAAATCAACATCCTTTACTTCCTATTCATACTTTTAGATTAATTATAAATGGTGCTTCAAAGTGTGGAAAATCAAATTTATTAGTCAATTTCATCTATGATTATTTACATTTTGATAGACTTTATGTGTGTGCAAAAGATATATGTGAATCTAAATATGTAAAATTACAAGAAAAATATACTCAATTCAATGATGTAGAGGTAGAAGATATTAAAAAATGTAAAGGCTTAAAAAATAAAAGAGAAGTTTTAAAAGAATATAAAAAATTTAAAAAAGATCAAGTTTTGTTTTCTTCAAACCTCGAGGATTTTATTACAGTAGATGACTTGGATCCTTCCTATATGAATTTAGTTGTATTTGATGATTGCATATGTGAAAAAGATCAACACCCTATTGAAGAATTTTTTATTCGTGGAAGAAAGAAAAATGCTTCTATTATTTATTTAAGTCAGTATTATTATAAAATACCTATAACAATAAGAAGTAATAGTGACTACTTTATATTTTTTGATATGAAACAAAAAGAAATTCGACAAATAATAAGAGAAATAGATGGCCAATTAACTAAAGAAGAATTTAATAAAATGTATAAAAATTGTATTGTAAAACCATATGATTTTTTAATGTTGGATTTAGTGAATCCTGAAATGAGATATCGAAATAAAATATTTGAGCCTATATAAATGGAAGAATATCTTGAAAAGAAAGTTTTTGTATATAGGAAATCTTATCAATTTATGAATAAATTGAGTTTATCGCTATCAGTAGGAAAATTCTTGTTCAGTGCTTCTGGCTTAATAAGTTTCGTTTTTCTACCCTTATCAGCACTGAGTATAACAGCTGGTGTAATTGAAATAATAGATAGATCTTTGAAGATTTCAGCTAAAAAAAGTGAATATAAACAAGCCTTTAAATTCTATAAACAACTATTAAATTTGTTGAAATCCAGCAATCTGACTGAACAAAAAGTATATATGAGGGAAGTTGAATACATTCAAAATTTACAATATTTTCCTATAGAAAGATATATAAAGAAGACTCAATTAAATGGTTACAAGTACGTCAACAAATAATTTTTATATCTAAATAAATGTGTAATAAAAAGAATTGCAAGTGTAAAACAGGAAAGGGTGTAATTAATAAAGCTATTAACAATTTACCCTTTGAAATGCATTTACCAGGTCATAATTTTACAGGTCCTGGAACGCAATTACTACATGGAAAAAAGAGATTGAATGATGATTTAATATTTAAAGAATGGTCAAAACCTATAAATGAAGTAGATGAAGCTGCATACAGACACGATGTTTGTTATTTAAAAAACAAAGATACAAAAACTAGAAATGAAGTATGTGATACAAATATGATAAATGAGTTAGATGCAATTCCAAATCCTACCATTCGTGAAAGAATTGACAGAGCAGTTGTTAAACCTATTATAAAAGCAAAAAAGACGTTTGGAATGGGTTCACTGATATACTGTTTAAAATGTAAAAATCATACAGATACTAAGGATATCGAACATGTAATTAATAAAAAAGGTAGTCCAATGACAAAAGGAATATGTGCAATTTGTGGATCTAAAAAGTGTTCTTTTTTAAGAAAAACGACGCTCTAGAACAGGGCGTCATAAAGATTAAACATGACCCCCTGAAACGCATAGAAACTATATATTATGATCCTGAAACAGGTTATTGTGGAATGAATGAATTAAAAAAGAAAACAAAATCTACTCAAAATGAAATTTCTGATTTCCTTCATACTCAAGATGTATACACAAGATATAAACCTCTGGTTAGAAAATTCAAAAGAAGACGAATATATGTATCTCATATTGATGATCAATGGCAAGCTGATTTATTGTTTATTAAACCCTTTAGTAAATCTAATGAAGGAATGAATTATATTTTAACTGTAATTGATATATTTAGTAAATATGCTTGGGCAGTACCCATTCAGAGAAAAACAGGTAGAGAAGTAACAGAAGCCTTTAAAAAAATATTTAAAGAACGTCATCCTTATCACATCCAGACAGATAAAGGAACTGAATTCATTTCTAAAGAGACTCAAAAAATATTTAAAGACTATGATATTAAGTGGTTTACAACTGAAAACGTAGAAATAAAATGTTCAGTAGTTGAACGCTTTAATCGTACATTAAATGGAAAAATAAGAAAATACTTAGCAGCTAATAAAACAGAAAGATATATTGATATCTTAAATAAATTAATTCAAAATTACAACAATTCATATCATAGATCTATAAAAATGTCACCCACCGAAGCAAGTAAAAAAACAAATGAAAATCTTGTTTATAATAACTTGTATGTAAAAAAAGTAATCAGGAAACCAAAATTTAAAATAGGTGATAAAGTGAGAATTTCAAAATTTAAAGAAACGTTTACGAGAGGTTATCACCCTACATTTACAGAAGAAATTTTCATTATATCAGAAATATTAAGAACAGATCCTATAACCTACAGAATTAGAGATTTAAATAACGAGGAGATAAAGGGAACTTATTATGAAAATGAATTAGTTAAATATAATAAGACGAATGAAATATATAAAATTGAAAAAATAATTAGAAAAAAAGGAGATAAATTACTCGTTAAATGGTTAGGTTATTCAAATGATTTTAACAGTTGGATAGATAAAAAAGATATTTTATAAGGGCCCCCCATAAGAATTTTGAAGATGAAGGATCCTGTAGAGGTTATTTTAATTATAAATAAATATGTTTGAAAAAAATATAAATAAAATTTTATTACTTAATATAAATCTATTCAATTTTAGAATAGAGTTAGAATATGATAATTTACGGAGAAAAAACCATCACAACATAATATTTACAGCGAGAGACGATTTCAAATTAGAATCCTATGATAATATGAGAATTATCGAAAATCATTTAAAAAAGGTAATGAAATTACATTATTTTAGAAAAGTAATATTTTATGATATATTTCCAGAATTTGAAGACAATGAGGATTTATTAGATGTGTGGGTTTATCGATTACGAGATGTATTAAAATTAAAAAGAATTACAAGAAAAGAAAAACATTTACTAGTGTTTTTATATTAATTATAAAAATCAAAGAAAAAAATTGCAAAATGGCCTCTTCGGCTGAGAGGTGTAGCTGTTTATTTATTTACAAGATGATGTTATAGGCCTTTTTCACCTCTCAGCCGGTTTTTTTTTTTTTTTTCCTCCACCCCTGTTGCTATGGGGGAGGCTACTCTACCTCGGTTGCTATGAGGGAGGGAATCCAAGGTACCGACTTAGGTCCCTATTCAGCATCTACACTACGTGGAGCTCTGTTTCATCTCCTACCCTAGTGGGTGAACGAGGATCGAACTCACTAACTCAGATTCGCTGCCTAACTCTCTAAGGGCGCCCTAACCAACTCGGCCACTGAGGCCGACAGTGAAAGAATCTTATCCTTATTATAAGATATAAAGAGCTATTAAACTTTGACCTCTCAGAGCCATCTATATGTGAAAAATGGAATTACAGTTCAACAAAAAAATTATTAAGTTTTAAAAGAAATTTCCTTGACTTTAACAGTTCACTTGTGATTGTATTATAAATAAATTTTTATAAGAATACCTAAAAATATGTTTAACTTTTTTTTATCTTATATGTTTATTTACACTAGCTTGTGTTTAATAATTATTTTTGTTTGAAAAATATTTTACTTTCCTTATCTTTAAAAGATAACACTCAAAAATTATTCTTTTAACGTACTAGTGCTGTCATCTATTTTTAAAAAACATTTCTAAATAAATGGCAATTCCTGATAAATATTTAACAGTGTTTAAACAAATTAAAAAGAAAGAAATTTGCTATGATAGTTCTGAAGATGAATCCTATTATAATATTGATATAAATACTTTTTTAAAGCAACGACTCAAAAGTAGAATATATTTCTTTAATAGTTTGAAAAGAAAACATAAACTGAATTTTACGAATGAGGCAAATGAGCTATTTTACAAGTTCTTAGATTTTTGTTATTACAAAAAGAATTTAAAATACTTGTTTTATATGAAGAAGATTTGTGATCTTTTCAATATTAATAATTCTATAAAAATTAAAGAGAAAAAGAAATATGAACAAATATAGAATTCATTTATAAATGATAAATCCAGCTCCCCCCTCCTGACTTTTAAAGATTGAACCAATATTACTAGAATTTTAAGCTTAAAGTAAGAGAGTAAATCTGTTTTAAAAAAACATTCTCATATAAATATTATGGATAATATTAAGAATAATAAATTAAATTTTAATAATAAAACAGTATATATCATAGTTGATAAAGACAATGAACCTTGGTTTAAAGGAAAAGATATTGCGAAAATTTTAGAATATGAAAATCCTAGAGATGCTATATTAAGACATATAGATGAAGAAGATAAAGTAAAATATAGAAATTTCCAAGGGGTCGTGAAACACGACCCCTTAAAGATAGACATACAAACCATATTTATCAATGAATCTGGTTTATATTCTTTGATTTTATCATCAAAATTACCTCAAGCTAAAGAATTTAAAAGATGGGTCACTAAAGAAGTATTGCCAAGTATACGTAAAAATGGAGAATATAAACTCAAAAAAGAGTTAAAATTAAAAGATAAAGAAATTGAAAAGTTAAAGTTAGCAAATAATAATATTAAAAATTTTATCGACAGTGTAAAAGTAAAAAATAAAGATTCTTATATTTACATAGCAACAACACTTTACTATTCAAAGAATAATAATTTTAAAGTAGGGCATACTAAAAATTTAAAAGCAAGATTAGCTGGTTATAATACTGGCAGAAATTCTAATGACTTGTACTATTATGTATATTTTAAAAAAGTTTACGAAGCAAAAGAGATTGATAAATTAATAAAAAGAATACTCCTAGATTTTAAAGATAGTAAACGTAAAGAAGTTTATATTCTTAATTATTTATATCTTAAAAAGATTGTAATATTAGTAGTCAATAATTACAATGAATGTTTTGACGTTTTGAATGATTTAATTGAAAATGATTTAGAAAACTCTTTCAATTCTGTTCCTTGTATTCCTAAAGAGAAAATTATTTCTTAATAAATGGGAAATAACCAAACTAGAATAGCCACAGGCAATTGTACGACAAATTTAATAAATGTAAGTTTCACAAAACCATTTAGAATTCAGCCTTCAATTGTTTATACTCCTATATGTAAATATGGGGATCTTTTTACTTTAAAAATATCTGAAGTAGATAGATATGGTTTTAGATTTAAATGTTTAAAATTAGATGGCACCGAAATTACTACTCATCGAGATTTTTTCCAATGGATTGCTATAGGGGAATAATCCATTTATAAAAACGGTTTACTAATAAATCATGTCAGAGAAACTCTGTAGTCTCTGTAAAATTTTAAAGTCTGTGGAAGAGTTTTATATTAATAGAAATCATATTTTCAAAAAGTGTAAAGAGTGTGAATCTATTGTTAAATACACAAAATATAACTGTGAGTGTGGTAAAGAGTATACCTTCACACATAAACAAAGACACTTTAGAAGTAAATATCATCAGAATTATATTCAAAATATTAAATTCTAATTTTTTAAAAAGCCTTTATAAAAATATTTTCTAATAAATAAAAAATATTATTTTTTATTTTTTAGTATCATGGAGTTTAAACACATAAAGGAAGCTTTGAACACTTTTGATGTTGCAAAATTAAAAAATATAATAAAAAAGTTAAAAATTAAAACAAAATGTAAAACTAAAACAGAGTTCATTAAATCTATTATATCTTATATCAGAAAAACGAGTGAATACAAAACTATACTGACAGATATATTAAAATTAGATGCTACTAACTATTTAAATCGTAAGAGAAAAATATTTATAAATCATCCAAAAAGAAGAAAGAGAATTAAGAATTTATTTGATTCCTATAATTTGAGATTTAAAGATAATAAATTAATTAAAAAAGAAAATGATTATGAAATATTAGAAAAAAATGGAACCTATATAAAGAAATACAAGGTTCATAGGAAAGAATATAGAGTGGTCGGAGTAAAGATTTTACCCTCTCAATATCATGATATTATAAAAAATATATTCAGAAAGGCTATAGGAAATGTTATTGGAAAAGTAGATGTAATAACATTTAATCCTAAATTAAATAAGCCTTTTCACGACAAAATGATGTCTACCAAAGACGCCTTTGAAGTGTATATAGATAAATTATCTAATCAAATTGAATATAAGGAACTGGATATTACTGAATGTATATTTGATTTTAATGTAATTTAATTACCTTATGGAGGCAGACACAAGGCTTTAAAAATGTATTCCGAAACAGATCCAGCAAAAAAGAGAAGTATATGTCAAATAAAAAACAATGATAATATATGTTTAGCTAGATCAATTGTAACAGCGCTAGCCTCTCAAAATCCTAAACTGTTATGTGAAAAATTAAATCATGAAAAATTAACAGATAATGATGTAATATATATTAAAAAAGGTCGTTTGTTACAAAAAACATTAGCTACGAAATTACATGATTTGTGCCATATTCCCTTAGAAATATGCAGTTTGGAGGAAGTAAAAATATTTGAAAAATTTTTAGATATTCAAATTAATATTTATTGTAGAGAAAACTGCAATCAAAGCTTATATTGTGGTGATTACAAACCTACTTGTATTTACATTTATAAAATTCAAAATCATTTTGATGTTATTACCTCGATTACAGGGTTTTTAGGCAAAGATAATTATTGTGATTATTGTAAAATTGGTTATAAAAGATCAGATCAGCACAAGTGTCCTCTTAAATGTGATAGATGTTTTGTTAAGAATTCTAATTGTGATGGAAAGGAATTGTTTTGTAAAAAATGTAATCGGAAATTCTTAGGAGAGGACTGTTTTGATAATCATAAAAAGAAAAATTCAAAAGGTTTTAATGTTTGTAAATTATTATGGAAATGTTTGAAATGCAAACGAAATATTAATAGATATGAAAGGAAAACAGAAGAACATCAGTGTGGTGAAAGAAGATGTAAAAATTGTTGGAAATTTGTATTAAATGGTCATCAATGCTATATGAAGAAACAAAAATAAAGGAGGTAAATGTATTGACGACTGCCCTAAAAATGAGTCAAATATAAAAGAATGGTGTGAAATTTGCAAATATGAATATACTGAAAAATACTTGTTTTTTAATATGGAAACTACACAAGACACAGGAACTCATGAAGTGAATCTAGTTATATGTCAAGATTATAAAGGATATGAAAATATATTTGAAAATGAAAATCAATTTTGTGAATGGTTATTTAAAGAAAAACATTTTGGATATACCGTACTTGCTCATTACGGAAAAGGTTTCGATTTCCAATTTTTAGCCAAGTATTGCTTCAAGAATAACATTAAAGTATTTACAATTTATCAAGGAAACAAGTTAACATATATGCATGCCTCTGCTTATAATATAAGATTTATTGATTCTATTAATTTCACAATGATTCCTCTCAGAAAATTTCCTAAAACATTTGGTCTGACCGAGTTGGCTAAAGGATATTTTCCTCATCTGTTTAATACAAAAACGAATCAAAATTACGTAGGTAAGTACCCGACTGAATATTATTATGGATATGATAATATGATTCGAGATGAAAGAGAAAAATTTGATAAATGGTACAGTTCTGTTAAACATGAAACGTTTGATTTTCAGAAAGAATTTATTAAATATTGCAGATCAGATGTTCAAATATTGAGAGAAGGTTGTTTAGAATTGAGACGATTGTTCTTAGAAACTGTGAATGTTGACCCATTTAAATATGTCACTTTAGCCGGTGTATGCATGGGAATTTATAGAGATAAATTCTTGAAAGAAAACACGGTTGCTATTGACGAAGACACAATTCATAAAGATATGTATAGTAAGAAATCAATTGCTTGGTTAGATTTCATAGCAAAGAAAGAAAATATTAATATACAACATGCTTTGAACGGTGGTGAGAAAAAATTAAAATTGGGTAAAAAACATTATAAGGTCGATGGATTTTATGAAAATACAGTATTCCAATTTCACGGTTGCTTCTGGCACGGTTGTACTAAATGCTTCACACGTACACAGATAAACACTCAGAATCAAATGCTCATGAAAGATTTATATAAACGAACCGAAAAGATAAATAAAAAGATAGAAAAAGAGGGATATAATTTAGTAACTATATGGGAATGTGATTTTAATAATAACAAAGAAATGAAAAAATACATGAAAAAGGAATGGAACAGAGATTTCGTTGAACCGTTGAATCCGAGGGAGGCTTTTTATGGAGGCAGATGTGAGCCTACGAAATTGAAATATGAAATGAAAAATAACGAAAAAGGTAGATATATAGATGTATGTTCACTATATCCAACGGTGAATTACTTTGATTATTACCCTGTTGGTCACCCTTCAAAGATATTTAATCCTAAAAAATATGATAAAAAGTGGTATGGATTAATTAAATGCAAGGTACTTCCACCTAGAAAATTGTATAATCCAGTGTTACCCTATAAAGATGAAAAATTAATATTTTCTCTATGCAGGGCTTGTTCTGAAACAATAAAATGCAATCATTTCAAAACAACACTAGAGAAGAAAAAATGTAAAGAGTGTTATGCGATAAGAAATTCAGAGTGTAAGCATGCTGATAACGACAGATGTCTGATAGGAACGTGGACTACAGATGAAATGAGATTAGCTATTAGAAAAGGATATAAAATAATGAATATATATGAAGTATGGCATTTTGAAAATAAATCAAACGACTTATTCAGAGATTATGTGAAAATGTTTTTGAAAATAAAACTAGAAACTTGTGATAAATGGAAAAATAATTTTAAAGATGAAAATGAATATATGCAAATAGTAAAAGAGAAATTAAATATAGATTTACAAAAGATAGAAGAAAATCCAGGTTTAAGATTTATTGCAAAAATTTGTTTAAACTCATTATGGGGTAAGTTTGGCCAAAGAAAAAATATGAAACAAACTGAATATGTAATGGAAATTGAAGATTTTTACAGAATTATTTTGGATGATACAATAAAGGATCTCAATATGATATTCTTAAACGAGGACTGTGTTGAAATGACTTATAAAATGAAAGATAAATATGAGAAAAATAACTTTAACACAAATGTATATATAGCTGCATTTACGACAAGTTCTGCTCGTATTAGACTATATAAAATGTTAGATAAATTAGGGAAAAATGTCTTATATTATGATACAGATAGTATAGTTTACATAGATAATGGAAGTAACAAAATTGAAACTGGCTGCATGCTAGGAGAGTGGACAGATGAATTGGGAAACGATAAATATATCAAATCCTGGATGGCTGGTGCCTCTAAAGACTATGGATACATACTAAATGACAATACCGTTCATGGTAAAGTGAAAGGATTTAAAATGTCTTATCAGAGTGAAACTGTATTAAATTTTAATGAAAGAATGAAAATAATTACAGGTGAAACAGATTATTTAGATGTAGAAATAAATCAGTTTAAAATTGAAAAAGATAGAAATGTATCAAGTATTAAAACAAATAAAAGATACATGTTTGGATTTGATAAAAGACGAATTTTAGATGATTACAACACTGTACCATTTGGATATTAATTTTATATCTTTCATATTTTATATCTTCTATATTTTATATATCTTCCATATTTTATGTCTTCCATATTTTATCTCTTTTATATTTTCCATTTTTAAAAATAAATTTGAAATAAATGGATAATAAACGCTGGTGCGATAAATGTAAAAAGAGAACTGATAATATGGGTATCTTTCTTACTTTGGATAAGAGAGGATTTCCTATAAATATGACCTCGTGTTATAAATGTAATACCTGGAAAAAAACGGTTGTGCAAGTTGAAAAGAAAGCCTTTTGAAAAGTATTTAAAAAAAACGTTTACTAATAAATATTATGGATGACATTACTCTGATTATCAATATACAAGGATTTGTACTTCCAAATCGTAAGATAGCACGAGAAATAGGATGGATACATTCAAAAACATCTTTCGGCGAAACAATTAGTGTATTTGCCCCAGACTGTGAACTAGATGACCAAGAACTGAGTATAGTACGCAAATGTGCTACAGAGATACATGGCCTAAGATTTAAAAGGACTCCAAATAACAAAGAGCTCTGGATTAGTAATAATGATGTAAAATTATA
Organism: Parasteatoda lunata; assembly: GCA_949128135.1. Taxonomy (NCBI): domain Eukaryota; kingdom Metazoa; phylum Arthropoda; class Arachnida; order Araneae; family Theridiidae; genus Parasteatoda; species Parasteatoda lunata. The sequence continues at coordinate 3,809,053 of OX421971.1, forward strand.
TATTCAAAATCTTTATGATTTATATGGTGGTACGTTTGCATATAAAGGAGGAATTATGGAAAAAGAGGTACTAAATGAATTAAATATACCATCCAAAGATTTAGATATTGAAGTACCAAAATGTGCAAAAATTTTAGGTCCTGGATGTTCATTACGTAAATGTATGTACTATAAGAATTGTATTTCAAAAAACGGTTCTTAATAAATGGAAGAATTAAAGTACTTGGAAACCGATGAAGAAATATATGATTTAGTATGTTTGATTTGTGATTTAATGGAAATTAATAAAACACACGATAGAATTGGAATTGATGATTTGATCATGACCTATATAGATATATTGGAAGATTTAGTAAATAAAATCGAAAATGATGAAATAAAAGAGAAAGCCATGGAAATTATAAATGAAGCATCTTATGAAATTTTAAATAAATATATTAAAAAAATAATCTTGAGAAAATGAATATGTGTTTATAAAAATGAAATATAATAAATGGAAGAATTCAACAGCCTTAAGAAGCGTACAGATATTTATAGTTTAAGAGATTTAGAAGTCGGTAAATATAATTTAATATCTCTAAGAAAAATAGATACAAAATATGGAGAAACAGTCGTTGCAAAACTAGACAATGAAAAAGAATATTTTTTGAGTAAACGTTCAGGAGAATTGTCTGATAAAAGCATGAAGAAAATTAACAAAGGTATTTATATATTTAATTTCAAAGGATGGATAAATAACAAAATTTCTGATTATGAATTAGAAGAAGCTTAAGTTTTCTTTACTTTTTATTTTCTATATTTTTAAAATCAGTATCTCCATCTTGGGGATGGTGCTTTTTTTTTCCTTTTTAAAAAACTAAAATATTGGAGTTTTTTCACATATCGAAAACAACTTTGTCAAAGTTATATGACAGAATGTCAATTATTTGCTCACCTTAAGGTTTCATACTTTTTATTTCAAAGGTACTCAAAGTTGTTTTTGATCATAAAATAAGAGGTTTCAATAAAAAACAATTCATTTTTTTAAAAGTTGTCTTTTTAAAGATTTTATGTCGTTTTTTGATGTTAAAAATGTAAAATATTTAAAGATTAAGGTAGTATATAGGGGTGTCCTCTAGCCCCCCCCCCCTATATACTACTTATATATATATATATATATATATATATATATACATATATATACATATATATACATATATATACATATATATATATATATATATATATATATATATATATATATATATATATATATATATATATATATATATATATATATATATATATTAAGTTCAAAATGAAGATAAAACAAAGGTAAATAACAGACAAATGAAAAAAAAGGAAGGGGAATAATAATAATAACAAACAACTGGGGAAAGAAAAAAAAAAGAATTAATTTAAAAAAAAAAAAAAGGAAAAGGTTTTTTTAAAAAACCGGAAAATAAAAGATATAATCTTTTCATCAGTCCACACGATTATATCCGAAAAAGAGTGCTTTCTAATATTGTATCAATATAGCCAAAGCAAAATATATCAATACAATAGTGTGAGGAGCACTCAAAAATGTGTGAGTGCTCCTCACACTATTTCATATTTTGCTTATATAATAGTGTGGGCTGATATCGTGATATAATCGTGTGGGCTGATGAAAAGATTATATCTTTTATTTTCCGGTTTTTTAAAAAAACTTTACCCTTTTCATTTCTTTTTTTTTTAATTAATGAATTATTTTTCTTTCCCCAGTTGTTTGTTATTATTATTATCCCCCCCCCTTTTCTCATTTGTCTGTAATTTACCTTTGTTTTATCTTCATTTTGAACTTATCTTATGAGTTCTATTTACTTGCAGCTTATGCGCAATAAATGATACTTATTGTTTTCCTTAATTTTTTTCTGGTTTTTTTGTATTTATTTATTTTGCTATATATATATATATATATATATATATATATACATATATATATATATATATATATATATATATATATATATATATATATATATATATATATATATATATATATATATATATATAAAAAAGAAGAAAAAAAAAGAAAGAAAAAAACATTTAATTTGTTAACTACCCTTCAGTTCGTAATTTTTAAAATTCTATGATGATTGGATTATTATTAGAGTTAAAATGTTTTTAACCTAAAATAAATTGTTCAGGGATCAGTTCATATCTTTAGAACAATTAATCATCACAACAAAATTTTATATTCTCTATGGAAAATAGTAAACATATATGTGATCCTCAATTCACTTTTATAAAAGTTTCTGTTTTAAAAATAAAATATTATATTTTATTTAAAAAAAATTTTTTTCAAGAATCCTAAGAACTCTGAAACAGTAAATTGAGTTACACTGAATCGAATCGACACTTCACATAATTTGACACTTCACATAATCATTTCACATAATTTGTGGATGTTTGCCGAGTTCAAAGTATTAAATGTTGTAATATTGGATTCATTAATTATTTCAATAAAAATACGGTGAAAATAGAGGAATTCTTCGATTCCCAGTATTCACAGAAAAGCAGCAACTATGTTTGATCAAGCCAGTACAGGAAGAGGTATTGTACAGACACTATGAAAAGGCGCAAAAAAAGGATGGTGACAGAGACTCTGACCTTGTGAAGCTCAGACAAAACCCTGGAGATATCTGTCAACTTGAAAAATCGAGGGTGTTTTAAAAGTGGTTAGCTAGAAATGCCCTAAGCTATATTTTCTCAAGTTCTCTCTTACTCTTTCTAAGAATAAAGACAATATCTTTGTCCATGTCGTTATGAAGGGGAAGAAAGGGCCTCAATACACATACAGCTGTGGTACCAATTACTTCACTAACCTGTCTTTAACTCTCCAGTAGGAGTACTTTGTTACTCAAAGCGTATTTTATAAATTCTTATTATTATTCAATAAAATGGAGAATCCGCTCACAAGCCAACAATCATTCAATCTACCGTAGCTTAAATTTTATATGTAAGTATATAAATTTTTCATGAATATTTATTATTTGTAGTGTTATTGTTTAAATATTAAGTTTAATTAAATTGCATTAAATATGTTATTTTCCAATTAAATTATTTCCTCAATAATTGCTTAAAAATTTAGGTATAAGACTTTCTCAAAAAAGAATTTTTTTTAAATATATATGGGTAAAAATTGATTTTTATGAAGCAGATAAAATTATTTTTTTAATCCCTTTTGTACAGTAAAATGATTAAAAGAAAGAAAAAAGAGCAATTTAAAAAATGTTATTTATATTCATTAGTACGAGCTTGAGAAAAAAAAAAGATAAATCATATTTGAATTCCAAAAATTGGAAAGTTTTTCAGTTTTTTAAATAGTTATTTACTAAGCTTTTTTAGTTTATGCTTGAAATTAGTAATTTTTCTTTTTTTTTCAGTTGAAATTATTTTTAATAGATCTTATTTGATTGAAAATTCAAATATCAAATTCTATATTTCTTCGTAGGCTTTGTTTTTGTGATAAGTTCAAATTGCAATCCTTTATGAAAAAAAATGTACTAATGCGTATTTTATTGAAAATGAAATTTGTTAAAACATAGAAAAGTTTGATTTTTTTTGGGGGGAGGGATAAATAATTCTCTTTAGCTATTTTGCTGTATTTCTTACGTATTTAATGTTTTTTATATTATCTTTTTGACTAAAGTAAACAGTTTTTCATTTGTTTAAGTTATTGGTAAAAAGAAACGTAATAATTTTGCAATTATGTAAAAATTCAATTCACAGTTTTGTATTAAAAATGAAGAATAATCATTTTAGCATAAATCTTTTCACAAGTTTTTAATTGTTAAATCTATTAGCGTTAACTGCACCAATGACAAATGAAAGAATTTTCAGCAAGATAAAATTGATTAAAAACTATCTTCGAACAACAACAACTGGTGGACGCCTAAATTCACTGCTTTTACTCAAAGCAGAAAAATATATTGTTGACAATATTAAGCTTGATAAGTTGGCAGAATATTTTTCACTTTTAAAACATAGTCGAATTAAATTTACGTAGCTAATAGAATTAATATAACGTAACTTTGATAACATCTTAAATTTTTATCATTTTTATGCGAATTTCTTCATTTATAATTTAAATGGCAAATATTTAAAATGTTTTTCTACATTATTTTTCTTATTTTTTAAAAATGAAAGGACAATTTACTTTTGAATGAATTTTGTTTTGAATCAATTTTTGATAGAAGACTCTGAAGACCTTATTAGCTGATTATGACTTACTTTCTTATCTTCAAACAGTTGCTCTAATTAGCTTATGGTAACAACATTTAGATGAAACAAAAGATAAATTCTAATAACTAAGTGATTTTTCAAAAAATATTTAAATATGAAGTAAAAGTATTTCAAAGTTGCACTGAAAACATTTAAACGAACAACTTTAGTTTTTTAAATTATTTCCACAAATAATTATTAATTACAATTACTGAAAACTTTTTCATTTGAATAAGTTTCAGTTTATTTAAAAATAGTTTTTTTTTTTAAATAGTTTGTTACCAATTTAATAATAAAATCAATAGAAATGTGAAAACTATATTTTCTTTTTTTATTATGAATAATTACTGGTACCATTTAGTTATCAATAATACCACATTTATCACCTATGGCGGATGCATTTTTAAGTGCTGTAAAAATTATTTCGATGAGTAGCATTATTTTTATAACTCGTCGAAATGATTTCAAAATAAACTTTGGAAGCTCAAGTTTTGTGGCACATTTGAACTCTTTTATTTGTTTTGTTTTACCTTTGATTATCAAGCTTTAGCCAAATACAAATTGTGTGTGTGTATATATATATATATATAAATATATATATATATATATATATATATATATATATATATATATATATATGACAGTCGGCAAAATAAGCTTCAACACCCCCCCCCCCCTCACTCGAATCGGTTGGCGACGGGCCTGAGTTTGAGTCTTCGTGACTTGTGTTTTAAAAAAGTTGTAAGTGTTTAACTAACCTGTGTGGTTTGAGAATGAGTCTGTGTGACTCATGATTCAATGTTAAAGCTTTGTTAATTATTAAAGGATAAGTGTGATCGTTATTGATTTTGAGTGACTTAATCAATGGTCATCAACATCGTCCTACATACACACTACCGTACAATAATGGAAGGGACATTTTCAGTTTGTGTCACCTGCAAGAGCTCTTAATTGGATGTAAAAATAAATTTGAAAATAACAAACAAATAATGTACTGTAAAAAGCCATATCTGTCAGTGACGTGATAGACTTCAAAGCCTGGATCTTCCCATGGATAGATATGGGAATTATCACAACGTCCCAATTCATATTTGGTAACTATGGTGGCTCTCTCATCATCATACGCTTCAGATAGGTAATATCTGCCTGAAAGTTTTGGTAAAGAGGCCTTTTAAAATAACAATACATTGAATAAATTGTGGAAAAGATATACATTTATATAACAAAAAAATATGTCATTAATATTATGCGAAAATTGCATTGCCTTTTTAATTCATAGAAAATAACAATAACCAAGCATGTTTTCTGATAACAGTTCGTTTCTCCTCAATGAAATCCATTATTTAATTTAGTTTTAGTTTATTTACATAGTTGGTAGCCAGATTTTTCAATAAAAAATAAGAACCTTTTAAGTACTTTTTAAGCACTCAAAATATTCTTAATCACTTTCTAAAAAAATTTTTAATTAGGATCTGTGCAGCAATAAAAATTATTTCTTTCTATTGTTTAAAGCTCTTAATTTATAAACATAAATCAATAAAATTCAAAAACATTAACAGAAACTTTGCATAATCATGAAAAAATAACTAGTTTCAAATATCATGCATTCTTTTTGTAATTTAGAACCACAATCGATACAATAAAAAAAAATCTCTTTTAAAAAGATAGAAAATTAAGCATTTTTCACAAACACCAGATGAAAAGAAGCACCTTTAAGGGCTCTTAAAAAGCGTAAAACAAAAATAGGAACTTTTTAAAAATGCTACGCATCCTGATTTACACATAAACTATTTCATAGCTAGATTTGATGCAGTTCCAAACATCAAAATTTTGCTTAAACTTAATTTCAAGACTCTAAATTGATAAAACAAAATCTATTTCATTTTTAACATTAAAATATTTACAAAATAATTAGGGTGACATAGGGTAATTCCTGATCAAAAAATGCAAACATCTATTTTGTAAAAGAACTATTCAAGATAGAATTTTAATATTTACTGGAAGTTTGAGGCTATGTGAGATAAGTCCTATGCTACCTGCTTTGGTTTGAAAATCTAATTAGAATTTAAAATATTTTAAATTTTTAGTGATCCGGAATTACCCCTTTCTTTTGATCATTTCTGGGGTAATTCCTGATCACTTCTGGGGTAATTACTGATCACCAGTTTTTATAATAAAGAGGCTGTTTAAAAATAATTATACAATGGTAATTAACAAATAAGACATCAAGATCAAACAAATAAACCAAAAAGATACGTTTAAGCAGCTAATAAAACAATTTATTTAAAAAGCAAGAATAAAGATTAACACTTTTCAAAAATCTTGTCATACATTTTAGGCAAGAAGCCAACTCATTTTCATGTTCTGCTGGAATATAAGAAAGAGTTCCCACATGGGTTACTTTTGCTGGATTTTTTTAACTTAAGTGTAAACTTAAGTAAGGTATGTCAACAGCTCTCACACTGAAATTTTCATTTTCAATCATTAAAAGAAATTCACTAATTTTCCTTTCTAGAAGCTTAATTTTTAGGCTTATAATTTCTCACTATATTTATATTAGGCTTATTTATAGACTTAAAAATTATTCGAACAATGTACACACATAAAATTAAGATAGAAGCAAGGTAAGAAAAGCTAGAAATGGTACATATCAGAACACATTTGTCTTGTATACAGTTAAAAACAAATTTTTTGATTACATTTAAAATATATTTTATAGTTGTTCCACTTAATAAATATGAACTGATATTTAAGAAAAGACAATTAGCTATTTATGAGCTATTTTTAATACTATTTATAAAAAGAAATGACAATGATCAGAAATTACCCCAGTGATCAATAATTACCCCATCTGTTGGGGGCAACATTTGATATAGTTTCCTAGAATTAATTATAATGCTTACAGTAGATGTGAAACAATTAAACAAAAGCTTACACTATTTTCATATCAAAGAAAAAGAAAGCAACTCAAAATATTTATTATTACGAGAAAGAGAGGGATCTTTGCAGAAATGTGTACATTTTGAAACCTATCTTTGAAATGGAAAATACAGAAAGCAGTTTAAAAGATACTTATTTTGTCAGATTAAACAAAAAACTATTATTAAGTAAATGTAGTTATACTTTAGAAAAGTGTACAAGCATTCTTGTCCATGTCTCAAATTTTTAAAAAAATTATTTTTTTTAAATAAAACCTAGGTGATCATTATTTACCCCAGAAACAGAGTGATCGTGAATTACCCTAGGAGTCTTTCTTTGATTTATATACATTTTCAATTGCTAAAATACTTTATTTATTACAAAAATGATCCTGCCAAAAGAAGAAATTTAGAGTAGCTGCTATAGAGAACTTTCCAAAGAAGGCAATCAATGATATGTTGTGGGCAATGCTAAGAAGAAAAATAATTTTTAAAAAAAAGCCAGGGAAAACTTCTGGCTACTGTGTACAATGGTCTATGCATGAGAGGCAATATAGAACCTGACTACGAGTGTGTTTCGATCGCTGACATTCTCGAGTGCACTTTGCACAGTTGATGGAAGGCCACACAAACTAGGAAGGGATTAGTTTTGATGTAGCCAGGATGTGATAGTTTCTGGTAGATATTGAAAATAGTATGACTGTGAGATGGTGGAATGTATGGACAAAAGATTTGAAATTTTGTGTCACAAAGAAGTTTGGAGGAGCTAAGAATGACAACTTTTAATAATTTTAATGATCAGATTGGACTCAAAATTAATTTTATTTCAGGATCATCCCATTGCAAATCAGCTACTTCATCATAGTTCACTGCCATAGGGATGCCGTATGGATAGAAGGGTTGGCAAGAAGCATTGAACTTAAGAGGCCTAAAAATCATTTAAGTTCTTTCATCGTATTTGGTGAAGTTTGTTTTTTTAAACTGCTCTTGACTTTTCAATAACGCTTTAAGCGTACTTAGCATTAAAGCAGTATAAATGCTAAAAACAGCAAGAGGAAAAAAATATTGGATATAGATTGCAAATAGTGTAAAAAAAATTAGAAGAAAAAGAGATTTGTTTATTTTGATAGTTGAAATGTATTTCAAAATAGATGTTTCCAGAGAATAAGAGACCGTCTGGATATGGGACTTAGTACTGTTTAAAGATAAAAAAATTTACACACAAAATAGTGTTATGGTTATGAATTAAGAAATTGTCTTGCAAAAAACTTGGGGTCAGTGAACTAAAGACATTAATATATAATAGTTTGTGTGTTTCATTGTGGTGGAGGTATCACCAAATGTAAATGCAAACCTATTTAGCAAATTTCTTAAGATTTACAAACTTTATTAAAAACAAAACCAATCAATGTGGTCTATATTACTTAAAATAATGAATATATTATGAATGATAGTTAGAAAATACTCACTCATTCTGCGTTCTGTAGAAGGTCAGCATTGGTGTTAAAAGGTTTGTTCAATTTTCATCCATATAAGAATGTATTAATGTAACACATCGTAAAAGCAACTATATAAAAAAATTCAGTATATTAAAGAATAACACAACAATCAAACTGCAATGCAAGATATTTTTTGATAATTTTAACTCAATCATACAGAAGGAGAAATGATTCAACACTTTGAGTACACATCATATTCCTCAAACTACTAACCAACTAATAATATAGTAGAAAACCATCTATCCAGTATCCAGAAAAGAAAATTGCTTGGTTTTCCTGCCATTTTAAACTACGCTGATAGAAAGAAGAAGAAAAACAGAAATTTGACTCATTCGTATCATGACAGGGCATATCAGTCAACAAAAAATCAAAGAAAAAAATATACCTATACTTTACCGAGAAAAAGTGAAATGAAAATACGAAAATGATTAAAATACAGTTTATTCAATAATAAAGTAGGAATATTGTTGAGCTGGATTTAATCATTCAAAAAATAATCAGAAGAATTCTGTAAATTGTAATTCAGTAAAAACCGTTGCATCTTTTTTTTTTCCTTTCCACCATTCACAATAAACTTCATATTCAATAAATTAGTTCTTTTAATACATACATTTCAAGATTAAGTAGGGGATTTTTTTTAAAATTCAATCGATCTAATAATATCCTGCCCGTCAGAGCGTTTAAATATTTGTGTTAGTGCCTTTCTTAACTATTGTTTCCGTTTGGAAATTTTATAGTGTTGTTTTTATTTAGATTAATAAGCTTTCTTCTTATTTTATCTTTATGTTTTCTTTTTTTTTTTTAAGCATGAAATGTATTTTAATAATTGGTTTAGTTTTACATTAGTTAATTTGGTGACTTTAATTAATGTTCAAAAAATAAATATGTGAACTGAAAAATAATTCTTTAAACTTGTTTCTCTTGTCTCAATTTGTAAATGTTTTTATTTCTTTAAATGTAATTTTTTTTCAAAAAATTTAGGATAGCTTTTCCTTTTTTTCTTATGTTCAAATGTGTTACTCTTTTTTATTGTAATTTGGGTTTGATATAACACTGAATAACGACACTTTTCGAACTATCCAGAAAACCGGTAAATTCAGACATCCGAGATAGCAATGGTCCCGACCATCACGGATAATTGGTTCTCTACTGTAATATTAAATAACCATAAAAACCTAAAAATAGCAATTGAAAATCCATTCTCTCACCTGCTACCTTGCAGGGCTGCCAACATTTGTAGAGGTGCATTCTTAAACAAAACATTTTGAACTAAGAAAAATATTTATATTAAAAATAATTCACTTTTTTTTTCTCCTTTTTTTCCAAACACTAAAATTAAATGATTAAAAAATATATGTATAACAAAGTTAAGCGGATATACTTAAAAGAAAAAGTAGATGAAAAGAACCTTCTTCTGTGTATTACAATAACCTTCTGCTGTGGGAAAACTCAGAATTTTCACAAGGGCACAAATAACGAAGTCAAGCTTTGTGAAAATTAGTGCCGCAGAAAAAGAAGCTTAAATAACTCTCTTATTTTCTAAGAAACTATAATTTCAAAATTAAAGAATTTTCAAATTAAATTTTATGTACAGTTTTCTTAACTGTATCAGAACTTTATAGCACAAAAATAAATCATATCAGAGAATTCTCAAAGCAGTTTTTTTTTTTTTTTTTTTACATTTCCTATAGTCCTACTTTTAAAATTTACAGCTGTATTTAATGTAGTAATTTAATGTTTGGGATGAATTAATCGACATTTAAATATCTTTAAAACATAAATTTATTTTTAAGAAATCCAATTTATTTAACAATTAACAACATTGTTTTATTTTAAACATGCATTATAACAGTGATAGCAAACCCATTGCATGTTTGGTGGCATATGACAAGCATTTAGGTGGCAACCGAGAAGTAGTAGCGATAAATCGATGCATGGGAAAATATCAATGTTATGCAATCATCACCGATTCAATGTTCATAATACCAATTTTTATATAACCATATTACCAATGTCTTTATCTTACATCGTGACTCATCATTTTGCTGATATGACGAATTGCAATGTGATTGAGAATCAAGCTGCAGTTGAATATCTTAGTTATGGTAATGTTTTCTTTAATTGTGCAAATCCTGTTAATTTTTTAAAAATTAATCCAGCCATTTATGGTTTATAATTTACCGATATTTTGCAGGCATTCAAGTCCTTAAAATTGAGAAATAATAACCATTGTTAGAAAATATAAAAAATGCAACTTACTAATTGCAAATATTTTACTTTTCTTCCAGGACTCATTTTACTTATTTACACATTCCTTTTTTTTAAATAAATATTAATAATACTGAACTAAATTTAAGATGGACAGACGTAACTTGGAAGTTACATGCCTTTTCACATCAGTTGTACCAAAGTTCTCAATCTTCCTCAATCAAACAGCTACGTTTCCTTTTTTGTTGTTGTATTTTGATTGAGTTTATTTCAAGAATATAATTGCCTTAATCGATCAATCAAAGAAAAAGAGCAAGAATTCGAATTTACTCAGTCCCAAATGTGAAACATTTATGCACCAAAACATCGCAATGCATGAAAATATTGCAATATTAGCATGACGATAAACCGCGATGCCAAAATCTTTACATCGTCTAACATTTTGGTTACCTTTCTATATTTTCCAGGATATAAAGCTCAAGTATAGAAGTTAATGTTGTAGGGGAGAGTAATTTTTTTCCCTTCCCTCACTGGAAAATCTGTGAGTTTAACCCCAACGTAATTTTCAATTATAAAAATAAGTTACAATAAAAAATTTAGCAATGAGTAACTATGAGTTCGATACAATTATCAGTAAAAAAAGTGTCCTGTTCAAGATTTAATTAAAAATATTATGTGCATTACTATATACATCAATTTATAATCCAATAATAAATAATATAGTTGAAAGGTCACACTAAAGGGGATAGAATGCAGGAAATTTGAATTTAGTGAATGTTTAAAATTTTAAATAAATATAGAATCAAAAACCTTTTTTTCGTTGAAGCAATTTAAAGAGAACATCATTTTTAAGCAATATTAATATATTTGGAATTATATTTATTTATCCAATTTTTTATACTATTAAAACATTTAATATTAATTTCCTCGATTTTATGTTATTCCTTGGAACAAAAGGTGCCAATTTCAAAAATAATAAAGAACTAAAAGCAATATTTATTTGAACAGTAATGATCCAATTCGAACTCAAAACATCTGTAATTCTATATTATTGTTATTCCTGGTGCCATACTAAAAAACCAAACTATCAAACAAATCTGATAAAAACTAGAATACCTATCCATTCCAAACGATTTCACACTACATTGTAAACGATACATATAAAAGATAACGTATTACTTGAAACAATTCACTTTTCAAGTGGATTAGAATACTCATCATAATAAATTATACATCGAATACTATTTGATGGCAAGGAAGCTAAATGACACATAAAATAAAGACATTCATTACATTTTAAAAACACTCAATGAATGTTCAATGCTTTACTTAAAACCAACCGATGATATTTTAACCAATCTTAAAAAAACTTCTTACAAGAAATGAAAGTATTACCCATAAAAAAGTAAAAATTTCATTTTTTTTATTTACTTATCGCAGTATTACCGGAATATTTGTTTGTTTGTTACGCTTTTGTCTGTCTGTTTCTGCCTCTTGGTATTATCAATTAGTTTAACAGGCTGAAAATCAATTTCAGCATTACAAAGCTGTAAGCAAAGACCGTTTTTGAAGGAAACTTGTCCCTGAAACTTGTATTTATATTACTTAAACCTTAAAATACTGAACGTTGAACAAGAATATTGGTTTTGGAGTCTGTCACACATATTTAATTGTTTTTCGTGAAAAATGGTATGTTTAATTTAAGATAATTCTCATTTCTTGTTAATATGAATTATTTAATTTTCTAATATTTGGTTGTCGTTTTTTTGTTCTCTATGCTACTTTAATGATGTTTTAAGATTATACCTGAGGGTCTATAGTCTTGATCTAAATGTAATCATGGTATTTAATGTTATATTCATGCATTTTTTTGAAAATTATGCACATAATACTTCAGTAATAATTATTGAAGTTTATTAAATTTTAATCCATTTCTTAATTTTTTATAAATTAATCTTTAGGAAGATTTCATTATAATTGATGTTTTATAAATTTTTGTTTCACTATTTTGGTGCCTTGAAACGTGCAAAGGAGACTTGGTTCTGTTAATTGTTGAGCAGATTTTTTTATTATATAAATTTGACATCAATGGGTTGTGAAAAATTGTAAGTTTCTTGGTTTTTAGAGGAAATCTACAATGTTGTTAGGGCAAGCGAACTTCTAATCGCGCATTTAGATAATCACTTTTTGATACTTATTTGTGCATATTTCATCCTAAATTCAAGTTATTTTTTAGCCATTTGTTCGTGATATTTAGTACCCGAAAATTTAATGCAATGTTCGTGAGAATAACATAATAAATCTTCAGGATTATCCTTGTATTACTGCTCTAGTCTAAGAAGCAATCAAAAGTTGAACCCTACCTGTTTCTCCCCTCCCTAATTGCAAATTGCCTCTTGATTTGTTTTTTTATTTATAAAGATTTTTATGGGGGAAATTGATAAAAATGAGTTTTGCCTTAAGCTAAGAATTTTTTAAATTGGGAAATGCTTTTGACTTTTTTATTGGGTTTTTTTTAACTAGTAATTTTACCATGATCATGTAAAGTATGTGAGAATTATTTTGTAATTTGTTGTTGTATATAGTGCTTAAAAGGTGCTTATTTTTTGTTAAATGGTCTGGCTATGTGCCTTTGGGAAAAAAATCCCTGTTCTTGTTTGAATTTAACTAAACATAATTTTTTTTATTTTCAACATCTTTATATTTATTATTTTATATGTTCCCATAAGAGACAGGCGTATGATACTTCGGGGAAAGGGTTCTAAATTTTTTTAATCGCTTTAAGTAGGGGAGAGGGGGGTACATGTGGCACCTAACAACAACTAGAATTTCTGCCTTCTAATATCCCTTAATGATTGGCCAATATGACAAACAATAAGCTTTAATTATGCATAACTGTTGGCATTTAGTTTTAAGCACTTTCTTTTTAACCCTGTGGTGTTATTCTGTGGAACATGTTTTAACATTCCAAAAGTAAAAAGACAGTTTTGATTTTAAAACTGTTTATCTACCAGTAATCTTTTAATAAGGTAGGTGATATTTATTCATCAACTAGTACTTGGGAGACTATCTATTTTACACATTTCTTCAACAATTTGATCCACATGAAGAATTAATAGAAGCTTGGAAACTGTTATGCTAATGGTCTTACCTGGTTTCAATACCATCCAATCATTTTGTGCTACTCTCAATTTAGATTTGAATGGCCCTATGACTCCAACATCCAAAGGCTGGAGGCAATGAGAACAATGTGAAGGAAGGGTAACTAGCACAATACCATTATCCTTAGCAAACAGCATAGCATTCAGTGTACAGTGACTTTCAGGATTGTCCATCACCAAAAGTATTTTATTTTCTGTTGAACATTGGGTATGCTTTTTAATATGCTTGAGAACCTTGACAAAAAGAAGTTCAGTTATGTATCCACTTTTAAGACTGTTGACTAAACTTAAACTCCCAGGTGGTGCTCCAAATAACATAGTCATGGTCCCTTGCCCTCGGAAGAACAAATACAGGAGGAACAGTATTTCCTAAAGCATTGATTATCATGCACATGGTAATCATGCCTCCTTGCTCTCCAGATACTACCTGACGAGCTCCTAGCGACCTAGATTAAATTATTTTTATTCTTAATCAAATTTTCTTGAATATTTTTATAAAATTTTAAAATAATTTTTTATCGACTCGTTTAATAAGTTCCTTGTTAATAAATTCTATTTTCAACACCAATGCAACTAACTGAATCTTGATTTAAGGCTTTTAAAAAAATAATATAATTGAACAATTTCATTCAAACATGTTTCCTTGAACAAATTCACATGTTTTTCAAAAAGTTTAGACTAATGCCTTGCATAAAAAGTTGAGTATTTTAAATGTAACAACCGTAATTAATGGGCTTTTTGCATACTAATAACTTCTACAAGATTACTTAACAAAAAAATAATAAGCCCGAGGCACCTTTCAACACTGTTGAAATCTGCCCCCTAATGTTTGTTGAAATCTGCCCCTGGTACAGATATTTTGGTTAAAGTATTACCAACCACATAGAAAAGGACTTATTACTAGTAACTGATACAGTTTGAAGCAGAATTAAATAAACTAGTTGATGAATAAATATCACTTACCTTATTAAAGGATTACTGGTAGATAAACAGTTTTAAAATCAAGACTGTCTTTTTACTTTTGGAATGTTAAAACATGTTCCACAGAATGACACAACAGGGTTAAAAAGAAAGTGCTTAAAACTAAATGTCAACAGTTATGCATAATTAAAGCTTATTGTTTGTCATATTGGCCAATCATTAAGCAATATTAGAAGGCAGAAATTCTAGTTGTTGTAAGGTGCCCCATGTTGAAATGTACCCCCCTCTCCCCTAGATGTGAGGCCTTACCATAAATCTATTACCATGGCTAAAAAAAGAGGTAGGAAAAAGGGAAGTCCAAAATAGACTGATACCCCTGAGAAAAACCACATTCAAGAAGAAACCATTCGAAGATTGGAAAAGACGAGGAAATCAATCTCAAGTTAAAACCATCAAAAAAATTGTGATTTGTTGAATCTTCTGAAAGTGAGTGTGCAGATGACATTTCTTTACACACTGAATCAGAATGTGAAGATTTTTTTTGATACCTTCCACTACAGATATTGAGGAACAGATGAATTTTGAGATAACTGATGATACAATAATAGAGGTTAATGACTCAGTTCTTGTTGAGTTTTGTAGAAAGAAAAAGGAAGTTCTATTTATAGGAAAATTGAAGAGATAGAATAAACTTTATGAGAAAGGAAAATTCTTGGAAATTTTATTTTCCAGAAAAAGAGGATATTAGTAGTATATAAAGAAATGACATTACAATGAAACTGCCTCAACCAAGTTTAAACGACAGAACAGTTCGAGTTGTATTTTTCATGACATTCTCCGTAAACTTTGATTTAATTAAAAACGAAATAACGTAGAGAAAACCTAAATCACCCCAATATGTTCATTCAATATTTTTTATTATTATTTTATGAATAAGTGATTATGAAGTTAATTTCCCTAAATGTATGATCTTGTTACGTTCTCTTCAATTGTTGAAATGTGCCCCACCACCCGTTGAAAACTGCATATGTCAACAAAATACATGGTTCACTAAATATGTAAAATTAGGTATTTTGTCTTTGGCTTAGACTTTTAGAAAAATTGAGGTTACCTCAAATATCAATTTAGTAAATAAAAATTTGAACTTAGATTTTGAAAGTAATAAAACTTCCCATGAAGTCGCCGATTTTTTAACTGTCGAAACTAAAATCTTAATGGCATAGCTTGTATATAGTATAATAATATATCAACATGAAACATTAGGCATAAAATTCATGCATCACTGACATTTTAAAGGTGTCAGAATTTCAAATTATTAAGCATTATGTTTTGAATTTCTATTTTTATTTAATTTATTGATGTGGTATAGTAAGTTAAAAAAGTAAATTTTCTGTAAGTTAAAAAGTAAATGAAAGATTGTTTAGAGTTATGTAGTAGAGTTAAGCAGCTCACCTTGGGACACTTTTTAAATTTTTTTATTTTGATCGATTAATGTCAAAATTTAACCTGGTATTCTTGTGACATTTGAAAACATTTTAACTAGGTTTTGATTATGTATTAAAAACTTTGGAGAAACTGATAGCCAATAGCAGTCAAAAATTCTATAAAATTTTCGCCTTTATAAGTAAATACTCTATGTGCGATTTCAATTTTATATATAGTTTGAAATATATTGGGACATTTAAAAACCCTGGAAAAATTAATATCAGTAGCTGCCAAAAATTAAATCAAAAAATTGCGTCTATTTACGATGCTATCGGTGTAAATTGAGCCTTTCAAAAAGTGATTGTCTAGGTGCGTGATTCGATTATTGTGGGTAAATTTCTGTAGAAAATTAAAATTATTTGCTTTTAAAAAGAAAAATCTTTCTGTGCGGACTGTGGCGTTCTGCGACAATGTTGGCGCAATTTTGCCATGGTGAATATTAGTTTGCACCGAAGCGTTTCCTGTTCATAACCGTTAAAGTATTTACTTCCCGCTGCCTCGGTTGAGATGAATTTCTGCAAGGAGACACCCTGGTGAGAGGACAATTTTTTTGTCATGCTTGCGGTGACTATAAGTTTAATTGCTTATAAAAATTTTCAGTGCACTTAGTCTATTTTATTTTTTAAAAAAACTCACTGATATTTTAAATAGGAATTTATTTTTGTTTTCCCTTTTAAAAAAGCAAGTCTAAAGCCTTTAGCATTTGACAGTAAAACATCTTATGTTAATTCAAGTTGACCATTCCATTAAACTTTAATTCGTCTCATAATTAGGAGTGATGGTGTTCCAAACATACCCCAGTAATCCGGAGTTTTTGTATCGTTCTCCCGAATCTAAAAACTAGGAGCGTGGCCTGCGATTTTTCTCGTGAGTTATTTTGGTTACACCAAATCTGCAAATATCGGGGTTCGTATTGACCTGGTTTTAAAGTTGCTGTTCGTATTCACGCAATCTAGAGATCATGCATCACGATTCGTATTTTCCTGGTTTAAAATTCAATATCTCGGTTTGTCAAGTTTGTTAGATCCCATATCGTTATTCAAAGTTTTCTCTTGAATTAGTTACAATATAAGTGTGATATTCTTTATTGGTGGGTAATTTAATTATAAATCTAGTTCAGAAAACTATGTTTAATAAGAAATATGTTTGGTATATAAATTGATATCGATTTTTTGCTCATAGAACTTTCGGGGTTTCCATTATTTTGGGAGAAAATAAATATAAATTTAGGTTTAATAATGTTGTTGCTCCTTATGTTCATATCCACTGAGGTTCTCTTCAAAGGTACTAAAAGTAACTTCTTTTTTAAGTTACCTGTCTTTTCTTTAAATGTGATTTGAGCTGAGTATGAGCTTACAAAATGATTCTTTTTGACAGGCCAAAGTAAAGACTAAAGAACTCCGAGGTAAAAAGAGAGAAGAAGTGATGAAACAGCTGGATGAGTTGAAACAAGAATTGGCATCACTCCGAGTTTCTAAAGTTACCGGGGGTGCAGCATCAAAATTATCTAAGATGTAAGTTTATATTATTTTTCAACATCTAGGTGTCTTTATTATTTTTGATCAGAGTAGAGTACTTGTAAACTGGAAAGAAAGCTTTGTGGGCGTTCCTATTAGGCTGACATGGTATTGCTAAAAAGTAAACCTTTTTTTTTTTTTTTTTTAAGCTTCATGGTCAGCGCCCAGAAGAGTGTACAGTACACTCTCAGTTATCCGTGCTCATACCGGAGTCGCAAAAAAAAATTTACAAAATTTGAAGTTATAACACTACCAAATTTTTGGAAAGCAATATTCGTTATTGGATTGCAGTATATGAAATATCAGCAGCATCAAAGGTAAAATCGTCTATGTTATCACGATCGTGAAGAAAGATCATACCGCTTGTTGAATAATCTTATATACAAGAAGAATATGATAATCAAATGAATGATCAAGAAGAATATGATCAAATATTCAAGAAGAATATGATAACAGTATTTTCGAACTAGCAAAAGAATCTAAGGTTTCAAAATTCTTGATGAAGAAAATTGGTTTCAAAGTGATGCATGTGAGCCTGGCTTCCAGTATTTGACAGGTGAAGACATCGTTATGTTGTTAAATCAAATAGTGATGATAGTAACTGATGCAGAAGATGTAATAAATGAGGGAAATACAATTTCTGCAGCTCTGCAATCTGTTGAAACTTTATTATATTGTATAGTAGGATTTGATTACGGTGACATTACTACGGTTCGAAAAATATCTGGCGCGTTACACATTTTAAGGAAGATTCTTAGTTTGATGTTATACAGCAGTGTTTCCCAAACTTATGACTTTTGGGTACCCTTTCTAAATTTTTCTTAACGCTGTGTACCACTAATAAAAAAAATTAACTTATTTTTTACTATAAAAAATTGCACAAAAGTTAAAAATTGCATCTGGTTGTTGACACCACTAATTATTAACTGATAACTTTGCAAAAATTAGCCAATAGAAAGATACTTAATCGAAAATTTTCATTGCTAGCTCTTTTTTTAAATAAAATATTTTTAAATTTTCGTGTGCTGCAAAATATTTTGCATAAGAACGCGTACCCCCACTAAACTGTTCCCGTACCCCTGGGGGTACGCGTACCACACTTTGGGAAACACTGTTATACAGGATGCAAATGTCAGTAGTTTTTATATTTTTTGTGCTGGTATGGATTTTTTCTTTAATAAAAAGAAGTTTTCGGATTATCCATGTTTTTCGATTGTCCGTGCGACCTGTCCCGGTGATTAACCCGGATAATCAGGAGTGCACTGTATTTTCAAATATTGTACACATTATTTTCCAGGGTTGCAAAAAGCCCATGTTTTTCTAGAAAAACCCAGCCCGGGTGGGTTTTATTGGGGTTTTCATGTTTTGGTGGGGGTTTTTTTTTTTTTTTTTAAGAGGGCATGGATAAGTTTAATTTTATAAATTTACTTAATTATTAATTTTAATGCAAATAAATTGATACAAAAGTCAAAAAGTTTTCTTCTGACATCACGATACAAAATGTTATATGTACACATACATCACACATTTGAAACAGGATTACTTTTGATTTATATTTTAATCTTTATAAATATTTGAGGAAAGATTTTTATTTGCATAGAAAGCGATTCAATGGCCATCCATACGGTCAAACCTAGGCAGCAAGGTGAGTCTCCAACACAAGTAGTTTTTTCACTATAGCTAAAAACAATTTTAGGCTAGACTACATATATATTTCAATAGAATAGCTCTTTGATATAACAGAGGATAAAAAAGAAATCAATCTTATAAAAAAAAAACGAGCGGTCCTCATTTTTGGCCAAGGGCCAAAAATCGAGGGGAGTATGGTGGGCCAAATACAAACTTCTAAAATAATAAACTAGATTAAAGTTTAATTTAAATATTTAATAAGTTGAATGAAATTAGGATTTCAATTTTAAGGAACGAGGCTAAATGCTTGTCTGTTAGTCTACTTCTAAAATGATTTTTTTCTAAGGTTCACAGTTTAAAACATTTGTTCATATACATAAGATTAAGCAACTATAATACGGATTTTCTGGACATGCGATATTCAATTTGGGAGGCTAGATTTTGATAATGATTTGTAAAACTCAAACTTTGGCATATTTAGAAACAACTTCTTCAGATGATTATTAGATTGGAACTCAATTGATTCAAGCTGCAAATCCGACCTCACTATTTCACAATTTACGTGGAAAGGCTTGGTTAAAATATCTAATTCTGTTTGAATGGCACTGAAATCTTTGTTCAAACTCAAAATGGAGTTTTTTTAGGCCATCTTCATGATTCTGCCTGTGCCAGCTCTTTCCATCAATATATATGCTTTATAGAACAGAAATAGATAAAAAGTTCATCAGTAAAGAAAGAGCAAAAAAAGCTTTAAACAAGTAGACAAGAGAATGGATATATAATTTTTTTTTTTTTTTTTTCTTCCTGCTGGAAAGATTTTTCTGTACTCCCAACGATATTTTTTTAACATAGATTGGATTGGAAACCTGGAAGTTTCTGAACGCAGTTTTTTTTTTTTTTTTTTTTTCCTTAAAAATAAAGAATGTTAAATTTTGAATAGTAATTTCAAGTCATCACTGTTTATTTAATTTACCCCGATTGCAATTACATTGTAGGCGAGTCTATTTCGTTCCTCGATCGCCTTTTCAATTGTACAAAATTTTCGCATGAGTTTTATATATATATATATAAAATACGATATTATGATACATGAATTTCGAATTTAAGTAATCAATTATTGATTAAAGAAGAGATGTTTTTAGAAGAAAAAAAATCTGAATTAATTCTGGTAATTAAATTTTTTGTAAATATAAATTTTTTGCAGTAAATATACTATACTTTTGATTTTGACTAAAACGCTGGCATTTATATCATATTTGTCATCAACTTGATGAAATGGATCATGGTATATGGCAATTAAATCGTTTAATAAAATTTAGTAATATTTTTTTTTCTTATTTAGGCAACCATTTTCGTTTTTTTTTTTTTTTTTTTTTCTGTGTTCTGTATCTTACCTTTCTGTTATTGCAGTTACATTGTGAGAAAATCCATTGCAAGGGTTCTGACTGTCATTAACCAGAACCAGAAGGAGAATTTGAGGAAGCTGTACAAGCAAAAGAAGTACAAGCCTAAGGATCTTCGACCAAAGAAGACCAGAGCAATGAGAAGAGCCCTCACTAAAAGACAGCAAAATCTTAAGACTCCTAAAGAACAGAAGAAATTGAGAGTTTGGCCGATGAGAACATACGCTGTTAAAGCTTAAATAAATTAATTAATCTCCCTTGTCTTTCATTCTTTAAGGCTGATCTTCACACTTTTATTGTTCACCATTGTTAAGCAGAGTTAGCAAGGTTTTGTTGAAAACAATCAGGGCCCTGAAAAGTCCTTGAATTCTTCCATGGGGTAATTGAAAAGTACTTGATTTTTTTTTTTTTTTTTTTTCTTGAATTAAAGTAATACTAATCTTTCTTCAATAAAGGCAGTAAGGAAATAATAAATTCAAACTAAAGTTATAGAAATTCTGGTACAGTGAAACCTATTTTTATCGGGTATATGACTTGGCGGCGTCAGCGCCAGTTTCATCATTTTGAATTTTTAACCATGTACAATCTCTAACAAAGTACAGTTTTTATACATTTTCACAAATAATAAAAAATGGAGAAAATAATAATTAAAGTGAACTGTAACAATCTGTAAGAGTGTCTACTTGCACAAGTGTGCAGAAACATTTCACATTTTTATTTACAAAAAAAAATTCTCACGATTCACTTTTGATATTCTACATGCGGAGTCAAAATACATAATTAATTGTACTGTGTCACTAGGTTGTAAATATAACTTAATTTTTGTTCTGTTTGTTTGTTAATTTTGTTAAACTTAATTCTTACTGTCACTGAATTTTTTATTCGGATGTCAGACGACTTGGAATTGCCCAGTTGTAAAAGCAAAAATGTGGTTTTGAATTCGTTAAATTTTCTAATACAAAAAAAAGGAAATAAATTTTAAGAATTTTATTTTTATCTAGTGAATGTCTATAGAATATGCAACAAGAAATTTGACAGTTTTGCCTTAGCGAATACTAACTAGCTCTTAAAATAATAGTGCTAATTCAAAACAAATAACATCATTTTAATTTAGATTCAACTCAATTAGAATTCAACTTAAAGAAAATCATTTCAATGAATTTTATCATGAGCACTATTTGGATTAATTACAGTATAAAATGGCTATATATTGAAATGAATATTAAAATTTAATGATGTTTTGTGCAAACACTAAAAACATTTTTTATTCAATAAAAGCAATATACTGTTTGTCTAAGATAGGTACTCTGTCAGACATTCGTCTGGAGCTGTGGCGGTGACTGGTAACGAGGTATGTTTATTTCAAGTAGGGGTGCGGGGTCCCTCTTTAGGACTGGTTTCGGCGGGAGAAGAGGAGGCCTCTTCATCGAAGCTACCCTTCCTGAAATGCCCTCTTCTTGTTTCCATAACACCAGGCTGCCGCATACTTAGTGGCGGTTGAAGTGCCTATCTTAGACAAACAATATATATATCAATCTATTCAGTATGATATATTATAAATAGCATTTTAGATAAAATACTTTACAAGAAAAAATTAACACGCTGACCTGGAAAATTTATGATTTTTACTGTAAAAATAAGGTAATTGAGTGATCATCCTGTTATAAAATCTGGTTGACTTGTACTTAAGTATATTAGCTGTAATACTGAAGAGGGCTTGAATTTTTTTTCGCAAGTTGAGGGGGAACTCGGAAAAAACACTTATATTCAAGTGATGTCATAATTTTAATAAAAAAGATATTGTGAATAATAAAACGTTGATAATTGAACCAGAAACAAACTGAAGACGCGTTTGTTTTGTTAGTAAAGTTGATTATTTTTTATATAGTATTATTTGTCCTTATGCAGAAACATAATTTATCAGTATTAAGAACAGATTTATTCATATTTAAAGGCATTCACTTTATTTGTTCAATGAATTGTGGAGCTTGAAAAGTTTAAGCAAATTTTATAAAAAGTATCAAATGTTTATTGATCAATGTAATGGTTACACATATGGAATTTTTGTCTTTTATCAAGGTTTTGGACAGTATAATCCACGTGTCCTGTCCAAAACCTCTACCCTGTTAAGGCTTGCCCACTTTGACGGAATTTCCAGTTTAAGGAGAAAATACAGGGAAGATCACAAAGTATTTTATTTATTCAAAAAGCAGTGATGGCACATTTTTCAATTTAGGAGAACTAAAATTTACACATTTTATAAATATGATCTTTCTTTTCTGAGAATAGCATGTTAACTGTTGCAATTTATTTTAACTAGAACCTGGTTACAGTGGTTTGACTCTTTTTATTTATTTGTTAATTTTATAACATAATTTAAAGTTTAATATAATAAGTTGTTACATTATGCATACATTTATTCATTTTTATTTCATTTAAATTTTAGTATATTTAAATTATATTCTATAGATGAATATTAGAAAATTTTGCATTAGTAAAAAATATCTTCCCGGTGGCAACGTTAAACCGGTTTTCAGGTTTACCTTATTTTTGTGGTTTATCTTATTATTGGCGTTAAAAAAAAATTTGCCATTTTTTTTTGGTGAGTGTTTAGTTGTACTAGTTCTGATTTAGAATAATAAATTGTAGTTTTACTTTTAAAGTAAATAAAACTTATTACTCGAATTAGAAATATGTATTTACTTAGTTAATTACTTATTAATAATTAATTTGATAATTTAATTTTACAATTCTAAACTACTGACAGAGCCTTTAGTAGAGTGTACTTTAATGCAGAGCTGCCATCTTGTGATGGAATTAGTCAATCCCTACAGAAATGAAATGAAAATAGTAAGGAGTATACAAAAAAGAAAGTTTAATTTTGGGAGGGATGAATTTTTGTGTCCTTGAAAAATGAGTCGTTAAAGAATTTTTGGGAATTTAAAGCAAGAAATTACGGACATGGTCAAAAAGTTTGGAAGCAATTGCTAATATATAATGACGAGCAAATATTTCCGAAATAGAAAAGACTATTTGAAGAAAATGAAACTTTTGCAATTTAAATAATGTTTTTTCTTTCCTTCATAAAACTTAAAACAAAAATAATTTTTGTGAAGTAGTTTATTTTGTATAAAAAAATTCCTTGGTTTTATGTTGACATTTCGCTTTACACATACCTTTAAAAGTATTTGATTAAATTAAATTATTAATATAGTTATAAATAGAAATATATACGTTATTCTATTTAAATAATAACGTTATTTCTTTTTAAATAGAAATAACGTTTTTTAAAAACAATTAACTATTTTTAAAACAAAGAACGTTTTTTAAAAATAAATAATATTCAACAGAATAAGAATTTTTTTTATAAATAATAATAAAAATTTGCTCTTCTTTAAATAATAAAGCAATATTTAAAATAATAATAATTCCCTTCAACCAATAATGAAAATAAATAATGGTTTTAAAAAATCAATTTAGATTTTTGAAAATAAGAATTTCCTTAAACTTATAAATAATTTTATTAAAATAAAAATCCCTTTAATAAGAATACTTATGTTTTTAAAAACAAGAAATTCTTATTGAATTTCTTTTAAAAAACGAATTTTTATTTTTAAAAATAAAATTTAAAGAAGCATGTCTCTAACTTCTTGATTGTTGAAAACATAATACTGTTAGATCAGTTTCAAACAAAGTAAGTAGATGATCTTGTAATCTTTTTTTTTTTTCCAAGAAATTTCTGAGAAGGTTACAAGCGCACCTCCCAAATATGAGGAAGAGCGTCATGCTCTTCCTCGCTATATATTTTACTCTATAAGCCTCATCGGCAATAAACATTTGGTGTAAAAGCGGCGATAATCCCGCCAAACTAGTTTACGGGCTAAGCAGTAGAATCATATGAGGCTTTAAGTCGATGGGGAGGGAAAATGAAAACCTGGTCCCAAGGATGAAACATCTACGACAGCTATTGGGCAGTGGTCCTTGACCTTAAAAAAAGCATCGATGTAGGGCATACCGGGCAGTGGCACTGAACCTTTAAAATATATTGATAGGGCATACCGAGCAAATGCGTATCGGATAGTGGCAAACTAGAGCTAGTATATAATTAGGACATATACCGAAGCGACTATGTTATTGTCAACATTCACCGGTGGAAGTTCACAACCACCAACTTCTGTCTTTCACGGTAATATAATTAAATTTTGTCTCATAGTATTCAAATTATCTATGGAACTGGCAGAATGTTTTAGAATTCGAAATTTATTTTCTGATTTGTTTGGATCATTTATTCCTAGGGAAAGGACCTACGGAAACACGTGCCATAATCCAAAAATTTTTCAAATCTTTTGATTTCTTTTTTTTTAATTTTTTCTTTTTTTATGTGTTAAAATTTTATATAGTTTATATCAGGGTTTGTTGATTTAAATCAAATAATTTTTTTAAAAAAATCTTTGATTTAAATCAAATGATTTTTTTTATATATATTGACTTTAAAAGTTAAGAAACAGTGTTTTAAATTATTGATACTTTAATTATTTTCTTTTCTTAGTTTTAAAATTTATTTTAAATAAATTGCTGCATTAATTCATTTTAGTTTACAAAATTACTTTCTTTCTTTGATGTGTGTTAAATTCCAACACATTTGAAATTACATTTTTAAAAATCTTAAGATTCTTGAGATTGAAAGTACAGATTAAAGTAAACATTTAATGCAGTCTTAATATAGACTTGCATAACTGTAAAAAGTAATTAATAAACATGAATTTTTTTTTTTTAAAAAAAGGCAAATAATGTTAATTAAAACTCAACGTTTTGATTGAAAAAGCATGGAATTAAAATCTACATTATATTTTATTGGTGGAAAATTTATATTTCTAAAACTTGATGTTATATTGAAAAGAAATTACTCTAATATGCCAAAAAATATACTCCATATGCCTTTAAAACTCTTTCAAAGTCTATTTGAAGCAGTGGGATTATTAACTGATAACTGGTATTTTTTTCTCATAATGTGAAATATGGCGCATGATTTTTTTAAATTTCAGTAAATGGTGGTGTTTAAAAGTATTTTATTTCCCTATCAAATAACTTTAAAAAATTTTGTAAGACCGGATTGCGTCAAAAGCATAACAATATTAAGTGGCAGATTATGCAATTTTATTCTTTTTGCTTTTAAGGACATTCTATATCTAATAATTATACGGTTAAATAATAAATGTATGTGATAAAATGTCTTATTTTCCCAAAACTGTTCGGAAATAAGTTATGAATGGAAAAAAACTGTATTTAACATTTTGATTGTTCTGGGCAAAGAGATTATTTCGCTAAATACAAGCCTAGACAAATTTGTGTAAATACAGTTTTTCTAAAGTATTTCAAGATAATTTACACTATTTTTCAAACACAACTGAATTAAGTTAAAATAAAGTATAATTTTTACCTTTATAGGAAATATAGAATATTTAAAAATACACTTAAAAGTAGCATTTTTGTGTATACTATACTTGAATTGGGAATTACGTCAATCTTTAGCTTTTACTCAATCTAATTAGTGAGAAACTTTGCTGTAGTCTCTTTTTTTTAATCTTATAAAACAAAACATCAAAATTGAGGTTTCTCAACATGCCCTGAATGTCTTAACTTATACTTACATCAACATGCCTTATTACTTATACTCAGTCGCACCAACATCGCGTTAATTATTGCCGATACTGGCAAAATTTCTCAGTTTTTTTTAAGCTCGAAAAATTTCAAATTTTTTACATGATTCGTACGAACATTCATAGATGGTTCAATCCAGAGCATTCTCATTAAGAAAAAATTTAGATTACAGAAATTATTAAGTACTAACGGCGAGTGTACGCCTTTTAGTTAGCATACATAAAAACGATGTTATAAATTTTTATATCAATTATTTTCTTAGGCTCAACGATTGGAAACTTTTAATATTCGTATAAAAATAAAATATTATTAAGGAATATAAAAGAAAAAGGTACCTTAGTTAAATAAATTCTTATTTTATCTATTTAATATCAATTTATCTATTAAGACTAAAATAATCCAAATTGATTTTTTTTTCTTTCCCATCGGGTTATATAAATTTTCGGGACGCTTAATTTGTATTTTACGGTTTCTTCAATTTATTATTTTCATTCTCGACCGTATTCGTAATATATGCACCGGAAATGTAGGGTAATACAATTTTCTATAAAATGCATGGCCTATTGTTTAATCTAAAATTAACTAGTTTCTAAAATAAAATTTAAAAAATTTCTCTTTGAAAAATTGTTCCCAATGCGTTTAATATTATATTTTTTAACCATTGTTGAAATAAAGTTAATATGAAACGAAATATATATATATATATATTTTTTTTTTTTACTGGTTAATTTTATACGTTGACTGAAATTTTTTGACATATTTGCATCGAATGTATTCCAAAATACTTTATTAGACCGTCAAATAATTTGGAGAAGCAGCGGATTTAGAGAGGATCAGATTGCACAATGCTTCAAAATACAAAGGATGATAGAAAAATGCGATCCAAAATTATTTTATTTTCTTAGTTTTTATTGATATCTTAAGTCTAATAATTACAAATATACATTATGATGGGTGCGAATCTTCTAAGCGCATCAGGTAAAAGGTGAAATTGGAATAGTAACTTTCTTAGAAAATTTATTTGTTTCAATGGTTTGGGAAAGAATATTTAACAAAATCTTTGTAATGTTACTAAATTATTTAAGCTAAAGTTTTTATATATATGCCATCATATATTTTGATAAGCTCATTTATAGGAAGTTCCGTAACCACAGTTTTTAATATTAATATTTAGGATGCGCAAAATGAAATTAAAACACATACATGTGTTGCTAAGTAACATTCAACAAGACCCACGCAGAAACGTTGTGAAAACCTGATAAATCATTAATACGAAATTTTAAAGAAATAAAACCTGGTAGATTGCTGAAGAGAACCGGGAGGATGTGAAAGGCATATCAGGTTTAAATTTAATCCAGCTTTCCTCAATGATGATTCATCAGATTTCGAAAAGCTTATTTTCTTCCTTGTTTGAAAATTAATCTGCGACCTCTAATTTAGATACTGTTTTTACTTTATTTCTGAAAACAATTCTAAAATTGTAGATTAAAAACAAGATTTAAAAAACCCCTTTTACACTCAAAGGGTTATAAAAATCAGATGTATATATATATATTCTGAACTTGTAAAGGTTTCCTAAATTTATTTTAGAACATCATAATTAATTACTTTTAATAAATTAAATAAAAAATGCATACAAAATACTTCAAATATTTCTAAGTTACTTTAAAAAATTCCACATCCATTATTTTACAAGAGAAAAAATAATTTTATTGAAATGTACCATAAAAAAAGTAAAACCTTTATTTTTTGAGTATATTAAGCTTTTTTTTTTTAAGTACTTTGAGTTCTTCTAAAAAGTGTTCTAGGTGTTAATTGCTCAGAAGCGGAGAAATCGTTCCAAGTAGCGTTATTGCTGAGCAATTGTTCCATTTTAATGGATCTGATTGCATTTTGTATAGAATTTCCCAAATTATTTCGTTACCTGAAGATCAAACGTTTAAAAAATATACCTAATATTGATAAGGATAATAGTATAGAAAATTTATCTGAAAAATTACAATAAAAATTAATAAAATTTAAAAGTGTAGAATTTTAAGTTGGTAGATATCGCAAATTGATATACACTGTTTTCATATTTCGAAAGTGATAACTCAAAACATATCTCAGCAGATTTTTTTAATGAAATATTTTAAGCATTATTTACAAAAAAAAAAATAATAATAATAATACAAATATCCTTACTAATTTAATTACTTATTGTAAAAAGATACTGTAATCAACTTCTTGTAGCTGAGCTGCATTGGGTATGAATTTTTACTTCAATAAAAGTTTTTTAAGTATGAAGCTATAATAAATGAAAGAAGTCAAAATTACTACTGGTTATAGGAACAATTTAAAACCTTATTTAATAAAATAGTTGTAATAGTTTTCCATTTTTCTTAAATTTCATCAGAAAGACATCACACTTTTGATAAGACTTCAACTTAAATGCACTTCACCTAAATTCATAATCTGAAATAAATGTATTAATAAGCATACGAACAATAGTTTTAGATACAAATATAAATAAGAATTGTGCACATAAGGATTCTTTCCTTGATAGAACGGTTTTAAAAAATATTACTTAGTAGTAGTTTCTTCAAACATGGGAATTATATTCAAATAGTACCAGGATTGGTAAACTCTTGTCAGGCTAGAAAAAACTCATTATGTAAATCTTCCCAATGCAGGAAACTGTCATTTACAAGAAACATCTAATTTAAGAATGGAAGTTTAACATAATTCTATATGAAAATCTATTTTATTAATTTTTAACGTTATATTTTATATGCTTAAAAAAAATAGTTTAGAAGAAAAGAGAAAATTATTAAATTTTGTTTGGGTTTTTAAAAGCAAAACAAAAAAAAAAAAAAATTGAATCGGTAAAAAAAAAAAAATAATAATAAATTCACAAATGAAGTGCACTTGAAAATAAAACAAAAATTCAGAATAATATTTGTCATTCATTTAAAGCCTACGAATAATTTTAATTTGGCGTCACAACTCTAAAATATAACTTATAGGTTTAATAGTAATTTTTTCAAAGTTTATTAAAACAATATATTAAAAAAAAAAAACTTAAAACATGTGTCTTTGCATTTTATAGAATTTTGTGATTTTGTGTCATACAGAACATTGGACATATCTTTAAACTTACCTAGCACTGCAGTAATATTAGTCTGAGACAGACTAGCCATAAAATGCTTAATATAATTTTTAGATTAAAATATTTAGATACATAAATATGAGCTTAAGCACTTACAGGAAAAAAAATTAACTTTTCGAGAGCATAACAACTAGTATAACACAAGAAATTTATCAACTTTAGTTTGCTTAATCAAGTAGAGTAGACTTAAAAATACAAAGATATTTAAGGAAATACAGTTACCTAAATATCGTTCTGAACTAAATTGCCTAAATAATTAGACAAAATATTAAAAAAGTTCATTTTTCTTACTTTATTGCAGAAATTTTTAGCTGCAATTTTTAGTGCTTACACCTATAAAAGTTAATGTGGTTTATAGAATTTCATTGCATAGATTTGCTACTTTAATAAATTTCCAGAATACGACGGAAAAAAAAAAAGTTACATAAGTAAGTATAAAACCTTAATAACTATATTTCAAATTGACGAAACTCTCCCCTGAAAAATTGCGAAATCATAGCTGCCAACATTTATAGGAAAAAATCCAAAGTAGATTTTAAAAAAATAATATAAATTTCATGATGATTGTTGCAGAATGTATTTTACAAAAAGGGAACTTTTCTAGTTATCAAAATAGAAAAACTGCAATATTTTCCAGTTAAAATTGACGACATACTTGAAATTTTATGTGTTATGTTTACTCATAATTTTGAATATTAATAGGCATTTAATTAATCAAAGATATTTAAAAGATTTTATTAATTTATTTAAAAAGAAAATTCTAAACAAACTGAACATTTTAGAAGAAAAAAAATTTTGGCGAGATTTCTGACAATGAGGTTTGCTTCATTATGTATTAGTAATACTTATTTAAGCAACCAATAACAAGCAAGCAATAATCTGTACAAAAATACTATTTCAACCGTGAATTTTTCTTTTAGAAGACTTACTAAATTTTAGGGAATTTTCTTTAATGTACAAAAACTAGAAGAATTTTTATTAAACTAGTAGATCAGGAGAAGCTGGTAAAATCCAGTAGAGTTGGTAGCTTTGTGAAATGTTTAGTGCAAATGTGCTTACTGACATTTGTTCTGATAGATGTCACAATAACTAGCTTTTACACAATTAAAATCATTCATTAAACACAATTTTTATAACTTTTATCCCCTAACTAAAGCTCATTACACAAAAATGGTACCAAAATACTATATATGAGGAGCTTATACGCACGCTGTGAAAATAATACATAACTTAAACATCAGACTAAGATCGTGCATCTGTTTTTCATTTCATATGTGGGGGCTGTGTTATCGACTATGCCAACCTTCATCAATCAAAAGGTACCTCGTGATTGAATCAAGTTAGCATGCCTTATATACCAGTGAATTGATGTTTAATTTACGTAGTGGTAGTTACGCCACAATACTCCCCCACCTGAATTTTATCAGGGATAGAATTCGATAAATGGATACCACTAGTTGCTGTACTTGTGAAAGACCGGGAGAGCTGGAATTAAGATCACCGGGGTTTTTGAGTGCTGAATGTGAGAGGTGTATTAACTTCACAGTCGTAGTCGCTCCTGTGTTGCCATTAGCTGTCGAGTGTATGCAGGCAGACGTTGTGTTTAATCGAGACGAGACTGAGTAGCAACAGCGTGAGGAGGTGGATAATGTTGCAGCCACAAGTACTCCCAAATGCAGATTAAATTTCGTATAATTACGAAAATCAGAACTTTGGATTACATTTCATGATATGCACACAACTAACGAAGGGAGAATAAAGAAAACTTCAAATACTTATTAATATATCCATATAAAGGTCATATTATAAATATTCTAAAATTTCTAGAAGTTAAGCTGATTATATATGCTTTGCAGAAAATTTTCATAAACCTTTTTAAAAATCAAAATTAAACTAAAAATATTCTGATAAAACTGTAATGTTTTACCCAAAAATGAGAACTTAACAGTTTCGGGAGTCTGTAAAAATTTCACTTAACTTTTATCGATGTCATTAATGCAATATTAATTGCAGTAAGAGGTACATAATATAGCTAAAGTAGTAATAATTTTTAGAACATTCTTAAACTCGGAAGTACTCGAAAATGTTAATGAATGATTTATCCTAGAAAGTAATTAACAACTAGTTAAGTTTGCAAATGAGCTTCAGTTGTTATACTGAACTTGGAAAAAACAATAAAAAGAAAACCATTTTAAAAACATCTATATAGAAAGTTTAATAAACTATCTAAATAGATAGTTCTCCAGCTATTGTTTCACCAAGTATATCTTCTCCGCAATCAGCCAACTGAATGTGGCACACAGACATGCTTCCAGTCTTTCCTATATATCGATCATATGAACCACTAGAGAAAAAAAATAGTAACATTAACAATGCTATGAATTAAAAATTACTATGTCAAAAGTGATAAATTTCTCACAGTGACATAAAATCCCAATATGTTGTTACTCATTTACAGAGTTAAGTAATTTATTTTGAATACATTAATCTCATCTCTCAATTTCGAATGCAAGGCATACAATTCCTATGATAGTTACTAGGATATTCAGAAATATATAAAGATGAATTGTAGATCTAAAATACTCGTAACTTTAATCACTACTTTTTCTTAATACAGCTATCCTAAAATTTGCAACCTTCATATTTTAACATTCCTTACTACAAACTATACATAATATAAATTTTAGTATCCCTCCTAAATTTTAATGACAAACAGCACAAAAGACAAGCATTTATCTCCATATAAGTTCATTTATTATTATGCATAAATAAAAGACTATATAATTTCCTAAAATTTATGCAAGCTCATTTTCGCTATATTACCGCTGATTTAACTAAAATATTCTTAAATGACCAAATTACGTTAGAATAAATATGCCAATATGAAAACATTTTTAGGTTATCAGAACTTTTCCACTGCAAAAATAATTTAATAAATTTTTAAAACAATAACCGCTCAATCAAATAATGCCAAGCATATAAAAATAATTTTCTAGTAGAGTGGAGTCATTTTTTTATTTCCAATGGCAAAAGAAAATGACAAACTCTTACAAGAACAGTGAAAAAAGAGGTGAACAACAAGTAAGAGAAAAAAAAGTCACTATCTCATTAACGGGCACTCCAGTAGCGCCTCACCTCAGAGTCCCCACGCAGCATCTCAATAGATGGTTCCTGTCCATAAGTTCATTATTCGAGCAAGTTGGGTCAGCGAAAATGCCGATGCGGCAGAGGTGGTTTGCCAGGCAATCATGGCCCACCGCAAGTCTGAAAACCGCTTAATTGTGG
Organism: Parasteatoda lunata; assembly: GCA_949128135.1. Taxonomy (NCBI): domain Eukaryota; kingdom Metazoa; phylum Arthropoda; class Arachnida; order Araneae; family Theridiidae; genus Parasteatoda; species Parasteatoda lunata. Next base: position 3,842,133 of record OX421971.1, read on the forward strand.
GGCTTATCGGCAGTACCCTGCTCTAAGCTGTTCCTCCAACTTCTTGAAGAAATACGAGAAGTGATCAACGCTTTCCAGTTTTGTCTCATAAAATGTTTGATATAAAGTTTTGCCGAATGAAAGGATTTAAGAGTGCTTGGGTGTTGAATTATTTGAGTGCCTTTATTAGCCAGCATATAGGCCTGTTCATTGCCGTAGGTATCGCAATGTCCTGGGATCCATTGAAGTGTTATTATGTCTCTCTTCTACCCTCAAACTCTCCAGTAGAACCTGGCAATCCTGGACAGTCCTGGAGATAGGTATTTCACGAGATCTAATAGCTTGACAGGCTGCTTTGGAGTCAGACAGTATAACTACCCTGTTGTAAGATCTGGGGGCAATTTGTTCTAGTGCCACATAAATAGCCATTAAAGGCAGTTTTCTGTTTTCCAACTGGCACATAGAAAGAAAAGATGGAAGAAAATATCCCAGCTCCCATATTCGGGGATAGTTCGGTCAAGGAGCCATCTGTGTATATACGTAACCATTCAGGCTCAGGGTAGAGAGTGTCGATAGTTTCAAGTGCAAGGATCTTTAAGCTGCTTTGAGGCATTTGGCTCTTAATAAAAGGCTGTGCAAGGTCCAGATTGGTGGATATCTAAACATGGTTTATAGGGTTAGGGGTTTTTAAGAAATCCTCTACAGAATCATTATCAAGTTTCAGCTCTGCTCTTAATTCTAGAACTCTCTGTAGAAAACCACTTTGTGTAGTGGAGTTATAAATGCATTATAAAATTCATTCTCATTGGAATATAACATGTGAATGATGTTTATGTTTTATAGAACGTAATATATTAACATTTATGCAATGTTTCCAAATTTAATTAGTTAAAAATAAATAAAATGAATATGTAAAATTACCATATTAATAATTTTTACTTACCACAACAGATTAGATATCTATGGATGGTGTTTTCAGTAGAAATGTAAACAATAACAATCTCGAGCTGTATGCCTGCTCTAGTACCGGTTAGAAAGTTTGCAGCTGCTTACTGCATGTACGAGGCGATATTTTCAAACGGATAATTTTGTTTTCAATGCAAGAAATAAATTAGATAATTTCTGAGCTCAAATCTGCCGTATTTCATAAGATAATGTTATTATTTAATTCTGGTGAGTTTGAAGTGAAAAATTGTTTTAGTTATTTAGATGATGATGTAGATGTAGTTAATTTACGTCGCACTAGAGCTGCACAATGGGCTATTGGCGACGGTCTGGGAAACATCCCTGAGGATGATCCGAAGACATGCTATCACGATTTTGATCCTCTGCAGAGGGGATGGCACCCCTGCTTCGGTAGCCCAACGACCTGCCCGCGAAGTCGAACACTTTACGGTAGAACAGTTTAACGAGGACCAATACCACACACCCTCGGTCCCTACGCAGACTGATCCAAGTGGTCACCCACCCGCACACTGACCGCAGCCAGTGATGCTTGACTTCGGTGATCTGCTGGGAACCGTGTCTTAACGATCAGTCCACTGCGGGACTTAGTTATTTAGAGATATATTGTTAAAAAAGGTGACATGGTTGCTAGATTTTGAATATCTCGCTTTTTTTTGGCAGTCTTGATTTGAGCTTTTTCCATTTGTTTATTACTGTTTGTTCGTGTTGCTAGCTGTCCACCATCTTACTTTAGTGTTAGCATATTGTTCGAGGTGCAAGATTAAGTTTAGTAATAAGTATTCAAATACCACGTTTGCAAGAATCTTAAAACATAATGATCACGTTGTGAGCCAAATGGCTTTAAAATACACCGGAAACATTAACCCGGAAGTGTAAGCGGGAGTATAACGGAAGTATAAGCGGGAGTATAAGTAACCCGGAAGTATAAGCGGCATACAGATTGCAGCGTTCCCTAGTGTCGAAAACACCATCCATTCCATGCAGTAAAATTTCAGCACGTGAAATTAACAAGCCATCGCGAATATGCACACGAACATTGGCGATGTGGCGATTTAACTGATAGAAAAAGTCGCCACGATGATTGAAAAAGGTAACCCATTTTTCGTTGCCACCGGGAAGATAGGACCTTCACTTCCTCTTGCGGGTTCCTTATATCTATGAAACCCTGAAAAGTACACGCTAAGTGAAATAAAGAAAATAACTATTTTCTATGTTACGATTGATGAAAATTTCCTAACTTTTTGTAATTATTAATAACTCTAAATATTATCTATAATATAGAAATATATTCCAATATATATAAATATATAAGAAAAATATATAAATAACAGCTGACATATATTCGAATCAGTTATAAATAATAAACTACTACTTGTCAATAAACATGGGTTAACAGTATTGGCGATCGAAATGGGCTGCAGGTAGCGTAGAGCAGAACTCTTTACCTATGGCAACACTTAACATGCTTTCCCCATTAGCGTGAGGAAAGTCATAGAGGAAGGAAGTACGTTAGTTTCTCTCTTGATTTTCATATAGATTAAAATATTTTAACTTGGAAAACTATTTGGAACTGAAAACTACATTAAACATAGTTCTAAAGAAAAGTATCATGGAAATTTTCAAAATTATTTTTATTAAATAAAAAGGAAAAATATTAAGAAAAGGGAAAATATCGTAGTACATTCCTATATAACTGAAAAGAGGAGGAGAGGGAAGGGAGACGGGCTAAAGGCATGAAACCGGTCTCTCCCCAGATGGCGTATTCGAGTGTTGCGATCGCCAATTTACCAAATTTTTGTTAGGAAAAACCAGTGATTTGAAGTAGTCTACTACAAGTAGTGAAACTACAGTAGTCGCTACTATTTTTGTAACGTGCTTTTTCAAAACAAAAAAAAGTGTATTGAGTAGAGTGATTAGTAGTTTGTAGAAATTCCAACAACTACTTTTAACGTTAGTTTAGAACTGCAGCAATGTCTACCGTGACCACTTTTTCAAATTTGATGAGGGCAAATCTTCGCAAATCCGTCAACAAAAGCAATGAAAATATCCCTGTGGCTGCAGCTGAGCATTAACAAGAATTATGTGTTTAGAATCACATATAACTAATATTTATACTAGCCATTATGAATAATAGATAATTTGAACATACCAAGAGCCAAAACATTATGACCACCCCTACATTTTGCAAAGAACTCTCCTGGATGACGGGGAAGGCACGTGATCAGGTGGAAGTGGTATTTAACTGTTGCTAGAGAGTTTGATTAAAGAATCATTCTTTCACTTACTTCTGTGTGTGATGCGAAAGGCTGAGGATCTAAGCGACTTTGCTGGAGGGCAGATTGTAATGGCTCGAAGGCTCGGAACAAGTATTTCCGAAACTGCACGACTCGTGGGTTGATCACGATCTACAGTAGTTAGTGCTTATGCAAAATGCAGTAGACGCAGTAGACGACGTGGTGTTGGACGTCGACACGCTATCAAAGAAAAAAGTCGTCGGAGATTGTCTCGCTTGGTGAAGCAAAACCGGAGCCAGACAGTGACTCAGCTGACAGATCAATACAATGCAGGGTCAAGTAGAATAGTATCAGAGAACACTGTTCAGCGGACACTGTTGAATATGGGGCTACGCAGCAAACGTCCCACTCGTGTGCCTTTGCTGACCAAGCGTCATCACCAACTACGCTTACGCTGGGCCCGGGAACATCGCGACTGGTTCATGGATCAGGGGGAGAGAGTTGCCTGGTCAGATGAATCATGGTTTGTCATTAATCACGCAGATGGCCGTGTCAGGATACGCCGTCTTCCAGGCAACCAGTTGCTCCCTCAATGTACAGTAGGTCATACACAGGTGGCGGTATTATGCTTTGGGCGACGTTCTCTTGGACGTCTTTGGGACCCGTGATTGTGGTAGAGCAGACCATGAATGCTACAGGGTATCTGTACATCATTGCGGACCAGTTCCACCCTTACTTACATGACCTCTGTTTTTCCAGCTGGAAATGGAATTTTCCAACAGGGCAACGTCCCGTGTCACAAGGCTCAAATTGTGTTGGAGTGGTTCCAGGAACATGATGTTGAATTCCAGTTAATGTCCTGGCCGCCCAACTCTCCGAATCTCAATCCGATAGAACACATTTGGGATGACATGGAACGGCAGCTCAGAGTTCAAAGACCACTAAGTTGCAATATCTCGGATTTGCGTGACCGTTACTTAAACATCTGGTACAATCTGTCTCCGGTCATCTACCAAGGACTTCTGGCATCCATGCCAAGGCGGGTTACAGCTGTATTGCGGGCTAATGGTGGGCCAACTCGTTATTAAGAGGTGGTCATAATGTTTTTGCTCTTGTGTGTGTATTCACGTGTGAATGTACACTTATGAAAAACATTGAAGTAATTTCAAAAGAAAGGAACACATTTTCGATGTACTTCAATTCTTAAAATTGCAAATCGCTGTCGAATAAAAATTGAAGATTAAATGAAGGAATTCGAAAAAAAAATTTTTTTTAGAAGAACAAACTGGTTTATGTAAACATAAATAAATATTTCTTAATGATTTATAATGCATATGCATATTTCTTTGCATATTTACATCTACATTACTACATCTATGTAATATTTACATTACTACATCTAGTATTGAAAAAAATACGCTCTTTAATACTATTGTACTGTAAATTTATATCTGAGCTTTACAGTCTTTATTTCTTTTTATTTGAAAGGATGAACCGAAACTGTAAAAGACAGCGTCTCAGATGCCGTTGCTATCTTTAAAATAGGTGTTTATCTTTAGAGTTAAAAATTTCGTAAATTGAAAAAAAAAAGGGTAATACACATTTTCCATTAACATTGACATCGGGGCCATTTTTGGATGCGATTTTTCAGCATGCGAAAAATCTCATACAAACGAGATTCTTATTGGCAAATTTTTCGCATGTTGGCATTCACATGATCATCGAGTGAGAATGGACCCGTGTCTTCTATTCGACTGCGTTGGGACTTTACCATGACCCAATTGCATAAAAGAAATGTAGATACGGATGTTTAGTTAAGATCCCTTCTGCATGATCCCTCTACTACCGAGGATATTTTCCGTCAGCACTGTGATGGGTATAGACCAACCATCCCTGGGATTCCAACCCGGTTCACCTCATTGGAAGGCGAACGCTGTATCCCCTGAGCTATCACGGCAAACCAGTTTTATTTTATTTTATAACCTTCGTTGAACATCCGACCCAATTTTTTTGGGTTTACGACTACTAAATGTTTAACTCCGTTGCCTTGTAATTTTGAACCCAATCCAGAAGACTAGGGAATTCCTAGAAAAAAACCAGTTTGATTTCCGAGTTCGAAGTCTCTTTAAATTCCTCTAGGTTTCTTTGGCCACCACGCATTTATTTCTAATCTCGCCTTCTCAACTGATGATTGGTCCGTGTTTGATTTTATTTCCCCCCTTAAGTATTAATTTGCGATATTTTTTTAAAATTTTTTTTTTTACTTCATTTGTCACAAGAATTCTAGAAATTTATCGAAGTAGTGGTTTTTACGGAACATCCGGACCCGTAAAAACCACTGTGCATGATTCTATAAAAAAAATTCTATTAAGTTTGCATAAAATTTCAAATCAATCAATCTATAACGAAATATAACAGAAAGTACAGTCTGATTAAAAACTTTAAAGACTAGTGAACATTTATTTTCCTAAAAATTCTAGATTATAGCCTGTTTGAGACAATTTTTGAATAGATAGCCAACAAAGAGATGGTTCTGTAGATATTACATAGACAAAGGAGCCCAGGGCAGAAAATACGACTAAGATTATCTCAAAATGCAAAAGACATTTTGCATAAACTGAGACGGTTTTGAGTGAGGTAAGGGGTTTTGAGGTATCAAAAAAACTCTTCAGGACTTCAGGGGTGGTGTAGTTTAGAGCATGAAGGAAAAGAACTGTGCAAAGAGTGTTTTATTGCTTATTGAAGGAAAGGGTAACAATGACAGTTCTCTAACAATTGTAGTTCTCTTAACACTTGTTTTATTACTTTTTTTAGTGCAGTGTATTTTTTGCGTATTTTATTTTTATTTACTTATTTTAATAATATAATGTACTTAGTTGCACTATGAAAAAAAAAAGGGAGAGAAGAGGAGAGAAAAAAAGTGAGTTAAAGATATAGAAACAAATAATGTTTCTCAAAATAATGGACCCTGGATTCCCAATTATCGGGGGAGGGGACGCCTCGGATCTCCCTGGTTACGAAGCCAGTGCACATACCTACCAAGTTTTATTTGCAAAACATTTGTGTCAATTTGAAAAATCAAAAACTGTGCATTTAAGGGCCCCAATAGAAAAAAAGCATCTAAATTTTTTTAAATATACCTTTTTTTTCCTTCTAATTATCTAATTTTAATGTATAAGTCTTTTTCCTAAGACATGAGGATACTATTGCCATCTTTCTCATTTAATCATTACCATAACAAATTTTTTTTTTAACTATCAATACTGCGCAATTAAAAAAAAAAAAAAGAAAATTATTATTTTTTTTTGAAAAAAGAATTTTTTTTCTTCCCAATGCCCACCAGGGCAGATTTGTAGGCCACTCTTTCAGGGACACCATATTAGGTGGGCAAACGTTGCTCCCACAGTAAGGACAGATAGTACAGAGAAGGAAAGAACATTCATGCCTTGTTCGGGATTCGAACCCGGAACCTTTTTGATGCAAGGGAAGTTCCCTAACCCCTACACAGACCAGTCGGCTTGAAAAAAAGGAATCGATCGTTGTAAATCACCTCTTACATCAGTCGCTGCTGTGCCACCGATTTGTAGGGTTAATATAGAAGATTCGCGGCTGCTAAGGCAGTTTCATTGAACTTTCAATCTATTGTTAACGTTTATACATTAAAATCTGGCAACAGTAATAATAGCAATGAAAGTATGAAACAACGCCATTTTATCACTGGTAAATACAAGAAAGGGGATAGTGTGATTTGGTAGGTGGTTAAGGGGTGCTTTCATCATGTATCCCGTTGGCCAACGTAAGTAGAATTTGTTGTCTTTTGTATTCATGGATTTTGTTTGTAGTTGGATATAGTCAATATTATATTTCAACTAAAGCAATTTCATTGTTGTTGTTGTCAAAGCAAATTATCTCCTAAGGTATGTTTTTTGTTGAAGCGTATGTTTAAACAATTCAATAAGTTCTTATAGTTTACTTTTGTATGCGTCAAATGAAGCATTTTAACTATATCAAATGTAAAACACAGCACAACTCATTTCTATGTCTAAATAATGTAATGCATTTCCTAATCATCAGCAAATCTTTACAGTTATACAACTTCGTATTTTTATAATTGTTTTTAATAGAACAAACTTTGAAATCATAGTAACTTTCCTCTTAAATCACTGTACTTGATGAGAGATAACGTAATAGTGTAATGGCAGACATCTGAATTTCTGGTGGAATTGTGGCATATATATCAACGCTGTAAAAGATTTTTATAATTTGAATTTAATAATTAGATTTAGAAAAATTGAATTAATTAGAAATTTTTTATTGAAATTAAAATTCCCCTATGTTGTAAAATGGGGATTTTAGTATATCTTGATCTTTGGCTGAATAATGACCAGTCCTGTGGCTTGCAAGAAACTATAGGGGACCAACAGGAAAGGTATAACTCATAGCCCACCACTGGGCAATTGTAGTTGGTAGTGGGGGAATATTTCTGTATCTGGCGCTTATCAACAACAATCATCAAGGTGGCAAATAGATTTTAAAATAGCAATTTTTTTAAAGAAAAACATGTAAATCTTTGCCCAAGGGTGGCTACGAGTTATAAATTTTGAGTTGATCCCTTTTTGTGATGTTTTTTTCTTCAGTTTCTTGCAGGCTGCTGCCCGGAAGTTGCCAAGACTTGGCATTTATTTTACCACACATCAGGATATGGAAGGTAGATATATCAGAGGGTAGAGCATTCGCCTTCAAAGGTTCAAATCTGAGCAATGGCTAGTCGATACGAACTTCGAATCCGGGTTTGGGAGACATTTTTGTATCATGATCCTAATAATAGTCAAGTCTTGGCAGCAGCTCTTGAGAAACGAAAAAAAAACAAAACAAAACAAAGATTTAACTCGTGGCCACTCCCGGGCAAATATCTACATGTTTTTCTTAAAAAAATTTGCAATTTTAGAAGCTTTTTGCAACCTTGGTGATTGTAGTTTACTCGACAGATGACAAGATGGAAATATCCTTAAATAAAAACATTTCTGTAACAGAGAAAACCAAATTTTTTACTTCATTATTGATTATTTTTTATTATTCTCAAATGAGAAAAGAAAAATCATGACCTTTCTACTCAGATGTCCGACAAAGGCATTATTTAAAATTTAGTTTTGAAGAAAAGATAAAATCTTTCAAAAATTTCTGTAGAAAAGAAACCTAAACAAAAAATCTTTCTGCAATAACCGTGATCATTCCGAGACAATATTGCCGTGTCGCCACGACTCTGCCATGGGTGTCTAGTGGGTTATTTTTTTCCATCCAAATTGTTATTTTTTTTTCTTTGTTTATATGAATGAATGTATATGTTTAGAGAGAATATTAGTACGTGTTGTAGTGAATGCCCTGTGGCAGAGTTCTTTCGGGCTTTCTGTGTCAAAACACTCTAATCTTTCTGCAGGATAATAATAACAAACATGTTTGTTACTCGTTTAAAATAACAAAAGTGCTGTGTTTACAAAAATAATATATATTTGAACATGTGATAATTTTTTATTCTAATATGGCTGATATTCTCGGATTTTGTTGGGGTGGGGGCGAGCAAACGTATTTTGTAAATAATCATTGCAATAAAAGAAAATAATTAATTATCACAAAATCCATAGTAGTTATTTCCGACAAAAAGATCAACAAGTAAATCATGCGAATCGGACTTCTCAAAAGGTTGTTTAATAAAAAATATCGGATTTAAAAACTATGGAGAAATCAATAGCAATAACTGCCGAAAATTCGATAGAACCACTGCCTTAAAAAGTAAGTACTCAAATGCGTGATTCGAAGTTTTCATATTGTTTGAAATATATTGGGATATTTAAAATCCATGTGAAAATCAATGTCAGTAACTGCCAAAAATGCAATCGAAACATTACATCGATTTACGGTGCTACACACATAAATTGAGAGTGCCTAAAAGAGATTATCTAAATGCTTGATTTAAATATTATGTTTAAATTTCTGTAGAAAAGAAAAGTAAAATTTTTGTTGCTTATCAAAAGAAAAATCTATCTGCAAGAACTCTGTAGCGTTCTGTGACAATGTCGCCATGTTGCTGCTATTCTGCCACAGGGAATGAATGTATGGTTTATATGAATGTCTGTTTATATGAAGTACTTAATTTTGAATGTGTCATGTTCTAGCACCTGGCCCAGGGCCTGTGGCTCCTCCAGTAAGAGCTCCCCAACAACCTCCACAGACAACAACACCTACAATGCAAACTCCCAGCGGTTCAGGCATGCAGTTACCACCTGGTGGCATACCTCCACCCGAACTGCCTGTGTTTTTATGTCCTAGACGACCTAACCTTGGAACGGAAGGGAGACCTATTATGCTAAGAGCAAACCATTTTGAAATCCGTATGCCTAGAGGGTTTCTTCATCATTACGACGTTACCATTACACCCGACAAATGTCCACGAAAAGTGAACAGGTAGGTTCTTCTCTTCCCATAGTTGCCAACTCTGGTTTAATTGAAATTCATCAAGTTTTTTTTGTGTAAATTTTAGAGAATTCCTTAAAATTGAGTAACATGGTGAGTGCTTAAAGGTGCTTATTTTAGATTTTTTTTAAAAAGCCCATAACCACTTCCCTTACCAATTATTTTGAAAAAAAAATGCCAATAATCAACATATTTTTTTATTTCATTAATAAATACAAGGAACTAAACAAAACATAACACACAAGATGCAAATGAATGAATTAAGCAAATATATGCAAATGAATTAAGTTAAATATTAGTCTTTGTATGATAAAACAAGGGACAACACAAAGTGATACTTTTCAAGTGTTAGTGAAGGTAAACAGCATTTTTTTAACGCTTATTGCTTCATAAATTCAGCAACCATCGTATATAGTATATACAATCGCACAAAACACGTACACAGTCTAATAGCAAAACTCTCAAATTAAACTAAAACTTGGCAAACTTCTAATCACAGCAGATTATGTTTTTTGCTTCCGACCGTGTAAAAACGTGATAAAACAAAGTGCACTGACAAATTCTGCTAAGCCAGAGTTTTCTCGGGATGATAAGTATTTGCAATATATACATACCCGAGTAAACTCAGGATAATCAGGGAAGCTGTTAAAGGTCCTTATTTTTGAATTTTGTTTTTTAAAAGCCCTTAAAGGTGCTTTTTTTATTGGGTGTTTTAAAAAATAGCTTAACCCCTTGACTTTTGCTCTCGAGTTAATTCGAGCGCACACAGGCGCCCCATAGTGTGTGAAAGCGTGAAGCATTTGACTAATTTGACTCGCGTATGTGTGTATTCAGCTGGGTTCGGTGAGATTCTTGCACTCTCACAAACTACTCTCCTGCATTTTGCTAAATATTCTCCATTCCAGGTTTCATTTTCCTCCCTCTGAAATCGAACGGAAAAATCTCCCCATCTTCTTATTGTGGCCAAGGGCGGATTTACGTATAAGCTAAATAAGCTGTAGCTTGGGGCCCCGAGATGGCAAGGGCCCCCAGATTCCACTTTTTTTCTCCTTTTTTTAAAGTTTTATTCGGAGCTGGGGCCCTATGAAGCCCATTATAATTTTTTTCTTCTTTTTTACATTTTCGGTTGCTTTTCAAAATCTAATTGAAGTGCTTAAAAATATGAAATAATTGTTGGCTATACACACTTTTTATGTAAATAAAAAGTAGATATTAATTTCTAATTCCTTATACTATACTTTTGGTATACTTAGTTTAATTGCATTGTTTTATAAAAATAATTTATCTCTAATATTAATATTTAAAATAAGTGTAGAAGTCAAAGTGTAAAAAAATAGCCTTATTTCCATGATTGGATTTGACATTCAATGCAAAGGTCCAGTTTTAGTATTTATGTCTAAATAAATAGTGCGGAAGTAGTAGAACACAAAATAAGGCACAGAGAAAAAATTACGACACTTCTCGCAAAAAACATGGGGAAAAAAACTATTTTGGTTACGAAACCAAAATATGTGATATTTAAATCATTCATTTGGTAATTTTTCTGTTCACAATGCAACAGTTTATCAAAATTCTGGTTTTTAAAATTATAGCTCTTATTACCACACATTTAATAAAAATGCGAAAGACAAAAATAAAATGAACCGAATTAGTGATTATTATGCCATGCTCTAAGGCAGCGGTTCTCAATTATTATTTTCTTCTTCCTTCTGAGGAACCCTGACATTACGATGAAAATTTATTAAGGTAATTGTGAACGTTATAACCTGAAAAAATATTTTAAAATATTTAATTAGAGGAATGAAGCAGGGTTCCCACGGGTCAGGGAGAACAGGGAAAACCTGGAATTGTCAGGGAATTTTATTTCAACTCCAAAAATCAGGGAATAGTCAGGGAAAGTTGCAATTTTCTCACTAAAACCTGGAAAATTCCTTCATTATTCCTGGAAAAAACCAGTCTTAAAATTTTCAGTAACAATACTCAGTTATTGAAGTTCGAGTTAAATAATTCTAACATCTATTACAATTATTTATTGTAAAAATTTTACATTTTAGACATACTAAAATGCTTCCTTCCTCATATAATGATATTTATTTTACACAAAAAATCTAATACTTGGCATAACAAATAATAGAATCCAAATTTTCTGATGAAAAATTTCGTAGTATTGATAAAATATGGTATAGATTTTCATTGAAATTTACCTGGAATACCTGGAAAAGTCAGGGAATTTTATTTCTGAAATTGAGTGGGAACCCTGTGAAGATTTTTCATTGTTTTATCATTAACAATCTTAATTAAGGTTTTATACCCGACAGTTAAATTTGCAGTCCTTGTGCTATATCTACTCTATTTTTGAATTTATTTTTGGTGTATATACAAAAGCTGAAAATAAATAAGATAAGCCGAATTATAGTTTATTTCTAAATGAACTGAAGAGACTAGTTATAAACGCTAAAAATGATAATTTGTAAAGCATTTTTCTTTATATAAGAATTTAGTTATTTTATATTGATTTGAAAAGTGCGGTGTGAAATATTAATGTAATAGGTATTTTATAAATGCTTATTCTTTTTGTAATTTGTTCAACATATTGTTTTTAGAAATATATTTTCATTTAAAAAATGCCATTTCTATTTAATTGGTATTTTACGTCAAATAATTTAATAAAAGAAACAGAAAGATTATATACGATATGATTTATATGTTGGATCTAAATATAATCAGAGATTACAAAAGAACAAACTAGAAGTTATAAAAGTATTCATCCACGGTTATAAATAGTACTGATTTGCTCTAAAACCATAAAGTTCCATAGAACACAGTTTGGAACTACTTTCCTAAGGTATCATGATAAAATTAAAAAATTTAACACATTTAGTACCGAACAGCATGGCAAAAAACTATATTTTTATTATGTTAATTTCATGAGAAGTCATAACCAGATCACTATTGAAAAAAACTATGCTGTATTTTGGTGTTCCCATAAATACCGTAAGTTTTACTATATTCTAATAGTTTTGACCAGACTTTCTTTTCTCAGTGTGGTATGTGCCATGATTCACATTTCATAAAAGGTACTGTATTGTCGCATGCAAACATATATTTTTTTAACAAAATTTCGGAGAGCTTTCTATTTTGACACCTCAAATGTTTTTTTAAAAATTATTTTTTCGCTAAATTGAAGGAAAAAAACATGTGTCTAAAAGTTTTACATAAAGAACATATCCGGAAATTTTCGACAAAATCAAGAATGCAAAATCAAGTATCCAAATGACTTAATTTATCAAATTTTTAAAAAAAAAAAAATAAAAAAATTTGCAAGGCAGATGTGTATATTTGGGGTTGAAGATTTATGAAATCTAACGCGAAACTGTGAGATCGTGGATTCTACTCCAACTGATGACAGTTTTTTATTTTTATTTCTTTATACTAAAAAATGTTTTTCGTATTTTTTTTAAAGTATGCATGTTAAAAACTAATAATTTGACAATTATTTAAAAAACTAGAAGGCTCCGCCACTTGATCACTTTGCTCAATAACCCTCGTGGTTGCTTCTCATTAATCATTGCAGATAAGAAGAAAAACGGTTTATTTCCATTTTTCTACCCAAAAATTACGATTGCCATTTACATTTTGAAGATGACTAAATTTAAGCAAATCAATAAAATTGGAACCTTCCGCAGAGTTATTACTCAGTGAAGATGAGCTCAAGGGATGGAGCATTCGCCTCCGAATGAGATAAACAGAGTTCGAATGCCATTGATGGCTGTTGGTCAATATGAATTCTACACCCGGCTTGCACCGACCACAGTGCTGACGTAAAATATCCTGAGTGGTAGAGGGATCATGTATTAGAGTCCCCTTGCTGTCAGACTAACCGTTTTGAGGCTTTCGTGGTTTACCTCTCCATGAAACACAAATGCGGATTGGTTCCATCAAAACGTCCTCCACGAAGGCAAAAATTTCATCAAATACTTGATCCTGGAATTCTCTTGTTTGCTGGAGTGGGTTCAAAATTATAAGACTACAGAGTTGAACATTAGTAGTTGAAACTCTAAATTGGGTGGGCTGTTCAATGACTGAGTTATGAAATAAAACTAATAATTTGGCCGCAATAGCCTGGCTGCTAGGGCTATGCACTCGTGTTCGTGAGAATGTGAGTTCGAATCCAGCCGGCCGAAGAATACCCATGTATAAAATGGTGACTGGTGCATTTTAAATCTGTCTCGGTCACAAAGTCCACTAAGTTCTCATAACAAATCAATACCTCTGGGTACTGATCCAGGAGTTCCCTTGTCTTCTGCATTGAGTTCAAAATTACAAGGCTATGCAGTTAAACATGGGTAGTTGTAAACTCAAAATTGAGTCAGTTTTTCAACGGCGGTCATAAAAAGAATAAAACTAATAATCAAATTGTATTTCTTTCTAATTCCTTGCATATTTTCTACACACCCTCATAATTTCATGTTTCTAAGTCTCTTGATTTTGAGCAGCAAAGCAAAATGTAACGTAAAGAAATTTTTTTAATAATGTTAATACTCAGCAATAAAAAATAATGACAGTTTTCCTCAGATGTATATAAATAGAATTGAACTTCTAAGGGCCCCATTTTTTTTTTAGTAGCTTGGGGCCCCTCCAAGCTTAAATCCGGCCCTCATTGTGGCAAATATAATCAAGAAAAAAGTTCTTAGTCAGAAACTAGATATTTTATCATAATTATGTAGAATCTTTGAAAATTATTTTGCATTTTGTTAATGTATACAATGCTTAAAAATTTTTTTGAGTATTTGAAAAGTACTTAAAAGGCACTTATTTTTTATTGAAAGCTTTGGCTACGCACCATTTTTTTTTGGGTCAAATTTTTGTAGTATTAAATGATGCCAGTCATAAACTTATTTATTAATATTGTACTTTGCTTTCTTTCTTTCATTTTTATTAATAATTTGACATTTAACTAAATTTCAAAATTTCTGAAGTGTTTTCATATTTATAATCATACTTTTGCTTTAAGCTAAACATTATATTTACAGTGTTTTCACTACAGAAAAAGAATGGGTGAGAATTTCTCACCCTTTCTCAAAAACAGGGTGAGATTTCAAATAATTCAGTGAGATTTTTTTAAAAATTTATATTTCTTTAATTATAAAACATTTTTAACATCTTCTAATTTTTAAAGCATTAAATATTTTTGCTGCATCATCATATGGAAAATGTTCTATATCTACTTTTTCATCAGCTATTCTCATTAGATTGCTCAAATGCTCATCAGTCAATCTGTTACAATATTTTGTCTTAATCCGGTTTTGGGTGATTAATTACCTTGCAAGAGATGCTGAATTATTCGAAAACACTTATTAAATTTGTGCACACACTTTCCTATCCTCTACATCAGCCAGCATAGGCTTTTAAATTATTTCTGCTATAAAATCGTGAAGTACGTTGAAGTTATTTCCAAGTTCATACTTCATGCTAGTATTTGACCCATATCCATTAAATATCCGTATTTGTTTCGTTTTTACCGTTTCTACATTTGTCTTAGCAATGTATTTGTCCATCTTACATTCAGGCACAAAAAATTTAAACGTTTTACATGAAGAAACCTTATCTACAGTGAACACGTGGTTGCAGAAAAATGTGTTCTGAAAGGGGTTTGAGGGGGGCGTTCTGCTTCTGAACAATACTGGTAAATAGAGAAGCTAGATAACAAGGATCGATATTGAAAATAATGAAAGATCGAAGAAGAAAAACGAAGCGGATTTTATTAGAAATGCGGAAGACGAAATTTTTTCCAAAATTCGCGAGATTCACGCATTTTGAAATTCATTAATAGGGTGCGCAAACTTCTTGCGTTAATAATTTTTTAATGCGATCAAAGAAACAAATATGCTAGATTCTCACGTCCTCGCGCTGTAGTGAAAACACTGTATTTATATAGGATGAAGAAAAAAAAACATCTAATTACATTTGCAGAAATTAGGGAAAAATACTCTTATTTTGGTTTGATAACAAGGGTTATTTATTAGTGTTCGTATTGACACTGATTAAGGTTCTTCATTTCAGGATCAAACTTAATTGCATTTTAATTTACATGGTTATTTATTGTGTCCTTTTTTTGCGTAACTTTATTCAACGAGGATGATATTGATTTTACTTAACGTTTTAATTTTTTGCATCATTGATTATGAATTATCATTGTTTAATAACCAGTGGTCTGTCCACAGCAAATTTACTACAGTTATCGATACCTTCACAAATTGAACTTTAGAAAAAACTGTAGTTTCATAGAACACTTTAAAAGAAATAAGTTCTAAGATTCTCCGCCTTTTTAAAATTCTGTTTTGTGTATCTCCATAAAAAACATAAGTTTCTTAAAATGAAACTGTGAGGTTCTCTTTCTATAAACTAACTATACAGGAAGTCAAAATTGGAACAACATTTGAACATTATCTTGAACGTTATTGTAAATTTATTCCAACATATTTTTATTTTCCCTATGAAAATTTTTTCTGCATAAAAATTTTTTCTGTATGATCAAGTCAAAAATGAAATGACGTATGACATAATCTCATAATGAAAATAACTTTTAGTTTTAGTACTGTTAAATGCAAGTCAAAATTTACAAATTGAGAATAGATTTTAAAATTTGAATGCAATTTTAAGCTCAAAATTCTGCAATAGTAAAATTATTTTTTAATATATGGGGAAAATGTATAGAAAATTTCCAGTCATAAATGATTTTTTCTGTAATGACAAGTTTTGAAAAGAATGTCTTATTTTATCATATTTTTGTGTTGAGATTTTTTAATGTAACTTTTAATTTTCACAAATTATGTCAAAATTTTCACAAAAATAGGTATCTCTCAAAAAACCTAGACAGATCCCTGATAAGTTTTTTAATTCTAGGGAAATCATTGAGACGATGGTTCAGTCATATTCAAAAATATTTGCCAATATAAAGCCAGTATTTGATGGAAGAAAAAACATGTATACAAGAGATGACATTCCAATTGGGAGTGATAAGGTAATTACTATTAATATTCTACTTCTTAACACTAAACATACCATAACCGGTCAAATGACTGTTTAAGAAATTTTGCATGAAAAATATGCTTATCATCTAATTGTTTATGCAAATATGTTTCATGATTTTTTGAATACAGTTAATATTCTATTATTATTATTTTTTGTATTTTGTTTGTTTCGAATAATACTTGTTGTATACCTATTTCTGCCACAACCTGTCATTTGACCAGGATTTAGCAATACCTTGTAAGCAATTTATTGCTTTATAAGGTAAGCTGATCTGAAATGCAGATGTAATGCGTGTTCAATGTA
This sequence comes from Parasteatoda lunata, assembly GCA_949128135.1. Taxonomy (NCBI): domain Eukaryota; kingdom Metazoa; phylum Arthropoda; class Arachnida; order Araneae; family Theridiidae; genus Parasteatoda; species Parasteatoda lunata. Next base: position 3,859,121 of record OX421971.1, read on the forward strand.
TTGCATTCAATAAGTTGCACATGTCTGTAAAGACTGTCGCCGTAGTTAGACTAACTGTGAATTCAAATTTCAAGAAAGTACCAAAAATTTCAGATTGGCATTTTTGTGTAAGAAAAAAGTGGCAGAAGTTAAATGTTTTGGTACTTTAGTAGTTTATATTTTATTTTGATAACTTTACTTCATTTCTAACTAACTGTTAGTTCTTACCCTGCAAAATGTCGAAGAAAAAGGGACAAAAACTAAATGTTTTGGTAAATAGCCAAATGTAAGACATGCCAAATAGGATATTGTAACGACAATAAAACTATCAAAATTTGTTCTAAATATGAAAAGTCTGTTTGTGGAAAATGTACAAAAGAAACACTGTGTATATGCAAAAAATGCATTGAGCAATGAATTAAAAATTCTTATTTTTTGTTTGTAATACATAAAAATTGGTAATACAATTTATTTAATTATAATAAAGTTTTTTTTAAGTTTATTTCCTTCCTTACAAACATCCATATTTCATATATTCAATCAAGAAACATAAAGTTCGGTCATTTGACCGGCTATGCTAGTAATAAATATATATTAAGTGTTGGTATGTTTAGTATTAATTACTCCTAAGAGTGAGTACCAGCTTTTCAAACGATACAATTTATATTTTAGGTAAGGGATGATTCACCAAATTGTTATTTGTATGAGATGCTAATTATTCAATACTAACAGAAAGCACGTAATATAAAGAAATTTTTTTTTTAAAGTCAATTCCTGCTTTGGTCAACAAAGAAATTTTTTTTTTACTTACTTTTATTAAATAATTGCAATTTTTTTTCTCACAAATAAAACTAAAATGAATTAATTACATTTAACTAATTAATTAATATTTGGAAAAACAAGTTTAAAAAAATGTATTTGAACTTTAAATGAATGAAAAGTATTTTATTAATGATCAAAAATTTCATCAAGATATAGGGAGAGTATGAACTAATAGTAGGAATTGGAAAAAAAGCATACCTAACAAGCAGACAACTTTTAGGCATGCGAATTTGACGCTGTTTTAAGTTGTTGCCATATCGGTTACTTTCATCATTTACTAGTGGCAAATGAGGCAAATTTCTTTGCCTCATTTTCCACTGTTAACTGGTTTTACATTGAGTGGATTAGAAAACACTTATTAGATGTGTAAATTTCTAACCTTACTTTTCTTTGTTAGAAATAATCGTAACCTTTAATTTCAATTGCTTTACCAATTTCATGTCAGTGCTTTTATTCTTTTTAGATGGAATTTGAGGTGACTCTTCCTGGTGAGGGTAAGGATCGTGTGTTCAGAGTTGCTATAAAGTGGCTGGCTAAAGTTAGTTTGTATGCCCTGGAAGAGGCATTGGAAGGAAGATCAAGAGCCATTCCCCTGGATGTTATTCAAGCACTGGATGTAGTCATGAGACATCTTCCAAGCATGACGTAATTCACTCATTTTTTTCATGTTTAGTCAAAAATTTTATTTGTTATAAAAAAATCTAATAAATATTTACAGGATATTTGTGTGCTTGGAAAGTCATGAAAAATCATGGAAATTCATTAATTTTGGATGATTTTAAATATTTAAAAAAAAAAAAAAAAAATCAGGGTAAGTAATGGATTTAGGTCAGCCAAAAGTCGAAATTTTTTAAAATGGAGTTCATCCGTCCCCCACACCTTTCGTGGTACACCTTTCATGGTGTACCGAATATCTGAATTTTTAACAAAATCCCCGCTTGCAGTTGTATTTTATTATAATATGCTTAAATATATTAAATATAAAATTCTTTTATCATGTTCTTTAAAAATGGTGTTTGAAATGAAAGAAAAAACATTTCTAGAGCGAATTATCTTTTTTCTAGCTGAAGCAGGCCAGTCATTGGCAAATTTTTTTTATTCCGGAAGACAAACTGAAAAATCAGGAGTATTTCTTTCCTTTCCGATAAACAAGAAAAAGTATCTTTAGAAAATAATTCTGAAAGAAAAAAGATTTCATTTTTTTTCTCCCAGCTATTTAATTGCTTCAACTCTTTCTTTACTCTGTTTTTTTTTATTTTTAAAATTTATAAATATGAAGATGCAGAGTATAAAAGTTTTTATTATACCTATCATTTCAATTAATGTTATTATAAAGTTTTTTTTTTAAATTTATTGTTTTTTTTTCCGGAGAAAGTAGTAACTTTGTTAAGTCGTAAAAAATTCTTGGACTTAGTCATAGAAAATCATGAAAAGTCATGAATGTAAAAATCTAAAATGTAGCAGATACCCTGTTCTTAAAAAATCTATATTGAAATAAAAATGAAATCATACAGATTTTGTTGTCTTAAAATGTTCTGTTTATTTTTATTCAGAACTTATTTAAATTAATTAAAAAAAAATCTTTTAACTATCTTTGATGAATTAAATACCTATTACATAGCTGCTGATTCTACAGAATTTTCCAGTTGACTACTGTATTTTGTCAGTTTCTCCCGGTTTACTTGTTTAATAAAATTGTCAGGTTTTTATACAGTTTAGAAAATTCCCTATCGAAATCCCTATTGAAATAAAATTTTTGCACAGTTTATTGCTTGCTTGAATAATTAAATTAGTATTACTAATACATAATGAAGCAAGCCTCATTTATAGAAATCAGTTTAAAACTTTTTTTGTTGTTTTAAAATGTTAAGTTTATTTTTATCTGCCTTTTTAAACTAATTAAAAAGTCTTTTAACTATCTTTGATGAATTAAATGCCTATTACTATTCAAAAAGATGAATGAGCATAATACATTAAATTTCAAGTTTATTTAAGGGTTCGCAAAGTGGGCTCACATTGAAAAAGCCAAGTGGGTTTTTTCACAAAGTGAGTTTTTTCAATTTGGTTGAAAAAAGAAGTATCTCCTAATACTATCATTGGACACATCGTGGAAGTTAACAAATATTTTAGAAATGTGCATCAAGCACGTGTATGGGCAAATGAAAAGAACTGCTTAATGCTCCAATTATCAAATGATACTTGGTAGAATTTATATTGTGATCACGTAAAAATTTTTTGCCAAGAATTATCATCAAAATGAATTCAATAATATGTCAAAAATATTAAATACTGTTGGGCTTTACCAATAAACTCTCAATTTGGAAAAACAGATATCAATTGTTTCTGAAGCTTTAAAAAAGCTTCTATCTGAAAACACTTTAATTTTAGAAGCTGTTGAAATATGAATTAACTTACTATCGTGTGATGAATTTTGTAAAAAGATTCTATCCCCGTAAACATTTTGTAAAAAGATTCCATCAGGCTGTTCCGCCACCTCTTTTATTAGCATATGCATCCTGGATCCCAAAACAAGGGGACAATTTTTAAATGATGAACAAGAGCAATTATCAGAAAGCTGTCTTTCAAAGCATCATCCAGAATTTCTGGCAGGTGTTATGGCATTTAAAATTTCCGATCCAAAATCAATGATGCACGACACTGTTATTCATCACAAAAATAGTAGAAAATTATGGCAAAAAAAAAAAAGGAAAAAAATTTCCAAGCTTCCACAAAATTTCTGCCTATTCTTTTTTTTTCTTTACACTCAGCATCAGCATCCTCTGTCTCTATCAAAAGACACTTTTCAACTTTGGTTTTGGTGAGTAAACTACTAAATAGGTTAGGAATAGATAAAGCTACAAAACTCATAAAAGTGTATCACAATCTAAGACAGAAATGTAGGCACTTTGAGTCTGATTTATGATAATAATAATAAAAAAATGGACCTTTTTTAAGTTAACTCATAACATCTGCTGCCAATTTGTAACTATTTGGTGAAAGTTTATCACCATTAAAAAAACAGTTAATTATTAAAATATTACTTTTAAGATTTTTTAAATATTTTTAGGATTTCATTCGATTATAATTTATTTTGTTTCTTTTAATCATGTTTAAAATAAATTGAAAACAAATGGAGAAAAAAATTTCTATTAAGTGATACATTAGACAATTAATAGATTTAAAGTTTTGTTTTCTGGTTTTAAAAAAATAAGCTAAAACTTTTTATACATGCTTTTTTATAATTTTATAGATTAATTTGTTTTTTGAAATAATGATGTTTATATTTATCTAAAAATGCAGTCTTTTTACTAAGGTTAAATACTTGAAAAATGGGACAAGTAAATGATACTCTTTATAATTATATGTAATTTTAATTTCACTTATTATTAAAAACATGGAAGACCATTAAATATTTATTTCAGTTTAATTTTAATAAAGGTAAAAGTCAGATGAAATTTTAGTTTTTACTGATTATAAATATTTATTGATTATAAATTATATATATATATATATATATATATATATATATATATATATATATATATATATATATATATATATACACACACACATATATATGCTTAATAAATATAGTAAATAGATGTGTGGGAACACAAAAAGAACTTCCTATCCTTTTATATTACTGTTACATTTATATTTTATAGTGATTCAGTTAAAAATTGTGAAACGTTATAATATAGTGAGATGTATTAACATAGTTGCCACTCCACAGGGTGAACAGGGAAAACCTGGAAAATACAGGGAATATAAAAATCACCTAATATAACAGGGAAAATGCAGGGAATTTTGATTTTTTCTTTACATACAGGGAAATTTGTTTCTTATTTTTGTCTTATAAAATATGATGACCACTCAAAGTGTAATCTATGGGATATTTAACCATGATATTTCAGCTATACTAAACTATTTCCTTTATTATAGCATTATTTAAGTATGTTTGGCTGTTTTTCCAGCAATTAAAACTACTAAATATAGTTAGCCCAATATAGCTTACACAAGAGTACAATAATTGTTGTTTTCTCTTAATATATTGTGTATAATATTTACGGGGAAAACACAGGGAATTTCGTTTCCAGATTTGAGTGGCAACCCTGTATTAGTGATAGTGGTATACTTAAACTTATTTTTAATTTTATTATATATATATTATATAAACTTTTTGGATTTATTAGTTTTTTCAATAAAACCCGGGCAGGTTGGGTTTTTTCAAAAATCTCCGGGTTTTTTCAAACCCTGATTTAATGTCAATCATAATTGGAAAATATTGTAATTTTTCTATTTTAATAACCAAAATTCCCTGTACGTAAAATATTTAGTACTTGCTGCAACAATTATTAATTATATTATTACATTTATATTACTTTGCAAAATCTCCTGTATTTTTTCCTATCCAAGTTGGTAGCTATGATAATTTATTGAACGAATTGCAATTATTTAGTAAATTCTACTAGAAAATGTGTGTTATTTCTCTTAAAAATTAAATTTGCTTCATTATACACAGGTACACCCCCGTCGGAAGATCGTTCTTTTCCTCCCCAGATGGCTACAATCATCCACTGGGTGGTGGTAGAGAAGTTTGGTTTGGTTTCCATCAAAGTGTGAGGCCTAGTCAATGGAAAATGATGCTTAACATTGATGGTAAGTTCATTCTATTGCTGGATTTCAATTTTGAATACTGACGGTTTTATCTAAAATCCCTTAAAAAAATTCCCTTTCGACTTAGTTTCTGACAATTGTCAAAACTCAAGCCATAATGGCTCTGGGGATAGAGTGTTTGCCTTCCAGTGAGGCGGACTGAGTTTGAATCCCAGCAATGGCTGTTCGATACGGATCCCGCATGGGGCTCGCACCGACCACAATGCTGACTTAAAAATATCCTCAATGGTGGACGGATCATTGTTTAGAGTCCCCTTGCCGTCCTAGCTGTGGGAAGTTTTTGTAGTTTTCTTCACCATGTAAAGCAAATGCGTTCCATCAAAAAAGGCAAAATTTCTCCCACTACTTGATCCAGAAGTTTCCTTCTGGTTTGAACATTAATAATCTGTTCAACAACGGTTGTAAAATAAAATATTAAATGTTCTGTGATTTTGGATTATTTAAAAATTTCATTTTATTAACTTGAAATTCTAGCTGAAGCCAACCAGTTATCGCCAATTTTTTTTAGAAAAATCTTAAGCATTTTCCCCCTTGTTTTTGTTTTACTTCAAAAAAGAAAAATCTTTTTGCCTTTCTGCAAGAAGTCTATAACTTTCTTACGACCAGTTCGCCCTGATTCTACCAAGAGGTACTTAAATAAGTTTAGTCATTATTGAAAAATAATCAAAATGTAGCTACACTATTGCATGGTGCGTAGCGTTTTTAAGAAGTGCTTAAAGGTGCTTATTTCATTGAGTGTTTTTAAAAAGTGCTTAATTTTCTTTTGAAAATGAGATTTTTTTTTCTTTACCATGTCTATTTTCGCCATGTATTATGCAAAAGCGTGATTTTCACATTGTTCTATTCAACGTTTTCACAATTCATTCCACCACAATCCATTTCTGCGTACCGTCGGTCAGTAGTGTATGAAAGCGCTAATCATTCTACAGTTTTGATGAAATATTTCTCTCTCATGTGCAACTCTGTTGCATTTTGCAAGATGTTTTCAATTTCAAGCTTCATTTTCCACCCTCTGATATAAAACCGAAAAATCTCTCGATCATTTTATAACTGCTAATATAATCAAGAAATGAATTTTTTATATTTTTTATCAGAAAATTATTATTTTCTCATGATCACGTAAAGCAGGGGTTTAATCTACGGGCCAATTGAAATTTTAAAATTTTTCGGCGGGCCACACAAAAAGTAGCACTTATTAATAATTACGAAACTTTATTTAAAATAAGCATTAGAATAAAAAAATATAAAATTTAAACAAAAGTAAAGATTTCTTATACAAATTTTAAATAAAAACAAACAAGAAAAGAAAAATAAAACGAATTTACTTGAAATTTTTAATGAGAAATTTGGCACTGTTTTTTCAATATCAGCCGGAATTGATGAGGTAGCTACACGTACGCAGCTTTCTAATCGTGCATCACTCTTTCTTGATCGGTGGTAATTTTTGATTAATTTCATGGTTGAAAATAATTGTTCGCAAACATGCATACTTCCGAACAGAGACATTATTTGCTTTGCATTTTTCGTCAAAAGTGGAAATTTCTCAAGGCTCACATACGATTTATAAAACTTTTTGATGTTTACTGAGAAAAATAAATTTTTTTTAAATCGATATTATTCTGCATGTCAATCACTTCCATTTGAAAATCTTCGGGAACTGTATCCACATCGATATTAAATGGCGAGGAAAACATTTTTGTGGAAACCGCTGTCTTCTCAGCTTTGAACATTTGGAATCATAATTGAAATTCGTTGATTAAAATGTATATATATTGTGCGTATTTTTGAGAAATAGTAACGTTTTCTTTTTCTAAATGTGGAAAGTGAGACACATTATTCCGCAAAAGATGCTGTTTCCACAATTTTAATTTGTGCTCAAAGCCCTGTATTTTATCATACAAATTGTGAATAAACTGTCCTTTGCCTTTAAGTTCCACATTAAGATCATTGAGAGGCTGAGTCATGTCGATAAGAAACCCAAAATCGCACATCCATTCTTTATTACCAAAATGAGGAAAGACGTATCCCTTGATATCCACGAACAATTGTATTTCGCTTTTTAAGTTGTATACTCTTTTTAGCCTCTGACACAGAGGTGGTTGCAAGTGTGCCGTCACAGAAGGAAAACACAAACAAGCACAGACGCGGCACGTTCGTATTGCATGTTTGAACAAGTCGCCGACAAGTGAGTAACTCGTCCCAAAAAATTTGTTTCGGTTTAGTATGTACTACCATTTTATTATAATTATTTTTATAACAATACGATGGGAGAAAGTCGATAAAATAAATTCAATTTTAGAAATGCTTGGCAGGCCGCATAAACATGTTTAACGGGCCGCATGTTGCTCATCCCTGACATAAAGTGTTTGAAAATTATTTTGCACTTTGTTAATGTATATAGTGCTTAAAAATATTTTTTTAGTGCTTAAAAAGTACTTGTTTTTTGTTGAAAGATTTGGCTACGCACCCTGTATTGGTACAAGGTAAAAGAAAAATAACTATAATAGCCATTAGAAATATTTAATATAAATAAAAAAACTAAAACATGTTTAAAACAAATTTGTAAAGCTGAGAAAAAGAATAAAAAAAAAAAAAAAAAATCAACACCTAATTGCTAAAGATATTTTCTAGGGGGAAAAAAGCATAAAAAATGCTGAAAAAGATTGTCTATCAGAAACTCCTTTTTAAAAATTTTGCACCAGCGTAAAGACGCCTCCATAAATAAAAAATATGTACAAAAACAACAACAAAAATAGTAATCTATCTTAATATTTGAAAGAAATATTTAAAGCTGAACATCTCAGTTTTCCTATTATTGTATCTTTGGATAAAATGATGAAAATCTGCTTAATTGCTGCGTCCTGATATTAAAGTTGATGAAAAACAAGTGTTTTCTAAAAAAGAAAAAGCTTGGTAGAAACTGAAAATATGATGAAATCATGAAAATCTACTTAATTGTTGCATCATGATAAAAAAGTTGATAAAAAAACAAATGTTTTCTGAAAAAGAAAAAGCTAGGTAGAAACTGAAACTATAATCATTCTTAATTTTTAAATGAAAAATTTGACACTAAAAATTTCAATTTTTTTCAAAATGCTGTACTTTGAGAAAAATATAGAGAGAAGAATAGCGTTCGCTAGAAACACTAATTAAAAAAAAAAATTAGTCATAATAAGAATGCTGATAAGAAGAAAAGTTAATAAAAGAAAGCAAAGGGGAGAGACAGAATATAATTGTGATTAAAATATAAATCAAACTTTGAATATCACCATTGTATGTTTTATGGAACAGGAAAAAAGTAATAATAAAGGAATAAACAGGTTATCTGCTCACCTGGAAAGTCATGAATTTAGGTATTGAGCAAAATTTGTTCTGAAATGTCATGATTGTAACTATTTTTTTTAGAAATAGTCTGTGAAAGCCATGGATTTAGGTTGACGAAAAATCTAATTTTTAATATGGACTCCCCCTCCCCAATTTCATGGTGTACCATATATCTGAATTTGTAACTAAATCTCCACTTGCAGTCATATTTTATTAAAATATAAAATCTTTTTATCATGTTCTTTAAAAATTATGGTGTTCTTTCAAAAAATGAAAGAAGAAACATATCTAGAGCAAATTATCTTTATTTTTTTATTTTATTTTAAAATTCTAGATGAAGCAAGCCAGCCATTGGTAATTTTTTTTAATATTCTGAAATGAGAACAGAAAAATCAAGAGTATTTCTTTCCTTCTGATGAACAAGAAAAAGTATCTGTAGAATATAATTTTGCAGAAAAAATGAAAAAAGATTATTTGCTTTTGTATTTTTTCAGCTATTTAATTGCTTCAACTCTTTCTTTACTGTTTTTTTTTTTTTTTTAAATTTTAAAATTTATAAATATGAAGATGCAGAGTATAACAGTTTTGGTTATACCTATAATTTCAATTAATGTTATTATAATGTTTTATTAAATGTATTGTGTTTCTGTTGGTAATAAGTTTTGTTAAATAGTACCTTCGTTAAGTCATGAAAAATTCTTGGAATTAGTGATGAATTTGAAAATCTAAAATGCTGTAGATACCCTGAATAAAGGTCATTTGAAACGTTTTGTTAAAATTCTATTTTATAATAAAAACCAAAGAACAGCGAAAATAAAACAATTCCTGAAACAGAAATTGATGAAAAAATGATGAAATTAGCTTGCCAAACTGTAATAAAAAAAAAAAAAAAAAAGCAGTACCAAACTCGTGGTCCAGTAAACTAGTTTCAATTATTCAAATTTCACTTTTGCCTTTTAGAACATAAATTCGAAAGCACGGTAAATGTGTGCAAAAACTATTTCTACGAATGTATAGTAAATAATAGGATATTAGATTACTCTTTATTTATTCTGTTTAAATTTTTAAAAAATACTTCGCCAAAAAATATTAAAGAAAAAAAATGTTTTCAAGTATTGGGCCAACCGAATATTCGGCAAAGGGTCCATAAAGGCCGAATAGTGGCCTAATGTTCGTTACATCCCTAGTTATAAGTTTCAAGTACACATCCTACATCTCTTTTGTGTATGATTTTATAATGTCATAATTTTTGTGAAGTTAAATATTACTTTACAGAGGTACCTGAATTAAGAATTTAACTTGAGTATAGTTTGTCTAAAGTAAGAACTCCCCTAGCCATTGGTCTTTACCCATGGCGGTGACTAATGTAACGAGGTATAGCTATTTCAAGTAGAGGTGTGGGGTCATTGTTTATGACAGGTTTTGGCTCTGGTCGCCGAAAGTGAGGGAATCTTTTTCTTCGGTCTATTGTGTTAAGCCCTAGAGTAAAGAGAAGCTACCCTCCTTGAAAGACGCTATTCTTGTTTCTGTAACAGCAGACGGCCTCAGACTTTGTGGTGGGGGGAATTTTTACCTTAAACAAACTATATTATGATCTGAAAATATTTTGCCCAAAATAATCAAGTATTGTATCTTATACGTATATAATTAAGACAGCAAACATAATGAAATAGTTCTTGCATGAGACTGATCTTTCTCATTCGTAAAAAACTTCCACTAATAAAAAATTCCTGATTGTTGAGTTTCAGTTTAAACCATTTCAAAATGAGATAATTTTTCTATGTTTAAGCAAAATTCTTCCATACTGTTATATCCAGTCCTATGTTGAAGAGTAGTCAAGTTGCTAGTCCCTTCCATACTGTTATATCCAGTCCTATGTTGAAGAGTAGTCAGGCTCCTAGTTCAATCCATACTTCAAAATGCAGTATTCCTTTACCTATATACCTTTATAATATAATCAAAACAGAAAACATAATAAAATAGTTCTTGCATGAGACTGATCTTTCTCATTCGTAAAAAACTTCCACTAATAAAAAATTCCTGATTGTTGAGTTTCAGTTTAAACCATTTCAAAATGAGATAATTTTTCTATGTTTCCAGATTGCTTTTTTTAACTGTCGTTGATTTTTCAAAGTTATTCACTTTGTTCTAGAATGCTTTTGGTCAACCCTTAAAAAATTCTCTGATTTGCTTTTTTTCAGTCTCGGCAACTGCTTTCTACAAGGCACAACCTGTCACAGATTTTTTATGTGAAGTTTTAGATATAAGGGATATTCAAGAGCAAAAAAAGCCTCTGACGGATTCCCAACGTGTGAAATTCACCAAAGAAATCAAAGGACTCAAAATTGAGATTACTCATTGCGGTACTATGCGTAGAAAGTATCGAGTATGCAATGTTACACGCCGACCTGCTCAGCTGCAATCGTAAGTAAATAGTCTGTAAATCATTTTTATTTCTTTTTACAGAAAAGAAAAAGCAATGCTTGAATAGAAATTCATGATTGTCCATATTTCTAATCTGGTAGGTCAGTGTTTTTTTAAAAATTAACTTTGAGAAAGGACATAATTAATCTAATAAATTTTGTTTTCAAATTTCATATAAGGTCAACATATTTAAACGTAACAATGTTTTGATACTTTAAATCTCAATTCAAGAATCATCCATAAATACGATATAATGAAACTCTGAAGCGTATCATTTCATCACATTTAAAACCTCTTAACTGCAATATCATTTAAAAAAACAAAACAAAAAACTGCTATAAATGTTCTTGCATAAAGATACATGGTTCTTAATTAATGTATTTAGTTATTTTATTTAGATTTGAAAAGCAGTCTTTTTATAGAAGCATGTTCTTTCATTAATTTATTCAATATTAGAAAAACTATATTTTCTGGAAAACAATTTCCGTTTGTTGGCATTTTCATTTTACCTTAAATAATTTTATAGAGGCAATTAAAATCTTAAGTAAATAATAGATTATTGATTAAATTTAATTATAATTAAAAGTTTCAAAATTGTTTTAAGTATCTTGGAACGGAACCACTGTTCTAACTTAATGAGTGGAAGAATGAGAATTTGTAAACATATTTGTCTTTCCAGATTTCCACTGCAACTAGAGAATGGCCAAACTGTTGAATGTACTGTAGCCAAATATTTTCAGGATAAATACAAAATGAAACTAAGGTAAGAAAATATCATTTTCTAACTCAGTTGTGTGTGATTCTCATGATGCAGAAACAATTTAAAATGATTATGAAAATTTGCACTGAATGTCATTGGTAGTACATGACAAAAGTTATTTTTTAAAATTCAATTATTATTATTATTATTTTGATGTTGCGTATCTCAGTTCAATGAAAACATTATTTCATAAATTTTTGCACCTTTTCTTTCTACACAGTTGAATCTCATCTAGTATTAGATTAGTTATACATTTATAAGCACAAATTGGTTTTATACTTAATTTACTATTTCTAATAATCAAATCTTGTGTGATAGAGGTTGGTAGTTGTTTTCAAAAATCTGAGATGATATTTTTGAACTGTTTGTTTAAATTGACTTTTACCCAATTACCATTTTAATAATCATAAAAGTTTTAAAACTTTAAAAAAATTATTAAAAAAAAATTAGCTTAATTTAGAGATTTCTTCATGCCTGTTGTATCTAATAGATAAAATATTTGTATTTAAAACGATTTACTTATATAATGATAAATGTTTGAAAATTGTATTTCTTTTTCTTGCCAATCATGGTGACTAAATTTTAACAACACACAAACTGGAGTAACTAATTTAGTAGATATATTCTGATGAGAACCTGATTTTATTTTTTTCAATTACCGAATGTTGTTATTTTTATTGCAGGTACCCTCATTTTCCTTGTCTGCAAGTAGGACAAGAACATAAACATACATATCTTCCTCTTGAGGTATTTAATGATTTCCAGTGTTTACCTCTCTCCACACACATAAAGTGAATTGTTTTTATTTACTATTTTTATTGTATTTCAGGTTTGCAATATTGTCGCTGGACAAAGATGCATAAAAAAACTGACAGATATGCAAACTTCAACCATGATAAAAGTAATTATTTATTCTCTTATTAATAATCATCAGTTGATCTCTTAAAAATTTTAATTATTCCAACAAGCTGATTCATACGTCAATCTTAAAATTCTGAATGATCGAGAAAATCAAGAGTTATCTAGGAATTTATTGATTCTGGAAGTTTGGGGGAAATATCAGGGAATTTCTCAAATCCTAGTAAAACAAGGAAAAGTATAATTGCTAATTTTCATGCATTGCACGTAAAATGTATGCATTTCCAGTCATCTTTATGCTTGTACCCTATTTTTTTAGTATTTTAAATTATTTTTCCCTAACGCTTTTGCTACTTTTTAATGCTGAAATGTTTACGTCTTTTCTCATGGTACATAATTAATGTTGAAGTGGCTGACTTGACCAGAATGGAATCTGCAAGATTTTCTAGTGTTCAGTTTTTTTATTTTTAAATTTAATTCTATCACTAATTAAATATGAAGATACAAAAGTTAATGAATTTCAAAATCAATGTTCTCTTGAAATGGAGAATATTTCTGAAATTGTCAGTACTGACGGGTTGATTGGGCACTTAAAAATATAAACAACTCTACAAGATAATGCTATCAATTTTAGTTATTCCACATAGTAACTCTCAATGTGGGCGCATATTCAGTGTAGTGAAAAAAAAATCTAACATATTTTCGTTCTACTATGACAAGTGAAACTTAGGAAATTTTGGTGGTAATTAAAATGATTACAAAAAAAAAAAAAAAAATAGTAGACAATTATAAATAATGTGGCTTTCTGCACTTTTGTATTAGGGTACTCAAGCTTTATATTTAGATTTGCATTCAGTTTCTTCGCTGTTTTGATTTGGTGCCAAACTTTCGACATTAATTATAGGTTTCGATATTTTCAATTATTGTTATTTGTTATTTTTTTCAGCCCAGGGCAATTTGGAAAACTAGATGCCGGTCTTAATTTTTTTGCCAATATTGCAGAATTTCGCATGTCTCAAGTAGCATTGGTTAGTGGGTTTCTGCAAATCAAAAACTTGAACTAACAAAATTTTGAAACTTTTGCAAAATCATGTTAACAAGACTTTTACATACATGAGATTCTTCCACAAATTTGATTCCTTTGGATTGGCTGATTTTTACCCATTTAGAATATTAGAAACTGCTCCAGAATCTGCTAATATATCGAGACTCTAATTCACACGATTTTATTATTAATCATTGATTTTTTAATTTAACTGGTTTAAGAGTTGCTCAATGCGATTCGTATTCATGTATTTAAGAAATCGCACATCGTGATTCCAACTCATTCGATTTAAAAAAATCCAATATTGCAATTCATATTCACGCAATTTTAAAATCCAATATCGTAAGAAGTAGGTTTTTTCTTGAAAAAGTTACTATAAAAGAGTGATATTCTTCATTAGTGAGTGATTTAATTAAAACTGTTTGCTAAAAAAATTATTTTAATTATGAAACGTGTTCATTAGTTGATTTTTTTTTTCACTTCGTGTCATAATTTCTTCTGATTGGCTTGTGTTCTTATTTTTGTTTTTAACGAGTTGGCAGCTATGCGTTGTGGAAATGATGACTAATAATTTATTGTTCTAATTAACAGGCCACCGCTCGCTCAGCTCCGGATAGAGAACGAGAAATAAATAACCTGGTGAGCAACACAGGACTCAGTTCATCATCCACACAGGTCTGTATACATTTCCCCCCCCTTCCTCTTCTTTAATCCACTAGAAACTATGGAACTACAAATGATCAAACTTATTTTGGGTGTGAACCTTAACTTTGTAAATTAGGATAATTATTGAATGACTACTTTATTTTGAAAACATTTAATAAGTTGCAAGTTTGATAGAGGAATATGCTTAGTTAAATTTAAAATATTCTTCATTTAGTAGTTTATCTTTTATGTGGCATTCGTTTTTACTATATATTTTCTTATAATTAAATAATATTTTTTATTTCATTTTTTTAAAAATTACTTATGCCTTTTTTATAATCCATAATTACTAATTTAAGGAGTTAATTTTGATGAAATATGGTTAATGTATTAGACAATTTTTCTTTTCTTTGCTTAACACTATGTATCTCATATATATATATATATATATTTATAATATTTACTTCAATGTCTCGTTTTATTTCAAATTGCTTATTTTGTTTCCTTTTGTGGAATTTTGCCTTTTTTAGTTAAGAAATACCTTACTTATTATAGTTAATAAGAAATTAATATGCTTTGTCTTTATATTACAAAAGAATAATGTGTCTCAATATTATTACTATTAACCAACGATTATGGCCAGTATTTTCCTGTTTACAGATATGCTAACGTTATTAATCGGTAATTGAAATATAAAACTTTATTGGCAATTTATTATTTTATTTGAATTTGCAATTTTTAAAGAATCAAATTAAATGTAATTTAAGCACTTTTGTAATTAAGTAAAATTTGTATTAATTTTTCTTTTTATGACCCGCAGTTTAACTATTTTACTTCATCCATTTTTTAAAATTAACGAGCATATTTAAAATTTTTCAATGTTATAACTATTATTAAGAATTTTTAAAAAAAAAAACCCTCTGTATTTCTTCATTGCAAACATAGGAAGACAGCGGCATGTCGCCACTTGAGAGGATGCCATACCATGGACTGAAAATAAAATTTTAAAATATATTAATAGTTTTTTCTCTTTTTCATTTTAATATTTTGAAGTAATTTTTCAGCAATTGAAACTTTGTGACTTACTCTAGGTTTGTTTGAACTTACTTTTTCTTACTTTTAAATTAGTAATGAAAGAGAATGTGAATTTATGATGTAATTTTTTTGTCAGCGGTATAGCGTTCTTTTAAGCTACACCCAAGGTTGGCTTAAAAGAACCATAAAGCTTTGAAGTAGACAGGAATTATTTGCTTTCACAGTACCCAAAAAATTACCAAAATATCGAGAGAAATAATTGTTTATAATAAAACTTCATACTTTTTCAGATACACCGAAAAAAAATTATATCTCTATCTACATTTTAAAAAAGTTATGAATGATTTTAGATTGCCCTAATATAGAAACTTGCTCAGAAGACAGATTTTAAAGTGCTTTTTCTCATAGATGATAATTTTTGTGTTTTAATCTGAATTAAATCCTTAAGGAATTTTTTCAATTTAAGATAAAGCTTTGAAGTAAATTTTTTTATCTTAAGTATAATACACTTATTTAAACTGTGCATTTTATGAGGTATTGCAATTTTTCAGCATGTTATATATACCTAACAGGAATTTTTAACTTTTTCCTTACTTTTTTACAAAATAATCTAAAAAAATATTCTAATTGATATATCAAAAAATTAATGCGCAAAATTTCTAAGATGAATATTGTAAGAAATTTTTTTTTTATAAAATATGTTAAAATAAAAAAGCCTTAAAGATTTACAAATTTTGAATTTTCAATAATTTTTAAAAATTTTTAATAAAAATGAGACAGTATAATTATTTTTTGAAGATAAATTATTGATTATAAATTAAAGGAGCATGTAAAGCATCTACAAAATTAATGATCATACCTTTATTTAAAAAATTGTTACAAGGGTACTGTGACCCCTTAATTCTCAAAATAGTGCTGAAATTGCTTTGCGAATAATATTTTGACCTTCTCAGCTTTAAATATTTGGGGCAAAAAAAAAAAAAAAAAAAAAAAAAAAAATTACTGCAGAGTGATAAGATGGATGTTTTCTGCAGGTGAGAAGAGCAGATTTCAATAATGATCCTTATGTGCATGAGTTTGGATTGTCTATAAGTAATACTATGATGGAAGTGAGAGGCAGAATATTGCCACCTCCTAAACTACAATATGGAGGGAGAGTAAGTATTCTTTTACTCATCATATATTTGTCATAGAATACAGTTTATGGTAGTCAATCTCATCTTGATAAAAACCTATGGCTTTCTTCCCACAAAATTGCATTTATTATAATGAAAAAATCTTTTAATCTGTTGTGGAATTTTAATTTTTTTATGAAACTTTTGCTTTAATTATTAGGATTTAATAGTCAAGATAAAGGCTTATCGGGTGAGTAATATTGCAGTGTGGAAAATTTTTGTTGTTATCATCTATTAAATACATCACCCCTTAACTACCTAGAATTGTGAAATTGTTATTGTTACATATCTATGATAATTCTAAAAATAATAAATAGATAATAAAAATGATTTGTTTAAAAAAAAGAAATAAAAAGTAAGGAGAGCAAAAATTATCTTTTTCTCTTCCAGCTAGTTAATTTTAAAAGATAATGAGGTTTAGTTTAAAATTTAACCAAAAGCTAGAACAGTGATTCCAAGTAAAAAATATATCATTTTAATATAAAATTTCAGACTTTTTTTTATTTTTAAATGTGTTAACTTTGCTAAGGTGTACTCTTTTTGTTTAATAATAAAATTGAAGCACATATATGTTTATGTTTGAAAAATAATTTGAGTTTTTTTTGTCCCATATTTCGATTCGATCAATATGGGGGAAGCAAACCTGAATTTTTTTTTTGGGGAAATTCTGCTCTGGAAATTATTAAAGTTTTAGCAATTAATGATACATACATGCAATTTAACTCTTAAGTATGTTTTAAACTATTATTTATTCAACATTAAAACATTTTTCATTTTCACAAAACATCTCACAAAAACTGATCACATCTTACAAAAACTTACAACATACTACACTGCTCTTTATTTTCTTGTCATTAGAAATATTTTAATAAATAACTCAAATAAATATATTTTCATTTTCTTTAAACAGCAAGTAAATTCAGACTAAAGAAGTAAAAATTGTTTTTAATTTTATTGTAAATTATTTCTGACATGTTTTATGCATGAAAATTTATTAATTACACTTTAAATCATTCTTATTTTACTTTGTAAAATGTTGAGAAATTTTACTCTGGAAAACTCAGGAAGTTCCGTTTTGTCGGTTGTGGTCATTTTGCGACATCACAAACATAAAGGGTTGTAAATTTTTGGAAATAAAAAATCAGGCTAACATAGAATTAATGAAAATAAGACAGCACAACAGGAATTAAAAAGAAGAAGAAAAAAAAAGATGGTACTTTTGGAATTTTTCGAAGTTCATATAGTTCATAACTATCTTTCAGATAGTTTATTTTATTTTCTTAAGAATGCATTTTAAATTCTCGTTATAATATTTATTAAAATATTTTTGTGTTCTTTTTATGATTAACTTATTCATAGTTGCTAACTCTACTCGATTTTGCCAGTTTCTCCTGGTATACTGGTTTAATAAAAATTCTTAGTTTGTGTACATTTTAGAAAATTATCGAAAATAGAGTAAGCAGCTTCCATGAAAAATTCCTATTGAAATAGAATTTTTACGTAGATTATTATTTGCTTGAATATTAAAGTAAGTAATAATAAGTAATAATTAAAATAAGTAATAAGCCTCATATATACAAATTAGTTTAAAACTTTTTTTGCCCTAAAATGTTTTTATTTTTATTTAAAACTTCCTTTTTAAGTTAATTAAAAAATATTTTAACTATCTTTGATGAATTAAATACCTACTAATAATTATTGAAATTATGAGTAAACATAATACAAAACGTTTCAAGTATGTTTAATGTCAATCATAACTGGAAAATATTGCAGTTTTTTTGCTATTTTGAAAACTATAAAAAAGTCTAAAATTCACTGTGTAAAATATTACATTATGCAACAATTATCATGAAATTTATTTTGTTTCATAAAGTCTACTGTATTTTTTCTTATAAATGTTGGTAACTATGCTTATTCATAATTGTCTTGGCAGCATTTCAACATAAATATTTAAGAAGGGAATTAATTAATTTTTAGATGTCTAAATAGAAAAAGTGATAACTATGTGTTTATTGAAGCGTAAAACATTTATTTTTAACATATGTTTCGTAAGTGATAGGATGCACAGGGACTTGTTAAAGTTTTATAAATTTTTTTACTTGTAAAAGTTTTCTTAGTGTAAAAGTTATAATATCAAAGTGATTTAAACATTTTTATCTGCAAGATAGTTTAAAAAAAGTAATTTCAAAGCATTATTTTCTTGAAGAACCAAAAAAAGTCATTGAATTCCCCCCCCCCCCCCCCTCAAAGTTGTGTGTAAACAATGTTATGACGAATGTTTTAGACATCTGTGTTAATAAAGCAAGCTTGAGATTTCTGAGTCAAAAATTGTTAGGCAGAATGTTCGATTTTCTAAACATCAGAATATTTTCTTTTCTTTAATATAACATTAATTTAAATTATTTTTTATGTTCCTTTTATAATAAATATATTCATAGTTATTGTATTGGCAGCATTTCAATATAAATATTTAAAAAGGGACATTGCATAAGAGTTGGGAACTAAAATTTTTTATTTTTTTTCAAACGTTGGTTCTGATAAACTTTTTATTTAATTATTATTGCAGGATTTTCTTTCTATGAAATGATATAACATAAAAAACAAAGAATTTTGAATTGAAGAATAAGTATTCCAAATTTTTGCTTTTCTGCAGTATACTAATTTTTCTCAGTTGAGCAGCTGTTATTGTATAGAGTAAAACTGCCTATCTTGGAAAATAGAATACACGCTTAAGTTCAAAGCAATTATTTTTAACATCTTTTCATCTACTTTATTGTAGAAGTTTTACTATAATGTGATTTAAACTATTTTTGTTTTAAAGTAAGTAAGAATACAAATTACTTTAAGAAATAAAAACAGAATTCTCTCGAAGAAAACAAAAAAGTCTTAAATTTTTTGCCTTCAAATTGTGCGAAAACCATGACGATTAATGTCTCTCTGTTTACAAAGCTTGAGATTCTTCCGAGTTAGGAAAGAATTTCCAACTTTCTGAACTTGAGAATAATTGTTAATATTTCTACATTATTTTCTTCATTTTACTTTATTGTTTTATGTTCTGAATTCCCTTATTTTTTTTTTATATAAAACTTAACAGTTTGTTGGATTATCAATATACGTAATTATATATCTATATAATTTAAGTAGATATGTTTGTGCTATTTTTTGTCAAAAAATAAATTAAAAAAGAGAACAAATATGATAAAATGTATGTCTGTTGAATGTGTTTAAATGTACTTGAATTCATATTTATGAGATTTAAAGTCTTTTGATTCACAGACCAAGCAGCAAGCGATACCGAATCAAGGTGTGTGGGATATGCGAGGGAAGCAATTTCATACAGGAGTTGAGATCAGAGTATGGGCTATTGCCTGTTTTGCACCTCAACGAACATGCAGAGAAGATGCCCTCAGGTATGTCCATATTTTATTAAGAACATTTTAATTCATGTTTGCAGAAAAAATGAAGGATTTTGTTAACATTTTTCAACCGATTGTTATGTTTTTAAATCAGCTATCTTAAGGAATCAATTGACAAATTTAAACAAAACCATTACTTTTTATAACCGTCCTTGAACAGCTGAACCAACTTTTTGAGTTTACAACTTCTTATGCTCGACTCAGAACCCAATTCGGAAGACAAAGGAATTCCTGGATCAAGTATTTCATGAGAGTCGAACGGCCGATCCAATTTTTGGATTTACATCTACTAATGTTTAACCTCTACTAATGTTCCATAGCCTTGTAATTTTGAACCCAATCCAGAAGACAAGAGAACTCCTGGATCAAGTATTCGGAGAAATGTACCTTCGTGGAGGACTTTTTGATGGAACTCACCCGCATTTGCGTTACATGGAGAAAAAAAAACCATGAGAAGCTCCCATGGTTAGCCTGACAAAGGGATTCGAACCTGTGATCTGTCTACCACTGAGGATATTGTCCGTCAGTACTGTGGTCGGTGGAAGCCGGATGCGGATTCGTATCGACCGGTCATCGGTGGGATTCAACTCAGTCCACCTCGTTGGAAGGCGAACACTCTATCCCCTGAGCCTTCACTGCTCAGAATCTATGCTTTAGATCATTGGTATGCATTTCAATGAATGACTGTATTTTTTTATTCTATTTAGAAATTTCACACAGCAGCTTCAGAAGATAAGCAATGATGCTGGGATGCCCATCATTGGGCAACCTTGTTTTTGCAAATATGCAACTGGTGCTGAACAAGTCGAACCGATGTTTCGTTACCTCAAAACAACATTCCAAGGTCTCCAACTGGTAGTGGTAGTCCTGCCTGGAAAAACTCCTGTTTATGGTAATACTTAATATTATTTTTATGACAAGTCTTTTGATATAATGTATGCAATTTTCTGTAACTTAATTGTATGCAATTTTTTGTAACTTAAATGTGCAGCGTGCCACTGTTTAACTTTTGATTTAATGATTGGTTTTTTTCGCAATAAGTCTTGATGATTCTAATTACTGACAATCTCTGTCAAATGCATAAAATATTATTGAGAGGAAGCAAAAAATAAATCAAAATCAGTGGTCTGTCTAGGACAAATTTTCTACTGTTTAGTGGTACCCTCATAAATTCAACTCAAGGAGAAACGGTAGTTTCTCAATATACTTTTAAAAAAGCAAGTTCTAAGATTCTCTTCCCCCACCTCTTAAAATCTGTTGTTGTATTCCTGTAAAAACAATAAACCTCGGGTTAATTACTCATTTTGATTTGCAATGGGTCCCTCCCGTGGATTGCTATTATGATAACTTTTCTGAGGAAAAAAAGCTCTAAGAATACTTGTGCTTGGTTAGATAATGCGGTATGGTAAGTCTGACAAGTCGCTTACGCCATATTATGGTGAGCTTTTTACAATGCTTTGAGTTTTTTAAAATGAATTGACGAGGATGTTTCTCTGTAAAATTCACGTGAAATCGAAATTTGAGCTATTATTTTAAACATTTCTAATTTTATTTTAATAGACCTTTATATTTTGTGAAACATATTTTTCTATATGAAACTCTTTTCTGTATGGCCCAGTAGAAACTGTTCTTATAATGAAGATAACTTTTAATGCTAGTACTGTTAAATGTATGTTTTTATTAAATTTAAGTTGAAATTTGACTATGGACTGTGATTTTTATGGATTTTTATATTTGGATACAATTTTAAGCCCAAAATTTTGCGACAGCAAAATTTTTTTTGAAAATATGGGACTTATTTATATAGAAATTTACCAGTCATAAGTGATTTCTATTTGTAGTGACAATTTTTGAAATTATTTTCTTACTTTACCATATCTTTCTGTTGATTTTTTTTATATAATTTTTAATTTTATCAAATTATGTCTTAAGTTCACAAAATCACAAAATGGGTACCTCTTAAAAAAACTTTAGACCTTGATATGTCCTTCCCTGGCAATTTATTCTCCAGTCTGGAAAAAATAAATAGTGTACTAGTAGTCAAAATTCTAACCAAACTTAAAAGATAGATCCTTTGTTATTAATATCTGAAGGAAAAAATTAGAATAATTCTTGGAATCAATTACATAGATGTGTTACTTATTGCAGGTGTTTCATCAGCTTTGATCAAGACTTGATTGTTCAAATATATGTTTTCTAACTTTTTAAATCCGTTGTTTGATCTATCAATAGATAGAATATTTATGAATGTGAATATTAGGCTCTGTATATACGCATCCTGTGTGTAGGAGCTGGGTATATAATTTTTTTGGGAATATCACAGAATTCCATGTCTCTCAAGAGCATTTGTTCGCGGACTTTCGCTAATCAAAAACTTATCAGACAAAATTTTCAGAGTTCTACAAACTAAAATTGAAATTTTTGCTAATTCCCACTTTCACAATATATATATATTTGCTAAATAAATTATTGGTTAAACTGAAAATTTTTTAGAGAGAGTATGTTTTTTTTTAATGAAAAAAATATTTTTTTGACTAATTTCTAGTAACTAAAAGTATTTAATTTTCTACAAATAAAAATTTTTTTTTGATATTAAAATTTTGTGCTAAAACACTAACGTTTATATAAAAATTATCATATTTGCCACCACCGTGACTAAATGGATCATGGTATATGACAATGAATCGCTTCCCTGATTATCCAGAGTTAACTCTGGTATCTATATATTGTAAATATTTATTATCCCGAGAAAACTCGGGTGTATCAGAATTTGTCCGTGCATTTTGTTTTGTTGCATTTTTACTTGGCTGGAAGGGAAAAAAAATCGTTATGATTGGAAGTTTGCCATGTTTCATTTAGGAGTTTTGATGTTGTATTGTAGGACTGGCACACATTTTTTGTATAATTGTATGTATGATAGTTGCTAGATTTACATAGAAAAAAAAGGTTTAAAAAAAAAAAGGACATTATGTCACTGGCATTTGTATAGTAGCACTTCGTGTTGTTCCTTGTTTTAAAAACTAACATACAAATACTAATATTTAACTTGTTTCATTTGCTCAAGATAGTAAATTGAAGTTTTTTACACATAAAAAAATTGAAATTTCAACTTAAAACTTGTGTATTATGTCTTGTTTAAATTGTCTGTATTTATTTGAAAAAAAACTTTTTTTTGATTTTTTGCACTTTTTCCAAATTTTTTTTTAAGGGGAGCATTTAAGTCATTTAATAAAATTTTAGTCATATTATTGAAAAAATTTCATTCTTATTTAGGCAACTTTTTTCATTCTTTTGGCTACTAAAAGTAACTATTTTGATTATTTTTTTTCTGTGTCAAGCCTGTTATTAAGATGTTAGTATTTTCAGCGGAAGTGAAGAGGGTTGGCGATACTGTCCTCGGAATGGCCACTCAGTGTGTTCAATCGAAGAACGTGAATAAAACATCCCCACAAACACTCTCCAATTTATGTCTCAAAATCAATGTGAAGTTAGGGGGAATCAACAGTATTCTCGTCCCAAACATAAGGTGAGTTGTGTAATAATAATGAGTGTCTTTGTTAAATGATGACATTTTATGATATCTCTCTCTTTGCTTTTAGACCCAAAGTGTTCAATGAACCTGTGATATTTCTCGGTGCTGATGTTACACATCCACCTGCTGGTGATAACAAGAAACCTTCTATTGCAGCAGTGAGTCATCCTTTCATTTTCAGTTTTAAACACTATAATATGTACAAGGCAAAGTATTTGAGTGAAACCCTGATATATGTTAGTTATTATTAAAAGTATATTTTGTAGAAAGATATTAGTGCCTGAGAGTTTTGTCACAGGCTTGTTTACATTCATGAAATGTTTGTGTGTACAGGTTGTGGGCAGTATGGATGGTCACCCAAGCAGGTATGCAGCTACTGTTAGAGTGCAGCAACATAGGCAGGAGATCATCCAAGACCTGGCATCTATGGTGAAAGAGTTATTGATTCAGTTTTACAAGTCTACACGTTTTAAGCCAAACAGAATCATCTTCTACAGGGATGGTGTGTCAGAAGGTCAATTTCATCAAGTGAGTCTTTCTGCATGACTCACTAGTGCATACTCCCCGTGGCTGAACATTGTCTCAGGACAGAGCTTAGGACAGAATTTAATGCGTGAAACTCCTTTGTCCAGAACTGTCTAAAACCCTTTTATTAAAATTATGTCATAATTAAAAATAAAAAAAAAATATGAAAAATAAAAGATTAATTTTTGAACAATACACAAAATCAAGACAATGTTTTGTTTCATTAAAAAATTTTATTATTTTTAATAATGCATTATTTATCCTTATGTAAAAACATAATTTATCTGTATTAAAAGCTTATACATTCATATTTAAAGGTTAAGGTATTCACTTTTTGTTGTTCAATGAATTGTGGAGCTTCCAAAGTTATGAATCTTTTCCTGTTATATTATTTTCTTTTAATAAGTTAAAGCAAATTGTTTAAAAAATATCAAATATTGATTAATTTATGTAATTATTATGTGTTAATTTTTACCTTTTACCAATGTTCAAGTTTTTGTTCAAAAGTGTATATTATATGTCCTTTGTAGGTACTTACACACGAACTTCTAGCTGTGCGTGAAGCATGTATGAAATTAGAGGCTGACTATAAGCCAGGCATCACATTCATTGTGGTTCAGAAACGTCACCACACGCGTCTCTTTTGCTCAGATAAGAAGGAACAAATAGGCAAGAGTGGGAATATACCAGCTGGAACTACTGTTGATGTGGGTATCACGCATCCCACTGAATTCGATTTCTATCTTTGCAGTCATGCTGGAATTCAAGTAAGTTCTTTTGTCTTACACACCTTGTTATTTAAATAGTTTAGCATATTTAAATATATTTCTTTTAGTCAAGTATTTTTCTGACCGTTTGGCTTCAGTCCACGGATGTTTGTATTCCAGGTTTTTCGTATCCATCCATTGTTATAATTGCTTCTATAAAAATATTACACATTTTTTTAGCAGTTCTCCTGTAAATTTTTATAAAGTATACTTAAATATTTTTTTTTTTACCCCAATTTAATGTCATTCTGTCTCTTTCTCCCTCTGCTAGTATGACTGGAAACAAAAAATCAGTTCTACAGTATTTTTTTTAAAAATATTGTTTATATTTACTTTATACCTCATTTTTAGAAGAACCAAAAAATCAAAAGATATTTTCATTTAAATAAATACTTAATTAAGATTTATTGTAAGTTTAAAACAATTTATTTTAAGTTTAATTTTAAAATTTGAAACAATATTAGAAGGGAACAATAACTTCAAACAATATTAATGATCAGTACTTTACATTAAGTAGAAAGTTACAAATAAGATCGAAATAAGCAGTAACTCTTGTTTTAAGTTGCACTGTATTCTAAATGTTGAGCAATGTTCTCCTCGTTTTATAACCGTCGTTGAGCAGCCGACCCAATTTTTTTGATTTACAACTATTAATGTTCAACTTCGTAGCCTTGTAATTTTGAACACAATCGAGAAGACAAGAATCAAGTATCCTTGATTAGGTATTGGGAGAAATTTTCCTTTGTGGATGGAACTAACCGACGTTTGGTTTACATGGAGAGGAAAGCCTGTGGTGATTAACCTGACTGCTAGGGGACTCTAACACATCTGCCTACCACTGAGGATATTTTACGCAGGACTGTGGTCGGTGCAAGCTGTATGTGGAATTTGTGCAAAAATGAAATAAGTTAAATATTAGTCTTTGTATGATAGTTTTTAAAACAAGGGACCACACAAAGTGATACTTTCCAAACGCAGTAAAGTGATACACCATTTTTTCCTTTTTTTCCTATGTAAATCCAGCTTATATACAATTGCACAAAACACGAGTGCAGTCCCACAATCCAAACAAAAATTGACAAACTTTCAATTACAGCAGATTATTTTTTTTGCTTCCAGTGGATTAAAGACACAATAAAACAAATAAAACAAAACATACTGACTAATTCTGCTAAGGCAGAGTTTTCCCGGTATAATAAATATTTGCAATATATTAATATCTGAGTTAACTTGGATAATCAGGGAAGTGGTTAAACAGTTAAAAATTATTAAAATAATTATTAAATATTCAATGAATATATAATCTTTTACTTTTAATCAGAAATAATGGATTTCAATAAATTTTGGAAACTGATTAGCCTTAAATAGTTCTGACAAAATGACTACCATTTCCCTCTTTTTAACTTGAACGACCTAATTTTTTAATGAATTATGACCTTTTGAATCGTTGTGAGATTAAATTGAATTTTTTTTAGGGTACGAGTCGTCCATCACATTACCATGTATTGTGGGATGACAACCAGTTCACGGCTGATGAGCTTCAGTGTTTAACGTACCAGCTGTGTCATACGTATGTGCGTTGTACAAGGTCTGTCTCCATTCCAGCACCTGCATACTATGCTCATCTTGTGGCATTTCGTGCCAGATATCATCTCGTTGAAAAAGATCATGAAAGGTAATTTCATTCTGATATAAGTCCTATTTAAAAATTTATTATACATGGTGGCTGTAGCATTTTTAAAAAGTGCTTAAAGGTGCTTATTTTCATTTTTAAAAGCCTTTAAAGCTGCTTTTTTCATGGGGTGTTTTTAAAAAGTGCTTAATTTCCCCTTTTTGAAAATGAGATTTTTTAGATTGGAATATCTGCTGCATTTAGCAAAATATTCTAAATTTCAGGCTTCATTTTCTACCCTCTGATATCGATCCGAAAACTCTCTTGATAATTTTATAATGGCTAATATAATTAATAAAAAGAGTTCTTTGATATAAACTAGTTATTTTATCATGATCATGTAAAGTCTTGGAAAATTATTTTTTATGTTATGTATGTAGTGCTTAAATTTGTTATGTATATAGTGCTTAAAATTATTTTTTGGGTGCTTATAAAATACTGAAAAGGTGCTTACTTTTCTTGAAAGATTTGGCTATGCACCCTGAAGAAAAGTTCTTTAGTAAATATATTTTCTGAGCATGATGGATTCTGTAGAACGAGCTTGTTAAAGGAAACAAGTGCTGTCAAATTCTTAAAATGCAAAATTAGCAGTTTACTAGAATGAACTTTTTTCAATATTAGAACAATTCTTTGTAACATTTTGCTGACAAAAATTGGAAGAATTTGAAGTATTCGTTCAAGGGTAGTTATAAATGTAATTTGGCATGAAATGGTTTTTTGTCGAAGGCCTTGTGGCTGAGCGCTGTCCTGCCACGGGCCCTTGGTTTCGATCTTGGGACCAGGCAAGGTTGACTCAGCCTTTCATCCCTTGTGGGTCGATAAAATGAATAACAAGCAGGCTTGGGACCTAAATACTGGGGGTTCTCTGGGCTGACCACTAAACCGGAACATCTGCTCTTGCACTCCAAAGCGCAAAGGTCAAGAAAACTGGGCACAGTACGCTTTGGCTCTCTATATGCTGTCACGCCACTGTGCTTAGGTTTTTTGTTGAAAGAAAAGGTAAAAAAAACTTGGTGTGTAGCGTTTGTAAAAAGTGCTTAAAGGTGCTATTTTTGGGGTATTTTTAAAAAATTGCACGCCTTCTCACAATGGAGATTTTTTTCTTCAACTTTATTCATATTAAGCAAAAGTGTGCTTTTCACATTGTTCTCTTCAAAGTTTTCATTCATCTACAATCCATTTTGGCCTACTGTCGGTTCACAGCATAAGAAAACGCCTATCATTTTACATGTTTCATGAAATACTTACGGGTCTGCATGTTTGCTACTGAGCTTAGCTGGGTGTGATTCTAACACTCTCTCGTGCAATTTTGCTGCATTTTGCAGGATATTCTCACGTTCAGGCTTCTTTTTCCACCCTCTGAAATCTAATCGAAAAATATATCAATCTTTTTATAATGGCTGATATAATCGAGAAAGTAGTGTTTTGTCAGAAACTAGTTATTTTATCATACTCATGGGAAGTCTTTGAAAATTATTTTGCATTTTGTTAATGTATATAATGCTTTTAAAAAAAATATTTGAGTGCTTAAAAAGTAATTAAAAGATGCTTGAAGAAAGATTTGACTTAGGACCCTGGTTAAAATGTTCTTTCAAATGTGCCTTAACATATTACTCTTGATTCGCAACCTAAATTTTAAAATATTTATCAAAATAATGTTTCAGTATTTTGAGAAAGAATGGCTTTGAAATAATAATATTTTGAATGATTGATTTTAATTTGCCTCTTTAAAACATGTTGCATAATTCTGCATTGATTTTTAGGCAGGATTTGGGTGGTGGAAGTCAAAGCTTGAAGTAAGTATTAAAGAAAAAAACAACTAAAAAACAAAAAGATTTTCTAGATGTTGCTTCCATTCAAAATGCTGTTGAAGAGATGCAACCATGACTCTTCTTCCATAACACCTGCCTGCCTTTTAGTTATTTTGGTTAATATTTAAATTGCTTCCAACAACAACATCAACACACAAATAGAAGTAGTAGCCTCTGCTTTTTCTTTCCATTCAGCATGAGAATGGAAAATTCAATTATAGTTCCCTTCCCTCCTTCCCCTGCCCCCAAAAGAAACAACGCTTTTATTAGCACTTGGCAAATTATATGTATATTTTTGATATTTTTGCATGTTGAATTGGAAAGAAATCTTTTTTTGTTTGTTTTGTTTTGATGTTACCACTGAACAGTAGGTCGCATGATATAGTTATAATGCAATAAGTGTGCCGCTATTTTTGTGCAGACGAAAATTCCCGACACTCGAGTGTCTGTTTTTTGTAACATACTTGAAAAATGATGCTAAACGGAAAAAAAAACTATCCTAGCTGTTGGGATGCCACAATAGGCATCACATAATTTCCTAGCCTTTAAAATTGCTTTAATTCATTTTTTAACCATTCTTAATTGAATTTTAATTAAATGAAGCCTATTTGATTTTTATGACATCTATCTATAATAAAAGAATATAAAATATTTTTTTCTTTTCTTAACAATCAATGTAATGGCTAACTTTTTAGTTCACTAATGTAGACACATTAGTGAACTAAAGTGGGGGGGTTGGCTTTCTTTTTGGCTGTGTTATGTTTTGGTAAATCGCCGACCACAGATATCTTCCCATACTCTTAACTGTCCCTTGGGAATAATTAATTTACTTTTAATTTCAAATGATTGGCGATTTGGCTAGAAATTGGCTTCAGCCTCCCGGTCCTGGCCGTCGAACGTATATCTCGAAAAAAATCCTCGATGTTGAGAGAATTATTTTCTCGATCCCTTAGAGGGGGGACTTCTTTAGTTTTATAATTTTGGAACGTGGAGATGTTCAATTTAATAATCACTTAATAAATCAATTTTAAAATCTCAACTTATACTAAAACCACAAAAACAATTCAACACCAGAATTCTTAACCCCTCAATACTATTGCAAAAAATAGTCAAATATTTTTTTTAGTTATTGGGAATTTTTTTATTATTGTTTTATTGACTTCATTGCCACTGGGTCTTATTTAAAATAGGGTAGTCACAAAAAGATACTTTTTTCTGATTAAACATGCATTGACACATTTGATTTTTTTTATCACCCATTTTTAGTTTTTCTCTACAAACTGGGAAAATACAGGGAATTTTGTCTTTTAAAAAATGGTGACAACTCAAAGTGCAA
The DNA here is from genome assembly GCA_949128135.1 of Parasteatoda lunata. Lineage (NCBI taxonomy): Eukaryota > Metazoa > Arthropoda > Arachnida > Araneae > Theridiidae > Parasteatoda > Parasteatoda lunata. Next base: position 3,888,924 of record OX421971.1, read on the forward strand.
TGTATGGCATATTTACGGATGATGTTTCAGCTATACTACGCTATTTAATTTACTTAAGCATTATTTGTTTTAAATATGTTCAGCTGTACCTTTTTTCTATATGTTTCTCCGGTAATTAAATTTAGTAAAGTTAGTATAATATAGCACATACAAAAGTGCAGTGATAGTGTGTTTCCTCTTAATATATTAGGTTTAATATCTACAGGGAAAACACAGGGAATTTTTTTTCCAAATTAAGAGTGGCAACCCTGTACCAAGTAAACAATGAAATTCCAAACATTTCTGCATCAACAGTCAAAGAATTATATCATCCCAGATTTTTCTTTTTGTTTCTGGCTCTCTGTTTCTGTTTGATAGTTTCATTTATAATTGAATAAATAAATAGAAAACTAGAACACTTTTAACTATAAATCTAAACTTCTGTCATTTGATAAATTGTTCTTTTGCTTTTTTAGTGGTGATGGAAGCCTTCAGTCTACAAACGGTGAAGATAGAAATCCCCTTGCAATGGCTAGAGCAGTCACCGTGCACACAGACACTAACAAAGTGATGTATTTTGCATAAATCATCCGTTTTATCATCTGGTTGAAAGAGGAATATTTATGATAATTTGATGTTTGTTTTAAAAGAGAGAGTAGGGGGGAAGTGCCATGTATGTTGGGTTTTTCATTCTCAGGACAAAAAAAGGATTTTTTCTCTACTGCCACGGACTCTGGTCATTTCTTTTTTTGTGAGACAAGTTTGCTGTGGGACGTTTATTCTGTTAACTTTTTTTAAAATTCATACTATTATTTGTTCTGTCATTTGCTTTACTTCTCAAAGCGGACCCAATAAAGCTGACCCGAGCAAGGAGAAGTGTTCAAAACTGAAACTCTATTGAATTTGTTGTGGTAGACTAGGGGTGCACAAGTAAGTGAAGGGCCACTTTCACAGCAAGTAGATTAATGAAGGGCCACATAAATATTTTAAAATGTTAGCGACAAGTGTGATAATTCATTTTTCACTATAATTAATTTGCCAAATATATATTATATATATACATAAATATTGAGTGAGATATAAGTCCTAACCTAAAGTAAGCTTACATAATGAAAGTGCAAAAAATCTGCAATTTATAGAGTAATATAAATTTGAATTAAATATTTTAATTAAAGAAAATTTATAATATTTAAACAAAAACCGATTTAAAAGAAACTTTTATTGTGTTAAAGATTTTCCCGCACAACAACAGTCGGCAGGCCGCATGTTTTCCCGCGAGAAGCAGGTAGTGCACCCCTATGGTAGACAGTTCTAATTCACTTACACAAGTGACTTAAAGTATAGAAAAGAGCTCATGTAAATCTAGAGTGAACCTTGAAGTTTCAAATGCTGGAGAAGAAAAAAAATTCAATGCATCAAAATGAAAACAAATTGTGGGAGGATTATGCAGTGGGTAATTTATTTTGAAATAATTTGTTCGCATTTTGATAGTTTGAAATAATGTTTTAGTCCCAGTGGCAGAATTTTTTGTCTTTCTGCGACAAACCTAGCACTAATATTTTTCTACTACTAGTAACTAGATACTTTTAATAATAATTAATATACATGTTATTATTAAATTTTTAAAGTCACAGAAACCTATTTTTTAAAAATGATTGTGTAATATTTTTTTTTATTCTAATATCGTGGGCGATATTCTCATATTTTGTATGAAGAAAACACACTAATTATTTCTTTTTTTGCATTTCATAAATCATCATCACATAAAAAAATATAAAAAAATTAAATATCGTAAAATCCGTGAAAGAAAAGCAATTTTTTCTTTTCTTTTTCTCAAGTAAAAATTAAAAAAATCACTAGCATTTCTTCCTTTCCGATGTGTGAAAAAGACATCTATTGAATTAATTGTGGAGGAATAAAATCTTTCAAACATTTCTGCAGAAAAGAGATTTTTTTTGCTGAAATATTTTTTATTTTTCATTCTTCTCAAATATTGAGCATTTTTTTTCCTTTCGATACATGAAAAAGGCATATTTTAAATATTTATTTTAGAGAAAAAAAAATTGAAAATTTTTGCGGAAAAGAAAACCAAAATTTTATTTCATAAAAGTCTTTCTGCAAGAACACTTTAATGTTCTACAACAATGTCGCCATGATTCTGCCACTGTGGTTTAAGTGTGGTTTACTCCAGATTTAACTGAATTCACTTTTATCTATCTTGTTTTAAAATACCAATGGAGGTGAAAAAGAATTTGCCATGATAAGTGTCTCCTGCAATATAATGTTCTCTTAACTAAAAATTCTGGTGTTGCTAATTTTCATTCAATTTCCTTATTTTAAGTAAGCTTCCGAAATATAAAAAAAATCGTCATGAATGACTTTTTTACTCTATTGGTTGGTTACTTGCTTGCTAAGTAATTAAGTGAACCTCGAAAGAAAATAAAAACTAAGTTTTATATCATTTCTTTATTGTAATATGTTATCATTTATTCTTTTAAAGAAGGAAGGGTTGGTATTTTTTATATGAATGCTTTAATTTTAAAGTAATTATGAGGTCTTTATTTTTATAATAAAATTTGTAATTCAGTGGTTATTTTAAAAATAACTAGCTATTTAAGCTTAATTTTGTGTTGCCTGTGCATAATAAAACAGTTATGCTGTTTTACGAAGTACAGACTGCCAACTAAATGGTTTACTGTGTCAGCTTTATTTTGTCCGTGCATTAATTCTCTCTCCTCATAATTTATTGCCATGAGTTATCCAAGCACGAATATTTTTACGAGACAATTTGACGAAAACTCATTTTGAGATTTGTTATAGTTCACTATTTCTGAGCTATATGTCAGTGACATAACTTTTTTTTAATTATTATTATTTATTTTTAATTTGAGAACTAAAATGAATGAATACAACTGATCCATGGGGAATAGCTTTATCTCCATTAGCATGTGTTTTTTAGAATCACCGTCCAAATCTGGCAGGACCAAATTTTAATTGTGCGCCAAATTTAGTTACAACAATAACTATTGTTTTGTACCTTCACTTCTAGTTATCTTCTTAGCTAATACCAATCAATGATAATGTTCTACCTTTTTTAAAAACCTGCTGTGTGCATCGTTTCAAAGCTTTTTTTGTGTGTTGGGGGGCTCTAAAGCAAAAAACTATGTGTCTTTCAGTATTTACTGGTTTCATGGATTCCAGTATTAATCTTGCATATGTACATACATATTAAATGAACGGGCTTTTAATTGAATTGCACACTGGATATTATTTAGAAAAAGCCAAATGTTGTAAATCATTCCTTATTATAATAATGAATTTTAATGGAAAAAACAAATGATTTCACTTATTTTTTATTTATGCAATGATGTGTTGTTACGCGTGAGGAAATTGCTTTTCAGCATTGACTCACGTTTGAGAAATTTGTGCCACTTTTTAAATAACCAAAGAATCATGTGTGCTTCAACTTGCATTTGGAGGGAGGTGGAAATGTGTGTGATAATTTTTATTATTCCCTCCCCTTTACAACAATATATCAAAAGTAATATCTGCTCTTCTCTTTCTTAAATTGATAAAATAATACTAATTGAGTTTCCTTTTTTTCTTCTCACTTATCTCAAAGCACTGTGGTGCAGGAGCTCTGACTTTTCATAGCTGCCAACTCTACTAGATTTTGCCATTTTCTAATGGTTTAATAAAGAAAAATCTCTTGGTTTTTGTACATTTTAGAAAATTTCCTAAAATTGAGAAAGTTTCCTAAAAAAATCCCTATTGATTGAAATAAAATTTTTGTACAGATTATTGCTTAAATGTTTAAATAAGTATTAGTAATAAATAATGAAGCAAACTTTATTTATAGAAATCAGTTCAAAACTTTTTTGTTTTTATATGTTAAATTTTTTTCCTTCAGAATTCTTTACTTAAATTTTATTAAAAAAAATCTTATAACTATCTTTGATGAATTAAATGACCATTAATATTTGGAATTATGAGTAAACATAACATTTCAGGTATGTTTAATGTCAATCATAATGAGAAAATATTGAAGCCTTTCTATTTTGATGACTGTAAAAATCCCTAAAATTTCCTATACGTAAAATATTTAGTACATTACGCGACAATCATCATGAAATTAATATTATTTCTTAAAATCTACTGGATAGTTTCCTATCCATGTTGGCAGCTATGATAATATAATTTGCACATAAAAAAGTTGGGATGAAATGTTGTATTATCTGCATCATATAATATATCTTAAGCATTCTTTAAATTTTACATTTATTCTTTCAATAGTACTCTTTAAAAAAGATGTCTCATAGTTAGAGGATTTTCCCTCTCTCTGTTATCTGATTTTTTCTGATTCATTTCCTTATCTTCAGTCCTGAGAAAACATCAATGGGCACAAATCCATCGACCAATTAATATCTATTTCCAATTAGTTTGCTTCGAATTTTTTTATAAATTTAAATTTTTTTTTTTTCCTTCAAAAAATAAATCAAACTATATATATATATATATATTTTTTTTTTGCCAATTAAAAAAAAATATGAGATGAATTTTCTTAAAAAGTTTATAGAAATAGACTATATTTAATATATATATATATATATATATATATATATATATATTTTAAAAGAGTAATAAAGTTATTGATATAATATATGGGCCACTCTCATCCAGTGAGCTATAAATTTCTGAAAAATTCCGCTATATAGGGCTAGGTCCTGTTAATGTGTCAATAAATAAGTTCCGTCTTATTTTTATTATTTTTTTTTTACAATTGGGCCCATGTTCTTGTAGGAAGTTGGAATAAACTGGTGCAGAGAAAAAAAAAAGTTTTTCTGTAACTATGTTAACAGAGAGTGTGATGATTGGATAAATCCCATAACTTTGAGACTCCTGTTATTCCATTTATAAAGAGTATAGTCAATACAATTGCTGTTTCAAAAATAAATTCAAACCATCCATGTGTTTAACAAAATAATCGAGCAATTGAACAAACGCTTGCCAAAATAAAATTTTTATGCTTTAAAATGACTTTTTTTATTGCTATTATATCAAAAAAGAATCGTCTATTATGTCTGGCAGAAACCTACAAACTTTCTCATTAGATTGAAGAAAGAGTTATTAAGTTTAAAAGTTTATTTATTGTAATTTATTAAAATAAATATAAACATATATTTGTATCTATAATATAAGCACTATAGGAAATAAACGTTTTGAAATCTATTGTATGGCCACCTTAAAATTTGTTTATAGAATTTCCTTTATATGTTTTGTGTTACAGTTGACAACACAATTGTCATTAAATCTTAATTTTAAAGTTAGATTTGTATTGGAACTCTGCGGTTTCCTGGAGTTGAAGTTTTCAATTTTCTCATGTTTCCGAGATCTTTTAGATTTTTAATGATCTTTTATTTTTCAGGCTGAAAATAAAACAGTGAAAGATTTCTCTGCTTTTAATTTTAATTTCTTAATGATTTACTAACACAGATAATTTATGCCTGACTTAAATATTATACTTAATTTTTTATTTTTTTTAAATTAGAGGTTATGCAGAATTTATTTTCATTCTTGTATCTAATAATTATGACATTCTATTATCTAAAATAAAATTTTTTTAAAATTAAATACTATGTTTTTTTTCCAATAATGAATATTCATTTTTGATTTTAAATTAATATCTGAAAGCGCTCATGAATAAATATATCTACTGAGAGCATTGAGTCCTCTTATGGAATATCAATTGGAATATTTTTATTACCTTAATTTCTGCCTTGGAAAAATGTTTTCTGAGAATTCTTAATGTTAGGTACATTTAACCAAATACAGCACTTTCTATTGTTGTAATTATGGAATTGAATCACTTTAAATTTATAATAAAATCAGTAGGATATGTTACATTTTGTGATATTATTTATTGTAGAAGTCATTGCATTGAATGTCCATATAATAGACTCTTTGTTATATCTTGAGACTACTATGTTTATTAAAGGAAAAGTTTTTTAATATTCTAATTATCCTCCACCTTTTGTTTCTTCAATTTTATGAATAAGAAAGTATAAATGTGTAAATGATAACAAAAATATTATTTGACAAGTTCTTTGAAAATATGAAATTGAATTTTGAACCAGCAAAAAACAACATTAAGTGAATCCTATAAAAGAAGTTCTTTAATAATCATGATGAAAAAAAAATTTTTTTTTTTGAAAAAATATATAATTGGCACTTAAGAAATCATCAAAGGTATTTTAAGGAGAAACAATCACTGAATAGGGGATGAATTTATAACCGGTTCTAAAGAACTCTCCGGTGTGATTACCGGTGTATGAAAAGATTTATCTTTATTTACAAATGGAAAGTGTTTCTTTAGCTTGTGTGTTTTTATAGGGGCCAGTTCGACTTAAATTTTGCAGATATTTTCCTTTCGAATTAAGTAGAAATTGAGTTAATATTTTTATTTAAAGAAACAAAATCTTTTTGTTTCGATGCATATAATTTGAAAGAACTTTATTATTTATTACTACTTTTTTAAAAAAAAAAATTGTTTTCTAAGATGTCAGTTATGACTAGCATAGCTGTCAACTTCTTGAAATGTTTTCCTTTATTTAATGAAGCAATTTCAGAAAATGGCTTAAAATGGGAAAAGTTCATAAAAAAAAATATCTCATTGATAGATTTTTTTTTTGAAGAAAAAAAAACTTATTTCTTAAAAATTCAGATAGTCAATGGTACATCGGTCGATAAGCAATATATATATATATATATATATATATATATATATATATATATATATATATATATATATATATATATATATATATATATATATATATATTTAATATATTTAATATATATATATATATATATATTTAATATATTTAATATATATATATATATATATTTAATATATTTAATATATATATATATATATTTAATATATTTAATATATATATATATATTTAATATATTTAATATATATATATATTTAATATATTTAATATATATATATATATATATATTTAATATATTTAATATATATATATATATATATATTTAATATATTTATATATATATATATATATAAATATATATTTATATATATATGTATATATAAATATATATTTATATATATATGTATATATATATATATATATATATGTATATATACATACATACATACATACATACTTACATAATCTAAGTTTTTCTTTTAAATGTAATGATTTTTTTATGACCATTTGAAATCAATTTAAAGCAAAAATATCTCAAAATTTTGATTGTCGTCCAAAAATTAATTACAACTATAAATTATCAAAGTTATGAATTGAAGAGTATATTAAAAGAAATGTTCAGATCTACTTAATATCCATCAGAAATGGAACAGCTATTTTAAATGTTGTGTAATTTTATTTTTGCATTTTATTGATAGTGAAAAAAATTCCATTTCGTTATATCTACTGTTTTTATTTTTTGATTTTATGCTTGTTTGCAACTTAGCCATTGTGATTTGAATAAAATGTCTTGCATTTTTAAAGATTGATTTTGGCCACTATGTGATTGTTTCTCTTTCAATCTATACTGCACTTATGATTGATGATTATTTTAAGAATAGCTAATCTATGGTCATTTCAACTAGAAATAATCTGTTGTCCAACTTTTTATGCACCCAGTATGCGCCAATCATTTTTACTGCACAGACTAAAGCTGTATGCACCATTAAAAAGGCTGTTTTAAGTTTATTATTGTAGTTGCCTTCTCCTATTTTGAGAAAGCACTGTAAAATCAAGCATCAAAACTTTTATAATTTAGTACCTATAAACTTATGTCTTGTCATAAATTATTTTTTGTTTTGATATGCCTTTTCATTTATATATTTGTGTGAAATGCTTGCTAAATATAATATATAATTTTACATCTTGTAAATATTTGCAAGGTTCTTAAAGAAATTTCTTCAATCGATCTGTAAATTGTTGGTAGTTACAAAGTAATCGCTTTTGTATATGTTAAATGTAAAATATTTGTTTTACCCCCCTGAATTTTAATTAATGATAGAATGTTTTTATTAAGTTGCATGTTTGTGTTTGCATACAGATTCCACTTCATTATTTAAAATTGAATATTTAAAAAATTATTGTATTTACTATTCCTTTTGATTGCATTTACTGAGTGTGTATATATATGTATACATATTTGTATATATATACATACATATATAATATGCATGCATGCTTTAATCATCGATATATTTTATTAATATTTTAATCTAACCTCAGTATTTAGCATTAATTTTGTGTTTTTGTCCTATATGTTTATTCTATTGGGTTGTAGATTATGTGTATTGTTTGGCACAGACGTTGATGACTTAATTCCTTGAGCACTCATATGTTTGTCAATCATAAACCTCTGAAAAATACAGGATTTTTCTTCGATAAGGAAGGCCAGAAAATCTTACTTGTCTAATTATACGACACTATTTATTAGTACTGTTGTTAACAAGTACAAATCTTCTTTGCCCTATTATGGGACACTATTGATTAGTACTGTTATTAATAAAAAAACAAATTTTTTTGTTGTATTGTATATTTTTATATTAAGTTTATACTAATAATCTACTTTGAAAAACATAGTTGTGAACTCTGCTTCATTTTGACAGTTTCACTTGATTTAATAAAAGGTTTTTAAGAAACATTTTTATCTTTGCATTTTTTAAAAAAAGAATCTAATGATCCAAAATGAATTTGAGGATTATTCATTCGTTTAAACGGATATATATTTAAGAGCCTAATGAACGTGATAAAATTGTTCGAGTTTATTTGAAATCTAAAATTTATAGACAAGATGAGAAAACAACTCATACATGCGAAGTAATTTTTATTAAATATTCAAAAGTTTTACATCCTTCATTAGAGGGAAATGATGTGCAAAAATAATTTAAGTCATTGATATCTGTCACGTCATTTGTGTTTCTAATCAAACAACGGAATATTTCTGTTTCTCGTATTTGTTTTTTAAAAACCCATCTAAAGACAATTAGTGAGTGTATGTGCTTTTATTTTCTGATAATCCTCTCCCTCCAAAAAATACTTGTTACTACAATTAGCTGTAATTCCTTATAAATATGGTAAATCATGAGTTCTTATTTCAATAAAAATTTTAACATCCACACAAGTGTTTGGAAGATTAATTTATATATGTTTTTTTTCTTCTCATTTTTCTAAAAAAAAAAAAAAAAAGTAGATTTAATTTGTTAGTTTAATGTATTCACACAACTGGTGCCATAGAATATTGTGTGTTCAAAAAAAAAACATTGGTATATTTGTGACTCAATATTTTTACTGTTTGAGATGTTCTAATAATTTATATGCAAAAATGGTCATGGATTGAAATAAAATGTCCTTCAAACATTTTCTTTTAAAACTCTCCATTCTTTGCATAACTCTTGTTATCTAACAGGGTGTGTAGTGTCTACTGAGAGCTGGATTCAGTTCCACTCTCATCTGCAACTCTGCAATTTCAGGATTCAGTTAGTTTTTAATTGAAAATTTAAAAATACTTCTTATTTATAATATCATTATGCTGAAATTTTGGGTTTTTGACTATTGAAAGTTTTTTTTTGTTTTGTTTTTTGACATGATAAATAAAACCTTCAATTGTCAAAAACTTGTCCAAAGTGCTTAAAAGGTGCTTATTTTTTGTTGAAAAATTTGGCTATGCACCCTGTCTAAGCCCCCCCCCCCCACCACCAAATGTCTATTTTTAAGCACTCTTCTCTGGAGCTTCTCTTCCCCTCTGCATGAATTAAAAAAAAAAAACTTGTATTAAGAACTTGGAAGAAAAAGAGCTGGCCTTTAACCAAACATGATTTTTATACCCACGGATAATTGTGTTATGATTTTGAAAAAAGGCTCTACACTAAACTTTTTTCTTAGATACGTTTACCAGTAGCCAAGTCACAAGAATTCGTTTCGTCGGTCGTATATTTAAATAAATAATTATCAAAAAGCGTAGACTGGGTTCACAGCAGTTGTTACTCTAATGCACTATTATATCATCACTGTTAAAATACCAAATATATTTTTTTCAATGCTTCATTTTTCTGCCCAGAAAAGAAAATTCTCTCCTTTAGAGCTTTCAAGGGATTTTTCATTGGAAATTATTGTCCTGCCATGGTTTTTCTCTTTAGATTGGCTCAAATCAGGTGTGTATCTGCTTCGTAAATCAAAATTTGTCTGCTGTTGTAACAATCATGTGCATTGAAACAGGAAATATGTAAATTGTTTTAATTTAATTTGAAAACATCTGAAATTATACTTAATCCACTACCCTTAAAAATAAGTTATGAAAAAAAATAATTCAAAAAAATCAACATTTTATCATTAAATACAAGGAACTAAAACAAAACATAATAAACAAGTTCTAAGTTGACATTTTAATTTTTTTTATCTGTAAAAAATATTTAATTGACCATCAGTTTACTATCCCAAATGATCTCGGGCAAATGAAATAAAGTTAAATATGAGTCTTTGTATAGGTTCACATCTTCATCAACTGCATTACTTTCACTTTCGCTCACGAACGCCATTTTTTAAAATTCTTTTTTCTATGTAAATGCATCCACCATCGTATATAAAATTGTACAAAACACGTCTGAAGTCCCACAAATAGCAAAACTCCCAAACGAATATTGGCAAACTTCCAAACACAACAGATTATTATTTTTTTTGTATTGTATCCGGCCGAACGAAAATGTGATAAAACAAAACGTATTGAGGAATTCTGCTAATATTTATTAACCCGAGTTTACTCGGGTTAATAAATATTTGCAATATATATATATACCCGGATTAATTCGGGTTAATCAGGGAAGCGGTTAAAAAGGATGGAGTGTGCCACGTAGCTTTGCGAAGAACGGGGCGTTGAGTCCAAAACACAATTTTAAGAGGATGCTATACTGCGGAAGAAAATTTTCGCCGCAAGTTCCATTTCTCTTTACTAATTTAAAGTGCAGAAAAAGTAAGTTCATGAGAAGAAGTTTCAAATACTGAAAAGAAAATTTTAAAATATACAAATGCTAATAAATGATGAGACAACTTAGACAATGGAGAAGTTCTCTTTTAATAATTTGTTTAATGTTTTGAAGTATTTTTTTTTCAGTAATTGAAACTTTGACTTACTCTAGGTTCTCATTAACTTACTTTTTCTTTTAAATTAGTAATGATGAAAAAGGAGAATCCGCAGTAAAGTTGCAACATGTCGCTGGAATGTGGATATATTTCCATTACTGCAGAATATTCAATAATATTCCCAGGGTATCTGCGCACCTGCAAAGTCATGATTTTAACTATTTTTTTTTAATTAAAAATTGTGGAAAGTCATGGAATTAGGTAAAAAATCTAATTTTTTAAATGGTATCTACCCCTTCCCCCTATTTCATGGTGTTCCGAATATCGGAATGTGTAACAAAATCACCAATCTCAGTCATATTTTATTAAAATATAAAATGTTTTATCATGTTCTTTAAAAATGGTGTTCTTTCAAAAAATGAAAGAAAAAACATTTCTAGAGCGAATTATCTTTTTAACTTCTGTTATTTCAGAATTTTTGTTTTTTATTTTATCAAATTCTTGTTGTCTTTATCAAATTCATTGGCGAATTTTTTTTATTCCGAAATGAGAACAGAAAAATCAGGAGTATTTCTTTTCTTTCGGAAGAACAAGAAAAGTTTCTTAAGGATATAATTCTGTAGAAAAAAAGAAAAAAAAATTATTTGCTTTTGTGTTTTATTTTTCTGCTACTTTGTTTCAATTCTTTCTTTACTCTTTTTAAAATTTATAAATATGAAGATGCAGAGTATAACAGTTTTGGTTATACCTATCATTTCAATGAATGTTATAATGCTTTTTTTTTTTAATTTGTTTTTTTTGTCAGAGAAAATAGTAACTTTGTTAGTCATGAAAAGTTCTTGGAATTAGTCATGAATTTGAAAACCTAAAATGTAGCAGATACCCTGCATGTGCTTAAATATTAAAACTGCACGCATTTTATACAAAATGATTTATTTACAAATGGTTGAAATATGAATAGATATGAAACAATTGTCTTCCAAATCACAAAGTGCCAGATCTCTTTTTGAAAGTAAAATCATTCACGGAAAATGGCTCCTTGTATCTGGAAATTAAAAAACAAAATCAATTTACACACTCGTTATTTTTGCCCTTTTTTTTTTTAATAAGTTTTGAATGAATTTAAAATATTTGCAATCAATTAGTGATGTTTTCAACACTAATAATCCGATTAAACAGCAATAATGATTGTTAAAATCGCAAATAAACGTTTTTTTTCTTTTTTTTTAAAACTTTAAATGGACTTAAAAACTCACTCAATAATAACTAAATCTCATAAGAACTAAAAAAAAAAAAATTGGTCTTACTGATTCTTTAACACATTGCTGACCGGCAACTTTTCTGTGACACGGAAGCAAAACATTATACTTAACTTTAAAAAATTTTATTTATTATTTAACTCTTAATATTTATTTTTCGTATGATAAAAAATATAACAATCACCTACGTGTAATGGTAGGCCACAAGTTCCGTAAAATTATAATAAATTGGTAGAGAATTTCATAGCAAAACTTGAAAAGTAAGGAAAATTACGTCCACTTTTTAAAATAGTCACCTCGAGATCACTGCTAACATGATTGCTATGACTCGTGACCGGTCACCAACGCTTGGACACGAAAACACTAGTTAACTCGTGACCGATCGGCAATGTGTATGTAAAACATAATAATTGAATGTCGACACTAAATACATGAAAAATTAATTTTATCATGATTTTCATTTTAGCAATTATCATTTTAGAAAGCAAATAAGGTTCTATATTAATTTTGGCTTATATTGGAAATTGACTTATTCCACTATTAAAAAAAAAAATGTTTTTCTGCATTAACATTTTTTAACTAAAATAAATTCAAATCATGCTTGATTTCAATGCATAATTATACATTTAAGAACTGGGCTATATTTTAGGGGGACCGGAAAGTAATGACGTTTCGGTGCATTTGATATTTGTTCTCAAGACTTTATTTTTAATCAATGTATTCACCCTCGTTAGCGACAACATTTCAATGCCGGATTGAAAATGGATCGATGGTTTTTAAGACTAACGAGTGTTTAATGCTCTGAATCGGCATTACTTTCCGATCCCCCTAATATATATGTTACTGAAATTGCTATTAACTCTTTTTTTTTTTCTTCCTATAAGTGAACATATTACACTTCCAAAAATAACAGCCGTTGTCATTTTGGCCTTAAATTTTTAAGTTAAAATTTTATAATTAGATGACAAGATTGGTTGTTCCAAAATTTTCATCCGACCCATCAAATGACTTTCAAGAACTGTGACGAAGAATCATTCAATTTCTTGCAGAGAGACATTCCGAAATGGAACAAAAGTGAAATAAGCATTGTTTAACTTAGGAAATGTTAGGAGGAATTTTCAACCATAAATATTGATAGTATAGTTTTAATAGTGTCTAAATGGTTATGTACTTTTATTCCGAATGCTGATTTTGAACTTGTTTTTAATAGTCAAAAACAGTTGACTGAGTAGATCTGGTATTGAAAATTACCATGGTATGTAAAATATAGTAGTTGTTGCTCAATATTTTAGCTTTTTTATTTCGACCGTTAAAATGAACTGTGTTTAACAGATAATGAAAAATCAATTCCCTGAAGAAAAAAAAAATGGATGATCTTGACTTTATAGAGCTTGGAAAGATACTGTACTTATGATCACTTTATTTTTAGATGCATCTTCTTCACAAAAGGATAGCCGGTTATGAACAAATTTTTAGAGAACTGCATTATTAGACATTTTTATTAGAGAACTCTCTATATCACGGTTGCTTTGTTAACAAAACGGTTTTTCACCCAAATCATAACCGTCATTTCTAGTTCTTGCTAGCCGCATGATAACCCTTCTTAAATAATTTTCTGCTTTTATTTTTATAAGGGTGAACCACTAGACTTTTAAGCCCTTGAAAAGTACTTGAATTTCATTTTGATTTTCAAGGGCCCCTAGAAGTACTTTAAAATGATGTTAAATCCTAGAAAAATTCCAAATGACCTGGAAAAGTATTAGAAACTTGCGAAAACAGCCCTATTTCCTGCATTTCTGTGTTTAACTTTTGACGCTCGTAAGTGTGAGAGAATGACTTTCCTGCCTTTCAGATGATGGCGCGTACTGTTTGGCTGATTTTAGAAGTTTTAAATACTGCGCCGGATTCTGACAAAATCTCAATTCTTATTCAGGCGATTTTAATATCGATCTTCGTATTTAACTGATTTAAAAGTTAAGTGTTGCAATTCGTTTTCGTGTGATTAAAAATCGTACTCGCATTCCCATTCACGCAATTTAAAAATCTAATATCGGGATTTGTACTTTAAACCCCAATATCGCGATTAGTTTCAAATCCAATGTCACACATTTTTAAAATCCAATATTGCGATTTGTTATCACGCGGTTGTAATATCAAACATCGATTTTCGTATTTATACGCGATTTGAAAACTACTCGTTGCGATTCCTGTTCATGTGATCATATCAAGTGCGTATGATCGATGCAACTGAAAAAAATTTTTAAAGTATGATTGGTTAATTAAAACAGTCAAAATGACCGAAATTGTTAGTAAGAATCTATCAGAAGATATTGAGGTGAAAGTTGGCAACTGTTTCAATTTAAAATGGTTGACCAGTAATAAATTAAAAATGATAATTAAGCCGCAACATCCTATAATTGATTAATTTTCTTAAAGTGGTCGAAATTTTAAAATTATATTTAAGAAGAATTTAAATTTCACTGTCTAAATGCTTCTGCCACTTTAAATATTAAATATCTCCCGGCAGAGCTGTTTTTAAATATCTAGTTGATATCACAGTATTATATAGAATACTCCCTCCCCCGCCCCTCATCCTCCCAGTGACTACGTTGGAGAAGTTCAGCTTTGTTTTAATTTTTGTCCTCTTTATTTGGCTCTTTTTTCAATTATATTTTACCACACACATTCAGAAATTATTTAGTATATATGTTATGCTAGTTTTGTTCTTTACATATCTTATAAGACGCTTGAGTTTTTTACAAATAAATATCTTTTAATAGTTTTAATTAGTATGTTTTCTATTTCCTTTACTCTAATTGTAAATTTGTTATTACAAATAAGTTTAAGTGTACTTTGTTTTTATTTTTGTATAGATTGTTTGAAATGTTCCTCTTTTCTTCATGACTTGTCCAAATCTTTGCTTATTCAGAGGTTGTATACCTAACTTAAAATAGGCCTTATGTAAAATTCAAATCCGACGTTTTTATTCATCACGAATTTTATTCTTGACTTGATATCAACCACCCTTGCTTTTTTTATGCTTAAATCACTTTCCAAAATAAAGAGAGAGCAATGGAATTCTTATTTTTCAATACTGCTATTATCATCTAACATTTATTATCAACTAACTATTATTATCAAAACATTTCAGTTTAAAATGTTAAAATTCAGTCTATCTTTTACTAAAATTTAAGTCCTTGAAAAATTTTATAATAAGTCTTAAAAAGTCCTTGAAAAGTACTTGAATTTTATTTTTAAAGTAGAGCATGAACCATGTAAGCGTTTTCACACTTAAATATGATCTCAATGTGTAAAAATTTAAAGATAAAGACAATTTCAGAATTTTTTTCCCCCTTCATTAAAAACGTTTGAGCCGCAGTGGCTCATGGGACTGAACTCGCCTCCCATTGTACAGATCCAGGTTCAAGTCCCATTGATGACTGATCGATACGAATTCTGCTCCCGACTCGCACCTACCACAGAGAACATAAAATATCGATATCTGATGCGAGTTCTTTGTAACTTCACAGAGGAAGTACATTTTCCGCAAACATATTTCTTCTAATTATAAGAATTGCAATTAATAATATTTCTTCTAAGAACTGTCTTGATTGTTTCGACATTTTTCAGGGTAAAAACTAACAGTTAGTTAGAAATGAAGTAAAGTTATCTACATAAAATATAAGCCACTAAAATACCAAAACATTTGTCACTTTTTTCTTACACAAAATTGTTAATCTAACATTTTTGGTACTTTCTTGAAATTTGAATTCACAGTTATATTAATTGAACTAACTACGACGACAGTCTTTACAGAAATGTGCAACACATAGAATGCAATGCGTTGAACAAGGATTACATAGTCATTTTTGATCCGATAACCTTATAAAGCCAAAAACTGTTCTCCCGGTCAGATGACCGGTTGTGGTAGAAATAGGTATACGATAAGTACTATTCGAAAAAAAATAATAATAATAGAGTAGTATATTAACCGTACATAATTGTTAGAAAAAGTAATGAAGTCAAATGTGCAAAAACGATAAGATGATGTGCGCATTTTCGATGCAAAAGTTCTTAAACGGTCATTTGATCAGTTATGGTCTGTTTTGTGTTAAAAACGTAAATTTTATGGCATTCCTTCGGTGTTCAGCAGATTATTCAAAATGACTCACCTTATCGCCTGCGATCCAGCGAAATTCAGATCTTTTGCGAAGTCAGCACTGGAAAATCCTGGAAAATCATCCAAAAGGTCGGCTCCACCCTCAAAGCTTTCAGCGGCATCGAAATCTGTGAGTGAAGTGCCCGGGGATAGTTTGTGTCCACCAAAAGAGGCAGGAATGAGTCCAAAGTTAGAAGAAAACTGTCCGAAGTTGGATGGTGAAAACGTTCCCGCGCTTGGATGGATGTTCCGCTGAGGATAGGATGCTGTAGACGCCATCGGTAAATTTCCAAAGTTCGATAATTGGGATCCAAGACTCGAACTGTAAGGACCGAAATTCATTAAGTTGGGATTTCCAAAGGATCCTTGACCAGTCAGGGATCCGAAAGACTGTTGTGGCGAGAAGTATGAAGGGGAGTTATGGGAAGCAGAAGGGGTCAATAGAGAGTAACCAGTAATTCTCGGCATGAAACGTTGTAAAAAAGCCGGCAACTGACCAGAGACAGACGAGCCTATCTGTATTAACACCAGTATTTTGTTTATCGTTTTCATATCTGGAACTATAAATAGAGAACAAAATGAGAATAAACATTTAGTTTTACTTTTCCGTAATGATTTGTGTGAATTTATCGTAAAGATACGGTTCCCAGTAGAACACTGAAGACAAGCATGACTGGCTGCGGGCGGGCGGGTGATCAGCCTACGTAGGGACCGAGAATGCGCGGTGCCAGTTAAATTTTTCTACTGTAAAGTCAGGGAATAGAATGGCTGGTTCACTCTCGCCGCGCCAAACCTCCGATTTTCTCCAGTGACGTCACTGTGGCGCGAAGCTTGCACTTTTACTTCAAGAACGGTCTAACTAGCTCTAACTAATATTGGAGTATTCCTTTTTGTGACATATTCCAAGACATTTGTTGTTTTATAAAATGATTTTCCTCAGTTTATTGCAGTGAATTTACAAAAATTTAAAACTATTAATGAAATGCCAGTTTGAGCGATTGAAACTTGCAAAAATTCTGATAGAAACACAAAGGAAAAAAGTATAATTTTCCACGTGTTCCCTAAAGTAAATGAACAACTATGTAAAGAATGGATTCAACGAATTGCAAACGAAATGACACAGTTAATATAAAACAGCAATACGTTTATTTTATCGTTAAGAACTTTTATAAAAATTCACCATCTAAATAGAAACCGCCTCGTTACTTCCAAAAGAAAGGCAGGCGAAAAGAAATTAAAAA
The DNA here is from genome assembly GCA_949128135.1 of Parasteatoda lunata. Lineage (NCBI taxonomy): Eukaryota > Metazoa > Arthropoda > Arachnida > Araneae > Theridiidae > Parasteatoda > Parasteatoda lunata. The sequence continues at coordinate 3,906,688 of OX421971.1, forward strand.
TGGAAAGTCAACGAAAATTAAAGCGTAAATAAAAAGTATAAACAAAATAAATATAAAATTCTCCTCATTAACATATTTTTTTAATGTAGTTATTCTAAATATTTATGATTTTTTTAAAATTATATTCTCTTAAATTTAAATATCTATAAATTATATTATCTTAAATTTAAATATCTAAAAACAATTGTAAAATTTCAAATATCATTATGAATCTAAATCATTATTTTGTTTCAGTAATTAGCGTTTAAGGTTGATGTTTCCTAATGATTAAGTATGAACAAATTGCTAATAACGGCATATTTTAAAATCAGGATTCTAAATTTAATCCAACTTATAAGATTATGTAGATAAAAAAAGTGTCGATATATGCTTTTCTAAATAATTAAAGTTAAAACTGAACTTTTTAAAATAAAGTATTTATAGTGTCATTTTCGCTAACTAGTAAAATATTTTTATTAGTTTAAAATGGTATTTTTTTAATATAATGGCCACGAAAATTTTTTTGAACTATGTTTATGAACGGAAATAATGTGTTAATTATGTAAAGTTTGAAATCTAATAACCAGAAAAAGTCTAACTTATTTTTACAGAGAGAAAGATGCAAAGTTATCATAATATCTTTGCTAGCGATCTCCGAGATCTGTGTACACAGTGACGTAATGAGGAGAGAAATCGTAGCTTCAGCTCCGCTATTTTGTTGCTTCAACTCTTTCTTTACTCTGTTTTTTTTAAGTTTAATATGAAGATTCAGAGTATAACAGTTTCAGTTAAAGTAATGTTATTATAATGATTTTATAAATTTAGTTTTTGTGTCTGCTTCGGTAAGTCATGAAAATATTTTGGAATCATTAGTGATGGATTTGAAAATGTAGCAGATACCCTGTAAATAAAATATTTGATAAGTAATGATAACCAAATAAGATTTACCAAAATTATTTTTTTTTAAAAAGAAAAGAAATAGAAAAATTCACCTAATACGTAAATGAAGTTTGAATTTGAGAACTTGGTTCTTTGATCTACCTGATGAATAAAATATTTTAATCAACAAATTTATGCAAACACACCGTATTTTAATTGAACGATTTTATTCATTTTTAAGGAGATGTTAAGTTTTTTTTTATTGTCTGAAAAATTAATTTGAAAGTGGATTCATGACAGTTGGCTTTGTCGAAATTTGAAAAGTTTCGATCTTTTGCCACTCTAGCTGTTGCATAAAGGATATCTTCGAAACGTAATTTTTTTTTTCTTGTACAGTAGAGAAAATACAATTTCTACTATGAGCTGCAGTCGAAACTGCTTTTTAACTAATTCATAGGGTTATAGTACAGTCGAATTCCGTTTTAGCGAAATCCGAAATAGCGAAAATTTTAATGTGACGAATATTTTTCGAATCCCCAAATAAATCTTCACAGAAACAATGAATTAAAAACTATCGATATTTCGAAACTCATAATCCAATTTAACGATGGTGAAAATAAGCAAAAATTCTCATTTTTTCCTCTTCATGATCGAAACATTTTCCATTCTTCAAAATTGATCTCAGAATTCCAATATTTTTGCATCTCCAAAATAAAAAGTTTTAGATATGAACTCTGAAAAGACAATACCCGTTCCTGTTTGAAGAAGTAAAAATTCATGTGGCTTTACAAAAGAGTGATTTCTAATTCATTTGTTTGAAAATAGTTTTGGAGAAGTTTGTAACTTCTACTGAATCTAAATCAGTAAAGAATTACGTCATTTCTGATAGGATAATAAATCCATTGTTCCTTTTAATTTAATATTTTTTTTGTGAGCTTTTAGAATATTGATATTTTTTACATGTAGAGTACAAATAGATCAAAAGTGTAATTAAATGCAATTTCCGGTTTTAAGTTAAGAATACAATAGGTGGTCACTTGAATAGAGACGTCCTGTTCATTTGTTGCTATACCAGGCATTAGAAGTATAGTTTATGTATTAATCACAAATCTTGCTGGAAGTTTATACATTGGAGGTAAATTAAAGTGATTTTATCCCTGTTTGACTTAACTTCACTCACACATAATTTAGAATGTCAAAAAAAAAAGGTACAGAGTAATATTTTGCGTTGTCAAGACTTGTGGTCCGCTCCTTGTGCGCTATTAGCTTTGATGAGAAAAAACCTAACGCACTACTGTACAGTGTATGTCTTCCTATAAAGTAGGATAGCCATAGCTTAATTAATTGATGAAATAATCAATCAATTGACGAATTAAATGGGTTTAAAAACAGTTTTCAATTATGGATTGTTTTCGGAAGGGATCAAATAATATTATAGAACTTATATTTTTCATTAGCATAGATTTAATTTTATGTAACTTTAAATGACATTTATATTTTATGATACAACTAAGAAAGACAGTTTTAAATATAATTCTTTAAATTAAGTATTTAAGATTGAGTAATGCCCTTCCCTTTGATTGAATAGAGTTGGCTGGAACAAATGGTATTCCTTTAAGCGGGGTTGACTGTATTATTCTTTTACTACTTCAATAAAACCTCGCTACAACACTATTTTGGGGACCCAATAAATATAGTGTTGTAGTAGAGGGATATATTATTATTTCTACATACTTTGGGGACACAGTAAAATTTTTTTAAAAATTTTAATGTTATATATGTATGAACTATACATCTATTTATATATTATAGTGAAATTAAAATTGCAGAGTGGTCACTGTGGTTAAATATGAAATCAGTGACTTCTTAAGATATAAAGAACACAATTCTAAGCATGGAAGGTCTTGGGGTGGTCCACGTACATCAATTATGGGATATTGAAATCCGAATACAAAAGCCATTCATTGTGGCGAAAAAAAATAAGATAAGTACTTAATCAGCAGTGAGACTTCTCTTGTCAGAAAAGACCGAAAAAAAGGCAAAATATGATAAAATATGATTTTTTGCATTATTTGAAAACCAATAATAAATGGAGAAAATAAGGTTGAAATGTGAAAAAAAAAACAATCGTTTTACAGGGATTCATTGCTTCAGAGAATATCGTACTATTGAGAAGTGGATAACATTAATTATTAAGCAAGTTCGACGGGACCGCGAAACATTATTGTAATAAGGGGAGTTATTGTTGTATCGGATATCGTTGTAGAGAGAGTTCACTGTATAATCGCTGTATTAGTTGTTATAAATTTTTGTATAACATTTGTGGACACGAATAAATAAATAAAAGCTCCTACCTTTTAATGTTCTGTGCAAAGCAAAAGAATGTACACAAGAGACCCGATGCCAACAAGTTCTGTTTGAGTGATCATCATCTCATAACATACTATATATATATAGAGCGCACAGTTTCTCGGACCCCGATTTAGGACAACGGCTTTCTTCTACCCACTACTCATCATGCTTTCGAACTTTCTCCCAATGCATATAAATAATTTTCTCTCATTCGTGGGTTTTAGTTTCTAATTTATCAGTGCGTGGTTTTCATGTATTTATAAATTTCCACAAATGAGTCATCATTGCGTTTTTTATAAAAGTCAAATGAAAAAAAAACAGGAGAGCGGTGGTTCTCCATTCTTAATCGGTTATATAAAAAAAAAAGTATCATAATTAGAAATTTTAAAAGTCTCTCTATATTTATTTTACTTTATATATTGCATATATATTTTATTATTTTATCTATATATTTTATTTTATATATTTAACCCAAATTGGGTCGGCTGTACAACCGTCATGGAACAATTTTGGGTTTACGACTACTCATGTGTAACTCCGTAGGCTTATAGTTTTGAACCTATCCCTCCTCTCTCTATTTATTATATATATATATATATATATTGCCGGTAGAGGGCAGTAACATGTACCACTGAAGCCAGTTGTAGTAAACAGAGGGAATTATGAATGACCCTGTATATATATCTCTATCTCTCTATATATACATATATTTGTCACCCGATTAAACAAATTCATAGGGTTCAATAATATCATTCGCTAAATCGAACATAATTCGTAAAATCGGAGGAAAAATAAAAATAAAAAACTGACTAACCTTATGAAAAATCCGAACATCTCTAATAAGAAAATACACAAAATCTAATATATATAATTCTCTTACGTGGCTCCCAAATTTTGGCTGTATTTCTTTTCCGCCGGTGGCAACGTTTGTTTGGTTTGTTTACGTTTTGAAAACACCAAAGCATTCTGCCTTTTAATGATGTGTTTCTGATCTAATATATATAAATCTCTTACGTGGCTCCCAAGTTTTGGCTGAAGTACTTTGTACAACTAAATAAGATTCTTTTCACAACACTTAAATATTTACTTTATTTTCTTCATTTATAGAGAAAACAGTCGGCAAAGAATTCTGTTAAATATTGATTCTGTTAAATATAAAATCATTGAATAATTTTGTAAACAAATTTCAATCTTTATAAAGCTTGAGATTAAATAAATGAAGAAAATTATTAGCGGGCATAAGAAAACAGAGCTTTAGTCTAATATAAAGAAAAAAGTTCAGGCATGCGATAGTCAATAATTTTAGGTTGAAAAAAATTATTATTTTTTCAATTAATTTATATAAATATACGTCGATGTTAATTGAAATTGTGTTAATTCGTATTAGGAAAATTTGGGAAACTTCTCTGATTTTATTTAAGGGTTTTTGTCCGAAGAGTGACTGCCCAGTTCTTTCTGTATTTATTCATCTCCTTTAATCCCTTTATAGGTAAGCACGTTTTTCAGTCATTTAACTGAGTTTTTTATGTGAAAACCACGTAGTTCTGAAAACTTTAAGGATATGTCTCCAAGTTGACAACAGTTGGACTCAACATTCGAATTGTAAACTTCTCTTAAATCAGAACCGTTATGGCTCAGGTGATAGAGCATTCGCCTTTTAATTAGGGGACCGGGTTCGAATCCCAGCGATGGCTGATCGATAAGAATTCCGCGACCACAGTGATGAGGCAAAATATCTTCAGTGGTAGATGGATCATGTGTTGGAGTCACCTTGCCGTTAGGCTAACTGTGGGGGTTTTCCTCTCCATGTAACGCAAATGCGGGTTAGTCCGAACAAAAAAGTGTTCCACGAAAGCAGAATTTCTCCCAATATTTGATTCCGGATAATATAAAATAATAATATAAATTCTATATAATATAAATCCTAAAATAATATAAAATTAAAAAATACAAGCCACTGATTTTAGTGTTTGATTGCTATAAAATTTATTACCACAATCACACTTACGTAATGTTATGCGAATATTATGCTGCATTATGATCTTTTACTTTCTGACTTACATTATATGCATTTATGTTCACACGTAGAAATAAACACACAGTTCGCCTTTTGATAAACATATAATAGATCCAAATTTAGACAGAAGTTTTCTTTATGAATAATTATGTCATAGATTGTTCTTTTTATCGTTGTTTTGAATCTTGTCCTGAGTTGTGTAGGTAGGCGCGCGCACTTTCTACTCTATTTATTTTAGGTCACGGTTATAGTGTGTGTTAAACGAATGAAGGCTGATGACCGACACCTTTTAACAAAATTTATTTTATCTTGGATGAGATGACACTAGGAGATTCATTAAAATTTTCTTTACTTCTTATAAAACTGACTTCTTCTTCCTTAATGATGCTCTTAATCGATGCTGCTTAACGTCCCGATTCAAACGGAATCCTCCCTCGACCCACCCTCGAAAAAGGGATTGTGTGGGATCCACGATTGACTCCCGAAGTAAATTTTTACTTTATTTTCGCCCATTTTATATCAGACTTAACTAAAGAAATGGCAAATCTCAACAAGTTGTTCACATGTAATTCAAGTTGTTGTAAGAATTCGATGAATATAAGCATAAAAAGAAGTATTTGAATGTATCAAAAAAAAAAAAAAAAAATTACTAAGAAAAGGAAATAAGCAATTCTAAATTCCATGTTGTTGCTTTAAAAAATTTTCTGCGTTATACATTTTAATAAAAGAATTTCTTACAAAAACAAAACTGGAAACAGATACTCATGATACTACAATAGAAACATCTTAACGATTGAAGTTTATATCTATCTATCTATCTATCTATATATATATATATATATATATATATATATATATATATATATATATATATATATATATATATATATATATATATATATATATATATGGGTGATTCTCACGAAATATGACAATTCACTGTCCCTTGCTCCAAGATCTAATACTATAATACTAAAAGAACTTTTTTTTTAAAAAAAAATTAATAAATAGCATTGCTGTTAGCATTTTAAAATGACTTTTGCACTAGCATTGACTGTTTTGCATACATAAAAAATTTAATTGAATATCAAAATGCCTTATAATTTTCTAAAATCATTAAAATTGCATATATCAACCTTATTAATCTTTGAATAATCCAGTATAATATTATTTTAAAATATTATTTAGTGAAGCGTTTTAAAGATGATTTTTTAATCTAAACAATAAGAGTATTAAAAAATATATATATTTCGAAATGTATTGATACACCTAAATTTTAATGTTACAAAAATTGAAATTTTTAAAGATTTTTTTACTCAATTTTATATTTTTGTTTTCCACAAAGTTTGGCTGTTTAAGATATTTTACCTAAGCTTTATATTCAACTGAAGTATTTTTATTATGCTGTTTATTCGATTTAAATTTGGAGAAAGATTAAATAGCAAAAATAGTTACTCAAAGTTCAATGTTTAAAGATTATATTAAAAAAATAAATAAATAAAAGTGGTACACTAGGCAGCGAAAATGATGTACAGTTAATGAGCAGTACAATAATACGACATACGACATGATGTACAGTACTATCTAGCACACTAAATGTTCTCTATCTCTGGTATAGTACAAATTGAATTTTTTTATAATCAACAATAGTTTTGAAGTGCTTGAATCAGATATCTTTACAACAAACCTAAGGATTAGATGGAGTTGGATATTCATTTAATTTTAAACATAAAACAAGTGTCTTAAAGTTACTGATTTTTAGATGAATAATTCCTTAAATTGTTATTGGAATTGCCTTTCGTTATAAAACAAAATGTACGAATTAAAAGAAGTTTTAGGATTCGGAAATGTTTTTTCTTCTTATATATTTATTTTGCGGCGTTTTCGGTGAAGTTAGGTTATCCCTTCTTTTCAGACTTTTTTTTGAGTCTGAAAAACAGTAAAAAGGGATAACCTAGCCTAAACTATCAATGTTTATTATGTTCAGTTATCAATGAATGTATACGTAAAAAAATTCACTAAAGATTTTTATTAAAATACTACTACACATTTAAATGGTAAGTAAAATTTTTTTTGTAATTCAAAAAGAAAAAAGATCGTTTATAAAATGAATTTTTTGTAATATTAATAATAATTTTGGTACTACTTATAGTCAAAAATTTTAAAATCTCAGAAAAAAATCAATCCCTCTAAGATTCTTCTTTTAAAATTTGTTTTTTAATAATAAATTATTTCTGTATTCTTTGCGTTCAGGAAATCAAACGCGATATATCTCTCAACATTTTCGGAAAAGCGATGGCAACGCCTTACAGTGGAAGGAAATAATTCCGGAATTTCTGGGAACGAGAATATCACATTTATTCGATGTAATAGAATTACTTAATGATCTAAAAAAAGAATGGCGGTTAAATGCTCATGATCTCCTTGAATTACTGGTAGATTTTAATTACAAAACATATAAATTTTGAATCCCGATTTTGTAGGTGCTTTGAGACAGGTAAAAAAGATAGGCGATGAATTCGTTGTGCGTTATTGATCCAAAATCCATGGAAGCCGGCTGAAGACATTCTCTAGACAAGTCAATAATTTGAAAAAAAAATTGCGATGCATTTCGTTTCTTTTAAATTTCGATAGAATTTAGATCATGGTTGTTTATTTAGAAACTATTTTATGGTTTTTATGCATCGTATTATGCTGCGTATACTCTCAAGGTATGTTAAATTGTTCTTTTATTAAAAAAATAGGCTTAAGATAATATTTTGATCTGTCATGTTTATGTTTTGATAATCTGTAATTTATCTGTTCGCCGTTATATCAATTATTCATCTGTAAATTTATATACATGCTGCGACAAAAGTTATTTTTCAGAAAATAAGTGAGCCGCAAACAAACATGACAACAAAAAATGCCGGAAGATTATGGGAATTTTCTTGTTATTACGACTTTTTCACTTAAAAAATACTTTTAGGATGTTTTATTCTTTCTTTGTTTTTAAATTTATCGATTGAATAGTAAATCTAAATTTCTTCTCCGTGGAAAATAAACAACACGAAGTCTTAATCTTAAAACAGGAAAACAATTCGCTTATTAATTATTAAATTCATTTGAGTTTCCATTTGATCATTGCCAGCTTTCGCTCTCTCATTTTCCAATTTAGATAAAAGATATAAAAAAAAAAAAAACCTATATGTAACAAATTAATTGCTCCCATTTATAGAGACGTAATACATTTACAACTAAGTGAATATTTTCTTCTATTTTTTAAATTTAAGAAAAATATTTACACAGATGATATTAAGTGTTTTATTATGATAGATAGGAAAGTTTTGCATTACAAAGATAAATTTTAAGAATTTAATCATGTTAGAATTAACATTTCCGTTTCTGGAAAAAATAAAACGCCCTGTTCTTAAATGATGTTCTCAACCAGATAGGTAAGGAAAAATAGCTTTGTTCGGATATAAATTAAGAATAATAGTGGTTTTGGTTCTTTTTAAATATATACATAAATTTTATAAATATTTTGAAATTATCATTTAATAAATTTAAAATCATAATGTAAATTTAGGGATCTCACTCTTAATCCCCCTTTTGAATAAACAGATTTTAAATTTATAACAAACACCAGAATTTTAATAACTATAGGTGATCTCAGTAAACAACGCACTTTATTAAATCTTTTTTAAGGTGTTCTTTCGATTTTGGTTGGGTTTTTTATCTTCTGAGATCTAGTCTCCAATTTTTCTTCAGTTTCCACTATGGACGCTATAAAGTCTTAAAAATATCTCGCTGACAATAGCATGAATTAAAAAAAGCATGAATTAAAGAAAAAACAACATAAAACGAGATAAATTGAAAAATAAAAACAAGAGACATTTTATGGATTCCTCCAAGCCAAAAATAGCTTCTGACTTTATACTGCAACCCTGAGCTACATTAATGGAAAAACAGAGCTGTAAACTAATGCCAAGAGCTCTTCTCACTCTTCTCTACAATTTACGGAACATCAGAGAAATGTTGATTTTTGATGAGAATAGATTTTGTTTTGAATTAAAGGTTAATACTAACTCGTTACGGGTTTTCCATTTACGTTAGAACTTGTGTATTATGTTTTGTTTTAGTTCCTTGTATTTATTAATGAAATAAAAAAATAGGTTGATTTTCTGCATTTTTAAAAAAATTAATTGGTAAGCGAAGTGGTTAAAATGGAAAAAGCCCAGTAAATGTAGTCAAGTGAGGAGAACGCCTTAATCAATATAGAAGAAAAATCAGTACTCAAATCCCCCATTTACACCATTCGTATTTGTCAATTTAAAAATAATGTAACTCGTGTATACAATTTTTATAGAGTCGAATTCCTTAATTAATTTTGCCATCTATTTTTCAGTTCCGCCGAAGCTAGCCCCTCTTCCTAAGGAATTAGAGTTCAAGCGAGGAGAACGCTTCCAGTTGGTGTGCTCTTGCAGAGAGGGTGAACCCCCCCTCTCCTTCAGTTGGGTCAGGGATGGTCAGACACTGGTGGAGAGTATGGAGGTCTCGGTGAGGCGATTCGATGAATTCTCATCCTCTATAACCATAACTGCACTAAGGGATGATCATTCTGGAAATTACACTTGCATAGTCAGCAATCAAGGTGGAAGTGATAGCTCAACAGTCAAGCTTAGAGTTTTAGGTACATATTCCTTCATGTCCTCCTGTCTTTTAAACTCCCCTCCTGACTTTGCCCGCTTATGTTCGAGTAAAAATTATTTTTTTCTTCTTATTCATCAATCTAGTTGTTAAAGCACGGTTCCCAGCAGATCACCGAAGTCAAGCATTACTGGCAGCAGTTAGTGTGCGGGTGTGCGACCACTTGGTTCAGCCTGCGTAGGGACCGAGGGTCTGCTCGACTTCGCGTGCAGGTCATCGGGTTATCGAAGGGGGGATGTCTTTGGATCATCCTCAGGGATGTTTACCTGACAGTCGCTAATAACCCATTGTGCAGCTCTTGTAAATGAACTACTTCATCAATCTAATCTTATTTGCCACTGATTTCTTCAGTAGGAAACATCATTTTTAGCTAAACACTGTTTCAAATCACAGTATGGAGGCTGCTTTAAAAGGATTAACGTAAAGCATTGATACCTATTCTTAATTTTTTATTTAAATGTTAGTTACGAAAATTAATGACAATTCTTTATATTTTATAACATAATGAGAGAGAGGTAGGTAGCTACTTTGTTTGCTGCACAGTGGGATAGTGGCGCGGTCTAGGAAACATTCCTAAGGATGATCCTCTGCAGAGAGGATGGCACCCCCGCTTCGATAGCCCGATGACCTGCGCGCTGCATTTTATGGTAGAACAGTTTAACGAGAACCGATGTCGTGCATCCAACAATATCCATCTTTCAGCACTGTCTGTGCAGTTGTTAAGCAGTTCTGTGATTCTAGATTTAAAGTTAATTATTTCAGAGAAAAATCTGCTCACAGATTCTCTTCCTTTTTCCTTACCGAATTTCTAATAAATCTTCTTTGTGTTTTTCTCCTCATCTTAAACCAGTTTTTCTTAGTGTTGTTTTTCTACGGATCCAAGAATCTTGTGAATAAGATATATTAACCACACAGATAGCAAAGTAAGGTTTATTTTAACTCAGTAAAAACCTTTTAATGCAAAGAGGTTTGGTACGCGGTCTCCGTGTAAACCTTCTAACCTTAAAACCAGATCTATGACGCTCTCTTCTACGCAAATTACCCTAATCCGAAACCTTGGAAAACAATCTTCGATATAAAAACCTTAAATCGAGGTTGATTTAGGGTTTTGAAGTGTGAAAAAATCCTTTAATAAAACTAGTCTCAAGGTGAAAATCTTAAATATAGGTAACTATAACGGTTCCTTTTCACAAAGTATTGTATGTTCAGCTAAAGTTCAGCCGTCTTGTCTTGAAATTTTAATGGACAATGCAATTTGATCCTATCGGTAGTGTGACGTCAGCTAAAACGCCGTTATGGACATAAGCGACCATTTTACCTAAGTGACAATACTTTTTAAAAAAGCTTTAAAAAATAATCCTTTTAAGATGAAATTGCAACATTTATTTTGAAAAGTCTTTAGTGCAAACATTTTCGTGACACTAAAAAGAAACTCAAGATTGTTGCCTTATGCTTTCTGGGGGGATTAACAAAGTTCACTCCAAACTTTGTATTGTAATGGTGAGCTCATTTCTTTTTTCAGTTCCTCCAACATGGCTGAGACAACCATATGACATGTCTGTTCTTTCTGGTGCAAGAGTCTCACTCCACTGCGAAACTTCGGGCACTCCAAAACCAACAGTGACTTGGAGGAGGAGCAAAGGTAAAGATTTTCTTTATGGCTTTGGATCATGTAACATTCATTCAACCTAATCCGATCTCCTATATCAGGGGGATTGGAGAATTCTCTAAATGAAATGCTGTCTTTTTATATTGGTATTTAACCATAAAAGGCAGTTGTCATAGTTGTGTACTGAAAAAAGTTTATGTTTTGTACGGAATTTGGGGGTTATTTTATATTTCTTGGAAGGCTCTTTTTGAGTGACAAAACAGGGTTGCCATTCCGCAGGGAAAATCCGGGGAATTTAAAAATCAACTAAAATAACAGGGGGAAATGCAGGGAATTTTGAGTTTCTCTTTAAAAACTTGGAAAATATAGGAAAATTTGTTTTTTATTTTTTATATTTCATATATATTTGATATTTCAACTATATTAAAACTATTTATTTTACTATAGTATTAGTTACGTATGTTCAGCTGTTCTTTTTTTTCTTTTCTCTTAAGCTTTTCTAGCAATTAAAACTAATAAATGTAGTTAGCCTAATCTAGCTTACACAAGAGCGCAGTTAATATATTGTGTATTATATGTACTTCCAGGTTTCAATGGCAACATTGAAGAATTTGAATTAAGCCACAGCTAATATAGTGAGATAAAAATTATCAAGTATCACTTAATTAGCAAAGTTTTCCTTTCTTCTTTTCAAATAGGATTCAACATACAGCAAATGGAAACGTTAGCAACAACTCAATGGCGCATAGGGGACGATGGCAGTTTGTCCAAGTCCACGATCCAAAAAGGAGACGAGGGTTTTTACTCTTGCGAAGTGACCAACGGCGTTGGTGAAGGATTGCGAAAAACAATTCGCATCGAAGTACAAGGTAATAGCACTTCTGGGTCGAGATTAATTTGGAAGCATTGTTGCAATTGAATAATTTCATACACAATAGGAATAATAAACAAATACACTATCTGTCATAAGGAAATGGATACCCGGCTGTGGAAGCATCATGGTGTGGAGGTGTTTCTCGTGGTCTGTGTCCGTTACTTGCTGTGGTTGGAAACATGAACTTTGAGATGTGAACAATGCTGCACTTTATGGCAATATTTCGGCCTATTTCTCCTCCATTCACACATCGAGCGATTTGTCGAAATGGGCGTTCAAAAACTGGACTGGCTTTCTCGGAGCCTTGTTTTTTTTAAATCCCTATAGAACACCTTTGGGACGAATTACGTAGCCAGCCAAATTGACCCTCCTCACTGCAATTACTCACTTCAGGCACTGTGATGGAAGTCGATTCCTATTCAAAAATTGGTGGAAAGTCCGTGTGCAAAAGAGGGACCTAATATGTGCTCTAGGACGCTTTTAGTACACATCACTGAGTGTCCCGATACTTTTGACAAGATAGTGTAGTAAGAAAGAAGGAATAGTATGTATCGAGTTTAGATTTGGAATTTTATCATGATTAAAAGGACGATGAGAAACAAAATCAAGCCGAAGGACTGAAAACTATAAAAGTTTAACTGCCGTTGTTTTAAATGTCACAAAATATTAACAGAACAGAATCTAAAATTAAACAATGTATACGCAGCTATACAATTATATATGGCTGTATATAAAATGAATAAATTGAACTTTTTCAAATAACTTTTCTGCCGGTAATTGTATTCAACTAAGAACTGTAACAGAACAGGTTTTTCCAATAAACATGAAAAATGTTTTGATGCATTGGGTGGAAGCGGGTTTTAAACAACTTTGATTCTTAAGTCAAACAGTTGTATGTGAAGGAGATTTATTGTAACCGTCACTAACTTCTTTCCTTGAAAAATTTTTGAATTTGGGAGAAAAAAAAACTCTTTATGAATTTAATATAATTTCTTTTTATTGAACAAAAGTTGAGTCAGGGTAGACAGAATTCAATTTTAAGTTCGTTACCTCACTAACTCTGAGGGTGGAAATTTTAACAATGTACGATTTTTAAAAAGGTTCAATGAATTTAAAAAATAAATAAGTAAATAAATAAATAAATAAATAAAATAAATCAATCAACCAGAATTTTTTAAAAAAACTATACAGCTTTGAGTATGGGAAAATAATGAACCGAAATTTCATTTTCGTTTTTTATTAGCTAATAAATGTTGATTGTATTGTTGTAGTTCCTCCTACTGTGATAATGTCGGAACACGAGAAGAGTGTGACAAAAGGTGATCCTGTAATTCTCAGGTGTGACATCACTGGTGATATGCCTCTGACAATCCACTGGGGAAAAGTTCACAGAAATCTTCCCCTCATCACTGAAGACAGGTAACCACGTTCTACTTAAACTCATATTTACGTTGGAGTTAACTAATTAGGAGAAATTGTTTTTAAAAGTAAAGCCCTATATAGATATTTGAACCCTTCCCAGAGGAGAATTTCATCACACTGTATTATAACCTGTGTTGAATTGCCGACCCAATTCAGAGTTTGCGACTATCAATGTTCAACTCCGTAACCTTGTAATTGTGAACCCAACTCGGATGACAAGGAAACTCCTAGATCAAGCATTGGGACTAACTAGCCTACGTGAAGGACTTCTTGATAGGAACTTATACGAATTTGAGTGGCATGGATAGGAAAAGCGTCCACGGTTAGCCCGACGGCAAGGGGATTCTAATCCTTGATGCTTCTATTACTGAGGATTGTTTACGTCAGCATTGGGGTCGGTGCAAGCCGGGAGTAGAATTCGTATCAAATAGCTTCCACTGGGATTCGAACTTGGGTCACTTTACTGAGAGGCAAATGCTCTATCCGCTGACCTTACCCACCATTTTGAAATCACTGAGAGGATATATGGAAAAAAAAATATTGCTATATATCTATATTATATTCTACATTACTATTTACAAAGACTGAGGTATTGTTTAACGCTGAATCGAATAACCCTTAATCGAGAGATTCAGTAGTTGTAAGGGAAGAGTAAGTATAAAATAAAAATTTTTTGTAATTTTTCTAATCTGAGATATATTTGCTAATCGCTTAGATTAAACGAGATTATTAGAATGAGAAATAGTGAATTCATAATTGAACAAATAGTATTATCTTCTATGTATTTCGTTATGCTAAAATAAGATCAAAGTTTGTGGGACTCATTCTAAAGTTATTAACACTAGAAAAAGACTGAAATTTAGTATCTTCCTATATTGCCCAAAAGCAGTCAAAATGCCTGGATTGTAAAAGAATAAATAATGTGTAAAGAAATGTTTTTAAAATTAATTTTCAATATTTTTTATATTATTTACAGTTATACAACAAGTTATTAGTAAATATTAACAATGAAAAAATTATATGTTGTACAAAATTGTAAGAAATTGTGTCATATAATTGAAATGCAGTCAAAATGACTTCCTTAGACTGTTTAAAAAGCACCCCTGTGGCAGAATATATCTCTTTTAATCATATATAATACTCATTTAAAATAACAAAAATAATTGTTTTTAATTCAATAATTTTTTTATTCTGATATTCTCGCATATTGCAAACACACTCATTGTAAATAATCAACCCAGTAAAAAGAATAATTAAAAATCATGAAATCCGTAGTAGTAATTGCCGATAAAAAGATCGACGATGAAATCACGTGAATCAAATGCGTGTTTCGTTTCGAGATTAGGTTGCTGTTATAGCATAAAAATATATTACAAATTATGGACAAAACAATAGCAATAACTGCCAAATATTTGATAGAATTATTACCTTAAAATGTAAATTCTCTAATGCGCGATTCGAATATTTCCATAGTGTTTGAAATATACTGGGATATTTAAAATCCAAGTGAAAATCAATATCAATAAACAGCCGAAAATACAATCGAAACACTGTATCGATTTACGAAATACCATCGGCAAAAATGGAGCGCATCAAAAAGTGCTTATCTAAATGCATGATTCAATTATTAGGTATAAATTTCTGTAGAAAAGAATTTTTTTTTTCACTTTTCAAAAGAAAAATCTTTCTGCAAGAACTCTGTAACGTTCTGTGACAATACCGCCGTGTCGCTGCTATTCTGTCACGGGGAAGAGCTCTGTTTTGTAATTATAACTACTTATATTATAATTAGATTTTGGGTTCTGTGTATTGTTTTACGTTGTATTGTTTTAAGCTGTATTATTTCGTTGCTGTATTGTTGCATTGTTTTACTCTGAATCGAACGAGATTGAAACTGAATCGATGGATCAATAGTTAGAACAAATTCAAATATAGAAAATATAATTTTTTAGTTGTTCTTTTGTACGCGTAATACCCCATAACTTTGAAGGTTCTATTGAATTACTTTTTATTTTATTGGATTTACAGTAAAACAGAATAAACGTTGCTTCACTTGTCTTGACGCATAAATAAGGAAGAATGACTAAAAACTGTGTCGTTGGTGTATAAAACTTTTAAATTATTGACCCTCATGCAAATCAGCATTAAAAAATGCATAAGGTCCAATAGTTTCGCATATCAGAGGTGTACAAAAATATACTTTTTATACACAAAAACTTATGAGCTTTTCGAACTATCGACTTTGTTTTGATCTCATTCGATTTTACACAAAAAAGACAGAGACGGATCATGGGTTAGAGTTCACTTGCAGCCTCGCTAACCGTTGGATGTTTTCGTGGTTTTCCTCTCCATGTAACTGCAAATGCTGATTAGTCCTATCAAAATGTCCTCCACGAAACCAAAATTTCTCTCAATATTTGATCCTGGAAAAAGTTATATTTAGCATAAATTTGACAAAATATAGTTCACTAACTAAACTTATATAGTTCATAATTTAACTAGACATAGTGGATTAGTTGAGTCCAAATTGTTGCAATTTTTTTAAATAAAAAATCAATAAATTATTTTCTCATAAGCTACTTACATAAAAGTATTAATCATGAAATTATTTCCCTGAATTATATGTAGATACATATACTATCTCCCATTATTAACTTGGAAGATATGATTTTATTAACATTTTTCCTTTTAATTAAACCAGCTTTTTAAGAGTTTTAAAAAAAATAACTTTAAATTCTGCAGACATGAAAAATTATGGAGGAAGGGGGCACGTGTCCCATTTTTAATCAGTGATGCAATGCCATACGAAAATAGTTAGAATCAAATTATTTCAATCTTTATGATTCATACTTTCTAAATCTGTTATAACTTCACAGCTATTAATATTTTGTTATAACTTCACAGCTATTAATATTTTGTTATAACTTTAAAACTATTAATCTTTGTATTTTCTTTTCAAATCTCGGCTACCACGATTTTTTTAGTTTTGTGTCTCAGCCTTATTGCCCCATTGGCAGTTTTGCGTTTTATATTTGAAAATCTTGAGAGTGGGTATATATATATATATATATATATATATATATATATATATATATATATATATATATATATATATATATATATATATATATATATATATATGCTTAATCAATTGGTGATAAAAGGAACAATTTTTTTTAATGAATTCTAGTCATTAAAAGTAATTAATATTCTGCAAATAAATTTTTTAATGTAAAAATTTAGTGCTGGAACACTGCCACCCCTTTGACTAAATGGACAAAAAGTTATGACCAAAATCATATAAATGTTTTGTTGCTTGTGTTTTAGAGTCTTTGACACGGTGTTCCCAGCAGAGCATCACTGGTTGCTGTCAGTAAACGGGTGGGTGACCACTTTGATCACCCAGCGTAGCAACCAAGGGTGTGCGCGCAGGGCTACCAAAGCAGGGGTGCTGAGGATCAAATTTGCGACCGTCGCCAAGAGCCCATTGTGCAGGTCATAATGCGACGTAAATAAAGTACCTACCTATCATAGTTTTAGGCTACTAAAAGAAACCGTTCATTTTTTTTTCTGTTGCAATCTTGATATCCGGTCAAAACCACCGAGTTTAAAATAAATTCCTGTTTCCCCTTAATTATCCATTCTTATTGTATGTGTGACACGTTCTTTTTATTTGCCCTCTCGTCTAGCACCAACCGAAGGTTCTCAGACATTTTCACATAAATCTGTTTCGAACCATTATATACCCTGACCAGAAAAACAACATTCTGAGATCGAATGACTTCTAATAATTCTTTTTTTATTTACTGAAGATTTCTCCTCTTAATCTTCTTCTCAATTTCCCTTTAATTTTATAAAATAGTGTCATATTTTTATAATATGTAGATTATTTTATGGTGAGCATTATCGCTAAAATGCATTCGAAAATTTCATCAATACTGTTCTAACGATTTATTTATTAAAATATTTCAGTTATTTATTAAAATATAATGGTGGCTATAATGTAATCAAGCGAAGAGTTCTTTGTCAGAAACTAGTTATTTTATCTATTTAAGTGTTTGAAAATTATTCTGCATTTTGTTATTGTATATAGTGCTTAAAAATATTGTTTGAGTTCTTGAAATGTACTAAAAAGGGGCTTATTTTTGTTGAAAAATTAGGGCCACGCACCCTGAAAAAAATATTTTTGTGAAAACATCTGCACGAAAAATAACGAGTGCTAATTTGTGTTTTTTTTTTTTTTTTTCAGAATAAGAATTCAAGAAGATGCATCGGTCGAAAATAGCAGTTCTATTGTAATCATTCAAAATACCGCAGCTGAAGATACCGGTTTATACATATGTACAGCCAGAAATACATATGGACAGAGTCAAGCAACCCTCAAATTAAGAGTTGTAGGTCAGTAAACCCTTTACTTAATACATGGGTTATCATCAGGAATTTCAGTACTAATTATTTTAAAAACAATTTATAAATGAAGTTTATGATTGTTGCTGCCGTTGGCAAGGGGTGCGATTGCTCTTGCCTACCAGTGGCGCCATCTATGGCAAAGAATTCGACTTCTGACACACCCATACATCACACTCGTTTATAGGGCGGACTCATTCATACATCCATTCCTTCATCCGCAGATCATAATTTTGGCCTGAATTCAGAGAACGATCCACCTCCAATTCATTGCCCTCAGAGGTATAATTTGATATGGGAACATGGGGGACTTTGCGTCTTGACAGATTTAATATGCACCAGTAACAATTCACTACGCAGGGAGTCTTCGGCCTGCTGGATTCGAACTTCGGTTCTCACAAACGAGAGTTCAGCGGCCTGCCAATCAGGCTTTTCCGGCCTCGAATAATTACCGAGGCTAAATCCTTAAAACTAATACCACCGTCAGACGATTTTATATGTAAAGATATCAGTTATAAAAAATCGATGATATTTTTCAATTCCTTTTTTCTTATCTGTTCTGTAACTGGCATAGTTTGTCTAAAGTAAGAACTTCCCTAGCGCTATTCATCTGGACTCATGGCGGTGACTATGGTAACGAGGTATAACGGGAGTGAAGAGAAGTTATCCTTCCTGAAATTTGCTATTCTTGTTTCCATAGCAGCAGGCAGCCTCAGACTTTGTGGCGAGGGGAATTCTTACCATAGACAAACAATATATATACAATGCTTACACAATAAACATTTATTTGCAGAGATACCAAGCACTCCCTTGGATTTTCAGGTTCTTGAAGTTTGGTGCAAAAGTATGAGACTGAGGTGGAAACAACCCTACAATGGAAACAGTCCTTTGAAATACTACATTATTCGCTATAAGCTGAAAGACTGTGAGTTTCTTTTTAAAAATATGATATAAATTTATTGGAAAAAGATCCTAACTAGGACAGGGTTGCCACTCCACAGGAAGAATCAGAAGAACCTAGAAAATACAGATAATTTAAAAATCACCTAAATTAACAGGGATTTTTTTTTTTTTTTTTTTGGAAATTGGGAAAATACAGGGAATTTTGTTTCTCATTTTCGTCTTTTAAAAAAGGTAAACCACTTAAAGAGTGCATTCTATGGGATATTTAAGGATGATATTTCTGCTATATTAAACTAGTTCATTTACTATAGCATTATGTGTTTTAAGTATGTTTCTTATTTCTCTTAGTTATTTCTGCAATTATAACTAGCATAGTTAGCCCACTATAGCCTATAAAAAAGCACAGTGGTTGTTGTGTTTCCTCTTAATATGTACCTCGAAAGCACATGGAATTTTCCCAACTTCAGATTTGACATTTAGGAATCTCTTTAAAAACTTCCTTTTGTTTTTTCACAGCAAAATCAAAACCTACGGAGACGAAAGTGCCGGACTCTCAGAATTCAGTGGTGATCCGGGACTTTCGTCCATCTACCACCTACAGTTTCCAGTTGCTGGCTGTGAATGAAGTGGGAGCCAGCGGTGCCTCCTCCCTGTTACACGCAACAACGCGTGAGGAAGGTTCGTATCTTTTCTCCATCATTACACTTGATATATATATATATATATATATATATATATATATATATAAAACTGTGAGTACGGAAATTTATTTTATTAATTATTTTTGTTGCTAAAAGTGCACTGAAAATATCCTATAATTGCAGTGTTTCTTCCAGAGAATAAAACTTTTCATTGAATAAAGTTCTACACCTTTAGAATATTTTATTATTCTTTCAGAACCGGAGGCTGCCCCTCAAAATGTGCATGTCAAAAGTAAAGATTCTTCTGGTTTCCTCATATCTTGGAAAGTAGGTTCTTTTTCTTTCGATTTATTCTAAAAATCTTACAAATTCTTACACTCTGCAAAAGGATAGTTTTTTTCTGCTGTCAAATATAAGTAGAAAATAAGTAAATAAATAATAATAATAAAAAGAAATGAAATTGAAACACCAGACAGAAGTAGCTGTAGTTTTTTACCCCTTTCTATAAATCAATACTAGAGTGTTGCTTTATACGTCCTATAAAGCAAGACTAGAGAATTGCGCATCACAGGAATATAAAAATCGCTTTTACTTCCTTTAAAACGACATTCTAATGTTAACCTTATAGAAATTGTGTGTATGAAGCATTTTTTTAAATTTTGTTTTCTAGGTAATTAATTAACTTGGCAGTGGGAAAATGCGTGAACTATCAACAAGCACCTCGCCATGAAATTGCCCTGAAAAATTTACAAGGAAAGCAATGTCCCACCCCTCAATAACTATTGTAATTATTTGTTTGCGTATTGACTACTTATTGTTTTACAAAATATTGCAGACAATCTGTAAATATGGATTAAGGATAGACATTCATTTAAAACAAAGAAAAGGAAAGTATTTTTGTCAGCCAACTGGATTAATCCGTTATCAAAATCTTTTTATTGCAATACTTAGTTGTCTCGCAGTGGACTGATAAGAGGGTGGGTGACCACTTTAATAAGCTCGCGTAGGGACCGAGGGTATACGGTATTGGCCCTCGTTAAACTGTACAGACGTAAAGGGCTCGACTTCACATGCAGATCGTCGGGCTACCGAAGTGGGGTGCCATCCCCTCTACAGAGGATCAAAATTGTGATGGCATGTCTTCGGATTATCGTCAGGGATGTTTCTCAGACAATTTCCAATAGCCCGTTGTGCAGTTCTAGTGCGGCGTAAATGAATTACAACACAACAACAACAGCGAACCGCGGGCGGAATTCAAATCAACAGGCCAACGCTGGGATCGAACCTAGGTCACCTCATTGGGAAATGAGCTCTCTGGAGAGGAAAATCTAGAAAAACTTCCTCGGTTAGCCTGACGTCAAGGGGATTCTACCACTAGGGATATTTTACGTCGGCAGTGTGGTCGGAGCAAGCCGGATGCGAAATTCGTATCAAAACAATTGACGAATTCAACGAACGCATTTGTATTGCGCTTGCGTCGGTCACAGCACAAATGTTTCAGAATGTATGGCGTGAAATGGACTACTACCTTGACGAAGAGAAGTCACATGTTTCTTCTACATCATTTCATTCTCTTATCTATAAATTCTTTTTCATTAAATAGTTATAGCCGTTTTTAGTAGCGAGATTTATTTTGAATCACCCCATATAAAAAGTAATTCTAGAGTAAATACTGAAATATCAAATGTTAACAAAATGTTTGCGAAATACCGTAATCCAGATTGTGTAATACTGAGTCATCATTTCTAAAACACTCTTTCTGCATTTGATGTTTATGCTAAGTTAACCTTTTCTATACTCATCCAGTTTATTATTTACTTATGTAGTTGAAAGGGAATTTACCACAAAAGTTTTCTCACGTGGTACAGCCGGAATAAAAGTTTAGCCGCAAATTCTCCTTCATTACTAATTGAAAATTTAGAAGAAGGAAAAAATAAGTTTAGCAAACCTAGAATGAAGTTTCAATTGTTGAAAAAAATATTTCAAAATAATAAAATGCAAACAAATTATCATCACATCTTTTCAGTTTTCATGGCTAGAAATGATGTTTCTTTGCAGTATTTGAAAATTTATGGTTTGTCTGAACTCACTTTTTCTTACACTATTAGGAATGAAGGAGAATTTTAATTTCTTAAGACGGTTTTTATTATCTGAATTTCCATTCACGAGATTAAAAGTTAGTGAAAAACGCTTACAATGTTTCTATTCCAGGCTCCCCCAGTGGACAAATGGAATGGTGACCTCATTGGTTTCTCCATCGGCTACAAGAAAGTATCCCACGGTGCAACTCGCTCCCACCCATTCACCTACAAGGTATTACCTGTTGCCTTATCCCTCTCCAACCCTGGTCTCGAGGCCTCTCTCACCAGGGAGTACCACGTGCAAGGTCTTCAGGAATCTTCCAGTTACACGGTCGTTGTACAGGCCATGACAAGAGCCGGCATTGGACCACCCTCTGAACAAGTCCTCGTCAAGACATCCTACATTGGTAACTCATTTATGTTAGTGACCGAAAACAAATGCTTTAGTTTCATATTAATATAATGTGGGTCCCCTTTTGCATCAACCTTTACACGTCTTTACACCAGTTTTTGTTCATCGCAGTTGAAGTGAGTGCTACGTAATCTACGCTCTCATTCGACCCAAAGAAGGCCTATTTGAACATCCATTTCGTCAAACAATGTTTGTGCAAGCCTCGATGCGCTATATATCGATCGAATGCAGCATTGTTCGCATACACAACTCAAGAATTCCAACCACAGGAACTAAACCACGAGAAATACCCCCACACCATTATGCTTCCGTCCCCACAACAACGGGATAACAATTGGACAGATGGTGTATGATCGAATTTGAGAGTTATCATACAGAGCAGAAATCTCAGTTGCGTCATTACATTAATCTCACTTCAGATATTCATTAGTGATGACAACTTTTTGATAACAGTGAAATCCCCAAACAATATTTTCAAACAAGCTGACCAGGTGACCGAGTGGTTAGCGTGCCTGACTGCAGAGCCGATGGTTGCGGGTTCGAATCCCGCCCAGGGCACGGATGTTTCTCTCCGTGTGTTGTTCTCTGCTGTGTGAATGTGGCTCACCCTACAAACGGGTATTTGTGGTAGTGTGGCGTGGGTAATGTTGCTTACCTCCGTGAGTTAGGTTCACAAGTGACCACTGGGTAACGTTAACACTCTCGGTATCTTCTGAGGTAAAGAGCAAAAGCTCAGTGCCTGCCGTTAAAAAAAAAACTTTATTTTTTGTCTCTCAAAACTATGCATTTGAGATATTTTCAATCACACTTTTCTATTAAAATTGCCCTGACTAAATTCTTATTGTCCAGAAAAAAATTCTCTTTTATTTCAGAATCTCCGCAAATCCCCACAGTCAGTCTCCTTTTTACTGAACAAACAGTGATAACACTGAGCATTGAAGAATCGACAAAAACAACGGCTCCTCCAACTCGTGAGTATACGATAACTATATCGCTTTATTCTCCCATATATCGTTATACATCTGATAATTTAAACTCATTCGTTTTTGGAAATTGAACAATCAATAAGTTTTCCTTTTAAAAGAGTAGACGAATAAAAATAAATGACTGTTTCACTTCTTTTTCGAATCGGCGAGAGAAACATGAAACACGTGAAAAACTATAAACTAGATTATTCCAAAAGTCGACGGTCAAATGATTGTTAAAGGAAAATGATTGTTCAAGAATTGTCAAATGATTGTAAAAAGAATTTGGAGCGAGTTCTAATTGTTTCGCATCGTGGAACTCAATTTCTAGAATATTATTCAAAGAGTCATTCCGGATTCTTTTATCTTTGTTTAAGAGACGATTTGCAGAAGATTCTATGTAAAATCTTAATTATCATGTAATACTATACAGCTTTATTGTTTTTACGTGACTGAGACCAGTGTGCACTTATTTATGTTCGTGTATCGATTGGTTAACATTGTAATGACATATGTTAAAAATAAATACAAAAAGGAAGTATATAAAAAAAATCTCCTGAATAAAAATCCATTACATAAAAACTATAAAGCTGTAATACTATACGGCTTTATTGTTTTTACGTGACTGAGACCAGTTTGCACTTATTTACGTTCGTGTATCGATTGGTTAACATTGTAATGCCATATGTTAAAAATAAATACAAAAAGGAAGTATATAAAAAATCTCCTGAATAAAAACCCATTACATAAAAACTATAAAGCTGTATAGAGTATCACCTGATAATTAACATTTTACATAGAATCTAAGAGTGCGTCCAATAATTTGGCCAGGGACTATGGATAAGAAGTGTTTAAAAGTGACAATTTTTTCTCCAACAGAATACATGATGCACATCCGTGAAGGTAATGGTCATTGGATTAAGATTCCACTCACTCCCAATCAAACAGAATACAAGGTGGGTGGTTTGATTTCTGGTGGTCAGTACAAACTCTACGTGACAGCTCGAAATGCCAATGGAGACAGTGGACCTTCCGACGTTCTCAATTTCAGAACACACCAAGAAAGTAAGTAAATTCCTTAATTTTCTCGAAGTCGATTCCGAAATTTCTGACGACATATATTAAAAGAAAAATTAAATGTTTTTTGACAAATTTTCAAAAATATTTTTTATAATTGAAGGGAAATATAAAGACAATCATCTTTTAAAAAAATAATATGCAAAACAGTGTTTTTGGTGAAAAACTTCAATGATAAGATGTTTCTACTGTAGTGTCATGAATAACAGACTCTTGAGTTCTTTTCGAAATATACACTCAAGAGCCAAAACATTATGACCACCTCTTAATAACGAGTTGGCCTACCTTTACCAGCCCGTAACTCAGCTGCAACCCGCCTTGGCATGGATGCCACAAGTCCTTGGTAGATGGCCGTAGACAGATTGTATCAGATGTTAAAGCAACGGTCATGTAAATCCGAGATATTGTGACTTAGTGGTCTTTGAACTCTGAGCTGCCGTTCCATGACATCCCAAATGTGTTCTATCGGATTGAGATCCGGTAAGTTAGGCGGCCAGGACAGTAACTGAAATTCAGCATCATGTTCCTAGAACCACTCCAACACAATTTGAGCCTTGTGACATGGGGCGTTGTCCTGTTGGAAAATTCCATTTCCAGCTGGAAAAACAGAGGCCATGTAAGGGTGCAACTGGTCCGCAATGATGTTCAGATACCGTGTAGCATTCATGGTCTGCTCTACCACAACCACGGTTCCCAGAGACGCCCTAGAGAGCGTCCCCCAAAGCATAATACCGCCACCACCGCTCTGTGTATGACTTACTGTACATTGAGGGAGCAACTGTTCGCCTGGAAGACGGCGTATCCAGACACGGCCATCTGCGTGATTAATGACAAACCGTGATTCATCTGACCAGGCAACTCTCTCCCACTGATCCATGAACCAGTCGCGATGTTCCCGGGCCCAGCGCATGCGTAGTTGGCGATGACGCTTGGTCAGCAAAGGCAAACGAGTGGGACGTTAGCTGCGTAGCCTCATATCCAACAGTGTGCTCTGATACTATTCTACTTGACCCTGCATTGTATTGGGCTGTCAACTGAGCCACTGTCTGGCTCCGGTTGTACTTCACCAAGCGAGACAATCTCCGACGACCTTTTTCTTTGATAGTGTTTGGACGTCCAACACCATGTTGTCTACTGCTGGTTTCACCGTCATTAATCCACTTTGCATAAGTACTAACAACTGTAAATCGCGAACAACCCACGAGTCTTGCAGTTTCGGAAATACTTGTTCCGAGCCGCCGAGCCATTACAATCTGCCCTCTATCAAAGTCGCTTAGATCCGCCGCCTTTCCCAACACACACAGAAGTAAGTGAAAGAATGATTCTTCAAACTCTCCAGCAACAGAGTTCATTGCAAAATGTAGGGGTGGTCATAATGTTTTGGCTCTTCAGTGTATATATATATATATGTGTGTTCAAAATGAAGATAAAACAAAGGTAAATTACAGACAAAAGAAAAAAAAAAAAGGGGGGGGGGGAAATAATAATAATAACAAACAACTGGGGAAAGAAAAAGAATTAATTAAAAAAAAGAAAAGAAAAAAAAAGAGGATAAAGTTTTTTTAAAAAACCGGAAAATAAAAGATATAATCTTTTCATCAGCCCACACGATTATATCCGAAAAAGAGTGCTTTCTAATATTGTATCAATATAGCCAAAGCAAAATATATCAATACAATAGTGTGAGGAGCACTCAAAATTACAACTTTACAAAAATTACGACAAATAAAATAAAACACAATAAGTAAAAATAACTCGTAAAAACAGAAAACAAAATATAAAGGAAGAGCAGAATAAAACAAAATCTATATATCTACAAAATCTAAAATCTATATCTTTTATTTTCCGGTTTTTTAAAAAAACTTTATCCTCTTTTTTTTTTTTTTTTTTTTTTTAATTAATTCTTTTTCTTTTCCCAGTTGTTTGTTATTATTATTATTCCCCCCCTTTTTTTTTCTTCATTTGTCTGTAATTTACCTTTGTTTTATCTTCGTTTTGAACATATCTTATGAGTTCTATTTACTTGCAGCTTATGCGCAATAAATGATACTTATTGTTTTTCTTAATTTTTTTCTGGTTTTTTTTGTATTTATTTATTTTGATATATATATATATATATATATATATATATATATATATATATATATATATATATATATATATATATATATATATATATATATATATATATATATATATATATATATATATGTATATATATATATATATATATATGTATATATATATATATATATAAATATATATAAACTTCAATTGTTAAGATATGTTTCTATTGTAGTACCATGAGTATCTGTTTCCGTTTTGTTTTTGTAAGAAATTCTTTTATTAAAATGTATAATGCAGAAAATTTATGAAAGCAACAACATTGAATTTAGAATTGCTTATTTCCTTTTCTTAGTAATTTTTTTTTGATACATTCAAATACTTCTTTTTATGCTTATATTCATCGAATTCTTACAACATATAAGGCGGTAACTTGAATTACATGAGATGTATGTGAACAACTTGTTGAGATTTTCCATTTCTTTAGAGTGTCACGACATAACGCAGCAAAAATTTTTTGCCGAAGTTGAAACCGGAATAAGAAAATGCAATTTATTAATTTGCAATGATTTGTTTTTTTGAGTAAATAATAAGATAATGTTTCAAAAACTAAAGGTGGCAGCAGCTCCATGTTCCAGTATGACGAGGAAGATATTGCTTTGCCATTTTATCAGAAGCTTTCCTTCATTATCCCCGTCGCTGTTTCCATGACAACGATCTTCGTTGTTCCCATCGCTGCCTGCTGTTGCCTCAGAAAACTCAACACACTTCATGCTCCCAACAGAACAGGTAACGCTTTATTCTTATAGCTTTGTGATGTACTAAAATAAATTAACTCCCAAAAACAAATTAATAGGATGCGTCACAATAGCACAACGGTAGAACATTTTGCGAAACATCCACATCTAGAAGAACATGACCCTATATCTCCCCTTAATATTGACCCACACTGTTAAAATTTTCATTCTAAAATTATGGTAAAATAATTGGGAGCTGTCTGTCCATCCTATTAACCGTCAAATTTACGGTAAAGAACATTTCTATCCTTTACGGTTTTAAAACCATTTACAAAAAGTATGGTTTTAAAACCATGAATACAAAACTATATATATATATATATATTTTTTTTTTTTTTTTTTTTTACCATTTACAACTAGCATTTTTCGAAAATGTAAAATGAACTAATTATTTAACTAGGCAAAAATAGCTCGGCTTATCGTTTGGTAATGGGCATTGGAGAGTGCCGGACACTGGAAATTATTCATGTGTTGAAGGGAATGGAGAAAATAGTGTGATGTCAATACTAGGACTCGACCTCAAGTTTTACCGCTCATGAGATTGCAAAAAGTCCGCTCGGCTAAGATATGTACGCAGTTGCAAAGAACTAAGTAGCTTCATGGTTCTAGTGGGTGCGATAAAGTTCTGGTTGCTGTATTAGGTGAAAGCAGTTCATAAACAGTTTTTTTTAAAGCTTAACAGTTCGATTACCATTTTATTTATGGTTATTTGACTGATTCGATTAAATATAGTAGAATAATCATTCAATAAATTGTTATTTAACCATTTTTTTCGAGAAATTTCTAAGAGTGCATTATATTTAAACTGGGCCACGTATTATATTCCAGGTTAAT
This sequence comes from Parasteatoda lunata, assembly GCA_949128135.1. Taxonomy (NCBI): domain Eukaryota; kingdom Metazoa; phylum Arthropoda; class Arachnida; order Araneae; family Theridiidae; genus Parasteatoda; species Parasteatoda lunata. Next base: position 3,934,690 of record OX421971.1, read on the forward strand.
AGTGTACCCCACCTGAGGAAATAATTATGGGCCTAATAAGGGGCCCCTCAATGTGGACAGATAGGTTACTATGTATGTATGTATATAATAGTGTATTGAAGAGCGTTAAAATGAGAAAATTCGGGCTTACATGGTCTTACATGGTCTTATATCTTCCCTTAATATTGACCCATACATAATATGATCCGTGATATTGCGTCCCTTTGAGAGGACGCTATATCGCGGAAGAAACTTTTCTTTGTGTTTTCACTTCCACTAGTAATTTAAATTTAGAGAAACAAAAATTCAAGTAAACTTTTTTCCAGAATTCGGTTCAGATATTTTGAAAAAAGGAATGTTTTCAAAATATCGAACTTCAAGCAAATTAATGTAGGATTACTTAATCATTTCGTAATCCTGTGTTACCCTGTCATAATGTGTCGTCTAATTTATTGAATCGTCGAATTTATATTATATATCGTCTAATTAAACCAATTGATACGCGAACGTAAACAAGGAAAACGGGTTTAAGTCACGTAAAAACAATTAAGCTGTATAGTATCATCTGATCATTAAGAATTTACATCAAATCTTAGAGTGCGTCAAATAATTTGGCCAAAGAGTGTGTGTCGAAGCTGTCATATTTTAATGTTTTTCCAGAAGGTGTTGAGTCACGTGGCTTCCAGTACACTTCACCAGGATCGTCTGTTCCACCGAGACCTCCTCAGTCCAGCAGTCAACCCTCATCATCGGGTCATTATTCTACTCTACAGAATTATGGGAGTGTCATACCACCCTGTGATCCAAGGTTCAGTCAGTTTATGATTGACAACAAACTAGCAACACACATAGTTAGCCTTCCGTAAGTCCTTCTCATATATTTTTTTTTCTTCAAACTGCCCTTCTAAGAGTCGTGGGGGTTCAGGGGATAGAGCGTTCGCCTTCAAATGAGGCGAACTGGGTTCGAATCCCAGTCGAAACGAATTTCGCATCCGGCTTGCACCGACCCCAGTGCTGACGTGAAATATCCTCAGTGGTAGACGGATAATGGGTTCCCTTGCCATTAGGTTAAAAAATGTGAAGTTTTCGTGCTTTTCCTCTCCATGTAACGCAAACGCACGTTAGTTCTATCAAAAAGTCCTCCACGAAGGCAAAATTTATCCCTTGATTAAAGAGTTACAAGGATACGAACATAAGCAACTCAAAAATTGGGCCGGCTTTTCAACAACAGTTACAAAATAAAATAAAATTAAACAAATGAGAATAGAAAATAAAACAAGATGAAACTGTAATAACCAAAATGAACTAATGTGGCGTTTATATTTCCAAGCGGAATCGAGACGTTGAACTTAGTGCATTATTCTGCATTTCTATATGAATGATTCCAGAGATGGATAAGAACGAAAGAAAAAAAAAATTACGGTTGAATTTATGTCCCAAGTGTCAAATGATGTGTGGCATTAGATAGCAGACGCTTTTATCGTGTTTCCTAAATTTAGAGTTCGTTTAATCGAATAGGAATTATCTTATGCCCAATGTACCCTACACAAATAAATAAACTGAATTATATTTGATCTATTTATTAAATTTATGTCTACTAGGACTCAATCTTAATTTTTCGAGGGGTAGTCTTCAAATCAAATTTTGAAATAGCCTGCTATTTTAAAGGCAATTTCTCAGAAACTATTCGATTGATTTTGTTAAAATTTTTGCTTTTTGTCATATAAAATTACATTCTTTAGAGTGATGGAAGAATTTGGATATCGCACAATTCCAATGTTTTCAACTGTTATCAAATAAAATAATAAAAGTTATCTTTTGGATAAACGAATTTTATAATGGAGAAGAAATTTTTTCAATTTGCTTGAAAAAAGCTTTCGAGATATATATAAATACGCAAAAAGCAAAAAGAGGTCTAAACTTCAGACCACTCTCCTGACCCAACTATGGGTGACCACAGACTGTGTCTATCCCTTATATTTTGGTGGTCAGAAATCTGGCGAAAAAACGTTCATTCGGAAGAAATTATGTCTTTGATATAATATTTTAAAATAGCGTCTGCACCAACTCACTATTATTATATTTTAGATCACCCACTCGAGCCATTAAGATTGAAAATGTGAAAATCCGATCATAAGATTCCTTACTCCATAATTCGATTTATTTTCCTTCTATGAATCAGTGGTAGTTGCGGTAACAGTCGACACAATAGTTCTTCTCCCCCAAGTTTACAACGTCAGCACTTATAACAAGAAATACTACTGAGTTAAGCTATCTTTAATACACTATCTTTGCCTGCCTTTTGAACAGATAGTGTATAATTCTTTTTGTTCTCTTCTCAATAGGATGATAGTATTTTTTTCTCTTTCAGCCCGAAGCCAACTGTTTGAGGAAAAGAGATTGTATATAAATGTTTATAACATTCACATACTATGGATGTTTTTATTTTTATCAGAGATCCTGAAAAAAGTGTGATATAATTAAATATATTTTTAAAGAAAAAACAAATCTATCCACTTGAATGGCTTTTTCTATTTTTCATTTAATTGTTATCTTGCAATAAAACACAATTTTTATTTTAGGGAAAGATGTACTCTTTTATTAATACAGCGGTTGCTAAAAAAGAGTTCTGTTTTAATTATAACTGTATCTGCCCACCTAGACAGTCATGAGAAAGTCATGGAGTTAGGTCACCCAAAAATCTAATTTTTAAAATGGAATTTACCCCACCTCCCAATTTCATGGTGTTCCAAATATCTGAATTTGTATCAAAATACCCACTTAGGACTTGGCCCACATTGGGCTGTCTGGCCAACTATCATGTTCAATTATAACTGTATTTTATCAATAGTCTTTTCCTTATTTAATTTATGACTTAAGAAATTATTTAAGGGATTCGAAAAAAAATTGTTAAATTTAAAGATTCGAATATCTATGAAAAAGATACCAGATTATAACAGAAGAAACTTCAAAATAAAATAACTCAATTCAATAATAAAGATGATATTTTCCTGATTCTTAAAGTCTCAAAGTCGGTTCCTTGTCGCTTTAACAAAAACCATAATGCATCTTGTCTCATACATTTTCAACTAACGAAAACTGATCTAAAAAACTGATTCAGATTTGATTCTTTTCTATGACGTAAAATCTATTTTTAAAATTAGTATTGATATAACAATAAAAATTTTTTTTCTTTCTTCATATCTAATGTTTGAAAAATAGTATCTTTAGTATCTATCTACAATGAACTTTATTTATGAAATCAGGGTTGTTCTACAAGAATATTGATTACTTAGGATTACACAGCCAGATAAGAAAAAAATTGGCAATCGCTGATGCATGAAGCATTCTTTTTTTTTTTTTTTGTGGAACAATGACAAGCTGCAAAAAGAAAAAAAAAAGTGACTTTCTATCACAATTTCAATTACTTTAAATATTTTTTTTAAGAACAAATTGCCTAAAAATACCTCTTACTACATTAATAAAAAGTATCTACAGTCTCTGGCCAAATTATTAGAAGCACTATAAAATTCTATATAAAATCTAGGTTATTTGATACTATACAGTTTTATTGTTTTTACGCGACTGAAATCTTGTTTATGTTCGTGTAACAGTTGATTAAATTTGACGATGTGTAATATAAATTCGACGATTGGATAAATTAGACGATATATCATGTAAATATTGAATATTTATTATATCAGGCATTATATTATAATAATTAGATCAAGTTATTAGACCCACTGTAGTGTTTTAATAATGACACGTTTTGCACGAGTTTATAGGTAATACTTTTATATTTAAACACACATGTAATGGATTTTTATACTTTATATACTTTCTATTTGCATTTATTTTTAACGTATTGCATTTCAATATTAACCAATTGATACACAAACGTCAACAATAATATAATACCTGATATAATAAATATTCTATATTTATATAATATATCGTCTAATTTAACCAATCGTCAGATTTATATTATATATCACCTAATTTAACCAATTGATACACGAATATAAACAAGTGCAAACCGGTTTCAGCCGAGTAAAAACAATAATGCTGTATAGAATCATTTGATAAATAAGATTTTACGTAGAATCTTTTAGTGCGTCTAATAATATGGCCAAGGACGTTAAGATTAAAAAATGTATGTTTTCTGTGAATGAAGATTGGTCACAGTTTATGATGGTATTGTAATTTATTTGATAATTTATAATCGCCAAATGGGTATCCAGTGTAAATGTGTTGATTATATGAATAACTGCTGCCAAAGTTGAAATTAAATGTATATAAAATTTTTATAAAAAAAAACAACACAATTTTTAATTCGTTGATTCAATATTATACATATTTAGAAAAGTTACATAGAAAAAAAATTCAGTTATATTTGTAGAAAAAAGAAAAGACTAAACTATGTATATTGTAGCCTTGTTGTATATTAATAAAAGCTTTAAAATTTAATGTGTGCATTTTTATTATTATTTTGAAAAATATTTCCTGTGATCACATTCAAATATCCTTATTATTATTTTTATTATCATTTTCGTTTTCATTTTTATTACAGAAGTTAACATAGATGACGAATCCACACTGTTAAATTACGAGCTACGTCGCACCCATTCATTTGCTGCCCACATAAAAGGGAGCTTACCCTATCTTGGTATTTTCACTAGCTTCAAATATCGGTAGAAAGTTGCACCAAAAAGTTTTGAAAAACACCTATTTTCATTCCTTTCTTTTATAAAAGCAGAGGAAGTTTGCACCATCATTGCACTCAAATTGCCTTAAGTTGGTAATTTTATGTTCTAACCTCCAACGAAAATGAACTTCAATGCATGTATCTATCTAAATACAGGATGAGAAATGATGGAAAGTTATGGATTTAGGTCACCGAAAAATGAAATTCACCCCAGTGGTATTTTGAATAGGGTGTTCAAATATCTGAATTTGTAACAAAATCCCCACTCACTGGCATATTTGATTAAAATATAAAATGTTTTTATCATGTTCTTTAAAAATGATGGTGTTCTTTCAAAAAAATGAAAAAGAAAAACATCATTGCTAGAGCGAATTATCTTTTAAACTTCTGTGATTTCAGAATTTTTGTTCATCTTATTTTTATTCTATTTTATCAATTTGAAATTCTAGCTGAAGAAAGCCAGTCATTTGCGAATTTTTTTATTCCAAAATGAGAACACAAAAATCAGGAGTATTTCCTTCCTTTCCGATGTACAAGAAAAGTATCTTTAGAATATAATTCTGCAGGAAAAAAAGAGAGAAAAATTATTCTCTTTTGTATTTTTTTCATGGTTATACCAATAATTTCAATGAATTGCATAATAATGCTTTTTTAAATAGATCGTTCAGTTTTTGCCGGGAGAAAATAGTCACTTCGTTAAGTCATGAAAAGTTCTTGGAATGAGTCATGAATTTGAAAAATCTAAAATGTAGCAGATACCCTGAATGAAGGTCCTGTAAATAAGCTGATACTTGAGACAACATACTTTAGTCGTCCCGATATACCGAAACCGAGTTGTTACTGATCATTCAGTTTACAGTTACCGTCAAAGTTTTGTGACTTTTGCCAAATTTTGGAACAGTCAATTGCACCATGGAAGCATATCTAGGTAATACTTCTCAATGGATAGTGTAACTAAAATAAAATGATCTTTCATATAACTATACTTTGGGATAATGATAAACTTTGCATCAAATACTGGTTAAAGATTTTCCCAGTTTTTTTACAGATTAGTGGCATCTCAGAATTACATTCTAAATTATCTGAACATTCAACAATTTCTGAAAACATTAAAAAAAAAGCAAGAACCTTTACAATATGAACAGCCATCCTATACGGATTGAGGGGAAAAAAATGAGATTTTGAATGTAGTACACGCTCTACTTTGAAAGTCCAATGTTGTAGAAGAGGTGTATCAAAAAATAAAAACATTACTTTCATTTTATTGCTTACTACATGCGTGGTTGCTTAAGGATGTTTTTACTTAGCTCATTATAAACTTTCTAAAATATAGTTTGTTTTTCTTTTCGATTGTCAGCTGATGCAAGCTCGTAACTGAGAAGCAATTATAATCACACATATATATAATTCAGGGCGTTCTTAAAAAGTACTTAAGGGTATTTCTTTTCGATTTTTGTTTTTTAAAAGTGCGTTTTTATAGGGTGTTTTTAAAAAGCCCTTAATGTTCATTTTTCCAAAATGAAATTTTTTTTTTTTTATCATGTCTGTTTTTGTCACGAATTATGCCCAAAACGTTGTTTTCACACTATTCTATTTAATGTTTTCACAATTTATTCAACCACAATAATATTATTCTTACGCACTAATAAAAAATTGATATATATATATATATATATATAAGAAGAGAGTGAAATGATAACACATAGCTAATTACAGAACACTTGCGGTTATTAACGCACAAAACAGCCAATTAAAACTGAGAACGCATGTGTGTGAAAAGGTAATAATTTTTAATAATGCTGCTTGCTAAAATATTACAACTAAACTTACCATCTAAAGCTGAGTAGCGATTTTTATTTTATTTTGAGTAATTTTGAGTATGTTTAATAATGATGTCAGAGTTTTCCATTGTTGTTCGTGCATTTCTATTCGAATCACGAGGTAGGATCCAGTTTTTCCTCATTCATTTCTAATAGTTTTGGTTGTCATCAGCATAAAAATTAACAAAAGTCGTAAAGGTATTGTTTTCCTTTAAATATTTTTGTATCCCAAATTTAAAGTTATTTTCCAGTACTGCTATTATTAACGAAAATTTTAAATTATGGTTGCGAACTCATAAAATTTGTTTGAACAATAGAATGCTATAAGAATATAAATGTTATTTTAAAAACTGATTGCTTCGAAAAATCACTTCTGTTCACCAAGAGATCTAAATGTTTCTAATACTAATTGATAGTAATAATTGGACGTGGGAAGTAGAGGCGCAAGCGTAAGCAAACAGAATTCCTTTTATATGTTAAATATATGTTAAGTGAATAATTTTAACTTAAGTAGAAAAACTGTTTTCTGCCAAGAAAAAACAATTATTGCGAACCAATCATCAGGGTTATTGAGCGGTAGCGAACAGTGGGCTTAGTCCCCTAGTATGTATGTGTATATATATATATATATATATCAACTCAACTTATTTTACTTTTTAAGAAAAAAAATCGTCGTGTTTAGAAGCTGCCTCAGGTCGTCAACGTAATTTATGCTAAAAAACATCGTCAGAAGTACAGAAAAGTCTCCCAATAGTCTCCTTTTCCTGAAGCTAGTTAATTTTTTAACCTTTTCAGGAAGAAAATAAAGTTGTCATAGTCACCTCCGGTCAAAACTAGTTAGTAATAGTCACATTTTAGTCACCTGTGCAAGCTAAATGAATGAAATACACATAAATGACCCTTCCGTGTGAATGAACCGAGGTGATCGAATGGAGAGCAAAAAAATCGATATTTGGAGAATATTTCCCGTCATGCATCTCATCCTTCATCTGGATTGGCTTCTGGAAAGGATAGACATCATTAGATTGGGTGATTCTTTTGCTGCCAGACTGGACATATTTTATACTCATTGATACGTCAATCGTTATTATGTTTTTGGCAATTAGATATAGGGCAAATATAAAGACATCGGAAAGACTAAACACAGCAAATGGAAGATTAAATCTTCCAATCGCCATTTTTTTCTTAAAATTCTTCCTCATTATTAAAATGAACTCGGTAATGTTTGCCCTATTTCGAAAAAAGCTTTGCATTATTAATATCGAAAGTTTAACCATTTAAATTGTTTGGCAATGTTTATCCTATTTTGAGAAATGCTTTGCATTATTAATACCAACAGTTTAACAGTTAAACTGTTGATATTAATCCTTTAAAATGTTTAACATTTAAAAAAATGTCTGCATGTTTCAAAAAGTGGCCTCTGTATAATATTTATGTCTATGAATTTAATAGCTTTTGATCGATGCTTTTTAACTTTTGAACTTGCTTATTGCGAAAAGACATCAATATTTGCTCGTTACGAACTGGAACTCTTTAAAAAAATGTTGATATATACGTACTTAATTCCCACCTACGGTCATGGGTAATCAAATGAATTAAAAATGTGATACTTAGTTTTATTTATTTATTGTTGTTGAGTACAAAATAAGTTAGTTAATTTGTTTTAAATTGTCTTTTTGTTATTCATCTGTTAAGGAACATCGTCGACATTAATAAGAAATTTTTCCAAGAAGAGTTGTGTTTGGTACTCTGACCGAAATCCTTTTTAGGCGTAAAAATCAATTTGAAGTAGAAAGCCGAAAGTCTTACAGGGTGAATTTTAACCCCTAGCTCCATCTGTGCTTAACTTTACCAGGTCAACCACCCATAGCGTATGCTGTGACAAATTTTTTTTGTTACCCCATTTTTTAATAATTTGTTTGCTTCTGTTTTATTTAAATTCTATAAATGCGAAAAATATTTCTATCAGGGACTAATTAAAAACCCTTTAATACTTATATAATAGTAAATACCCTTATACAGGGGTTGTTATAAAATACCTTAAAGGGTATATTATAAAATACCCTTTATAAAATATACCCTTTCATAGAATAACCTCTTTAAATCACCCTTAGAAACCTTCCCAGTGTCCGATTTTTCACTCCAGTGAGGTTAAATTGTACTTTTTCTAAGGTGAAAAAAAATTTCACCTTAAATAGGGTGAAAATGTTTTTTTGTTACCCCATTTTTTTATATATTTTTTGTTTGTTTTTGTTTCATTCAAATTCTGTAAATGCAAACAAGTTTTCATTCGGTGACTCATTAAGAACCCTTTAATACTTATATAATAGCAAATACCCATTTATAAAATAACCCTTGTTCAGGGGTTATACACGAGCGTGGACCGGCATGCTTGTTTTTGTTTCATTCAAATTCTGTAAATGCAAACAAGTTTTCATTCGGTGACTCATTAAGAACCCTTTCATACTTATATAATAGCAAATACCCATTTATAAAATAACCATTGTTCAGGGGTTATACACGAGCGTGGACCGGCATGCTTGTTTTTGTTTCATTCAAATTCTGTAAATGCAAACAAGTTTTCATTCGGGGACTCATTAAGAACCCTTTAATACTTAGATAATTGCAAATAACCATTTATAAAATAACCCTTGTTCAGGGGTTATAAGGGATATACACGAGCGTGGACCGGCACGCTGAGCAGGGATTAGTGGCGCTCAAGGTTTTGGTTAAAATACCCTTTATAAAATATATCCTTTGATAAAATAACCTCTTTAAATAACAGAAACCTTCTCTACCTTCCATTTTTCACTATAATCGGGTATTTTTTCTAATGTGAAATTTTTTTTTATACCTGAAATGGGAGGACAAGTGTTTTTTTACTACCCCGTTTTTTTATAATTATTTATTATTTTTTTTTTTTGGTTTCTTCAAATTCTATAAATCTAATCAATTTTTCATTCAGCTTTTAATTGAAACATAATTTAAATGTTACATGTATCATTGTTTAGACAGAGAGAGAGAGAGAGAGAGAGAGAGGTGGGGTTGGGGATCGGCGTCTGCGCTGTTGAATCGATCCATTTTGTTCTGTGGGGAGAAGGAAAGTTTCTCCCCAAAATCGAACGACCATGGTGACTCACAACATGGATGTGTTTTCGGGATAATAAAGATCAAAACAAAGAGGATAAAAAATGGCGTGGAAGCCGGTATTCTATTTGGATATTTTTCCTACTTATTTTTAAATAAATATGCAGATGTTGCAATATGAATGTGAGAAAAGAAGAAGAAATGCTGTGTAAAATTGTAGTGATGATCGTAGTGACGATCGTATCAGCAGTTTCCATGCAAAATATAGGTGAGTACCACTTCTTTCATGAGTTGTGTCACTCGTTTTCTTTTTAAGGGGAAATTTAAAAAGGAAATCCTTAAAATGAGACTCAAAATATATTCCCCGCGAGAATTGGTATTTATGAAACAATTTAAAAATAATGATTGTGAAATTCTGTTAATAATGTTGCCTGAACAAAATGATAATTAATTAACTGTACTTTATAGGGGCAAGTTAAATAATAAAAGTGTTATTCTGGTATATTTAGTTTTTTTTTTTTTTTTTTAATTTTCTTTCCAAATTTTTCGAGGAAAGTCCGCATTTTCAATTGTTCACGTTGTTTAATAACTAAGATTTAAAATCAAAATAAAAGTAATATTTTTAAAAACCACGTTTTTGTAGTGGAGAATAATAAATAAAAACAAAAATTTGAAAAACTTAAAACGTGGGGCGCATGAAATACATAACAGTAACAGTATGTGTGCTCATGAGAATATGTGTATGTATATCTGTAATTGTATCTGAATGTGGATGTGTATGTGGAAAATGTTTGTGTATGTGGATGTATATGTGGATGTGGTTGTGCATGTGTATGAGTAAGAAAATGTGTATATGTATGCGTATATGTACTGTTATGTATTTCATGCGCCCCACGTTATTCGTTTTTCAAATTTTTGTTTTTAATTATTATTCTCCACTACAAAAACGTAGATTTAAAAATATTATTTTTATTATTATTTTTTTTTGCACTCACTTCCAAAATTTCAATATTTTTACTCACTGTACACAAAACTTTTCAACTGACATGTGACACTAATTTGTAATAATCGAATCGACAACAAAAGACAATCGCGAAAATATTAATTTTTCTTTAATTTTATTTTACTTTGTAAGTCTTTTTTATCTTCATTTTCATGCATTGTCATCCAATTCTGAACTATGTGCCAAATTTGAAATCAGAAGCTAATCGGGAAGTTAGTTTAAAACCGATTACAAAATTCCACCCGAATAGACATACACGAAGGCAAGTTGATATAAACGTGGTAAAAAGGAAATCCTAAAAATGTGACAAAATGATTATAAAAACATCCTATCAAAATATTTTTTTTCCAGCTAAAATTGGTATTTATGAAACAATTTAAAAATAATGATTGCTGTTTAAGTGAAATTCTGTTAATAATGTTGCCAGAACAAAATGGTGATTAACTTACTTCAGAGGGGCACATTAAATAATAAAAGTGTTATTCTGGTTTATTCAGTTATTATTTTTGAATTTCGTTGCATTTCAAATCTTTTGAATTCTTTTGTTTCACATGGTTCCATCAAAATACGATTTAAATCATAGAAATGTTCCGTTATGATTTTATAAAGCAGCGAACATTATATTTGCCCAATTTTATTTCTAGATGTAGAAAACTCCTTTTAGCATTCTGTAAAAGTTGTTTCACCGCTATAAACGTAGCTCTGCGGAAAAACAAATATTTTAGGATTCAATTCCCGGGAATGTAAACAAAGAGTGTTCTCTTCTTTTTCATGTTTTTACATGAATTGTTATTTTTATACAGGTTGCCACTCCACAGGAGGAACAGGGAAAACTGGAAAATACAGGGAATTAAAATATCATCTAAAATAAGAGGAAGAACGCTGGAAATTTAGAATTTTTCCTTATAAACTAGGAAAATACAGGGAATTTTTACTTCTTATTTGTTTCTTTTACAAAATGTTGACCTCTCAAAGTGTAAACTATGGATTAGTTAAAGATATTTCAGCTATACTATACTATTTCATTTGCTATATTATTACTCAAATCCTAATATTAGTTCACACTCTCCCTATATCTTGTTCACATTTTCAATCCGTCATAAAATATTTCTCCACTCAAGTTCAAATAGATTTGTTTTAAACTTGTAGTGGATGACACTCGATGTTTATACAGCTTTTTCAACTAATAATTCCTCCATTAAATGTAATCAATTCATTTTAGCTTTATATGGGAGAAAAAATTGTAATGATTTAATTAAAATAAAATTTTTCTTTATCGACCTAAGTAGGAATTGACTTTAAAAATTTTCGTTTTATGTTATTTGTTATGCATGTTGAACTGTTTACAGCAATTAAAACTCATAGTATTAGTTATCCTAATACAATTGTGTTTCCTCCTCTTAATATATTGTGTACAGGAATCACAAAGAACTTTTTTTCTTCCAGATTTGAGGGGCAAACCTGTCTTAGAAAATAACATTTTTTATGCAAGCAGGGTTACGCTAAAATTCATCATTTTTTTCTATCCGTTTGAAGCAGGTGGTTGTTCCTTTTAATATATTTTCCCCCTCTAAATGCAAGCAAAAACATATTTTGATAATTTTTAATTATTAAATACAATCTTATTACATTATTATTTAATTATTAAATACAATCTTATTAATTATTAAATACAATCTTATCAGGTAAAAAAAATTTATTAGATTATCTGAATTAAATTTGTAGTAAAATATAATATCAAAAAATGTAGTTTAATTTCCCCCCATTTATATTCGAAAATTTATGAATAATTGATTTTATACATTAAAGAAATTTGAATGTCGAATAACTGTTTCTCTTAGATCAAAATGAGTGCAAATTTGAAAAACTATTGTTTAGAAGATTTTAACTGACACCGGTGTTTCACGCTGTAATTCATAATAAAAAATCATTAAAATGCTAAATATAATATTTTGGCTTAAATGAATGCAAAATAATGAAAAACGTTCAAAAAACGTGTTTAATAAGAATTCTTCTTCAAAGGGTTAAAATGATGTTCATTATTCAGAATTTTTATGCGTACAATAATTTTTAAATATTACAAGGTGTCCCTTAAATGTTGCGATTAGGGAAAGTAGGACACATCATAGGAATTACCAAGGAAACCGTCCTATTACTCTGCTAGGGGCGTTTTCTTATTTATGAATATATTGTTCGTGTACCTTTGAACTTTTATTTTTCTAAAATATTTCCATATTATGTTACTAATTTAGTTTAAAACCGTAGTTGAACAACCGACCCAATCAAGTTTACTACTGCTAATGTTCAACTCCGCAACCTTGTCATTTTGAACCCAATCCAAAAGACAAGAGAACTTCTGGATCACGTATTGGGAGAAATGTACCACCGCGGAGGACTTTTTGATGGAACTAACCCGCATTTGTGTTACATAGAGTGGAAAATCACGAAAACCTCTCATGGTTAGTCTAACGGCCAGGGGACTCTAACCCATTATCTTTCTGTCACTGAGGATATTTTACGCCGTCGGTGCGGGAGGAATCAACCATCCATTTCCCTCATTGGGTGGCCACCATAGCTCTATGTTACTAGAACAAGAGATTCCTTAAAATAGGCTTGTTTTAATGATTAGACGAGCTATTCCAGTGAGTCGCCTTAAATTACTAGAAAATACCTTTTTGACAATAATTAATAGAAACAATTAAGATAAATAAAGAGGCTGTAACAGCGCCCTTAACGATAACATTTCCTGTCATGGTTACCTTAATCTTTATGATACTTCCCCTAGAAGTTCGTCGCACTATTTTCGGGACACCTTATGTGCAGCTTAAATGTATTAGTTTATATGAAATGATATAGGAGAAAATGTGACTTTTTAAAAATTGAAAAGATAGGATTTTAATAGGGTAGTACTTTGATTTTTGCATTCATTTTATTTATTTGAAAAAAAAAAAACCCTTCAAAATTTGGACAATATTATTAATTTTTCAAATAGATTATTTTTTTAAAAAGAAAATTCCATTTGATACTTTCGAATTAGTATAACAAGGCCAACCCTTCTTAACATTCAAGTATTAAGATCATATTTTTACTCAAGTGTATAAATATTCTTCTTCTTCTTGTATTCCTCAATCTTTAAAATAAGGATGACTCAGGGGATAGAACCAGGTTCGAATCCCAGAAATGGCTGGTCTATACGAATTCTGTATACGTCTTGCATCGACCACAGTGCTGACGTAAAATATCCTCAATGGCAGATAGTTTCGCAAATGCCGGTTTATTCCATCAAAAAGTTCTAAACAAAGATAAACTTCTACTCATAATTGATCCAAGAGTTCCCTTGTCTTCTGGATTGGGTTCAAAATGACAAGGCTACGGAGTTGGACATTGGTAAATGTAATCCCGAAATTATGTCGGCTGTTCAACGATGGTTATAAAATTAAATCTTAAAAATGCCATTATGCGAAGTCCAAAAAGGAAAGAGTATACTTTGCGCTATGTAAGCCAAAAGCAAAAATAATAATAATAATAATAAAGTATATGAAGGGACACATTATAAACAAAGATAAACTTCTACTCATAATTGATCCAAGAGTTCCCTTGTCTTCTGGATTGGGTTCAAAATGACAAGGCTACGGAGTTGGACATTGGTAAATGTAATCCCGAAATTATGTCGGCTGTTCAACGATGGTTATAAAATTAAAAATGCCATTATGCGAAGTCCAAAAAGGAAAGAGTATACTTTGTGCTATGTAAGCCAAAAGCAAAAATAATAATAATAATAATAAAGTATATGAAGGGACACATTATAAATGCAGTTCCATAAATAAGAACCTTCCCAAGTGCCTAATTTATAAAAATATGGTATTTTGATACTAAAGAAGGAATCTTGTTTATATAACCAAAACTATTAATTGACATTTATTTTAGCCATCATATAATGTTTAAAGGAAAAAGTAGCTTGAATTCAAAAGAATTTTTTCATTACTAGTTGTAAAATGAAAAAAATAAACTAATATAATAAATTTAAAATGTTTTTCAAAATATTTTCTAATGAGCTTCCAATAGTTCATCAAATTTTCCAAAAAAATAAAATTTAATTTATATTTTAAAACATAACTTGAAATTTTGAGCAGCAACTTTAAAATTCTATTTCAACTATGGTAATTATTTTTTAAGCTGGTAAATGTTTATAAGCGATGCCTAACTGCTGTTGGTAATAAATAGGAAAAATAAAAAACTAGCAAGTTGTTCTTAAGCAATAGATCACTAAAATTGTAATAAATTTAATTTTTTTAAAGGATATTTTTTAATATTTTAAATGGTTCAAGATGAACATCATATGATTTTATTCTTCATGCCCAATTAAGTATCTATTTAATAGCAACTGAAGCTTCGAGATTTTTATATCTGCTGTGAGTTAGCGGGACGTAAATATTTTAAGTAAATATTTAGTAAGCAACTTTATATTCGAGTTTTTGAATAAATTTATTCTTACATATGAATTTATTCTTCATGCCCAATTAAGTATCTATTTAATAGCAACTGAAGGTTCGAGATTTTTATATCTGCTGTGAGTTAGCGGGACGTAAATATTTTAAGTAAATATTTAGTAAGCAACTTTATATTCGAGTTTTTGAATAAATTTATTCTTACATATGAATTTATTCTTCATGCCCAATTAAGTATCTATTTAATAGCAACTGAAGGTTCGAGATTTTTATATCTGCTGTGAGTTAGCGGGACGTAAATATTTTAAGTAAATATTTAGTAAGCAACTTTATATTCGAGTTTTTGAATAAATTTATTCTTACATATGAATTTATTCTTCATGCCCAATTAAGTATCTATTTAATAGCAACTGAAGGTTCGAGATTTTTATATCTGCTGTGAGTTAGCGGGACGTAAATATTTTAAGTAAATATTTAGTAAGCAACTTTATATTCGAGTTTTTGAATAAATTTATTCTTACATATGAATTTATTCTTCATGCCCAATTAAGTATCTATTTAATAGCAACTGAAGGTTCGAGATTTTTATATCTGCTGTGAGTTAGCGGGACGTAAATATTTTAAGTAAATATTTAGTAAGCAACTTTATATTCGAGTTTTTGAATAAATTTATTCTTACATATGAATTTATTCTTCATGCCCAATTAAGTATCTATTTAATAGCAACTGAAGGTTCGAGATTTTTATATCTGCTGTGAGTTAGCGGGACGTAAATATTTTAAGTAAATATTTAGTAAGCAACTTTATATTCGAGTTTTTGAATAAATTTATTCTTACATATGAATTTATTCTTCATGCCCAATTAAGTATCTATTTAATAGCAACTGAAGGTTCGAGATTTTTATATCTGCTGTGAGTTAGCGGGACGTAAATATTTTAAGTAAATATTTAGTAAGCAACTTTATATTCGAGTTTTTGAATAAATTTATTCTTACATATGAATTTATTCTTCATGCCCAATTAAGTATCTATTTAATAGCAACTGAAGGTTCGAGATTTTATATCTGCTGTGAGTTAGCGGGACGTAAATATTTTAAGTAAATATTTAGTAAGCAACTTTATATTCGAGTTTTTGAATAAATTTATTCTTACATATGAATTTATTCTTCATGCCCAATTAAGTATCTATTTAATAGCAACTGAAGCTTCGAGATTTTTATATCTGCTGTGAGTTAGCGGGACGTAAATATTTTAAGTAAATATTTAGTAAGCAACTTTATATTCGAGTTTTTGAATAAATTTATTCTTACATATGAATTTATTCTTCATTTATCTAAGAAACACTTTCAATAAAGTTTAAGTAGTGAATATTGATTTATATATGACATTTATTGAGTAAAAACTTTATATTCTAGTTAAGTATATATCAATCAAATTTATATTTAATAATTTTTATTATTTGAAATATATTTCAATTAAGTATATTTTAGTCTATTCTAATTTTAGTATTATTTAGTATTTTTTAATTAATTTTAGTATTATTTAGTATTTTTTAATTTATTTTAAACATTTTAATTATATTTGATTTAAATTAATTAATCATTATATATAACTTTTAAAATTTTCTAAATTCAGCAATAAAATGCATAACTTGTAAAACCAATTGAAAATGAACCAAAAATGCTGTCGAAGTCAAGGTAATGCTTAAATCCTCCATTTTCCCATAGCAAATTATTTGGAGGTACTGAATTAAAGATTGATCGTCCAAAACTACGATCAGTGGATGAATGAACGGATATACGAATGGATCCGTCCTATTAAAGGGTATGACGTATGGGTGTTATAGAAGTCGAATTCCTGGCCATAGTGGAAAAAAAAGAACAATCGCACCCCTTGCCTTAATGGCCTGCAACAACAACATTAATAAATCAACACTAAAAAAACTAAAAATTTGTTTTTGTTTTTCAGTTCCTCCTAAGCTCATTCCCTTGACAAAGTCGGCACAGTTGAGGAAAGGTGAACGATACCACGTGACTTGCAGTACCAGTGATGGATCCCCACCCATCACCTTCACTTGGTCTAAGAATGGAGAGAGCATCGAAGCCCGTGAAAATCCTCCCAGTCCCACAGAGATCGGGATCAGGAAACTGGATGATTTCTCCTCCTCCCTTGTCGTCGAAGATGTCCAGGAACAACATACGGGCAACTACAGTTGTACCGCGGCCAACGGGGCAGGCCGAGATACTGGTACCACCAGCCTTGAAGTGTTATGTAAGTATTCTTTTTTTAAAATACACATAGCGAAATACG